>BJKM01000020.1:441103-1641103 GCA_015082035.1 Chaenogobius annularis | reverse complement strand
TTGGCCAGGCGGACCCGGTGCCAGGCCAGTAGGCTGTGGGGGCTGAGGGATGAGAAGAGAGACGAGTTGAACACAGTGATGGAAGTCTGCGTCATCAGCAGTCCGCTCCCCAGCAAGTAGAAGTCATCCAGAGAGGACAGGAGGCCTACACAGACACACGTGGAAGAGGAGAATTCAGTCAAACACTTTGAGGTAACTATAACATGTGATTGTGATATGGCCTTGGGATCTGTCAATCTAAACAAATAGTTAAAATGATCAAATAAAAGCCTGCAAACTGTACAGCTCCTATGAAACACATTTAATTATAAAAAGACGTGCTGGGAAAATAGATTTTATTCCAACTACAGTGATGCAATTAAATCAACTAGAAATGAGAAAATTAGACCTTTTGCTATTTGGATGAAACATATTCTTAATCGTTTATATTATTTAGCTCAAACTGGTTACATTTTATTGAAGAAATCTCAAATGTCTTTTTTTTAGTTTGTTTTATTCTACTCTCTAGACCTTGCTGAATCTACTTCTGCTGTCTCAAATGTAAATATCAGCTTTTATCTTCAGTTTGTCTGGTTCAGATTACTTCAATTTACTGCTCGAAACATAGATTTGGCCCATTATTTGAGTTTGGATTTATTTTTTCACCTTTTTTCATAAAATGTCTATGTAGTATAGGGCATCAATGCAAATGCAAGGAATGACATGAATTATGGCTTTGACAAAAAGTTGTGACTATAGATATCACTGTACGGCTGTTGTTTTGTAATCATCAATATCCAATATAAACTTAATCTATAACATTTATAATCATATGTGAATCATTTTAGATTAGGCATCAGTATAAAAAGATGTATAGTTTCAAATTGAAACGTCTGATTTTATAAAATGTCTTTCATAGTAAAGGTTTGGAAATATATTAGATAGTGTCAACATAGGATATTACAAGATAATAAATCAATCAGTATATATTTTAATTGTTGTATAAGAATTACAAAAATTAAAATGAAATAATGAATACAATCTCAATATTTAGAACATGACCAGTTTGTGCTCCGAATGATTTAATACCAGCTCTTCACCAGTGAGACAATACAAGCTCAAAATGAATTTATATGAGTTTATATTAAGAAAAATGTTGTTATATTTCGTTGTTTTGGCAGTACATCATTTCAGTCTCCAATGAGAAACAATAGAACTCAAGTAGAAAACTTCCTGAGTCATGGCCAATTCACCACTTTAGTCATTTATTTCTTTAATACAACATGAGTGTTTTTAACCATACACACTTGTTCACAACTCTAATAGAACCCAACATGACTCAAGTAACAAAACCAAAATTCAACCGTTTAGTCAAAAAAGTGTAGGAAATGATGCTATGAGGCAGGATCAATGACTGTACCAAAAAAAATAGAATCTCAATAAAAACCACCATGCTGAATCTTAAAAGGAGGCCACAGAGCACAAAGACAATCATTCATAATTTTCATATTGTCAAGCGATATCCTTTAGTGCTGTGCTTGAATGCACTTGTGTTGGGATAACGATGAAACCATAAGAGGTTTTCTATTGCCTGCCTCTCTCCTGGCAATTCTTTGCGCATTGGCACTTTTGGCTGGGGAATACAATTCACCATGACAGGCCGCTCCATAGAGACAAAGCAGAGCGCTGCGTCAACAGAAATATAAAATGGCCTTTGCTGAAAAAGAAAATGTTCAGTTATTTGGTACCTGGGTAGCTGCTAAAGGACATCTTCCCAGTGGCACAGTAGGGGTCAGAGAGCCTAAAATCCCAGTGTTTGTAGATTCTCATGGTGGCAGCGTAAGTGTACCAGCTGGAATGGCCAACGAGAAGGTTTTCAAAGCCTGGAAGAACCTGGGAGGCAGAGAGGAGCAAAATGTGTTTTGGTTGGATGAATAGACCAAAAAGTTTGTAAACAAACTGTAACTTCAGAGAATCTTTAGATAACAAGTTTGAACGGATTTTTTTATTTAATAGGAGGTAATAATGCACGAGTGGCTTTTTTGAAAAGCTTGATTGGTAGATTTTACTGAGAAAATACTATAACACAAATATTACTGTTTATTTTGCCCAAATTCAATTTGGAGGCATACAGTGTTTTTCACCTGTTTTCAATACTAAAGCAGGCTAACTGAATTTTTTACTCTGTAAAGTCGAAATTGTAGCTTGATTTGTGTTAAAAGTACAAAAACCATAAGCATTTTTTATCATTGAAAATGTGTTAGGTCTTGTCTTCGACACCGATATTCCATTTGACTTTAAAACAAGGTACCTCGGATGTAGGACTCGATTGAGATAATTAATGGCTACCTGTGGATAGTACTTTTTGCTGCAGCGAAAAAGGCAGTAACAAAGAAATGAATGACGGGAACTGAGCCAACTATCAAGTACTGGATGGGGAAAACACTGGACATTTTAAAAAGGAAAAAGACTTTTACTCTAAACTTAAACATGGACAAATTTAACAATCCCTGGGACAAATGGGCCCCATCCATTGGGAGACATGTGCAGAACTGACATTTTATTTCTTATTTCCTTTTGATTTTACTTTGCTCTCGCTGATCTTGTTCTGTTTTTTCATACTGTTGTATTTACATTAAAACATATGAATAAAAACATTAAATGAAATGAACGTTCTGATGCTATTTAAAGGGTCTACACATATTTGTTGCTATTGGCATTGGTATGGCTGTTGAGGCAGAGTATATTGACAGCCACTGCAGGAGAGTTCAAGACAAAATCAGAATTCTAGTAGCGGAGTGTGCGAGTGAAGGAAGGATAGCGTGCATCCTGCTCCCTCCTCCGGTTATGCAGCTGCTGTTAACAGTCTGTGGAGGTAGAAAAGGACTCAAATATAATAATAATAATAAAATAAAAATAATACTAGCAAATATCTCCATTTAGTTGATTTCTGTTACTTCTCTCGCAAATGTATTCATGTATTTGAATAAGGGCATTGCATATTAAGGTATTGCTTGGACAACAAGACGTTAAACATTAAACCTAATAGACAACAGACACACAACATGACATGACAGAAAATTTACCATAGAAACAATAGTCAGAAATGAAAAGAGCCCAAGAATGATAATGAGCTTTATTATAAGAACAAGACACAAACACAAAACTAAAAGATTTTCCTACACACGGTGAAGCAATTTGAAAACATAAACATCTTTCATTGGTACCATGAGGCATAGGAGTCAAATGTTGTACTTAACTAGCGGTTAGACGAGACACAATTCCCTCGAGACGAAATGAGACGAGACACGACACTGGGTCAAGGAGAACGAGTCAGGATTAGAATGAACATATTTATCTTCAGAACTATGTATCTGGACTTCAAAACCCCTGTAATGAACACAGTACACTTTGGAGTATACTCTTGGCAGTAGGGAAGAAGGTCATCACCAAAATTGGATGACACAAACTGAACTGATCATCAAGGACTGGACCGGATTTATAATGATATAATATATATAATTTTAAAAATGGACATTCAGACTTTGGACTAATTGGGATAAATCTGCTTTACACATTCAGGACTATACTTATTTTTGTGTGTTCTCTCTTCCTATATCATGTTCTTTGTTGTTTTTTATTAAAGAAGAAGTTTTCTATTAAAAAATCTAGAAAAAAAAGACCTAATTTATAGGTCATTTCAGTGCATAGGTCACTGAAATTATAGGTCATTTCAGTGCATAGGTCATTTCAGTGCATTTCAGTTCACCATTTTACCATTTCTCATATATTTAATTTATTTTATCTTATTTGTTTATTGTCATTGCAGAACTGCTTTTAATAACTACAGCTTCTCATTAGATGTAACTTACCAGCACTGTGCACAATGCAATTTTATCTTGCGGCACAAGATCCCTGGTACTAACTATATGAATGATTTAACACCAGGCTTATTACCTTTCACTCAAGCCAAAGCACTAACTAAGTGTAAGTGTAAGCTTGACCTTTATAAGAGCGGTGCAGTGGCCCATGCCTGTGGTCCTAAACGCAGCAGACCCAGAGGAGTTGGAGCGAGGGGTGAAAGCTGGGACCAGATCCAGCAGGTCACCGATGCTGTTCAGGAGCTGGACAGAGAACATTGACAGAGGCTGAGGGCACAGGAGGGGCACAGATGAAGGGGACGTGTGACATGCCTCAAAGCACCTCTTCACTCACAGACCTCTCTCTGTTTGCTCTTGGCCCACTGTGCGGCTCCAGCCTGGAGACCATCCAGCTGTGCCAGGATCAGTGCCATGTGCTGCCACAGGGGGTCAGTGCTGTGCCTCTGCTTCACCTGCTCTCTGGCCCACGTCTCCTGTTTACTGCATAAAGAATAATATTCTTAGTAAAAAACATTGAAATGAAACCAGATGATGTTTAAGCTTACTTTAAAAATTGTTTGATGGAGTTCAACACAATCTCATCTTTCACAAGCTGTGGATACATATTGGAGAAGTGGCTGGACATTTGCCTGTGGAACAAGTTAGGTGGACAAATTAAGTAAAAACAAGGGTCAGGGGTTACGGTTTGAATAAAAAAAATCATTGTTATGGGTACTGCCTTATCAAAATAAGGACTGTTTAAGGACTGTTTAACCTTAATCCTTCTCTCTTTAAATTTCCAAGTCACAGAAAAATACAGGAAATTAAATAATACATTTTGGGTTCATTTTTATATTTTATGATTCCAAATGCCAATGTGCTCACATAGGGCATAATATCAGTAGGCCTACAAGTAGTCATCAAATATATAGTCACACAACATAAGGACATTAATGTACTGTTGTTGTTTTTTTCATTTATTTTTAGTTTCTGCCAAAGCCTATACTTCGTGCTGAAAGTCTTTTGGGAAACAAAGAACTGTAATCTTCCTTAATACTAGTTTTATCTGCACTTGACACTTACTCAGCAGTGAGGAACCCTTCCAGGTATCCTGCCAGGAATAAGGTGGTCTCATCCTCCTTTGCTGCTTTTCTCCCACATCCAGCACAAATCTCCAGGACGCTCCATCCTGACAGGAGCAGGGTGTTATTGAAGTAACCATAGGCTCCTCCGTCAGCCTCCATCACCCCCTCCCTCAGGACCACGCTCTTCTGGGCCGCATCCCAATACACGGTGGCCTCTTTGAGCTCTGCTGCAACACAAGGGATGGAGTTAGATAACATATATTATATAAGGTCATATTTTTATTTGTCTTTGAATTATTACGGTAAAATGTCTATTTATACATACTAAATGATTATTATTGTTTTATATAGAAATACACGACTCTGTCGGTGTGTGAAGGAATCGGCAGAATGCATGGTTTTTCATCGAGCATTTGAAATCGGAAAAATCGGTAAGGCGCAAATCACGCAGCTTCATGTCAAGCAAGTTAGCAGCAGGTTAGCAGACAACTAAGGTAAGCTACAAATGTTTTACATACATTCACTAAACTCAAAATCAATTAATATAGTTTCTTTCTGTTGCATTAAATAAAAACACATACGGTATAATAACATCATTATATTGTATAATAATGTTCTTGTCGCCTTACTGTAACTTTGCACTGATGCCACCAATGCGCTGAGAAAAACGCACGTTTGTCCGAATGTCTTCATTCTTGTCGCGGCTTCAGAAAAAACAACGATTCAAAAAAAATCTAGAATCTCGTTTTACCTACGACAATTCAAAAAGAAACAAAACCGACCACCCCAGATGGGACTCGAACCCACAATCCCTGGCTTAGGAGGCCAGTGCCTTATCCATTAGGCCACTGGGGCTACGTAAATGGAGGCGTGGCTTTTTTGGTATACAAAGTAAAGATAATAGATAGATTAAAACACTATAGTTTGTATTGCGTATCTTGACATAGTGTTCTTAAATATGGGGGAAAACTTCACACAGAACAAATAATTTAAACCCAAATTAACACGCTTCCGTGACGCGTCACCATGGCAATGAAGTAACGAATGTTGGGTCGTTCCATTAGAAAGGGGACACCAATGAAACATTACCTTCCATCTGTACGGTGCTGACTGTGCACTAACTGTTCCGATCTCAACATTGTTTCTGCCTACTTATAAATCGCAGCTAATCGCACACAATGCAAAGCATTCTAGTTAACCATAATTATAGTGAGATTTCAAGCTGGCTATGCCCCGCAGTTGCACATGCGCAAGGGAAGTGTATTTGTGGGCGACGATGAAGCAGGATAAAGGGATCTGTAAATCAGGAATTTACAATAAATAAACCGCATGGAGGTAATTGTCTGATATATTAACAGTGACAGTTCAACTAGTTACGAATCAGTGAAGCAACCATCATTTGCAAATACTTTCAGGCATTCAGGTATGAGGAGTGTGTATGCTAACTAGCCAGTAGTGCTAGCTACTTAGCATTAGCGTAGTTACTGTAGCAACCAGAAGCTGTAGACGCTTCATGTTTTGTCTTTGCGCTTTGGCATTCATTCTCTCATTCACTCATTCTGAAGCTCTTATTTAACACGTTTGTGTGTAACATATGTGTGTAGGAGATTAAAAGGTCACTGAGGATGCCACTGTTTGGAAGCACATTTAGTCCGAAAAAGACGCCAGCTCGAAAAGCTGCTTCTCTTTCAAGCCTACACACAGTAAGATTGAACTAATTCATTTTTACCTGTCAGAAAACGTGATTTACAGTAGTATACAGCTATTTTTTTCATTGATGTTATGTTTTAATACATTTATTTTCTCTTAGTTGGACAGATCAACGAGAGAAGTAGAATTAGGCACTGAATATGGACCACCCTGTATGACCATTGGAGGTCAAACCTGGAAATTTGAAGATGGACAGTGGATAACAGGTAAAAAACTAGTCCACTATAACATTTATTAATACCAGAGTGTAATAAACCTTTCATGAATTGTCTCTTTTGACTGATAAGAGTCTGGTGGAACTGTTTCAAATAAGGAAATGCAGAGACTCAAGAAAAGAAATGCACAATTAGAAGATGAAAACAACCTACTGAAATTAAAGATTGAAATTCTCATGGACATGGTAAAATGTTTGATTTTCTTTCACAACTGATTATTTTGTTGATCACATTTACCTACATTATTTTACTTCTTATTTCAGCACACAGAGACAACAGTACAATATCACCTGAAAGAGAAGGAATTGGAAGAGCTAAAGCTTCATCGATCATAAGGGACTGAAATGTTCTTTAACATTCTTGAGCCTTGTGTATGTTTTCAGTCAATATCACTTTATTTGTTCCAGAGGGGCAATTCAAGCACATTGAGCAGTTAAATACAATAATAATTGAAAAGCTCAAATAAAGGACTCAATGCAGCTCAACAGGAGGACTTGTCAGGTAGGGTCAGCAGATCCGGTGTCTGGGCAGTTTGAAACGAGTAGTAGCCCTTAGGACAAAAGACACCAGGGGCGAGCCAGCTGAAAGCTAGAACTAATGCCCACTGGATTCTTGCATACTTGATGCCATTTAATGTTTACTGTGCAATCACTGAGTGAGGGTTTCATTGTGTAACATTACATCACAGAATTGCTCATTTTTTATAAAATGCTGATTCTTGTAAGTTTCAACAGGACAACTTTCTGTCAGTTTTACATTATTTTAAAGACAAAATGATATTAGAATGAATTAATGAAGAAAGTTCATAGTTTGTGAATCTTGTTTTTATTCAGACATTGGCAATAAACCTTTTCTGACAAGTTCAGGACAACTTAAGTTTCCCTATTGATTTACATTGCAGTTTGTTTGCAAACTCTGAACTTAGTCTTTTCATCATGCAATGATCATGACACATGTAACTACTGGAACCAGAAAGTAGTCATTCTGAAAAAACTTAGTTCTAGAAGGTCTTTATTATTGAAATTGTAGAAAAAGATTCAGTTGTAGTCATCTGGACTGTTTTAGAAAAACAAAACGTTTCGACTCTCATCCAAGAGGCATTTCACAGAGTAGGATATAAACCTGAGTTCTCAGACTTGTTTCAAAGATTGAGAATGACTCTTGGATGAGAGTTGAAATGTTTTGTTTTTCTAAAACAGTCCAGATGAATACAACTAAATATTTTTCTACAATGGAACACTCCTGGACGAATGAGGGATTACACCGATTATTATAGAAACATGTTTTTTGGAGAAAAGAAATTTCACAGGTCGCATTTCTTGTCTCATTTTTGTCATTCAAGGTTCTTTTTGTAGATATTTTGTGTGTGATTTTTTTTTTTCTTCATATAATAGTTTCCTTAGTTTATATTGCAAAGTTTGTCTGTTAGACTTCAGAGATCTCCATTGCAAAACAGGACGAGTGAGTGAGAGTGACCACTTTTATCACTGTGGGTCCACCACCGCACCACACAGACCGCTTTCTTCTTTGGTGGTGTTTTATTGCGGTTGGTATCCATAGTGTTACATTACCGACATTCTTTAGACTTCATAGACCGCTTTCTGCGTGGTGCTGACTCGTACCACTGTGTTTATATGTCATTGTCTTCAAAGCCCATGGGATCAAAGCGAAAAGGAATTGACAGCTTTGCTGTGACATGACCGGGCATCACAGGCGTGACACCATCATACATGTTTTAGTCATTCAGTGAGAGACTTCATTCTTTAGACTTTATGGACCGTTTTCTGCGCGGTGCTGACTCGTACCACAGTGTTTATGTCTCATTGTCCTCAAAGCCCATGGGAAAGCGGAAAGGAATTGACAGCTTTGCTGTGACATGACCGCACATCACGGGCGTGATGTCATCGTATGTGTTTTAGTTATTCAGTGATCATGGCAACTGTACAGGATATGTCCATGCATTACACCAGGGGTGTCCAAACTTTTTCCACCCAGGGCCGCATTTTGAAATTTACACAGACCAGAGGGGCCACAGACAACCCGACAATGAAGTGAACCATTCAAAATTTTGCATTTGACATAGTCTCGATGCACCGCCACACCTTTATTAAAACTTTAATATTAGGTTAGTATAACATAAAATGTTTGACATTTTTACAAGTTTACAGTAAAAAGTACTACTTTTTGTTGTTTGGGCCAACTTAGCAGAAGCCTGAACGGCCAACAACAATTGGTCTGAGGGCCGCAGTTGGCCCCCGGACCATAGTTTGGACACCCCTGCATTACGCAGTCACTCGCGATGGCTTCTTCTCATTGCACGGCTTCTAGTTGTCATTGTTGTTTAAATATTTGTTATCCAGTCTCAACATTTTTCAATCCATATGTTTGCTTTTGTAAAATAAAGATAAAATTAGGGGAAGACCCTGCTGCGGCACAAGTGAATGCACAAATGCGCATGTGCAGAGTTCATTTCCTGTGATTGCGGCGGTGCTACAGCACGAGCGGGAGCGACGAGCCGTGTGTTTTTATTACTTCATTTGTCACTTTAATAACTCCTCTTTTTAGGGAATCGTGTGTCTCTGAGTGTCAGTCATGCCGCGTGGTGGTAAGTGTTTTCTGTATGCCATAGATGTGTAATTGTACAACCCTGAATGTAGCTAACAAGAGTTAACCATGGTGTTAACCTAGCCGTGTAGCTAGCTGATGAAATAGTGCTGAACTTTTACACGTTTAGCCTTCGTGTGCTCTCCGGTCACTACTGATGTTACTCTACTCGTGAATGTTTGGACTTTGTGTGAAATATGTGCTTCAAACGTGTCTCTGCTTTATAAAATGGGATTTAAACGTGTTAGCACACTGTGTTGAGCAATGGCGCCTGGTCTGTTTGTTTTAAAACACAAAAGGACACTTGGTTTAACTACGAGATCGTAAGCGAGATTGGAAACTTAGATCGACTCATTCAGTCACAAAACCTTTCCCACCATTACATGGTCTCTATGGGCCATATTCATATTGACTAACACGCTGACTGACAGGAGAAGGAGACTTTGAGACTATTGGCTGAATATCATCATGACTACGGAGAATGTCTTCTGCCACACAATAATGGAAACCTTTTTTAATTTCAGGAAAAAAGGGCCACAAAGGTCGAGGAAAGCAATTCAGCAACCCAGAGGAGATAGACCGTCAAATGCGCGTTCAGAGAGAAATGGTTTGGAAATCTACCTGTTTTTTTTTAATAAAACCCAATATAAGTAATATTAAACTGGTACTTGTGTTTGTTTTGTGTTAGGAGGCTGCTGGAGGAGAAAAGGGAAGTGGTTCAGAGTCTGAAGAAGAGAGTAGCAGTGAAGACGAATCTGAAGTGAGTAAACCTATGAAGTTCATTCGGTAATGAAGTCATTGAATAATTTGTTTTTGTCAATGTTGTGAAAACAACATTATGTTTGTATGCATGAGGTCAACCATTTAGTCAGACCGGAGTTAAAACTGAATTTACCCTCTTGTGGTTTGTTCACATTGTTCGTTTAGGGTCCCTGAGGCAGAATATGATGAATAGACCCCTCTTGAATAAATTCTTAAACATTTCTACAAGCATTATAGCCAATAGGTCCAAACAAAATAGCAATGAATATTCCAAATAAGATCTGGCAATGTATGAGTTTGTCATTTTTTATAATGATCGACATTTGTCTCCAGAACAGGAAAAGGAGTGGGGTAGAGGGCCTTATTGAAATCGAGAACCCCAACCGCGTGTCTCAGAAGAGCAAGAAGGTGGCAGAGGTAGATGTTGAGGCACCAAAGGAACTGTCGCGCAGAGAGAGGTAGCCTCTTGAGCAATGTGTCAAAAATAAATTGAATTGAATGTGTCTCATGTTTTGTAACATTCATTTAAAATGAAATGTTCTCTTCATACATTGTGCCAGAGAGGAGATAGAGAAGCAGAAGTCAAAGGAGCGCTACATGAAGCTTCATCTCGAGGGAAAGACGGACCAGGCCAAAGCTGACCTTGCTCGACTGGCCATCATCAAGAAACAGAGGGAGGATGCCGCCAAGAAGAGGGAAGAACTCAGGAAGGGTATAATTATTTGTATTATTATTTTTTAAATCATAACGATAGTGTATAACTGAGTGTTATGAATCAGCAGCAGAGTTTCTTATAACAGTTGAATGTATGTATTTGGATTCTTTAGAAAAAGATGCAGAAGAAGCCAAAGGAAAGCGTTAGTCCTTCACCATAAAACATGCAGACAAGTCTCAGGGGATGGAGAAAGACTGAAGAGGCATATCTGAGAGGGACCAAACTGAGCGCTGTCATGGCAGGGTGCCCCTCGCCCCTGTCCCTCAAAGTCATTCTGAGGGTCCTCCACGATGACGCTCAGATCCAGGACAACGGGTGGAGCGATGATGGACTAAGAGGAATGCAGCTGTTGGGATTCCTCTTCTCTGATGACTACCTCCTGAGTACGGAGGAGGCAATCTTAGGTTTACCAAGAGTTGAATAGCCTTTTTTCACTATCCTCTACAGAGTTTTAAATTGTAAAGCTGCAGAAGTTATTTCCATTCCTTCATTCTAGACATTTTTCAAGTTTACTCAGTGACCGGTTTTACAGTGAACATCCCTGAGGATGTTTTTGGTGCTTTAACTTCATTTAAGTCAGGTGTTCAAGATACATAAGTGCATTTGGACTATGATATCCATGGGATAATTTCTTAAGGTACACTGTTGAGTTCAACTAATAAGACAGTGACCTATCTTCATGACCAAGTCGACCAGATGTGATTTTATTCAAAAGTTGGTATAGTACAACTTTTATTTTATTAGATACAAGTACAAATAACCTTTTGAAAACGTGCTTAAAACCTGTAAAATCGTTCCTTTATGTAACCAACCAGCCTGCAATAAAAACAAAACGTATTATTCAAGCCTTGTAAACCTTTTTAAGGCAATCACAAGAACAACCATGCCTTTGTTCACCTTTTGTAATTACAATTGGAAAAGTTACTTTTTTATTTGTAACAATATGTAAGGCAATATTTTCATCAGTTAGCAGTCATGCATCGGCCATCTGGGTTAAAAAAATGAATAATAAAGTTCACCTACTGTAATTGAAAGTTGAATAAACATTGTGTAGTATAGAAGAAACTTCTGGGATTTCTTTTTCAATTATCAGGAAGTATAACATGTCCTGTTGCAAAGCCTAAAAATCATGCATTTGTGTGCTAAACATGTTTTGCTTTTGTATGACTTAATAGTGAAAATCATTTCCAAACTTTTGAAAACTTTTAATGATTAGTTACCTGCTGCTAACACTAGGTGGCGGTGTTGGCCCACTACAAAACGACCACATTTTGTCGCTAAAGTTCATATTAACAGCTACAAAATGATTAAATGTGACTGCTCAATTGATCGTCCTAAATCATTACTATTAAAAGTTTCATTGAGGTTATTTTTTTTATATCCTGTAACTGTATATGAATAAAACAAAACATGCCAATGTTTTATACACATTGGACCTTACTAGCCCTTTTTCCACTTTTGACCTTTCACACCCTTTTAACATTTACTTTTAATATTACATAAATAGGCAATAGACTCAAGTTTGTAGATTTACTCTTCACACAATCTGGCCTATATTTGAAAATGAAGGGTAAATTCTTACATATTGTCACTGTCAGTTGTCCCTCGCCACACTTCACATCTATGCAAGTTCCTTCTCTGTAACTTGGGCTTTATGTAGATGTGCAGCCTACAAGTGAACAAAGAGTGAGAACAAAAACTGGCTCCTGACACATGCACAAAATAGAAAAAGTCCAGTCCATTCTGGTCCTAAAGCTCCCAATGAACTTCTGTTTCTTTGGATATCCCATTTACAGAGTTGGTAACCTTTTGGAGAGCAGAAGGACAATAGTGAAGAGAAAAGGAAAAGTGGTTGGGTTGAACTGGCAGCATGGTCAAGCAGCTGGGTTGGGTTGGGGAAGTAATAAACCACAACACTGTTAAACACCAACATTTCATAGCAACCTAGTGTATGACATTGTAGAACATTTCTTTTGACCTAAACCAGTGCAAACAGGTGGAAGGACAGGCGATTTAAATAGCTCATGAGGAGGCTGTATGAGCTTTTCCATCTGCGTCCAAAGGGGGACATCTCGTCTCATCTGTGTTGTGGTCAGAGAAATTAACCGGATTAAAGGCAAAGACGCAACACCCGCACATTTAAGTAGTTGTAGTTAAGTTATAAAGTAGCCTAGCTTCTCTCTGTTGTAAAAAAAAATATAACAATTCATCTCTGATTTCTTGTACACCTATTGATTGTTTACATGAGTTTTAGTTTATGGATTTATTTCAGCATTTAACACAAATTGAGCCATAGTTTAATTGCCTCGACTATATCAGACAGAATAGGTAAGAGATCATACACTATTTTGACATAACTTTTGTCTTCATCAGAACTTGATCAAAACATATCATGGTAATACATAATCTCTTACCTGTTGTCTGATACAGATGAAGCAACTAAACTATTCTATTAAGAAAACAAGATGAATAGTTTTAATCTATAAATTGAGCAAATTTGAATATTGGCATTAAACAAATAGTTTATCGTTATCTGACATTGCAAACGAAGGTACAAACAAGTTACATAACTTTATATTAAAAAGTCATTCATTTTGGAAGTCACACACAAACATACAACATTGCACTTCTCATTCCATCAGAATTGAAAAAACTTACTTTGGCTTGAAAAGGATAGTTTTTGCATATAGTGAACGTTTTTATTTTCTAAATACTGACTCCAGGTACAGACTAAAAGCATATGGGATACTTTAAAGTCAATGCCGCCGAGTGTGAATCACCTGGGATTAGGATCAGCACCTCCAAATCAGAGGCCATGGTTCTCAACCGGAGAAAGGTGGTTTGCCCCCTCCGGGTGGGTGGAGAGTCCTTGCCCCAAGTGGAGGAGTTCAAGTATCTCAGGGTCTTGTTCACGAGTGAGGGAAGAATGGGGTGTGAGATTTACAGGCGAATCGGTGCAGCGTCTGCAGTGATGCGGTCGCTTTATCAGACTGCTGTGGTAAAGAAGGAGCTGAGTCGAAAGACAAAGCTCTTGATTTACTGGTCAATCTACATTCCTACTGTCACATATGGCCATGAACATTGGGTAATGACTGAAAGGACAAGATTGCGGATACAAGTGGTCGAAAATGAGTTTCCTCCGCAGGGTGGCTGGGCGCTCCCTTAGAGATACGGTGAAGAGCTCAGTCACACAGGACGAGCTCGGAGTAGGGCTGCTGCTCCTCCACGCCGAGAGGAGCCAGCTGAGTTGGCTTGGGCATCTGTTCCAGATGCTTCCTGGACACCTCCAGGCATGTCCCACCGTGAAGAGGCCCCGGACCCAGGACACGCTGGGGGGACTATGTCTCTAGGCTGGCCTGGGAACACCTCGGGATGCCCCTGGAGGAGCTGGAAGAAGTGTTCTGCTGCCCCCGCAACCTGGTCATGGATAAGTTGAAGAAGATGGATGGATGGACAACAAGGATGTGCTGAAATTCTATGTCATTTACTGAAAAATCATAGCAATTTCTTCATTAAATTGATAAGGCTACACAATAATACCAATAAATTATTAAACTTTGAGTTTAGGTTAAATACTCCAAACTTGTGCATGAATGAGTGCTGTACTGCAGTGGCACTCGGTCAGGGCAATCAAGGCAATCAGTGATTGGCCAATAAAATCTAAAATGACTGCATGTCACAACTAATATATAAATTGGTTCTAAAATATATCCAGATAAGCCCGTTTTCCCCTAACTTCTGCTGCTGTCCCCACCGAGAAGAGGCCTCGGTGAAGACCCAGGACATGCTGGAGGGACTGTGTCTCTCGGCTGGCCTGGGAACGCCTCGGGATCCCTCCGGAGGAGCTGGAGGAAGTGTCTCGAGTGTGGGAAGTCTGGGAGTCCCTGCTTAGACTGCTGCCCCCCACGACCCAGCCTCGGATAAGCGGAAGATGATGGATGGATGGTTTTACACTTGAGTTATCTTGATTCTCATGAGACTCAAGCCCTATTGACTGCAACCAAAGTGGTCACAAAATGGAGCACAAAGAAAAAAAAACATGTCTAATTTAAAAAAGTATTTTTACTGTTTTTGTATTGGATACCATATTTATGTAACATTTCCAGTTAACCCTAACTTCCAGATCTGCTGAGTACATGGCTTCCAAATTCAGACCACAGCTCTTCAAACAAACGCTGTTCACCGACTTATGACGGTCAGGTCAAACTGAAGCCTTCTCCTCCACAAAAAACTACATCATGGGTTCCACTGCTGGTTAAAATTGATTGACTGAGTACTGAAAGGCCCAGCCCTTTATTATTATTTTTGTTTTCTGGCACGTATCACAGATCACGTATGAAAGTTCATTTTGTAGATATTGTTTGTCTGGTTTTTGCATTGCTTTTGGTATTCCTCGGCCTTGTCGTTTTTTTTTTTGGGATCCATCATCAAATTTGCTGTTGTTATTGTTGTTGTGTTTGCTTTTTAAAGCGGTTGGCAGCCGAAAGGTGCATTTACCGCCACCTACTGGAGTGAGCGCGGACAGAAGGAAAGACGCCTATCCCATTCAGTGACTTATTGAGTCCAGTGTGGCCTATTCTCATGCGATTAAAGGCTCACTCTTCCCCCGTGTTCCTGCCCATGGATCTGCATGGACCAACACTACTCTGTTTCTGATACAGATGTCATCCAGTATCACAACGATTCCAATAGTCCTGCCAAAGTTTATACACCTGACTCTTAATAATGGGCTTGATTTCAGGTTTGCTTATTTTAACCATCACATCAATTGATGGCCACCTAAGGGAATTTTTAGCCAGCTAATCAGCCATTTCATTACCATCCACCCCAACATGTGCAGGAACCCAAATGAAGGAAACCCTCACATTCTGGACAGAGAGAGTATCAGATAGAATATCCTGTCTACAATCAGATTTTCCAAATGTAATGCTTTGCAGAGCAGAGAGGCTGTCAGAAGCTATCACAATGTTGTGACAATGTAGGGTGGACTCAGACCATTCCATCGCTAATCGTGTCGCTATGAGTTCCGTGGTGAAGACAGAGAGATAATCTGTTGACCTCTTCTCAAGGTCGGGTATGAAAAGGCAGTGCCTGTTCGCCCACTCTCAGGATACTTAGATCCATCGGTATAAATAAACACATCATCTGAATGCTTATCGATGAGCTCTTGAACAATAAGCTGCGGTGCCTTCTTAGTTTTTCCGTTAAGTTTGCGATGCAAACTAGTATCAACAGGAGCCGGAGTAAACTTGCAAGGGGCCATGGGTGACAGAGCCACCGAAGGGTTCAAGTTAAGATCACTTATTCCAGCAAGTGGTGCTTTTGCATTTCCTACCCAGCTAAAACACCAATCACCAGCCTCATGATGTTCCCCATGTACTCTAAGAATTTACCTCACCGGGTGTGTGCGAGTATGTCCTTGCACATTTACCCAATAAGATATCATAAGGATCTACAGTGACATTTCTCCCAATTCAACCTGTCTCGCAGAGATTGGGGAAGTCTTAAAATCCCTACAACAGATGCGCAAGGTTTGGGCTTGTTCTACATCAAGAATCTTTAAGTTAGTTTCAGCTGAAGACATGTAAGCAATACAGCCATAAAAAATAGTTGCTCTCATAATAGCCCAGTAAATCTTCAGGAGCGACCTTCTGCAAGCTCCTCAGTCCTGGCCAGATAGACAACGCAGCAGATTATTCACCTTTTTGCATTTATCTCTAACCTTAGCAATGTGCTGTCGCCAATTAAGCTTTTTTTTCAAAGATGACTCCTAAGAATCTCACTTCCCTGACCTGTTCAAGTACTTGCCCTAGCATTTTAAGAGAGACATCACTATGCCCATTAAAGAAACAAATCACTTGAGATTTCTGTACAGACAACTTAAATCCCTAATTCAGAGTCCACTTCTCCACCTGCTGCTCTTTGCAATAAATTGAAGATTTCTCCCTCTCACCCACAATGCGCCATCGTCAGCATAAAGGCTTCTTCCAACAGAATCAGAATCAGAATCAGAATCAGAAAGAGTTTATTGCCATTGTCAATGAACAAAATTCACAAACATAGGAGCTTGTCTCGGCATTAAGGTGCAACATAAAACACTGAGCAATAATCAAATAACATATATTCAATCAAAAAGGGCATGCATTAAGAAACAATTAAAAATTACTATAAAATAAAAATAAAAATAGGCATTTCTATGTACACAAGAGTTACAGTTAGATTTACAGTTTTGAGTGCAGAAAGTGACAGTGCAGTGAGTGGTTGAATATTTGCAGTTAGAAGTGTTCATGAGTCCAACGGCAGAGGGAAAGAAACTATTCTTGTGGCGGGAGGTTCTGGTCCGGATGGACCGTAGCCTCCTGCCTGAGGGGAGTGGCTCAAATAGACCATGTCCAGGGTGAGAAGGGTCAGCTGTGATCCGATCTGCTCGTCCCAGAGCCCTGGAGATGTACAGGTCCTGCAGAGATGGAAGTCTGCAGCCGATCACCTTCTCAGCAGAGCGCACAATGCGCTGTAGTCTCTGTTTGTCCCTGGCTGTGGCTCCAGCGTACCACACGGTGATGGAGGAGGTGAGGATGGACTCAATGATGGCCGTGTAAAACTGCACCATCATCTGCACTGGCAGCTTGGCTTTCCTCAGCTGCCGCAGAAAGTACATCTTCTGCTGGGCCTTCTTGATGAGGGAGCTGATGGAGGGCTCCCACTTGAGGTCCTGGGTGATGGTGGTGCCCAGGAAGCGGAAGGAGTCCACAGTGGTGATTTGGGGAGTCTGTCATGACGAGGTGGGGGGGCTGGGTGGCTGTGGCTTTCCTGAAGTCCACGATCATCTCCACTGTCTTCTGGGCGTTGAACTCCAGATTGTTACCGCTGCACACACCAGTCGGTCCACCTCCCTCCTGTAGACAGACTCGTCACCGTCTGAGATGAGCCCGATGAGGGTGGTGTCGTCCGCAAACTTGATGAGTTTTACGGAGTCATGGCTGGAGGTGCAGCAGTTTGTGTACAGGGAGAAGAGCAGAGGAGAAAGTACACAGCCCTGTGGGGCTCCTGTGCTGATAGTCCGAGTGTCTGAGACATTTTTTCCCCAGCCGCACGCACTGCCTCCTGAGAGAGAACTACATATTGTGCATTGATCAGATATTCACTATTATACAATGTTATAATCATATATTCACTATTATACAATGTTATGCTGCTATTTCTCTGTGCTGCTCTTTTTTTACAATGTGATTTCCAGGGAGTGACCAGTCTCAGTAACACGAGCAGACAAAGAGAAAAAGGTGGAGACCATGAAGGGGGTCAGATGGGCACTGGGCCAATCGCGGGCCCTACTACAAGGACTTAGTTTTAGGCTCATGCATATTCATTTTTGTGTCTTAAATACTGGAGAATGTGGATGCCCCGTTACTCTCCGGGCTATGAAGACGCGAAGTAAGAGCGAAGTAACGAGTGTTAGGCTCCCAGAGGTCCAGACGTCTGTATAGATGACTTTGTTAGGAGAATAAAATAATGCGTAATGAAACTCATGAATCTTGGTCATCTATAGCGCTGGTATGTGTTAGTAACTGATAGAGTAGATCTTGTTGACTTTCACTCCTCTTCCAGTTTCTGAACACGCGCAGTTGTCCGAGTGTAATAGAACCGGCCATATTTCTTCACTCCGATCCGTCAGGAAGTCAGTGATCCACCTGCAGGTGGAGTCGGGCACGTTGAGCTGGGAGAGCTTGTCCTGGAGCAGAGCAGGGGAGGATGGTGTTGAAAGCAGAGCTGAAGTCCACAAACAGGATCCTGGCGTAGGTTCCCGGGGAGTCCAGATGCTGCAGGATGAAGTGGAGTGCCAAGTTGATTGTGTCGTCTACAGACCTGTTGGCTCTGTATGAGAACTGCAGGGGGTCCAATACACAAGTATTAATTAGGTACGTGATTGCACGTACCTAATTAATTTGTGATTGGTGTCAATGTGGACTAGACTTAGAGGAGCAGGAACACATGTCAGCTGCACCATCCTTGACATGTCCACCCGCACTGTCCACCCGCTGCATAGACGACTTCACTTTGGCCCATGTCACGTGGTAGCCCATGGCCTGTAAAGCTCCCTTTACAATTCTGTAGCCCGCTTCTGGCATTCTAGACTTGATTGACCATACTTTCACATCAAGAGCAGCATTGGAGATGTCAGGATATGTTCCTCTAACGGACAGGTCGTGCTCCCGCATTCTCTTGTAAAGCGTCGACCTAGAAATTCCATGGATCTTAGCCTTAGCTGCCAGCGGCAATCTCAGGGCTAGAATACTCTCTGTTTCTCTGTTGATCCCGAGTCTCTGTCTACCACTGAGGCAATTCTCTCTTGCCCTCTGTAATGTTCATTGTCTAAATGATTCCTGTGGAATAAAATTACTGCTACATTAAGAGAACATTGACCGTTTAAGTTTTTCTTTTTGCAACCTACCAATGAAGTAGTAGATGCCATGGCGATCGAACTTTCCGTGATGGTCACGTAACAAACTCAAACTCTGATTGACTGTCTGATGGTAAATTCGATTGCTCAAAGTTTAGCCAACTGGGGGCGCTCCAGGATAACGTATAGACCGAGCACCTTTTGTTGTTGTGCTACATACATTCCTAAATGTAAATATACATACATATTATAACCCACACACTTAAACCATTAATTTAAAAGTATAATTTCTTTCTTAAAAAGCAAAGCATAAGGTATCAGCTCGATTGTTTCAGTCTGGTTTTAACCGGAAATGAATCAGAGATTTTTGAGACAATAAACATTTTTACACCGAATTTATTTGCACTGAATAAAAAAAAAAAAAAAAAAGGAAATAAAAAAAAAAAAAAAGCAACAGTATTTTAACAAAGTGAATTTTAAAACATTTAAAACACAGCACAAACTGAATATTAAAGCATTGTATTTTTTTTTATAAATCTAATCTAATTTGTATTCAATGAATATTTTAACTTGATTGGATGTTAAAAAAAAACCAGTTCACATGATTCAAATGCAAAAAATTCAATTACATGAATTCAGTATGAAATAAAAGCTTTGGTAATAAAAACACAAAATAACCTTCATATTATCTGCCTGGAAAACTTTAGCGACAAAAATGGATCTTCAAAAACGATAAAAAGTAAACATTTGAAATGAGGAAATAAACCCGTGAAGACCATGTGGCAGACGCAGGTGGTCGTTTTGGCGTGGGACAACACTGCCATCTAGTGTTAGCAGCAGGCAACTAATCATGAGGTAACGTGATGAAGTTTCCAAAAAGTTTTGAAATGATCAGCTTTTCACTATTATGTCGCACAAAAGCAATGACACATGATTTTTTTTAGTTACTGCTAAACCAAACAACTTTTAAACAACTTTCAATTACAGGAAGTGAACTTTATGATTCATGTTGCAAGTTACTGATAAGGAATTCAATGTTTTAACCCAGATGCCTGATGTATGACTGCCAACTGATTTCATACTTTTTTTTACAAGGCTTGAATAATAAGTTTTGTATTTTATTGCAAACAATTTAGATGATTTATGAACATTTTAAAGACAAATTTAACTGATTGAAAAATGTATACACATAAAATGAAAACATTGAGCCAGTCTGTTGACGCTTTAGCTCTTTGAATTCCTTCGTTTGCTGTTCAAACTTTTTGACTATCTCTTCTCTCTGAAATAAGACATGAAAGAAGAATGAAGGTAAATGTGATCAACAAAAAAGAATCAGTTGTGAAAGGAACTATTTTTTACCAGTTCCCAGAGAGCTTCCATCTGTTTTAACACCACGTTTTTCTTCTTGCAATTCGGCATTTCTTCTCTTAAGCTGATGTATTTCTGTTTCACCAGAGTCTTATCAGTCAAAAGATAAATTGCATAAAAGGTTTATTACACTCTGCTATTGCTTAATGTTACAGTGGTCTAGTTTTTCAAACAATCCTTCTTCAAATTTGATCAAGTTCAAGTTTAGTTTATGTATACATTTATGTAACCCTTATTCTGCACTGGCAAGGACCCCCAATCTCTCCGTTGTGTTGTGTGTAATCTACTGGTCTAGGGCCAGTGCAGTCAGGGAAAACAGCACTCTTGATGATGGTGGAGGCATAACAGAGGGTCCTCATTTATTGGCCTTGTGAAACACAAAGAACTGCCTCACTTTCAAGTACCATAACTTATGACAAACATGACAAAAATCCAATATTCATTCACCAAATGCACTTTTTTGTACAAACTAACCACACATTTTAAGATAGCACATTTACATGACAAATAAAATAGTCGACTTAATTTAAAACATGGAAACAGCTTAAACTTTAAAACCTTTTTTTACGAATCAAATGCCTTTCAAAATATTTGCCAAAAGAACAATTTAGTGCCTTAATTATGCATTAGATTTGCGTGACAATCCGCAGTCCTCCTTACCTTGTGAAACACAGAGAAGAACTGCAGTAAGCAGTCGCTGCGGAGGGCTGATATGGCTTCGGGCCGTCACAACAAAATAAAGTTAGAGCTCTTTCTGCTGGCGAACAAACAAATTACACTCTTACATTTTTCTTAGAAATCCACACAGTGTTAATATTTTTATATAAATGTGTAATTTTGAGCACCCGAATGATCTCAGGAGCTATGTTGTCCGGGGCTTCAATCTCCCAAGGCAAACAGGTCCTGGGTGACGGGTCAGACAAAGATCGGTTCACAAGCCCCATATGATGAAAAAAACACCAAGGCCAGTTACGTCGCCCGGATTGGCGTTACCGGGTCCCCACCCTGGAGCCGGGCCACGGGGCCCGGCCCGAACGAGTGATGTGGGGCCATCCTCCCGTGGACCCACCACCTACAGGAGGATCCGTAAGGGGCTGGTGCAGAGGGATCTGGGCGGCAATCGACAGCAGGGGCCTCTGGGGACATGGAACGTCACCTCGCTGGGGGGGAAAGAGCCTGAGCTTGTGCGGGAGGTTGAACGGTTCCAACTAGATATAGTCGGCCTCACCTCCACGCACAGTTTGGGCACTGGAACCCATCCTCTCGAGAAAGACTGGACGCTCCACTTCTCTGGTGTTGCCTACGGGGAGAGGCGGCGGGCTGGCGTGGGCTTGCTTATTGCCCCACAGCTCAGCCGCCATGTGTTGGAGTTTACCCCAGTGAACGAGAGGGTCGCGTCCCTACGCCTTCGGGTTGGGGACAGGTCTCTCACTGTGGTGTCAGCCTAAGGGGCCAAACAACGGTGCTGAGTACCCGGCCTTCTTGGAGTCCCTGGGAGGGGTACTGGACAGTGCACCGACCGGGGACTCCGTTGTTCTACTGGGGGACTTCAACGCCCACGTAGGCAACAACAGTGACACCTGGAGGGGGTGATTGGGAAGAACGGCCTCGCCGATCTAAACCCGAGCGGTGTTCAGTTATTGGACTTCTGTGCTAGTCACGGACTGTCCATAACAAACGCAATGTTCAAGCACAAGGGTGTCCACCAGTGCACGTGGCACCAGGACACCCTAGGCCGGAGATCAATGATCGACTTTGTTGTCGTGTCATCTTGACCTCCGGCCGCGTGACTTGGACAGTCTAAAGTTAAAGTGAGGGGCGGAGCTGTCAACCGATCACCACCTGGTGGTGAGTTGGATCCGCTGGCGGCGGAGGAAGCCGGGCAGACTTGGCAGGCCCAAGCGTATAGTGAGGGTCTGTTGGGAACGTCTTGCGGAACCCGCTGTCAGCAGGGTCTTCAATTCACACCTCCGAGAGAGTTTCTCAAAATCCCGGGGGAGGCTGGGGACATTGAGTCCGAGTGGACCATGTTCTCGACCTCCATTGTCAATGCGGCTGCTCGGAGCTGTGGTCGCAAGGTCTCAGGTGCCTGTTGCGGCGGCAACCCCCGAACCCGGTGGTGGACACCGGAAGTAAGGGATGCCGTCAGGCGGAAGAAGGAGGCCTATTAGGCCTCTTTGTCTTGTGGGACTCCTGAGGCCGTTGATGGGTATCGGCGGGCCAGGCGTGCCGCAGCTCGTGCTGTCACAGAGGCAAAAACCCGGGGCTGGGAGGAGTTCGGAGGCCATGGAGGAGGACTATCGGTCGGCCCCAAAGAAATACTGGCAAACCGTCCGGCGCCTCAGGAGGGGGAAGCAGTGTTCCACCAACACCGTTTACGGTGCGGGTGGGGACCTGCTGACCTCGACTGGGGATGTTGTCGGACGGTGGAAGGAGTACTTTGAGGACCTCCTAAATCCCACTGTCACGTCTTCTGAGGAGGAAGTAGAGACTGAGGACTCGGAGGCTGACTCATCTATCACCAAAGCCTAAGTCACTGTGGTTGTTGGCAAACTCCTCGGTGGCAGAGCTCCGGGGGTGGATGAGATACGCCCCGAGTACCTAAAGTCTCTGGATGTTGCAGGACTGTCTTGGTTGACACGTCTCTGCAACATCGCGTGGCGGTCGGGGTCGGTGCCTCTGGACTGGCAGACCGGGGTGGTGGTCCTCTGTTCAAGAAGGGGTTCCAAACTATAGAGGGATCACACTCCTCAGCCTCCCTGGTAAGGTCTATTCCAGGGTACTGGAGAGGAGAATCCGACCGATAGTCGACCCTCGGATTCAGAAGGAGCAGAGTGGTTTTTGTCCTGGTCGTGGAACACTGGACCAGCTCTATACTCTCCATCGGGTGCTTGAGGGTTCATGGGAGTTTGCCCAACCAGTCCACATGTGCTTTGTGGATCTGGAGAAGGCTTTTGACCGTGTCCCACGGGGGGCCCTTTGGGGGGTGCTGCGGGAGTACAGGGTCCAGGGCCCTTTGCTCAGGGCTGTGACTATGACTCCATCAAACCTGGACCTGCAACTTGCTCTGGGACGGTTTGCAGCCGAGTGTGAAGCAGCTGGGATGAGAATCAGCACCTCCAAATCTGAGGCCATGGTTCTCAACCGGAAAAAGGTGGTTTGCCCTCTCCAGGTGGGTGGGGAGTCCTTGCCCAAGTGGAGGAGTTCAAGTATCTCGGGGTCTTGTTTCACGAGTGAGGGAAGGATGGAGCGTGAGATTGACAGGCGGATCGGTGCAGAGCTGCATCAGACTGTTGTGGTAAAGAAGGAGCTGAGTTGAAAGACAAAGCTCTTGATTTACCGGTCAATCTACGTTCCTACCCTCACCTATGGTCATGAGCTTTGGGTAGTGACCGAAAGGACAAGATCGCGGATACAAGCGGTCGAAATGAGTTTCCTCCGCAGGGTGGCTGGGCGCTCCCTTAGAGATAGGGTGAGGAGCTCAGTCACACGGGAGGAGCTCGGAGTAGAGCCGCTGCTCCTCCACGTCGAGAGGAGCCAGCTGAGGTGGCTCGGGCATCTGTTCCGGATGCCTCCTGGGCGCCTCCTAGGCGGATGCCTCCTGGGCGCCTCCCTAGGGAGGTGTTTCGGGCATGTCCCACCAGGAGGAGGCCCCGGGGAAGACCCAGGACACGCTGGAGGGACTATGTCTCTCGGCTGGCCTGGGAACACCTCGGGATTCTCCCGGAGGAGTTGGAGGAAGTGTCTGGGGATAAGGAAGTCTGGGAATCCCTGCTTAGACTGCTGCCCCCTTACCTGCCCCAGATAAAGCGGAAGAAGATGGATGGATGGATGTGTAATTTAACATTTCACAGAGAAATATTTTGCTTGTTTAAATAAGCTAAATTAATTTGATTACATAAATTTAATTTTTTTTTGCCTATTCTGATGTAAATATGTTACTGTCACTTTGAGAGAGATAGCACTTTAGTTCACATGAGACAGCGCAAATTACAGAGCCAAATGGTTTTCTTCCCGTAGTATTCTATTTTTTAGAGAATTGCTTTTGATTACTTCTGTAAGAAGTTTTACAAAAACTATGTGAATTATTTTTTACATCGGAATCCTGTGGGAGTTATTTCTCATCAATAAAAAGTACACGAGTAATACCACCGGCAAAGACACAAAACCTATACTCACACAGCAGCTTTTCGAGCTGGCATCTTTTTGTTCAAACCTGTTCCATTCTCATAATCTCCAACAAAAAATATGATACAAAGAACCGTTCAGAATGAGCATGCGCAAAGTAGCGCTTTGGCGGTAGCACTACTGGCTAGTTAGCGTCATTCAGGTATGAGGGGCGTGTACTCTAACTGCAGTTTACCACCGGCCACTAGAGGCCACTACAGGTTAGGCTTAGGGAGTAGGCGGCCATTAGTGTTTTGGACTGAGACCTCGTGTCACGATGGTTGTGTTTTGCTGCTCTACTTAATACCTGTAAGTCTGTTTATTATTGTTATCATAATTATCAGGCTATGTTGAGTTGGTGTTATTATCTATGTCATGTTATGTTATGTAAAAGTTACAAGCTTTAGCTTAAGTTGTTACCTTTGTATTTTTGCAGGGCTTCTTCATCGTTGTCATTAAATATATTACCTGGCATTGAGGAGTGCATTTCTTCTTGTTGTGGAATGCTCTGTCCCCGGCTGTGCTTTTAAGACTGAAGATGTTTCTGAGGCCCTCGCCATCGCTCTTTTGGCTAATCACGGATTTGTGCATCAGAACCCACCTGTTGGGGCTGCGTTACCCCAGGCCCTGACTCCTCATGGCCCGAAACTTGATCGGCCCAAAGTCGACGTTGGTGTGTCAATTCAGGAATTGAACATGTTCACCCGGCATTGGGACGTCTTTCACTCCGGCTCAGGCATTGGGGACGCCGAGGCCCCTTTCCAGCTGTTTCAGTGCGCTGGACCTGATCTTGGTGATAGTCTCTTAAAATCCAATCCCAATGCCGCTTCCGGAACTGTACCAGAGCTTATTGCCACCATGCATTCCGCGCCTTTGCTGCCCGAGTGCGGGGAAAAGCAGAGACATGCGCCTACAGTGCAGTGTGTGGGTGTGGCAGGGACGTGGACTATACCGAACACATTATCCGGGATGTTTTGATTACTGGGATTTATGATTCTGACATACGCCGTGAAATACTAGGTATACCTGATGTCCTGGCTAAACCAGTTAACGACGTGATTGTAGTTGTTGAAAGCAAAGAAATGGCTCGTAATGCTCTCCAATCGCCCACCCTTTTGCCAGGTTGTCATTCCAGCGCATGAGAAAGACCCCACAGTCGACTCCTGCCCAGGGACTGGCCCCGACTCCGACCCCAGCAGACAGGGCCAGGCAAGCCTTGTGCCAAGATTGCAAAAACACGTTCAAGGTCTTCACAGAGTGTTCTCGCGGCTGGAACACCAAACCTCACCAGCTTTGCATTGACTGCTATAGAGCCCGTGGGCGAAAGAGGCGTCCGCAGCCATCAATTGACAGTCAACAGGCTGCTTTGGAGTCAGAGCTAATTTCTGGCCGATATTGTAGGAACCGGCGCCGCACTCTGACGAGACACAGTGGTATCACTAAACCGTCACCCATCAAACTCGATCATCACATTTTGGTCTCTGGAGAAGTTCCTGTCCTGCAGATTCTCACGTGACAACCTGCACCCTGTCAATCTCAGTCTATCAGCTGCCAACTGCTCCCCCATAGCTATTGAAGGAGCATTCCTCGCTAGGCTCTCGACAGCCCCCAGCAGTGGTGTCGTGATGTCCTGCCTCTCCATGGTGTGCGTGAGTAGCTCAGTCCGAGCCATGTACCTCTCCTACGACTCGTTGCTTAACCTTGGACTGTTGTCTAGGGACTTCCCATCGAGTAACAGCAGAAGAGAACCTGGAGTCGGCAATGGCTCTGTCATTCATGACACACCTAACATGCCCTTGTATGTCAGCACCACAAGCTCCACCAACAGCGGTTTCAAAGACACGGATAGTCCCCGAGGCATCCAAATATGAAATACATGTGGACCCAGCAGCTACGCCGAAAGCGTGCCACACCGCTGCCATTGTGTCTCTACACTGGTAGCAGAGAGTCTACGACGATCTCCTCCGGGATGAGGCCCTCGGTGTCATCGAACATGTGCCTTACGGTGAACCTGTGACATGGTGCCGTCGCATGGTAATCACTTGGAAGCACAATGGTTCCCCACGCAGGACTGTGGACCTTTCGCCTCTCAACAAGTTCTGTCGACGTGAAACATTTGCCGCTGAGTCCCCTTTCCACCTTGCACGCCGTATCCCAAAGGACACATGGAAGACTATCACGGATGCTGGAATGGCTACCACAGTGTGCCATGCGTGAATCGGATCACCATCTTACCACTTTTAGGTGGCGCTACACCAGGGAACCTCAAGGTTTCCTGTCATCAGAAGATGGTTACAACCGCCATTTTGATGCGGTCCTCTCAGACTACGAGCGCAAAGAACGGTGTGTGGATGACACTGGTGGAGGACCATTGACTTTCTCACACGTTTCGGACAAGTTTCAATTTCCGGAAAGGAGCGTTGACTTTGCTGGTTTCAGAATTTCGGACACTACCATTGAACCACTCCCGAAATATTTGAATGCTATTTGAGATTTCTCAACCCCGCACGACGGATATCAGGAGCTGGTTCAGCCTTATCAACCAGGCTTCCAACTGCGCCCAGTTACGGGACACGATGGCACCATTCAAGCCATTCCTCAGCCCACTCTGCAAATTCTCATGGTCTCCCGAACTGGAAGAGGCCTTCAAGGTGTCTAAACTGGCCATCGTTAGAGCCATCCATGAGGGCGTGGAGATATACGACATGCAGAGACATACCTGCCTCCACCCTGACTGGTCCAGGCGTGGCACTGGTTATTTCCTGCTCCAACAGCATTGTAGCTGCACTTCAGGCATACCGGATTGTTGCCACTTAGAATGGAGGATCACCCTAGCTGGTTCACGTTTTCTGTCACCGGCGGAACAGTGCTATGCAGCTATCGAGGGGGAGGCCCTGGCCTGGGGCCTTGAACAGTAAAAATACTTCACGCAAGGATCCTACAACCTTGTTGAAGATCTTTGGTGAAGATCTTTGGCGACCGTACACTGGATGAGATTACAAATTCTCATAAATCCTCTAAATTGCTTGCAATAAAATACAAAACTTATTATTCAAGCCTTGTAAACCTTTTTTAATGAAATCAGTTGGCAGTCATACATCGGGCATCTGGGTTAAAACATTTAATTCCTTATCAGTAACTTGCAAACATGAATCATAAAGTTCACTTCCTGTAATTGAAAGTTGATTACACGTTGTTTGGTTTAGCAGTAACTAAAGAAAACCATGTGTCATTGCTTTTGTGTGACATAATAGTTAAAAGCTGATCATTTCAAAACTTTCTGAAAACTTCATCACGTTACCTCATGATTAGTTACCTGCTGCTAACACTAGATGGCAGTGTTGTCCCACGCCAAAACGACCACCTGCGTCTGCCACATGGTTTGAATAGGTTTATTTCCTTTGTTTATTTCCTTATTTAAACTTATTACTCATTCTTTTTATCGTTTTTGAAGATCCATTTTTGTCCCTAAAGTTGTCCAGGCAGGCAAAGTTGATAACATAGGCTACAAAATGAATATAAATGTGACACAGCTCAATTAATCATCAAAAATCCTTACTATTACAAATTTCAGTTTATTATTTTTTATATATATCCTGTAACTGTATAAGAATAAAACCAAACAGGCCAATGTTTTATACACATTTGACCTTATTCGCCCTTATTTCCTCTTTTGACCTTTCACACCCTTTTAACATTTACTTTTAATATTTCAAAAGTAGGCAATAGACTCCGGTTTGTAGGTCTACTCTTTACAAAATCTGGCCTAATTTGAAAATGAAGGGTAAATTCTTACATTTTGTCACTAACACTGTCAGTTGTGGGACATATAAACTCCCTCACCACACTTAACATCTATGCAACTTCCTCATTCTGTAACTTGTAGGCTGTTGTCACATCTACATACAGCCCAAGTGAAACGAGAACAAAAACTGGCGCCTGACACATACAGAAAAACAATTGGCTGTGAAAAAGTCCACTCCATTCTGGTCCTAAAGCTCCCGATGAACTTCTGTGTGTGTTCTGTTGGAGATCAGAAGAAGGACAACAGTGCAGAGAAAAAGAAAAGCGGTTGGGTTGAACTGGCAGCATGCTCCGACAGTCTCTGAGCATCCTCAAACAACTGGGCTCGGCTGGAAAGTAAGTAATAAACCACAACATTGTTACACACCAACTTTTCATACACTAGGCTGCTATGTGTAATATTTAGCTTTACAAGTAGCAACAGATCGAGGACTTGAAAGGTCTTAAATAGGGCAAAATCAGGAGGGAAATTATGAAATTAATAATATTGAAATTGTTGTTTTGGAGTTATGTAAAATAAGGGTTGATTAAATATTCCTGCGATGTAATCTTTCAAAGAAGGGTTAAGTGATATTTCTATATGTTTATTGTTCATTTTAAGGTCCATTCACATTTTAGCGTACTGTATTTTGAATGGTTTGCAAAAAATATATTCTGATAATCATTACTGGTAGTGGCCCTAAATAGATAGAAATATAAATTTTCATCAATAGCACCCAGACCGAATGTGTAAAATAGGCCTAATATAAAATAACTGAATAATGACAGAACTGATTTGACAAGATTTCATGTTGTTTGTCATGTGCCCCTCTCTCACATTTTAAGTGTTGGTAATTTCATGCCTCAGACTTTAGGTTCTTCCTCTTTACAAATAAAAGTTGTCTGTTGTGTGAAGGTTACCAGAGCGTGCAAGTGGGTGAAACGACCAAAGATGTGGTGTGAACCTGGAGGCAGTGGTGATTCTTTTTTAACTCATGCAGTATGTTGTGCATATGCAGATGCCACAGTTTCATATCCCCCACATTTCTTAAAGGGCCTAATCTGTCACTGGTTTGTATTTTTGCTGAGGGCCGTGCATTTTGCAGTGCATTGCACCTCCTCACCCACTCTGAGCTCTAAACATAAACAACACACACGCTAATGCTATAAACACACTCAACACCACTTCCAGATGGGAGGTACCAGATCTACATTCACTTTTGAGTTGACCTGAATGGTTAGCACTGGCATCACAGCAAGAAGGTCTTTGGTGTTGTCTCCTGGACTGCCTGGGCCTTTCAATGCAAAGTTTTCATGACATACTGTACAGTCATTAGTTTCTTCCCATATCTGGATGGTCCTCCCATCAGCCCAAAACATGCACCATGGGTAAAAATCCTCCAGCTGAGGTAGTTCTGGAGCTGGGACCCAGACGCTATGGCACGTGCCCATTGCCCACTGGTCCTGTAAGGTTGACCCATCGGCATCGAAGGAGGGTGTGATGCAGAGGATGAATGGGGCAATAAAGTGTACCTTAACCATAGTAATAAATATTAATAATGGCGCTTTAATTGTGGCATTTTAATTTAACTCTTGTGATTCTACAAGGAATTCATTCCTCCTTTTGGATGTATATATGTACTATAGGACTGCAACGGTTAATTGACGAATTGTGAATAGACAAGACTTGTTGTTTCATAACAAAGACAGCGATATTATTACATAAAAATGTCAAAAAAAAAAACATTTCTGATTTTCAATCAATAATACACTATATTAGTAAAAAATCCCTACCCAGAAGTAATCATTTTTCAACGATTATTTAGTTTAAAATGTATCTACAAAGTCTTAATGTACAGTAGAAATAATAATTTGACAAGTCAAAAAAAAATATTGCTGAATAGTCGACGACTAAAATAATCGTTAGTTGCATCCCTGCAATGTGCTAAAACAACACAGACCCCAGTCGGACATGTTTTACATAGATTTATCTTTAGTCTCATTTTGACAATTTTATTTGTACACCAGGCAGAATTGTATTTCAATCTTTGTTAGGGCCTCGCTGCCCTCACACACACTCTGATGTCACTGTGTGGAAGTCAATGGTTTTCCACCAGAAGATAAACTCATAGTAATAAAAGGGAACTGGTTTGTGGTTCAAATTCTGGGGTTTTTCTCATCTGGTGTAAATAAGGTGAGACTTCCTTTGAACATGCTGCTGTCATGCTCTGCAGACATGAGTTCTAAGGTTTTATATTACAGTACAGCAGTGGCATGCAGTGACTTTTACTGATGGGCAAGCATACCTGGGGTGTTCATCAATGTTTAGTGGATAATAAAAAAGTGAAAGAAAAATCTGAATGCTAAATAGTTTAATAAACTGACTTCATCGACCAATTCATTACACAAATTTGCGTTCCATGTTGTTAAATGACTGCCTGTATTTCTAACTAACATCTAATCGTTGGAAACATGAACAGAACCTTAGCTACAAAGAAAGACTTGTCTGTAAAAGATCGTTTTCAAGTCTGTTTGTTGAAACTTGGCAAAGCTGTTGCTTCCCTTATCCTCGCACATGCGCAGTTAGGGCAAAACCAGCAAACATCAAAGATTCCTGCATAGGTTTATACAGCGTGGTTTGAGCATAGGTCCATGGGTTTGAGGCTGTGTGGTTCTCAGAGCGCATGCGCTGATCTTTAAAAGAAGCTGCTCTCCACTCTGGTTCTAAAAGCACATGTTAGAGAGCAGAGCATGAATGGGCCTCTGAACACGGCCACAGATTGCGCCACTGTGGAAAAATCTGAATCACGCTTCCTACGCAGTATTGCCCAGCGGCCTGTAGAGGCCACTAAAACACAGTGAGTTCAGCCAAGCTTCAGCAGCAGAAGTGAGGGGAAAACGGGCTTATTTGGATATATTTTAGAACAATTTATATATAGTTGTGACATGCAGTCATTTTAGATTTTATTGGCCAATCACTGATTGCCTTGATTGCCCTGACCGAGTGCCACTGCAGTACAGCACTCATTCATGCACAAGTTTGGAGTATTTAACCTAAACTCAAAGTTTAATAATTTTATTGTATAGCCTTATCAATTTAATGAAGAAATTGCTATGATTTTTCAGTAAATGACATAGAAATTCAGCACATCCTTGTTGTCCATCCATCCATCTTCTTCAACTTATCCAGGGCCAGGTTGGGGGGGCAGCAGACACTTCTTCCAGCTCCTCCAGGGGCATCCCGAGGTGTTCCCAGGCCAGCCTAGAGACATAGTCCCTCCAGCGTGTCCTGGGTCCGGGGCCTCTTCCCGGTGGGACATGCCTGGAGGTGTCCAGGAAGCATCTGGAACAGATGCCCAAGCCAACTCAGCTGGCTCCGCTCAGCGTGGAGGAGCAGCGGCTCTACTGCAAGCTCCTCCCATGTAACTAAGTTCCTCACCCTATCTCTAAGGGAGCGCCCAGCCACCCTGCGGAGGAAACTCATTCTGAACGCTTGTATCTGTGATCTTGTCCTTTCGATCATTACCCCACGCTCATGACCATAAGTGAGGGTAGAAACGTAGATTGACCAGTAAATTGAGAGCTTGGCCTTTCAACTCTGCTCATTCTTCACCACAACAGTCCGATGCAGCGACCGCATCACTGCAGATGCTGCACTGATCAATCTGTCAATCTCATGCGCCTTCTTTCCCTCACTCCGTGAACAAGACCCTGAGATACTTGAACACCACTTGGGGCAAGGACTCCCCAACCACTGGAGGGGATAAGCCAACTTTTTCCTGTCGAGAACCATGGCCTCGGATTTGGAGGTGCTGATCTTCATCACATTCGGCTGCAAACCATCCCTGTGCATGTTGCAGGTTCAGGTTTGATGGAGCCATCAGGACAACATCATCTGCAAACAGCAGAGATGAGATTCTGTTGCCCCCAAGCAGAACCGGTGACAAAGGGCAGCCCTGGTGGAGGCCAAAACGCACTGGGAACAGGTCTGACTTACTGCCGGCAATGCGAACACAACTCCTGCTCCGGTCATACAGGGACCAGACAGCCTTGAGCGACGGGGCCCGGACCCCATACTCCCGGAGCACCCCAAAGTAGACCACGAGGGAGCGGCGGTCGAGCCAAGCCTTATGGACTGGTTGGGCAAACTCCCATGAACCCTTAAGCACCCAATGGAGAGTAAAGAGCTGGTCCAGTGTTCCATGACCGGGACAAAAACCACACTGTTCCTCCAAGGTTCGACTATGGATCGGATTCTCCTCTCCAGTACCCTGCAGCCTTGTATAACAATGTAAAAATAATGGTTATATAGTTATTTCATCTTGTTTCTCTATCTTGTCTATTTTCATTCACAGGTCTAATGATGCTGCTGAGCTTCTGCATGAAGACCTTATTCGGGTATTCTAATAATAAAAAGGCCAACTACAACACTTAAAAACATACTGTTCTAGTATAATCATAATAGATATTGACATTTTGCAGCACTGTTACTATAAAGTTTTGCAAAAGTCAGATATGAAGTAATACAGTGAGACTGAGGGTGTGTTCACACGTGCACTTGTTTGGTCTCAGTTTGGTCGCAGTTTAATTCTTTAGCCCATTCTTTATTCACATTTGCACAGATGCCACATCAAGTCTAATTTTAGTAAGTGTGAACTGTGAATCAAGCTTTAGCAAGAGTTTTAACATTTAGACCACATTTTATTCTCTGGCTTTTACCACTGCATAAATTGTGTGGTCCTCTGTGTGTTTGTATTTCATTTTGATAAAAAACGTATTATTTATTATTTCTATTTTACAAACAGAGTCTGATTTTGTAGTGAGGGGCAATACTAAACAGTAGAAGAAGACACATTGTATTTCTTAAAAATGTATCCCAGAGGCAACATTTATAATAAAAATAAAACTGGACCAAGAATTGACCCTTAGGGTACTCCACTGGAAATTCAGCAAATCTGATTCATCATTCTTTCAGTTTTTGATGGTTTGTGTCTGTGCAGCATTTTGGAAACTTTGCTGTGCTATAATAAACAAAGTGAATTTTGATTATTATTTTTTTTGCTAATTAAAGGTGGACCAGCGGGTGGAACCAGCAAAAAAGACAGCTCAGGTCCTCCACAAGAAGCTGCTGAGCTGTATGCAGAGTCAGACCGGGGTAGAAGCTGAGAGACGCATGGTAAACAACACCTCAAAACATACTTTCTAAATTACATAGAGTTGAGTGATAATGATTTAACATCTACTTAACTTATACTTAAAATAATTCTGCAGAAGAAGCTCCCTCTGATGCAGCTGTCCATGGGGATGGCTGAGTGTCTCAAAGACTTTGATGCAGAGTCCCCGATCAGGTAATAGAAATCAAGCTTGACTGTATCGGTTTAAAATGGAAGTGCTGTCATGTGCACGCCTCGAGGTCTGTGGCTTTCAGTTCAGCTCAAAAGTATTCAAATACACCTTGTGACAAAAGACAATCTGGAGAACCAAATGTGGCAAAGAGAAAATGTTAAAGACTGAAAGAGTTATTTTAAAATTGATTGAACTTTGTCCTCCAAGTTATTATAAAAATACATTGATTAACTAATTGTTGGGTTATCTGATTATTATAGTTCCTGATTATTGTTCTGAACATATAAATGTACCAACCCACTGTTGGTTATTTAGGTGATATATAGCTGCTTCGGAATTCACAGCCGGACAAACTTTCCTATTAGTCAATAAATGAGAGGTGATATGTTACAGGTATATATTAGATTATTAGATATATTACTGTATATATACATTTTTAAATACAGCATACCTTATTGGCAGAACTTTCATTGCAATTATAAATACAGATTCTATTGTACATTGCTTAAAGGTATTACTTTAATAATGTTCAACAGGGTGCTTGATTATGACAAAAATTATAATCACAGTAATTTGGCTCATAATTGAAATCACAATATATATATATATATATATTCTCTCTAAAAAAAAAAAAATCCCACAATTTAGCTAATTTGTTCCCACAATTTGGCATGTCCCGTATCGCTCCTGTTTCACAGTGCATGTTATTTCATTTTGCATTTTGTGTTTAAGTCCTCATGTGGACTATCCGTTCAGAAAGTGTTTTTCATCGATTGGATGGTGATGATGAGTTACACATTTGACCACAAATCTCAAAGTGCTACAAAAGAAAAACAACAAACAAGACAATAAAAATTAGCTGTAAGTTTTTCTTAAACCGTAGAGCTTCACTTTCTAATTCCTGGGTTAGATCCAATATGTCAGGTTTAGGGTGGGGTCATAATAAACTTTTTACATGTCTTGACATTATCTATTTTTCATACCAGGTTTCTTTTGTGTTACGACAGAGCTCCAATTGACTTTTGAGGAGGTGGTTTTGTGGTCTTCACCCAAAAGCTCACTGAACTCAATTTAAAAAACAATTACTTGATTTTTTTCACTACTTGATTTTTACGTTCGTGCTCAGGCCTTAACTAGATTGCAACAAACCCAAATAAGCTCTGCACTGTATAATGTGTCCTCAGTACCAGTGCAGGTTCAGGTTATGATTGTATTGTCATTTTTAAAACCTGTAGGAGTTTGTGTCACAGAGTTATAATCACCTTTAATTATCTTGGCAGGAGAGTGTTGGAGATGTGCTGTTTCATGGAGAAGAGACTGGCCATGACGCTCGCTGAGTTTGAAATGAAAGTGGAAAAAGACATCCTGGAGCCACTCAACAAGCTCAGTGAGGTACGAGATCTTCTTCAGTAGGGCTGTCCAATTCATCTCAGTGTATACCTCACTGTACAATATTTATTGTGATATTTTGAAGAGGCTAACTGAATTATAAATTAGCTACTTTTTCCTTTTTAAATGACTTGGCAAGCCTTTTGTGTCATTTGTTTCTGTCATATTCCAAAGAAATTGGATGAAAGTGTTTAATAACAGTTATTTCTTTATTGCGTTGTCTGCACTGAAATAGAGATACTCTTTGACACAATCATTTCAGTCATGTTAAAACAAAAATGAACAAGCCTTAATTTATTGGTAACAAAAAAACTTGACAAAGACAAAACCAAGACTAAATCAAGGCCAATTAACATCATAGAGGAAATTATCAGCTTTTATCTTCTTTTTTTTTGTTCAAATACTGTTCATTTCTGTCAGATGGAGGACCTTGATGTTATTGCTTTATATTTAGTTTGGTGCTGTATCAATTATTGAGATATATAGACACATTACTAATTCCATATATTGTGACTGCCCATGATATTGTTGTGTGACATACATATATGTGATAACACATTACATCTCTATTCTTTAGTGGGGGACATACGTATATATAAATGTATGTATGTATGTATGTATATGTATGTATATATATATAAACCTTTTTTTTTGTTAATATTACCCAGTACTACTTCTCAATCTTCACAGTTTCTATTTAATACTTACTCACATAGCCTAATATGTATCTGCACTGTCTTTACCAGGAAGACTTACCAGAGATTCTTAAAAACAAGCAGCATTTTGTAAAGCAGACTAGAGACTGGAACAACGCACGGATCAGGTAAGCTAGCATTAAGACTATTGTTGTCTTGTTTTTCTTTTTATATAACACCAAACAGAAACTAAATAAAGGCAAACAAAAATTGGGTTGCAATTTTATAAATGTCCAATGTTATTTTAATCCAGTCCTGGACAGTAGGCTTTGTCCCTGTCGTCCATCTTCTTGTTATTGCTTTTATTGCTGCTGCCAAAAGTACATTTCACAAGTTTCCATCAATCGCTTCCATTGTTGGAGATTTACATCCGAGATACATTGTTTTAAAGTAAAGCTACAGTCCCAAAACACATGAGTGATGAGCTACATGACAGCCACAGTTCTCCAAAAAACAGTATTTCCCTGTGAATAATGTGTACTTTGACATTGTGTGTTATACAATACATGATACTTTATTCCAGCATAATCCTCCATTGGGATGTGCTTATACGTTCCCATTCTTTATCAGTTATAACATAATTTTCTTCATTTTTGGTATTCCCTGCTGAGTTGTTGTTGGATCAGAAATACTATTTATTACATTAGTCTTGAGAGTTCTGATTTATATGCTTTAATGAAGATTTCAGTCAAAGGGCTAGTTTTGCGTTGTTTAATGTCCCTGGTTGTAATAATTCACTTATTTGTAAGTACCTATAAAAGTATCACACAGTCTATTTCAATTTCTTGATCATTCGTTGGTAGGAGCCAGACGAGCACCGGAGCCCAGGCTAAGCAGGAGGGGCTGAGGGAGGAAGTGGAGGAGGCCTGGAGGAAGCTGGAGAATATCAAGGTACAGCTGTTAGCCCACCGTGCAAACAGATATAGTAGCACGACCTCTGACCTCTCCTGTGTTCTGGCATTTTAGGACCAGTACTCAGCAGATCTCTATCATTTTGCCACTAAAGAAGAGGACTACGCAAACTACTTTATTAGAGTGAGTAAACAAGGCGGTCAGTGTACGGTAAATAATCTGAAGGATTTCAAGAGACAACCAAATTATTTAATCAATACAATTTTAATTGCAAATTGCATGCACCGAGTAATAGGGCTGGGACAATATATCGTTCCACAATATATTGTCACACGGTCTTGTTGTATCGTATCATATCATATTGGAGAAATGTTTTGCCATACTTTCAAGGAACTGTATGTCAGATTTTGATTTCAAATTTCATAAACTGCCAGTCTCAATCTGTGTCCCCTGATACACAGAGAGAGATACAGATAAACATGTTCAAATCAAATATAGCTTTTCCTGATAACAATTTTAAGGCTTATTCTTAGTTACAAAACATTGGTCATTTACGAGCTGTACTTTACTTGAGATGTGCTTTAGCTAAGTACACATTACTTTATTCCATATATATTCCAGACTCATAGAAGGTTTTCTTTGCTTTAATCAGTTTGGAAGGTTGGTAACAATATTGACAGTTCTAGCAAGCTTTGAGTCGGTTAAGTCTTGCTTTTGTTTTGGAAATAGTAATTATACAAAATCTCAGCTAATTGAATTGTTTATGCAATGTTCCCTTTACAACCAAATATGCCTTTCTAATCTAACATTTTACACCATTTGTATTAGTTTTACATGGTGGACTGAACAGGATAAAACTAAAAAAATATTTTTGTCGTATCCTCCATCTTGTCTTGACAAGGAGCCAAATCATTTTTGAAGCCTCAATTGGAAAATGATGCGTAAAAAAGTACTTTTGATACTTAAGTAGATTCTACAGCGAATATTTCAGTATTTTAACTTAAGTAATCATTTCATTGAGCTACATTTAGTTGTAATTGACCAGGTGTATCTGTATTTTTACATAAGTAATGAAAAGTAGTACTCTGACCACCTCTGCCGATGATAAATCCAGTGGGTTTAAATCTACCTAAGCCCAGCACCTGCAGTCAGTCATGAATGAATGAAGCGCAGCCTGTACTTTTGTGTGACTGTCTGCAGTGGAAGGCTCTGGCAACACCTTTTTTAAACCAGTGAGAGCACAGGCTGCACACGGTTCCTTTAAATACTAGTAAGTGCACAAAAGTCCACTGGTTTTCAGTCATCGGAAACAGAATGCCATTAATGTCATTGCATAAAGTAAAGTGTAGTGATACTGAATGATTGTCTGTAATATATATTTTTTCCGTTTTAATTTAGTTCTTTAGGAAAATATTTTGGGGGAAATTATCCGTTTGCTTCATAAAACTACCATAGATTCTATTTGTTTCCACTTTAAAAGCTGAAATTCATAGAAATATTTCTTGAAACATATATATAACATATTCTAACCATAGCCAATAAGGGCATATCCAGAACCTCCTCTCTGCTATTTGCCTGGGGTCCAGATCCACACACCTTCAGCCAAACTCAAACTGTACCGTGCAATCACATTGGTTTATTTTCATGAAGCATGTGAAACAGAGTTTATTGGGCATCTATCCTTAGAACAAAATCAAACTTCTCTCATCTCAAATTAACAACGATTTGTGCTTTGCTTAGCGCTTCCGTATAAATCTACAATGTGTTTCAGTACCCTGTGATGTTTTTTTCTTTCTTTTTTCCCCATAGGCAGCCATGTCTGTTTTATAAGAACTGACCATGCGTGTCCCTGATTGGCTAATCCACCTGTCAATCATAGCCACCTAAACTCGCAGAGATGAAAACATTGACCAGACTGATATAGAGCTGTATAAAAATAGTGACAGATCTCATTCTGGATTTTCCGGGCAACTCTGCTGTAAATATCTGCTCACTGTCCTAGAAGTGCATTTGGGTAAACGCCCTGTGAGCACTACAGAGAGCCAAAACACTGCTAAATGTAGTTTTTCAGTCGTGTTACTCTTGTTATTTTAGTTCAACTACAACAGAAGGCCTTCAGATAGTAAAAATGGTCATATTTATATTGAATATGTGACAAAATGTGATTTTGTGGCTCTCCACAGGGATGTACTCACATTTTCACAAGATTACCTTCTCTTTCCCTTTTTTAAATATATAAACCTTGGTTTACATTTTATCTTTGTGGCAGAATCATCTAAAACAGATTTCTTATAGCCCCTTTGTTCAAAGGCTGTCGTCATATTGTTTAGACTTGAGGTTACTTTCAAATTCTTCATTTTTATGGCTTATTCTTCTCAGCCTACACACTGGGATAAGGAAGGCCCTGTCACCGCCTGAGGTCTCAGGACATTTTGTCTTACAGTCCCATCGAGTTAACGCAGAGAAAGGCTTTCAACAACTTTGCTCCCTCCCTGTGGAACAAAACACACAGATTTTTAAAATTAAATCATTTTATGCCTTTTAATGATTTTAAGCACTGGTCAAGGACTACCCGCAGTGCCGGTGCTCTTGTTTTATATAATTGTATCTCATTTTATGTGTAAATATGTTTTTATGTGTTGGTTAATTTCATTCAATATTTTATTTGTGTTTTAGTATTGTGTGTTTTGTTGTTTATTTTATGTTGTGTTTTAACAGGGACCCATGAAAAAGAGAACTTTTCTCATTTGGTTTTCCCCTGTATAAATAAATACATTTAAATTAAATGAACTAAACTCGGTGAACTGTATTGCAACTAGTGTCTTTGTACTATTTGCGATACCATGATAAGAATGTAAAAAATGCTCTTTTTTAGGTTAAGTTTTATTTAACTACATATTGTATCGGGCTCTGTATATTGTAATAACCAACGAACAAATATCAGAGGTGTGTAGTACATTAACTTCAGAAATCATACTTTTGATTGATTTGTTTTCTGACTTCACATACTTGAGTAATATTTAATTTGAAGTAATAGTACTCTTGCTTGAGGAAATGTTTTAGTTACTTTTCGCACTGTGAAGGTTTTTGACAACTACCGTCCCTCAGGAGGGCAGGCGGCAGTCAGCACGATACCAGATCTATCAAATTGCTTTTCTTAGTGTTTTTGATATACTAGACTATCACATTATTCATTTAAGAACTTAAAGCTGAAAATCACCTAAAACTGATTAAATACTGCTCATTTGGGCAATTTGAGCAGTTGCTTCTTAAACTTTTTTATTCTTTTGGAAATACCAGAATATGTTCATTTTATTAATTTTTTTTTCCAATTACATGAACTCATAAATCATAAATCAGATTTTGAATACATTGTATGTCCAAACTATTACTCATTTTTCAAGTTGTTCCTCCAAATATCCTTTTTATTTGAGCCTCGACTTTGTGCTTTTACCTGAGTCATAATATTTCAATACTATCACAATTGTCTGTTTGACTTAATGATCAAATTCTTCCAAACAAATAGCTGCTTTTACAATGCAAGAAATAAAAGTCAGGTACAGGCCGATTTAATATATGGATTTTCTTTTCTCCAATAGCTACTGGAACTTCAGGCTGAATACTACAGGAACTCATTTGAATTTTTGGACAAGAACATCAGCGAGCTCAAAGAGAACCACAGTCAGAGTGGTACTAAAACTCTCCTTCCGTCCACAGATTAGACTTGAACTGTAACTCATCGCGCTGAACTAAACCTCACGCACTTTCCCATCTTCGCAGGGTCGTCCCCGCCCTTTGCCTCCAAGCAGCGAGTTTATGGGGAACCTCTCCTGTCCCATCTGACTCAAAGCCAAAGAGAGATCGCCGTCCCCATACAAGAGTGCATCCACATGTTACTCAGAACAGGAATGAAAGAGGAGGTACAACACACGCAAAATAAATAGCATTTACATGTATTTACTAAGCTGTAGTCCTTAAATTGTTTAGTCGATTAATCACTTGATGGAGTCTTAGTCGACCAACATTTTTATGAATTGACCAAATATGTTATCGGCATTATGAGAATTAGAGGTCGACTGTTTTTTCATGGCCAATGCCGATTGTCAGTGTTGGGAAGTAAATTAAATGTACAGAAAATACGTAGTCCAGTACTCAGATTACGGTTACTAATTTTCTAAAATCCGAGTGATCATATCTGAAAATATTCAACGTATTCAGAAGTACTGTGATTAAACAAAGTAAAGGAATACGTACAAAAAAACCAAAAAAAAAGTATATCCAGTATTCTGTCACTAAATACGTATGCAAAGTATTATTCCCAACACTGCCGATTGTTTAGAATCCAGAGAAACCGATTTAGTATGAGGGGCCGATTTGGATTATTTCCCCTAAATGATGTGATTTGAATTGACTACAGACGCATCCACAAACCTATAAGAGAGTAATGTTGAATTAAACTTTAGGCAGCAAGATGGCCAAAATAAAATATCGGCCTGTGCTGGAGATTTAAGGCCGTTAGTATAGAATCATTTGTTACATCAGATTTTACATTTGAAAGACTATAACTTCTGAATTTTTAACCCTAAAAACATGTAAGGAAATGTACACTGCAAAGTTCAGAGGCTGAAATTTAGAATGAGCAAAAATTCAATGTGTTTTTTTCAGTTTAATGCCAAGATTCACTCACTTGGATCGATTGTTAATGCCTTGTTTGCTAAATTCATTGCAAATTTGGCACTCTGAATTCAAACCGTTGAATCTGAGGCTTTGAAAATATATGCATTTAATATTGGAAAGGTGAATTTTTCATTTTGAGTTTTCAAATTGAAAAATAAAAAACCTCAAATGTGCAGAGCTAAATTCAGCAATGGAAATTGTTTTTGAGTGAGAAATTTGCCAGTATTTAAACATTTTAAAATCTGACTTAACTAGCTAGTTGGAGATTTTTTTGTGATCGCGCATTTATTCAGCTTGTTTTTACCTGTACAAATATGTAATTGTGTGAACTGAAATAACCTTGACTAATTGATGCACAGGCTATGTCTTTAGTCGACTACAGCCTTAATACTCACAAATCGAATTATCTTTGTTTGAAATCTTAGGGTCTTTTCCGTCTGGCGGCCGCGGCGTCAGTGGTCAAAAGGCTCAAAACGTGTCTAGACCAGGGCAAAGTGGACCACAGTGAGTTCAGCATGGATCCTCACGCAGTCGCCGGTAACAAACCCACTTTTTCACTTCATCTGACATAGAACCTGCCATTTCCTGTGCACTTCTGAAATTAGCATAGCAGCCAGACTGTTGTAATAAGATATGAACACGACTTGACAGGAGCTTTGAAGTCCTACCTGCGTGAACTTCCTGAACCCCTCATGACCTTTGAACTCTACAAGGACTGGTTCAAAGCAGCAGGGTGTGTACGGTTTCATCTTCCTGTTTTTGTTCTTTTTTGCATATTCTAAATTTTGTTTCTTTCCTTTCCTTTACAGAGAAAAAGAACTGACAGAGAAATTAAAGCAGTTTAGAGAATTGCTGAAAAAGATCCCCCCAGAAAACTACAACAATCTCAGGTTTACGTTTTTGATCATTTTTTAATGCAGATGGAATCACAGCATTCTCAATTTTAGTAGTTAGTGACAAAAATGCGTGAGAAATGACATATGTGAAATGAAATAACATAAAATTTAAAGTTCTACGACTCTGCGAAATACAGTATTTAGTCTGTAACATCTGAAAGAAGAAAACCAAGTAAACAGTGGTAGAAAACCAGATGAACAACAGGAACACTGCAGCTACACACACATTTATCCCTGATACAGACTTTGGGATCACACACACAGGTGAACTGATTATCTTTCTCTCCTTAAATAAGATGTTTCTGATTCCCAGTGTTGAGGAAATTAATTGTTGTGGGGCGAGTTGAAGTGTCTTTTATCTCCCTCTACCGTTAGCAAACAAGCTAGCTAAGCTCTGCATAGTCGTAGCAACAACGGAGAAACTACTTTCAGTTTACATTTGATCGTATACAGGTAATTTGAGCAAAATTCACAGTACATTTGATCATTTATGCTCCCCTAAAGCTGCCACTCAGTCAGAATGTTGAAGAGCATTTTTCAATAAAATAATTCCAGTGCATAACCTTCATTCTGATTTAAAACTTTTGACTTGATTTGTTTTTTCTTTTAGGTACCTCGTCCAGTTTTTGTCGCTGCTATCAGAAGAGCAAGTGGTGAACAAAATGACGCCCAGTAACATCGCTATTGTCCTGGGGCCCAACCTTTTGTGGCCCTTAGCTGAGGGGTATGTAAACCAATATATTTAGCAATGCTTTTTCTATTCATGGTCAGCATTTATATTTCCATCAAGACTGATTTGATAGACAAACCTAGTCTGTTCTGCATGTGTTTAGGGAGGCGGCCCTCTTTGACATGGCATCAGCTTCCTCAGTGCAAGTGGTCACTGTGATCGAGCCTCTCATTCAGTACTGCTCCGAGCTCTTTCCCGAAGGTAAAGTCTGACTTCCTACGCAGATCTTTTACTTACAAACACAAAACATGGCTCAGTACCTCCATAACAAACACGTAACATAAAGTGCATACGACAGGTTTATATGCTTTTGTGATTAGGATTTTGTTTGGTGGCATAGTATCTCTGGTGAAGTTTTATTTATAGTTTTATATCTGTGCTATCAAGTTTTATTAGTCATTTATATGGATTTTGACCCCCGTTTACAAGTGTACGGTTATTATTCTTTATTTGTATTGATATATATATGAATGTATCACTATTTTAAGAGAGTTAGCAGCAGCAGCAGCATCTAACTAATTCATGTATTGATGGTGGTGAAATGGCAAAAATTATTAGATTGCTTGGCTGAAACGTAATTGTTTTTTGTTGTTGTTTAATCCAAATCTCGAAACCAATAAAACAATATATAATTATTTAATTGAGGACCCCGTCGAAAATGAGACGATTCATCACAAGTTTTTCCTCCTGAAATATAAAAATGAAAAAATCAAATATAAGACGAAAAACTAGAGGTACAAATTTTTTTTATATCCAACCAGGAAGTAACATTAAAAAAAAAGAATTAAATGGCCAATCGGGGAAATTAGCCAAAAATCCTAAATCATGATCATGTTTTATTGAAATGTGTAGTCTAACCTGACATGGTGTTAAAGGATTACAAGTTTTTTTTTTACAAGTACTATAATATATATATATTATAGTATATATATACTATAATATATATATTATAGTATATATAATATTATATATATATATATATATATATATATATATATATATATATATATATATATATATATATATATATATATATATATATATATATATATATATATATATATATATATATATATATATATATATATATATTTTAATTCAAGTCCTGTTTTGTTTGGATAAAAATTTGCAGCTGTATCCTTTGAGATCCCAGACATCCCAGAGTGTCCTGAGGTGTCTATACCGGCTCCATCTTTAATCTCTGAAAAGGAGCGACTGAGCAGAACCTTCTCCTCCAGCTCCTCCACAGCATCATCATGTTCCTCCTATCACACGCCGCTTTCAAAGACAAACAGGTGAGCCATAACTTTAAATAATACATAAGTATGTAATCATGAGCCCTTCGTCTTGTTCCCAGCACTGCGTCCCAGGACAGTATGAGCTACTTCCTCACTAAGTCAGGTTCCGTCAGTCGCAACGGCACGTCCACATGGGCCGGTCCCACATCAGAGACTGCAGCCACCAGCAGTTCTTCTTCACAGAGCCCTAGTCCTGCTCTGACTTCCATCGCTTCATCCTCCTCCTCCTCCACATCAGGCCACACCCCTCCTCATCCTGTCCTTAGGCCGGTGGCACCAAACTCAGGCCAGCAGCAGAGCTCGGAGCAGGCGCCGCTTGAACCCATCCTGGAGGCGCTGCCCGACTCTCCCAGAGCCTTTGTGAAGATAACATCGCCATACAAGCGTAAGTAAAGTGCATCTAGTGTATCTAGTTGGTTTTGTCTGATGAAAAACGCTGAAATACATGTGTGTCGGAGCATTTACTATTGGAATTTACATTATTTGTTTATATAATAAGAGATTATGACAGACACTTCTGGAGTTTCAGGTTTTACTGGACATATTTGTAGAAATGTTCAGCCCTCAATAGTTTTTCATTTCATCTACCAATATATTACATATAACACAAATTATGCTTTTGTGAAGCTAAAATAAAATCTAGAAACATTTATTTCTGTCATCAGAATGTTCAAAATTCCGGAATGGAGGAAACTGGATACGAAAGTCGTGTACCATAAAATATTTTCAATGATTAACTCACATTAGAAAAAGCTTCAATTTTGCGCAAGGACTGCAGCTGCTGGCGTCATGAATCTCTTCATCAGGTTAAGGTCTGTAACTGTTAGCTAGTTTGTTTCAAAGGGCTTTAAAAACACAGAGCAAAAACAAAAGCACATGATCCAAACAATGTTAAAACAGATAGTAGGTCTTTTTTTCAGAGGGGAGGAGCCTATTGTACAAGTTTGCTTTATACATTTTATAACAACTGCACTATTAATAGCCTTTTAAAGAATGAACAAATACTTAAATTGTAATGAACAAATAGTTTATTTAGAATGATTCAGAATCCTCAAATAAGTAAATACTCGAAGTCTTTGTTCATGATTTATAAAGGTGCAGTTATTATAAAGTGGCACCGCTTTTTATTATTGTCATACAAAAAGATTGTAAGTTACCGACTGAGAAAAGCTAAAGCTGAATGTTTATTTCAGATCAGCCAGGCTTTGCTAAATGTATACTACACGTTATATTTGTAATGATGGTACATTTGTAGTGTATTTTACAGCCCACATGGGATATTTCTGTCACACTGCATTCGGTATGGACTCATTATAGGAAACTAAGAGATACCGGATTACATTAAAGGTCCTGTATCATGCAAAATCGACTTTTCAGAGATTTTAACCTTCTTACTGAGGGATTTTGGGATGGGGATATTATGCTATCCTAAGGCCATAGTTGATAATAATAAGCGTTGTGCAACACCCATAACATATTAGTTATAAAATATCTCCCATATCTTGGACCCCGTTCCCCAACCTGGAAATGCAAACGGCTTAGTTTGAGATTTACCAATAATTTTCTCTTATCTTAGATCCTTTCTTTGTCTTTAAATGTATGTATGTTTCCATTCTGCAACTGTCGGCGCTCATTCTTTGTGCTTTTCCTCTTTCAAATGTGTGGCCTGTCATTGTGACCATATAGAGAAAATATGAACACAGTGAAAGCAGGAAGCACACAGGAAACAGGAAGTCTCACACCACTGTCCAAAATATAAATCTGAACGGTCATGCGTCATCACATTATGCTATTGTAACACCCAAATGTTTTAGTTGTTTGCAAGTTAGATAATAAGATCTTCTTTTTGTATTATGTATTGGGAATCAGAGGTAGATAGAAGTCACTCTAGCATCTTTTAGAAGTTGTATTTTTTTTTATCACACTTTTCTCTTCTACTTTAGTAACAGTAAACCCCAATGTGAATAAGTTCAATGTGTGAATTTCTTGCCCTTCAGATTAGGATTTAGGGTGTGTTAAAACTTGTCAATATTTGCTCCTGAATTGAGGCAATTTTATTCCTAACGAGGACTTGGTTTGGTCCTGTTCCTTTCTTTGTTTATTCCCGATCTAATCAGTTTAGTCCTGGTTTTGTTCAAATCACCTTTTAAAACTCACCTTTTCAAACGTTTTAATTAATACTGTTTCATGTCCTGTTTGTCCAAAAAAGGGCTATATAAATCTAATGATTAATAAAATACATTAAAATGTAAATATTAATAATTAGTCACAATTTGAATGTGGTGAATGCCTCAGTTTTCTATTTACAAGATCTTCTCTTGTTACTCCGTACTTGTGTAGCATTTTAGCAAATCACTTTTACTCATTCTTCCGTTATTATTCTATTCACTACTTCTACTGTCCAATATTTTCTAAAACAATTTCTATTCCACAGCCAAACGGTCGTTCATCTCCAAAACCACCCAGCAGAACGACCAGCTTGTCGCCCAGTTCTCTAAATCCAAAGCCCCGGCGGGCCCCAGGATCAAGGCCCCTGCTCCCCCTGCCACGACCCCCGACTCCCCCATTCAGAATAGTCGGACTCAGCCTGCCCCTCTCAGGCGAGCTCCACAGACCAACCTCAATAGACCAGCGCAAAAAAAGCCCGGACTGAAAGCTCCAAAATGCCCTCCTCCTCTTCCTCCGCCAACACAGACCAATCTCATTTAGCTCAAAGAGAACAAAAAGAAGCTTGTCAATTGTATTATTCGAGCTTTTGTCATGTTTTTCTCTGATTGGCGCCAATTTTTTCTTCTTTTTTTTTCAATATATGAGTCCTGTATTTATTTTTGTTCGTCATTTCCTGGTGGAGTAACACAATTCTATCTCGTTGTTACTGTTTCATGAATAAGGCAAAAATATTACACACTAGAAATGGCAATATGTGTAAATAAAACTATTCCAAACAAAATCAAAATAGCTTTATTGTACATTTATATAATTGTAAGTATATCGTTGCTATTGTCTGCAGCATGTGACAGTGATTCGCACAATATGCTGCCGGTGGTCACAATACATACATACTACATATACATACAAAAGGTCTGCTTATACTGTATCTTCATGTACAGGTGTAGAAAATATAATATAATAAATGACATATCTTCTATAAAAGCGATACAGGAGTCAAACTTCCTTTTCATACAAGGTGCTCAGAGTACGTAAGTGTAGTCTGCAGCTTTAGTGTTCAACAGAAAATACTGATCCCTCGATATCCAAGAAAAACGAATGTAATAACTCCCTTTTTGTGCATTCCTGAGTGACTCGAAGGCTGAACTATTAAAGTAAGACTTTGCTTTTGTTGTGACATTTGAGGAAGTATATTGAGAAATAATGTTTTTTTGTTTTTTTTCCCACCCTCTCACTTAAAGGGGCTCGGCGTAGCTTGTCTGGTGAAAGGTCTGCCACCTGCTGGTCTCCTTGGATGATCAGGCAAAACGGCAGGTTAGCTAAGAAAGCATGTTTTTCTAGATGTCTCTGCGCAATAAAAACACCTGTAATGAAATAAGTGCAAGATAAAGACGTATAATGCCATACTGTGGAACATTCCAGACTAAGCAATAGCAGGTAGCGTAGCCAGAAAAGTTACATGAGGAACCTTTAACACACCTGTGGGTCCTCCTGATCTCATTTTCATGCCCGACCAGCCAAGACCAAATGCTTTGACTATAAAATACTTTACAAAGACATTTTGGTCTGGACTCATATCCTGTGTCCTCGATTTCAAACGGGCGTGATGGTCCGTTAGTGTTACGGTTTACGAGAAAAAAATGGGAAAGGGATAACACAGAGCATTGAGAAATGGAGCAGATTTCAGCAGAATCAACAAAGGAAAACACTAAACTCTGTAAATCTGAGGTAAAGGAAGTTATATATTTTGTTGTGACTGTTACGACGAGGTTCAGAGGAGATGTCTTCAAATAGCATGTGGTTGGACCATCCCAAGTTAGGGAGGTTTTGGGTTTTTTTGGAAAAGGGTCTCGCTTTTCAGTCATTTCATCTTCTATCATGAACCTTTCCGTGATAGTTAGGGCTATACATTGCATAGTTAGAAATCCATGTACTCATTGGTGGTGCAGTGGTTTAAGGCGTTTGGATCGTTTGCCAAATGTCTCTACCTTATCTCTTATCCATTTCATGCTATCCTGTCAAATAAAGCTTTTTATTTAAGAAAAGAAAAAACTGTAAATGTCCGGTGGGATATAAGAATTAGTTAGACTAGTGTTGCATTTCTCACTGCAATCCCTTCAACAAAGAAGCTGCTTTGATTATAGAGTAGACTCACGCTATGTGTAAGTGTCCCTTATGTCACTATTATATTCAGACTTTGATTTCGTCATCGTCGTCCATGTAAGTGTAGGAGCTCTTCTTCTTGCTGAACATGTCTGAGTGAGCGTCCATCTTGTTGTGTCCCTTCATCGCACCGCTGCCTCCGTAGTGACGTGCCAGCACATCTGTAGCGCTTTGAAACCTCTCGCTCTCCATCCCGACGCCTCCCTTTACCCTCTCCGCAGACCCCATCACCACGTCGGGCATTTTAACTGAAAACACTCGCTCGCTCACCTCCACCGCCTCCTCGTCCTCCCAGTGCGGACTCTTCCCGCCGCCGCAGTCCTCTCGCAGCAGGGAATCCACGTAGGAGATGGTGGCCGAGTCCATCTCCGAGCCGTCATTGGTCAGACCGCACGCCGAGCCCTCCTCCCAGGCGTGGCCGGCGTGGTCCTCGACATGGCCGCCGCCGTCGATGAGACCCAGCACTTCGCTCATGAGGGACGGTCCCAGGTCGAAGGTGAAGTCAAGGGAGGTGAGGGAGGGCAGGGAGTCGGAGTAGGCGGTGTGCTTGGGCTCAGAGGAGAGGAAGGCGCTGGAGCGGGTGGTGGAGAGGAGCGCTTCGCCGGGGTCCGTGAGGGAGCCGCGGTGCAGGTCGGGCGAGCGGGAGGCGGGGAGGGAGATGGAGGGCTGCTGGCGCTCCGAGCGGGACAGGCGCGGCAGAGTGACGAAGCCAGAGTCCACACCTGAGCACACGGACAAACGGAAATATGAAATGACCCCTGTGGATTGCTATAGACTAAAACTAATCTTTCATATGCCATAATTATTGCAATGCCAATACTTTGGATTTTGTTGATACCTTCCTGAGGTTTCCACATCGACATTTATTGTGGTTCAATGAATAATATTGTTATTATTATCCTTTTGAAATCTAATCCAATATAATGGGAACACAGTATACATGGGAAGGACCCAATCATTTGTCACTCATATATAGGTAATTATATTTTCCAATAGAGGGCAGTATTTACAAGTGTTTCAAAGTGCATGAAATAACATACTTTATTAGATATTAGACATAGTTAGATTGGTAACACAATATATAACAATACAGCTTAATTAGCCTTAATAAAGCATTAACAAAATTCTTAGTTCTAAACGTAATGAACAAATGGTTTGTTAAGAACCATTCAGACATAGTAACTACTTTATTCATACCCTAACTCCTAACCATAATCCCTTATTTAAGTAGTTACTAAACCTGAGGCATTCTTAATAAACTATTTGTTCATTATAAATGTGCACTTTCGAGCGTATTGGCTATCGGTCTTAATTCTCCGGCACAGACAGATACTTTGTTTTGGCTGACCTGCGGCCTGAAAAACACACATAAATCTTTAGTTGAACTCTTAAGTGCAAAGAGGGCACTGAACAAAACAGTGCTCTCTTCTAGGTTTGCGAAAATATCCTAAATTATTGTCAGAGTTCATCGGCCATCGGTTTCTCTGGATTATAAACAATCAGTATCAGCCATGAAAAAAATATATATATAGTTCGATCTAAAGTGAAGTGTAATTATTATAACGTGTTACCATTAGATTACGTCGATAAATAAATATACAGCAATAATTGTATGCATGTATATTTCTCAACTTCTATCTACTTTTTGCCACCATTTGTTTAAAAAGGCCCATTTCTGAGTTGTAGAATGCAACAAAACTTTATAAAGTCGTGCAAAAAGCTAACATAAATACACAAAAAGCTGTTCGAAATGTCTGAAAATATTCCTTTATATAAATGTTAAATGTTATTCTTGCAATCAAGCTCTGGTCTGTGCCACATTAACACCACACACCAAGCGCCTTAACTTCTCTCACGTTTGCCCACAAGGTGAACCTGCCAGTTAGCTCATAGTTTAAGAGTGAGGCATTAAAAAACGGGTTAATAAAGTCTAAAATGACAGAGTCCATGCGCATTCCTATTAGTGACCCCCTGCAGACAACCATGAACGCGGAGGAGGTCAGACAGCTTGTGCCATGTGACTCACTCGAACAGACAAAGCTCAGTCTGGATGTGTGTGTTATCAGTGTGAACGATTGCAGCCCCTGAGGTGATTCATGAGGACATCTGGGGCAAATCTGTTTAGGTTACGACGCTTATGGAGGGAGAAATGTCTTCAACTCGTCTGACCTGACAACTATGTAGTGTTTGACTTTGTTTAGCGTCAGTGTAATTTAACACCGAAGGAGAGAGCTGTCTCTGCTATTAGGGCCAATTTCAAGATTAGTGGTTGTTCTTTTAAAAATTCCACAATGAATGAGTGCAAATAGATGACATCATGTTCAGACATTTCCACTTAAGATAGATGGGTTTGTGGAATTATGTCAGATCTTTACAAATAGGACATTTACCAGCAAGAAATTAACTTGAATCCCTCAAACAAGTGACAGCATGAACTAACTGCATTTTGGATACTTTTTTCACTGCTGCAAATGATCTGCCCAGGGCCGTTTCTAGCTATTGTCAAACTAAGCACTAACACAGGTTACCAAAAGCCACTAGGGGGCCCCAAGAAAAATAATGACTGATTTGCTTTATCTGATGTTGTAACTGCCTCTTCTAATGTCCTTGTTCAGTTTATCAACAACTTTTTTCTGTTGTTATTTTCTTTACAGCAGCTGATTTTTTTCACGTAATAAAGTAAAATGTGTTTATACCACAGTAAATATATATTGTAAATGCATCTATTTGGGTGAAAATAAGTCTATTGGGCGCTGTGTCCATCTAATTATAGAGCTTTTATCCGTCGCAAAGCAGGAAGTGCACTGTTAGCATGCTAGTTGTTGCTAGGTTTGGCCACTTGCGTGAAAACTTAGGATGCTCAAAATGCATTAGGTAACTGTAAGTGGGAAATACATTTTGACTGCTGCAAAGAGTTTAAAATTAACTTGCACAGAACCCTTAAGAAAAAGTTTAGCATTATAGTCTTCTTAAGCCAGCCACACCGCTTAGTTGTAGCTTTTGGCTTCTGTAACTACCTACAGTGTATATTTGTACCAAGTTTGCTTTTGAACACTTTTTCAGCATAGTATTTTTAAGGCCTGTGACCAAGCAATTTTATTTTTGGATCAACAATTCAATGAAATATGACAACACTTTGAGTCAATCAATAATATTTTCTCATACCGTAAGAGGATTTCTTGTCCTCCGGCGTGCTCTGGCTGCTGGGGAAGAGCACTTTGGTGGGGCTCCCGTTGGGCAGGTCCGCGTCCAGCCTGGGCAGGGAGATGGCGTTCTTGATTATGGGGGAAACGGCTGGGGGCGGCGGCGACAGCGACAGCTCCTTCTCTGCCTCTCGGGGCCGGTTGTCCGAGCCCCTCCGGATGTGGCGGAGGGTCCTGGAGAAGAAGGCTCCGATCTTGTTGTCCGGGCTGGAGATGGAGTCCGTCTCGCTGCTGTTCCCGTTGGCCGTCCCACCATGGTTGCTGAGGAAAGAGGTATCGCCGAAAACGTCTCCTCCGCGACCGACGTGCATGGTGTGGCGGAAGTCCCCCAGCGGCGGGCTGATCATGTCCGTGGATAGGTCGCCTTTAAAGCGCCGCTTGCTGTGCGAGTGTGTCACCAGACCTTTAAGTCCCGAAAGTTTTTCTTGAAGATTCATTTTGAACAATTTTTCCCAAGAATAATCCAAAACTTTTATTCCAGATGGTCTGCAATTTTGATCTACAGTCTTTCGTGTTTTTATGTCGAAAAAATATCTGCTGTCAAGGCTTATTCCAGTATCCCAAACGCGTGTAATTTCCTCAGCACTGCCAAATACCTGACAATTTAATATCTACGTTTATCATGTGCACACCAAGCTCTGCCCCAGTCTTTGTACCTCGCTGTTCTGCATAGCTGGCTCAATTAAACGCACATAAATTGAGGGGAACACTATGCAGTTGTGTTGCTGGACGCGGCCGGGCCTTTTGGAATGCGGTAAGGTCGCCTGGTTTCCCTCGGCTGGCTCTCCGTCCGCATCAGCTCAGAAATAGGTCCCGGGTCCAGCTGCAAGCGTTTGTGCGGTCACACGCTGGAAACATCTACGGAGAAAAAAAACAGGCATAGAACATCTATCTTTAAAAGCAGACAAGGATGTATGAGGTTTTCAGAAATGGTTAAAAAGGATGACAGAGGCAGTTTATTTAGTGGGGCATGAGTAGAGCTGAGAGAAACCAGTGCGATTCTATTGTCCACACTGTATTCAGTTGTAAAGTAACATGGCTGATCCGAGACAGGAGCTTTTTATTTTCAGGATTCCACGTTCCAAAGGTCCGCTGGTCTGGAACTGACTAAATTTAGACGCAGCCAGTCCCTCCTCTGCAGCGGCACAAACCAGACTTTTAGGGGATTCCTGAAGTCAGTCTGACCTGCTTTGTCACAGAGGAGGAAAGTTTATTCACTCTAAAGGTTTCAGTTAGAAAAACAGCCGTAATATAAACTTACAGACTAACCCCAACCTTTCAGTAAATGATACCCAGCTTTACATGTGGCTTTTAGTGTCATAGTAAAAACAGGATATGAGATCAACATAGGGCCAAATAAGAATCTTTCGCTATTTAGAAATGATCTTCCCCTGACAACCAATCTTGTGGTAGCTGACAAACGATGATACTATTGTCACATTACAAGAAAATATTGAAGAGTTCATTTGCAAAAACAGAGAGTAAAACTTTTTCTCGCAGGGTTTTCAAATGACAAATCTATTGCAATTCAAATATTGTTCCATCTTTTGAGAAAATTCTCTCAACTATAATGTTGTACTGTATACTAAAACATTTTCAGAGGTGGGACAAGTCTCAAGGCTTTAGCCTCAAGTCCAGGTCAAGTCTCAAATCAAAGAGTCCAAGTCAAGTCCAAATCCACTACTTTGAGTTTCAAGTCTTTTCAAGTCATAACAGAAACTGCTATTTATAGGATTTTTGGGATTGGTGCTTCTTTTTAAGTCCTGGTTACATCTAAGTATCAATTGTAAAGAGAAAATGGTTTTGAAAACACATGGATTCATACATCAAGTCGTCTCAAGTTAGAAGGCTCCAAGTCAAGTTCCGAGTCATTGGCCTTAAAGTCCAAGTCGAGTCCCAAGTCTCAGTTCATTTTATCAAGTCTCATGTCATTGAAAGTGACTCAAGTCCAAGTCACAACTTGCAAGTCCACATCTCTGCAAATTTGCAAAATGGAATTATCTGTTTTTGCAAACTACACAAAACATAAAGACATGTCTTGACAACAAAATAGCAACATCAACATCAACAACAAACCAAAATATAAGTTTTTCTGCTTTACCAGCTGACACAACTACCTTACTTCCCATGCAACCATTACTTACAGATGCACTATGTACAGTTTCTGGTGGAGGGTCTGCCACCTGCTTGTCCCCTTTTATCCATGTTATTGCTTTGTCTGGAATGTTCCACACTCTAACATTAAGTGTTGTCACAATATGAATTACAATTGTCTGGATACTTCATATTTTGATATCACAATGACGATTAAAAACACTTTTTTTAGACAATAGACTGAATTTTTCAACTCAAAATAATAGTACTTTATCTATGTTGTCATGTGCTCTTGTACTAGCATACCAGCATTCTGAAATTGCTCAGGAAAAGTCATATTTTGTCCTGTTCAAGTGATTTTTTTTTTGTATTTTCAATACTAATTTTATAGCATTAAACTTGTATATATTGCCTTTATTCAGGTTTTTCTTTTAAAGTACCTTAAAAAACATGCATTCTATTCTATAAAACACCATCAATGGAAATGATAGATGTATACCTGTGGAATGTATTTTTAGCTGCAGTTAAAAAAATAAAAAAAGCAATAACAAGGAAAGCCTGACTGACTTTTTCATGTTTTGGTTTATTTTTTATTGTTTTTTGCCCGTTCTGTTTCTTTTCTATAATGTAAAAAAAAAAATCTAAAACATGCACCGTGAGCAGGAGTTGCCTCTGATACGTTTAATGCCATACTGTGGAACATTCCAGTCAAAGTAATAACAGCTACATGGCAGACACTTATAAATCACAAACTATGTGAATTGATATTTAAATAAGTTTATTACGCATCATTTCTCTTCATATAACAGATTTTAGCCAACAATTGTATTACATTACTTTAGACTCTGTTTTTTATGCTCACTTTTTCATCCAAGACTTTCAGTGAAAATATGTAAAATCAGGAAGAGATACTTAAAAATGTTCTGATAAGAGAAGTGCAGCTATGACTTCCTTGTGTGTGTGTGTGTGTGTGTGTGTGTGTATTAGAGCAGGAAAAAGCCCCCCTTTCCTCCAGTGTTGTTCTTTGCCAGCAGAGTAATGGATATCCAATCCTTAAATATTTTGATAGCATAAAGCAGCTCTGACAAGGGCCTCTGTTTCTCTTTATAAGCCATGCACTGCAGCAGTTAGCGTCTGTGGGCCCCCGCACATGCACTCTATCCATCTGGCAGCATTAATGAGCTGCTTTAGTTCATGACATAGAGTCTGGGGCAGCTTTGTTCATGTCTGTAGAATATGAAAACATGGGGGCCTTTTTTAAAGATATCAGTGCTAATGTTTGCATCTGTGATATTGGGGGGATGCTTTCTTGTGTGGGTGTTTTATATTCATTTCTTTTTCTATTTCTGATGGAATGAGAAGTGCGATGAGGCTAAATAGGTAGTTGTATGTTTGTGTGTGACTCAAATGATGTCCAAAATGAATGACTTTGAAAAATATACATTATATTAATGTCATAAATCGTTTTTACCTTTGTTTGCCATGTCAGATGAACTATGACTATGACTAGCACATTCAATGTAATTATACATAGTCTCAATTTATAGAAGTATTCATCTTGTCTTCTTAATAAAATAGTTTAATCATGTCATCTATATCAGACACTAGAGAGAGATAAGAGATGATGTGTTACCATGACACGTTTCAATCGTGGGACGCTTCTAATTCCTTCAACTTCAACTTCCTGACAAAGACGGAAGTTAAATGTTAAGATTATACATCATCTCTTACCTATTACCTAGAGGTTAGGCAACTTAACTACTACAAAGTCAAATTGGGGGTCTTGCCATGGTTTTTAAACATTGATATCTGCAAATATCGGTTATCGATACAAAAACAAGACAAATAGCAGATTGGTTGAAATAAATCCATTTCGGACCATCTCTATTTTTTACAATGCCCCCAGCGTCTGCACACGCCACCAACACGTTTTCCCCAATCAGGAAAAGCGTTTGTCTTTGTGTATTTTGATAACAGCATTACGCAGACTCACTGGAGGCCATTCATTATTCTCACCGCGTGCTTACGTACAGGCTGGTGTTTTGTCTTTGCCTTTAATCCGGTTAATTCCTCTGACCACAACACAGACGAGACGAGGTGGCCCCCTTTGGACGCAGAGGGCAAAGCTCATACTGCCTCCACATGAACTGATCTAAATCATCTGTCGTTCCCTCTGTCTGCACTGGTTTAGGTCAAAAGAAATGTTCTACAAACACAACAAAATTCCTCCCTGGATGTATTGTTGATATCTAAAAACAGCAGGGGGGGCTCAAACATACCTTGGATTATAGGCTCATCTTTTATCTCCTCGGTTACTGTCTTGGCAGGGGGCTTGGGTCTTCTAAAACCAGCCCGAGGACACTCCAGACAGTCCAAGTGATTCTTTTGAGGAAAAAAAAGAATAAGAAAAGAGCAAATTTAAAGAATTATATTTTAAAAAAAACATAAATTAAAGGATACATTTTAAGATAAATAGATTTTGAAGCTTTTAACACTCATCTCAAAATTGGTGTGCCGGTAAATGTCTTGGTTGGGGATCGCACAAAACGTGAATGGACAGTAAAATTAAGCACAAATATCACTTTCACTAGTATCACTGGCACTAGTTGTTTCTGTCTCTTTTTGAGGTCTTTTAATTGTTTGTAGAGAATACAATCAATATTCCAAATATGCATACCTCCAAAACAACAATTGGGATATAATAAATGTTTTGATTGATATATATACATCCAACCTCTACCTCACAAATACAACAAGAAGAATTTTGTTTCATTAAGGCATGTTGATGGTAATTATCTTTTTATACTATATATATACTTCTGAAGAGAATGATCAATCTGTTTGAGCAGTCTGTGTAAAGAACCAAGTCCATAAAGTCCATACACCTTCACCGGGATTCGTTCCGATCATTTTACAAAGTGTCTGTTAGGGCTATGTTGACAATAGCCATGCTTAGTTTGTTTTTTCTCCAAATTCTTGCACGTTCAACATCATTTGCAACATGTAACTTTCCTGGTGGAGAGCCTGCATTCACTTTGTCGTCATGGAGATGTTATTGTTTTGCCTGAAATGTTGCACGGTATGGCATTAAGCTTGTATAGCTCCATGGAGAGATGCTACCAGGCAACAAGTTACAAGTCGGATCTGTGGAAAGACAATCCCACGCAGAGTACGAACACATGTAGTTATATATATATTTTTTTTCCTCCTGTAATTTAATTAATGCAACATAGATGAGTTCAACGACACACTGTGGAACATTCCAGACAGAGCAATAACATCTTCATAGGGACAAGAAGGACCTCCCACCAGAAAAGTTACACAGTGCAACATATTTTATAGATAAATGTGTTATATAAAGTATTCAGAAAAACACAAGGAGTTCTCTCATTTGAATGGTTGATCTCTATAACTTTTGAGTATTAATAGTCATAGTTTTTGCAGTTAAGAAGCCCAGAACATACACTCATCACTGATCTAAATATAACTAACACTGATGTCTAAATCATGACCCTGAATCTGCTCCAAGCCAGTACTCTCGGGCATTCAAACGTAATGCTTTCTTCAACAACACAATATTGTTTTCAGTTAGCGCCGCAGTCGAGGTATTGTGGCGCTTTCACATCACAGACTCCATTAAATATTTCCATGTCACGACGTATGAGCTGGCCCCAAATCAGAGGAACCGCACTTTAATGGGAGCCGTGTGTCGTGTGTGAGAGCCAGAGGAGAGGAGCATCCGTCAGAACAGAAGTCAGAACATGCACTGTCCACAGCTCAGGGAAGATTGGAAACATGTTGCTGTGGATACTCCATTGTTCTTCCTTAAATCTATTACATAGCCGCCCGTGCACAATGTCAGGAAAACATGTGTTAACTGCAACTAACATGACCTGCGATATTTCAAAGGCCTGAGTGATGGATTACTTGTTCAACTACTTTCGATAATAGAAACTGAGAATAAAATACACGTAGGAAGGGTTTACGCCGATGTGAATTAAAGACAACCTGAGCAAAACTGGAATTTATCATCAGGGGCGGAGCGTGAAATTCTGGGGCCCAGGTACAAAGCATTTTGGACTCAATGTTCACTATATGAAAAATGAACCTGCTTAATATAAAGAAGGAGAAAAAAGCTAAGACTCCGACAAAGGCATTGCATCTAACAAAGGTACAGCTAGAGTGGCCATAGTTAAATTGCTGAATATATCGTTTGTGTGTAACTATTAAATACACTTTCTTTCAGTAAAGTGAAATCTGTTTCATCCCAGCACAGATATATTACAAAAAGTAGCTCTTAGTATGAAAATGAGACCTCTGTGTGCTGTTTGCATCCAATTATAGATCTTTTTTAGTCTCCGCAAAGCAGGAAGTGCGCCGTTAGCATGCTAGTTGTTGTTGTTAGCTTCACCATGATGGCAAAACTTTGTGAAAAATGCTTAGACACTGATTGCGGTGAATAATTAGGCTTCTAGGAATGCATTATGTAAGTGAGGAATACACAAAATAAACAAGTTCACAAGACAAAATCAGGTACAACACCATTAAGTACAATCAGGCTTTGTGTCTCGCATATAGCTTTCTTTGACCCTATCTTGCAGTGCTCATGACCCATTTCTATTTGGACATTTATTTGACATACAAAAAGCTGAAAATTATTGCAATACTTTTTACCGTATAGTTAGAATAAACAATTTTCCACAATTCGTTTCCACTCACGTTTACCTACTCAACACTTCTCTAAGCAGAAACACTAACTACACAAAACCTCTATTGCCTTGGCTAAAAAGTGTTGACTTTCCTAAATGCTAAATCAATTACGCCCTTTGCTTGCTTTTGCAACTCTTTCTCCTCACGTCCTTCACTGGCTAACCCTCTAACCAGGTGAACAAACACTCAAGATAAGACCACATATTTCAGGCTCACCCTCGGACTTTCAATTGCGGCCCTATTTTCGCTATCCGTGCCCTGGCCGGATCCAAGCTAAACAGCGCTGCACTTCCTCTCAGGGCCAAGAAAACTGTTTTATGCCTCAAGAAATATCTATAGCGTCTTCCTGCGTCTGTTGAAGCTGGCAGTTCCCTCTCTTTGGTTGTGTTTGTACTGCTTTGTGCTCCTTTGTGCTGGGGCTCTTTCCTCAGTTCAAACACAAACAGGGCCTGGCTAAAGTTATACAGGTCATTAGAGGGGGGCGGAGGGATGTAATGAGGTATAATTAGGCTGTAATTAGGTCTTGGTGAAATAGTTTTTATTGGTCATGGCTCTGCTTTGGCAAAACTTTAATATCGGGGGAGACGACCACATGCAATACAAATATGATGACATCTTATTGGGAATATTATATCATCAACATGCTTTGAAGTGAATTGCGGGAGAAACTTGGAAATTATGTCCCAGGCCACTGGAAGTTCACTGTGCCAACTTTCTGTATAATATATTCTTCACTTTTTGTTTCCGTTGTCATTTGCATACCGTTTAAAGATGGCCAAGTGCGAATTAAAGAAACAGTTAAGTTACTTCTGGTACTGAATAAAGATTTCCAGAAAAAACAAACACATTTTTATGCATAGTGGTACTACAGAACGTTTACAAGGCAGTGTCAACAGAAATGATTGGAGAAACACTTTTTTTTTTTTACATTATGTTGCATTTTTGTCATTGTAAATGATGATGATACATAAAAGGTATAGAAAAAGCAAGTAACTTTCAAGTACTGGTAAAGGAAAAAAAAAAAAAAAGGAAAATTCCCTTGATTGATCCCCAGTATGACATTCAACTATCTATCAAGTATGTCTAGAATTACAGGTGTTTTTATTGCTAAAAAAAATACCTTTTTTTTAGCAATAAAACCAATACCAATTTGATACTTCTTTAGAACTACTAGTTGTGGGAACTGAAACCATTATGGCATATCCAGTCCCTATGTACATTATGATAACACTGTGTCGCCATGAGAAACAAATGTCCACCATGTGATCCAACAATCTGACAAAACATCACAACAACTTTGTGACAGGAAGCTGCTAATTACTTTTCTCTTATTGCACTTGACTTGAGTAATTACGTTCTCTTTTGAAGCTTGTCTCCATAAATGTGTTTACTTCGAGCTGTCCATCTTTATATATAACTTCTTCAGAGAACAAAGAAGGGAAAGCTGCAGGAGTAGGCTCTTTTCTCTTCCTGTCTACGGTAACATTAAATATCCATCTGTGTCCCAGTGCTTAGTACGTCCCAAAGTAATGATAAGCAGCTGTCATTGTCTCTTTTGCGTCTCTATATTGTTCTGTTTGCGATATATCATCCCGGTGCCAAATATCATAAAGTGGAACGTTTCAGGAAGACGGGGGGAGGTGGAGCCGTGCCAAAGCTGGGAACACTTTACAGTGGTCAGTGCCAAGTTCCCATGAAGTCAGATTTCCTGTGTTAACCTGAATCCTTTAGGCAGAAGAATGAACTTAAGATTGGTCAAGATACTCCTAAGAATTATGATTTTCTTATCAAAAAACATCCTCTTTCTAAGTATAGCTGTCCAAAAACAAACCAAGATGTTAAATCAGGATTAGGAACGATGTCGTACAGTGGGATGTTTTAATAAGTTTGATTCTATTTTTATTGCTAATGGAAATAAAAGAGCAATGAGGCTAATGAGGTGGCTGTATATTACGATAATAAAAAAAATACAACTTGTTATATAATATTTTTTAATTGGAAACGTTAATTTGTGAACTTGGTGGGCAATTTGTTGGCCTCGTTGGAGATTTTAAAAGATCGATATTGGCAAATACCAGTTAACAACCACAGTAGCAAGATAAATATTAGATATTAGCATTGGCTGAAAACAAAAAAATCCATAATGAACCATCCTAAATAAGGTTTGATGTTTTGAATTTGATTTTGCTGAGCATTTTAGGGATGGTAACAGTGACAAAGTCCTTCCAATATTTTAAACATGCGTGATTTGGGAAAAAAGAAAAAGTTGTTGAAAAGTCTACAGTGTCAAAGCAAATACAGCAGCTGGACGCAACTGATCCCACTCCACGTCGGCTACGTCAATGACACCTAAAGGTCACCGCCATAGGTCCTGTTAGGAATGTAGAGCCCAGGTAAAAGTAGGAAAGAAGGCGTTATTGTAACGTTATAAATGCATACTAGACATGTGCTGATCATCTGGCAAGCACATTACAAATCAAAAGATGGAGGCCGGAAATCTACTCTGGGGTTCTTTTCACCAGGAGTTCGTTCATTATGTCAGCCCAAAGGTTCTCAATTTTCTGGTGGTACACAAGTTTCCTCTAGAGCTCAGAGGATTCCAAAACAGTTTACGGTAAATGTCTGGAGGAGTTTTTGGCTTCATTGATACACACTTGGCAAAGTAATGTTTGAGAAGGATGTGAAAGTATAACAATACATGAACCTTTTAAGTCTAGTTAACAATAGTTATGCAATCGATTTGCCTTTTTAACATGCTTCACTCCTCACAGTTGCCAGCAGAGGGCGGCCGTGTGAAAAATAAAACACACAGGCGCTACAAAAATCCACATAAAGTTAATTTTAAAGGTGGTGTACCTGATTAAAAGTGTGAGAGAAAAATCTAGTTCATGTTCCAAAATTGAGTTTATAATTGTTTTTCACAGCGTTCAGAGAGTTTTGCTGCCATGGCGAAGCTAGCAAACATTAGCATGCTAACAGCACACTTCCTGCTTCTTGGAGAATAAAATGTTCTATAATTTTATGCCGACAGCACACACCGGTCTAATTTTTACTCTGAGCTGCTTTAACAATATATCTGTGCTTGGGCAAATACAGATTTTACTTCATTAATTAAAAGAGAATTAGCCCCATAATAATAAATATTATCAATGCAACTATTGAAGCCAAATCATATTTCACAGTTATTTTGGTGCAAATGCCGTTACTTAAACCTGGTAGTTTGGGTAGTTCTGCTTTACACTTCGTCAGTTGGTTTAGTCATGGCCGTTTTCTGTAGCTGTACTTGGCGTGAAATGTCTTTGACCCCCCTGTGTTAGCCTATTGGATTCCGCGCTCTTATCACAGCCAGCTCTCCATTGATCTCCACTCATTCTGTTTGTTTATTTGTTCGGGCCAACAGCTCCTACAGCAGTGTGTGTGGCATTTCACATGGTGGCCTCCTTAGCGGACCGCAAGAGGGGGGGGGGGGTTCAGAGGTCACGGCCCCCCTGGACATGTTGCAGCTCACTTGTGTCCCTGATTAAAACACTTCCAAGAAACAAGAACCTCTCGACTGTGTCAACTTCCACTCCACATACTTTATGCGCGTCTTCGTAATGTGTGGAAATAATCAGTTGTAATTACAAGGCAAGGGCGATGCAAATCAAAGCCGGAGCTTGCTCAACAGTGGCTGTGTGGATGTGTAATCATATATCACCAGGGCTGTTAAAAGGATCTAAATTTGTTGTAGAGGCGGTGGAATTTCATGTCGGAGATTTGGGAAAAAGCTTCTATCAACATTTGTCCTCACTCAATGACTCCCACAGCTGTATCCATAAACACTGCCTGTGATAACCGTACAGCCACTGCGATAATAACTCGCTTTTTTAGTCTACATCTTAATGGCCTGGGCTTATCGCTAAATAAACTAAATATTTGTTCATTCAATTAGAATAGCAGTAACTGGTTTGGTCTATTATGTATTTCATTAAACATTAACTTCATCGCAAACTTCAATAGAAAGTGTCTGGCAAATTGCACACTAATGTTGGTAGATAGCTTAATGAAATAGATTTAAGGTAGCTGTTGGGGGCCAAACCTTTTTCTCCCAGTGACCCCTAGTTTTTGTAATTTTTTTATTACTTGAGAAGCTACTTATGGGGAAAAGTATTGTTTTTACTATGGTTAATAAAGAGTTATCATCATAGAATACTTTCAAATCCAAATTCAGTTATCTAGTTTAGACCTCTGTTTAAGAAACCCTTGCAGACCCCTGAGAATCTTGGGGATCTATTACTCTCAATTAGTGTTGTCATGGTACTAACATTTCAGAATCGGTTTTGATACTAATATACTCGATTATCAATACATTTTTGAATTACCACCAGAATCATGAAAAAATATCATTTTTTCAGACAATAATATTCAGGAACAGACATTTTGTCCCATTAATGTATTTTCTTTAGTATCGATACTTGCTCAAATGAGTATCTAGTTTCGATACTAGTACAAGTGTCAATTAGTATGTGATTTTCAATACTTTTGCCAACCCTACCATCAATAAGGAAAAGGATATTACATTTGAATATAAATACTTAATCCATAAAAGTAACAACATTACTTTAGACATTTTAATGACAAAGTTTAACATCAGCATCATCACTATCAGCCAATTGTGCTTAATATGTTGAGGCTGTATAATGAAAACTCCAAAGAAACTCCAGCGAAAACTCACCTTGACTCACTCGGGACAAAGTCAAAAAAGAATAATATCAGTCCATTTTGATAATCACTCCCGGGAGAAACCAGTGCGGGTCATGTTTGTGTCGCTCCGGTCGCTCGCTCGCTCGGCAGGAGGAGGCGCAGCCGGGACTGTGCGGCCGTGTGTGCCCGGTGCGTGTGAGCGGCGGCAGGGCGGTGAGGAGCAGGGGGATGGGGGCGGGCCGTGGTGGATGGAGTGCGGAGGACCCAGGGAGGACCCGGGACCTACACGGAGGGGGGGCCCGCACTCTGACACTGCGCAGCGCTCCATGCCCATTCTGCTGCCTCTTAAGCCTCAACGATTGGCTCATTAACTCCATTTGAATCAATGCGGACAACATGGACGAGGACAGTAAACGCCACACGAGCGGTAGGGGGCGCTCTACCAATGTTCTTCTCTCTGTTTAGTAAGCGCAACAAACAAAACCTAGCAAGATCATTCAAATCAAGCTTGACCAATAGGGTAGTCATTAATATTGCTTATGAATGCATGATCTCATTTTTAAGGGTCCGTAAGCAGTAAGCACGACCCTAATATGGGTTAAGCAGCTTGACCCCAAAGCCCCCAGAGGGACCACAAGAGCACCTGTTTTATTACAATTTAAGTGCATTGCAATTTAGACAACTGGATAACATTACAATTAATCAGAAAACAGGTAAAAAAAAAAACTTTTAAAAAAACATTAGAATGGCTGCACCCCCCTAAATACTGGTTTACTGGTGTTTTTAGCCACTACAATTTCTTTTCTTTCACAGTAGTATTTTTATTTGATGTTGTTGGAAGTTAGTGGATGTGATGTGTGGGATCTGCGTAGTTAAAAGCTGTGACGTGGTGAGGGCCCCTAAGGCAACTTTTACTTAGGTCCTCCCAAGGTTTGCAAGTGAGAGAACATAACTGCAAGCTTGCAGTAGAATACTTGGTAATCGGAAGAACCATGCACCTACTAGGGCTGCAAGTCAATTATCAACCTTTCTTGTAGTTGACTAGTCAGGTATTTTCTATTGAATTAGGCGACTAGTCAAAATGTTTAATAAGGCTTGGAATTTACAAAATACATAATTCAACTAGTACAAGCTAAAATATGCCAAATGGTGGCGTATTCATGGAGAATATTTACAAATCAAGATCATTTTTTATTAAAAAGCAAAAATATATAGGCTTATTCCTGTCTCATTTTGATTTCGTAACAGTGCTGTATTTATGATAAAACCTGTTTTGACTTCAAGTTGTGAATGTTATTGTTTCTGCTCAATTATCAAAATATTTGCAATTATTCCGATTAGTCATTGTGTGGCAGTAACAAGACACTTATGACAGAGCCACATACACACACATTGCTCATTGTTGCCAGCCAAGTTGCAAAAGCCTGCTCTTATACAATGCAGGTTTACCAATCTAGTCTACTAAAGCTGTATAACTTGGCCTTTTGTCTTTGAATAGCCTGCATCCACTGATGATCTATTTATCATTAAGTTTATCAGTGGGCGTTGTCTTCATCAGTGGATTTTCCATTGTGTCCGTTGTGAAATTAGCCTGATAAAAACAAAAAAAGGCAAGAAAATGTGCTTCGATTGAGTTAGTATAGTTCCCTTCTTTTATTGGGCCTTTAAACTTTAAAAACACCAATTATCCAAATATCCTTGACTCCATTTGGGACTCTATTAACTGTTCCATTGCTACTTGCAGCCAAACTTCACCCACCCATCCCACCCAAAACAACAAAAACAGAGTGGATTGAGGTGTAGCCCAAGAAGTGGAATGGTCAGTAGTCCCATGCTGACCGACTCGCCAGGAAGCAGGACCTTATCAACAGGAAGAGTAACATCCTCACCGCCCGCCTCAAAGTCTTGTAACGTCACGGTCTTGCATGTTTTGGTCGCCATACAGCTCCAAAATGTCTGCCACGGTGACATCAGGCATCGGGGTGAGTTAGCACTTGTCTGTGTCCTTGTCGTCTGTCCCACGGCAGCCCCACGCAGGGGGAGAGAGAGAGAAGCGCTCACACACACGTAGACAGGAGGAAGTGCACACAATCACGCCCTTCCTCGACTCACATGCTTTATAAGTGCTTGCACATGTTCGCTGATATGTTTTTTTTGAAAATAATATGGCACCAGTGTACAGAAGATTAATAGAAAAAAGAAAGCACTGTAAAGTAAAGGTGTCAGATTCAAAAAATCAGATTCGAAACTAGATTGTAGATTGTAGATTGTAAATTATCAGTAAATCAGTAAAAAAGTATCAGGAATTTGGCATCGAGTATCAAAGTATCGCACTTTAAATGTCATATCGTGACAATATTATTTGTTGAATGTAGAGCTGTTCAAATAGAAAGTCTTGAAAGTACATTTTGATTTGATATTACACGTGACAATAATGACTTCATCTACCTCCAAATTTGAGGAGTTTATTTTATTTCCCAGGGCAGCAATTTACAATATAATGTCCTAAAATCCAATTATATCTTACTCTTGTCTCCTGCAGCTGTCTTTGCCTCTCAGCCAATCACCTCCCACGCCATTCACGTTACATAATTGTCTCTCTACCTCAACTCTTTCAGTCATTTGACCTTCGCCATTTTTCAGGCTTGGGACTGGCACCGAGAATTATCTAATTACAATGCGCATGATGGGTTAAATAACTCCTTCTCGCTCTCCCCACCCTGGAAATATAGCCCACAAGATCTAGAGTTTGAAGTGAAAGCAACATTTTATTTCAGGCGCACTCAAATCAAAGTACATGTTTTAGAAAGAACTCAAACATGTGGCACTTTTTATTCGTGCAAGTCTTTTGTTATCCCCTCAGCTGATGAATGTTGCGTTAATTTTCTGAGGTTGAATGTCCTCTCTACAAATGCAGATGCGTGTACACAGTTTCGATCGGAGAGAGGGCATCTGATTAAAGAGTTTGTGCATTCCACCTCGGTCTCTTTTGCGTGAAACCAGTATTTGGTCTGTGTTGAGTCTCCATACCAACACTTTTTTTTTTTTAAACGCATTGCATCTGGAAGACGTTTACAAGGCTAAGCTACATTTACCTACAGAAAGGAGAAGGCTAGAAGTGAAATAGTTTAAGTTTTAGAAGTGAATCATTTTAATCTTGCTCTTTACTTGGAAAGACACTGTTTTGTAAGTGCAGTGTGGGTCAGATGCTTCGACAGGCTGTAAAGTTTGGAAAGGCCGTGCCACAATGCCTTTAGTTGATTACTTTTTGGCGGAAAAAAGTCATGAGATTTGGAATGCCATGTTTTAGGGAGTCCGGGCCCAAGCGAAGGACCCTATTGTACATGTTACTTTTAGAGTAACATTTGGAAGTCAAGGTAATGTAACACTTTCAATCTTGCTGTTTTTGCTGGGTTTGTTTGCCTTTTTCCTCAATTTCTTTTGTAAACACATGCACAGGTGCTAAAGATCAGAAAGAAATCAGATTACTCAAATCAGATTTTGCTGTTCACACAGTTTACATTTACATGGAAATACCAGATGACTAGAATAGTCAATAATTAGATCAGATTTGCCGTTTTCTTTTTTTGCTTAATTTTCTTTGTCAACACTTGTACTGGCATGAGCAATCACAAAGAAATCTGATTACTCTCCTCAAATATAACAGTATAACATGTCATTATAACACCAGAAATCAGATAATGATCAGATTTTGGGTGTGCATGTGAACGTAGCCACTGTGGCGCTCTTGCTTTGGCAGCTGTTCACACATTAGCAAATTCCTTTGTGCCAGTTCTGCCAGTATCTAACACCTGATATGTTATCCAGTTACTCAGCACTCCTGTCTCCTGCCAGCCTTTTCTCCAAACACTTTAAACGGATAAACGAATAGAACGTAATACTATAACATGACAATGCCAATAATGCATTCACTGTCTTTATTTAGCTCAACAATACCCTATACTTTTTGCCCTTTCCTTTCCCACTGCGCTCCGTCCTGACATAAACCATCCCGTTCAGAGGCACAGCAACTATTTGCTCCATAAAGCTCAAGAGTTTTTGGATGCTGTTCAGAGCCTGGTCTCTGAAGGGAGGCTGGATTACAAATTTGGAGGTTTTTTTTTCACAATCTGTTCTGTTTTTCATTCTTTGCTGGCTAAACTGCTCCTTTTGCCCCTGCCAAGTCTCACACACCACACATGCCTCACAAGTGGTAACTTTTGGCGCCCATTCCCACACTTGTGAGTTTTGTCGCCTTGACACCTCTACATTTGACCTTACGCTCCCAACAATTTCACTATATAAAAGTCTCTAAATTCCTTTCGTGCTTATTAAATGTTGATATTTCCTGTCTATTAACACGCCAGGAGTGAATCCAACACCATTCTCATGACTCTTCAGCCCCCAGTTCAAGTCCCACTAGAGAAAAACAAAGCCATCCATTCCAAAACATTCCAAATTTGGCATTTACTTATCGTGCATTTGTTTGGAAAAGCCTATTTTGGAGTAATGACCCAAAGTAGACAGGGTTCTGATAACAGTGATCCATGTTAACTGTGTACATGTCATGGGTAAAAAAGCTATTTATAGGCACTGTCTAAGATGGATCCATAACGCTTATTTTCGTTTGTTAATACGAATTTTCAGTCCCAAAAAAGCTTTATTTTTGTGAACTGAAAACAATGAAAAGAATAATACACAAGAATGTTTATTGAATGACCACCAGTAGTTGTTTTTTATGGCTGGTCAAAGCAAAATCAGTGAATCATTCAAGGGGCAATTCTTGTGATGACAGTGAAACAAGTAGTAGTGACTATAAACAGTGACGACTGGGCTATTTAAGTCGATATACAAAAGTGCATATATTTCTTCTGGGATACTGTATTGACATAAGGCATATTTTAGCCTAACCAAAGCCATTAGCAAACCCACTCTCTAACAGTCGCCGCAAACCACACGCAACATTAGCGTTTCAGAAGCAAAAGTATAATATATCAACACATTCCTGAATATGAGATTGTTAGGACTTTTGGTCTTGCTTGAGAATCAGAATAACAACGTCTCATTGGGGTTTGACAAACTAGGTTGATGGGGGGGGGGCTGTGTATTTTCACAAGACATCTGCAGAGGTAGCTCTGTCGCTAAAGTTGCTTGGTTCTGCTTTAAAAGTAGTCCTGTTTTAATCTCCTGAAATATTTTTTTTATTTTAGTGCAAATGTGTGATGTTTTTTATGGTGTGTTCTGCAGTTCACTTTGGCAAAAAGAGATTTCGAAATCAACGTTTTTTTTAGTTTTTTTTTACCTGGTTAAATAAAGGTTAATAAAGACATGCACATTTAAAGGTTGGAAGTGGCTCCTGACAATGCAAACGGGGGCGAGACACTTCACCCACCTTGCTTCCACCGTCTGTGTTTATTCCCAGCGTGTGAATGACCGGTTCCTCGATGTAAAAGTATAACATGTGCCATCTGTATTTCTGTTAAAGTCTTCTCTGCTCGTTGTAACCAATCACCCAGAGTTCCTTTTAAGTACATTCTCAGCAGGCTCTGACCTGGACAGTTTCATTTAGTGTAACGGTGTGGTAGATGTAGTTGTGTATACCGCTGTAGCACACCACTTGTCGTCTGCGAGATCTGCTTCTTTTCATACAGTCCAGAAACAAGTCGCAAACATGTTGTCAGATTTACACTTTTATGTACACGCTATTGCAATTTCAAAAGTATTAATGTATAGAATGTATTGAATTGTAAGCTTCATTGGGTATAAATAAAAGTCAGCGCTGCAGCAATAAATTGTACTACTTTTTAATTGCTACAACTATTACTACCACTACTACAATTACACAATACTACAACAATTACAACCAATATTGCTACTACAACAATTACAAAAACTACTACAACAATTAGTCTTAGTAAAGAATGGACAAAGACATAATTCATAATGAACAAATAGTTTATTAAGAATAATTCATTTTAGTAACTACTTATTTAGAGATTAGGATTAGCAGTGAAGATTAGGGTTTTAATTAAAGAGGCAGTACCCACTTTATTTTATATGTAGTTATTATTTTTGTTCCAGTACAGATATATTGTAAACGCAATGGTCCAACCAAGACTTTTGAGGTCTACTATAGAGCATTTTATTCTCCAAAAACCAGAAAGTGCGCTGCTAGCATGCTAGTTGTTGTTGGCTTTACTGTGATGCTCTGGCATCTGAGACTTGTGAAAACCCCCTAAAAACCCGATTGCGTTAAATGAATTAGGATGCTGGCATGTTTGCGAAAGTGAGGAATACCTTCAAACTGCTGCAAACAGTGTAAATGAACAGGCACAGACAGAAAATCAGGCACTGAACATTTAAGTATTTAAGGCTAAACCATTCTTAATAAATATATATTTATAGATATATTTTATATTTTTGTTAAGGCTATTAAAAGTGTTATTTTAAATTGTTACTCAATAAATTGCTGTATTACTGTAAATAACTGCATAATTAAAAACAATTTGTCTTTTTTAATTTGGCAACTAGAATAGTTGTAATGAGTAATTTTGGAGGAAATAATCCAAATAATGTGAAATTAACATTGTAATTGCCGTTGCTTATTTAGAATTGCATGTACCTGTAGTTAATCTGATAATTTCTATCAGTGACGAGACTCATTAACTTCTTGGATTACAACAAAAACTTTAATTTTAACAATAGTCATTTTAGCTGCCCCCATTTATATGAAATATTATTGGCCTATAGAATGTTGTGGTGTCCTCTGAAACCCAGCAATTTAATAGATAAAAGGCATCTTGCAATTTTTGTTGTAAAACAATTAATTCATCTGCACTACATCTGTTAATTTAATCTATTTTTATCTTATTAGTAAATATTCAGGGTTTTTTTAATGCATGCCTTATTTGATGAAATCTTGCTCTTATTATTGTTCATTGTTGTGTATTGCATCGAATCACCAAAGCAAGTTCCTAGCCTGTGAATTTTGTTCACTGACAATCGCAATAAACCTTTTCTGATTCTGATTCTGATTCTGATTCTGATTTTGATTCTGAGTTCTTAGGTCTAGTCACTAAAGCCCCATTCACACATGCAGCCTTACCTGGAAATTTTACTGGAGTTTTGCAGGGGCAGAGACACATTTGAATGAAGCCAAAAATAAATTACCTTCTCTCTCTCTCTTCTCTTTTTGACCTGGCAATTTCCCTGCGAAATCAAAAATACAGTGAATTCAGTTTTGGCAAGGCAAGTTTATTTGTCGAGCACAATTCTTACACAAAGCAATTCAAAGTGCTTCACGCAACTGGGAAAAATGCATTTAAATCACAAAGATATGACAGAAATCACAAAACAGTTTAAGACATAAAAGAGAAAAGTGCAAATAAAATAATTTCAGTCAAATGCACAGCTAAACAAAACTGTTTTTAGCTTAGATTTGAACATTGAAAGAGTAGGGGCCTGTCTCACATCCTCTGGGCCTCTGCAGATTTGAGTCCTGACTCTGGGCACCAGCAGGAGGCCCAGACCCTGAGGTCCTCAGAGTCCGAGATGGTTCATATGGCACTAACATGTCCGAGATGTACTTTGGCGCTACTTGTACACAAGTCTTCATTAACATGTGTCCTTGGCAATTTCCCCTTTAAATTGCAGCACTAATGCAGGTAAGGCGTATGTGTGAATAAATTATGGCAATGTCCAGTGCCATCAAGAGGGAAAAGTGACTCTTGCCCTCCATCTGCTGTTATGACATCACATCAGATGACTCAAAGCCTTGTGATGTCATCAAGTTTTAAACTGTAACTTCGCTTCTTCTTCTTCTTCTTCTTCTTCTTTGGTGTTTTATGGCGGTTGGTATTCATAAAGTGTTACATTACCACCACCTACTTTAGTTGCACATCTTCAAAGTATGTGTTTTATGCTATACTATACAAGAGAAAAAAAAGAGAAAAAGAGAAAGAGAGAAAGCTCTAAGCCCTGTAACGTCTTTATATTTGAGTCACTAATGCATTACGCAGTCACTATTTGTTCTATTTCTTCTCCAAGTTCCAAGACAATTTTTGTCATTCAAAGTTCTTTTTGTAGATAATCTTCATTTGATTCTTGGAATTACTTTTTTTGGGATTCGTCATCAAAATTTTTCCAAATCTTAGAGTGGCAGAATATTGGCCATGCATTACGCAGTCACTCACAGCATCTAGTCTAGATATAAATTCAGCAGAGGACAGGAGCATTTTAAAACGCTCTAATAATTATTTAAAACTGTATATAACCAAAATGGGATCAAACACTTGGAAAGAAATTATTTTGAGGGTGGATGATATTATTTCTGGTGATTTTGGCACATACCAGATAAAAGAGCTGAGAGGAGAAGGCGCCTTTGGGCGTGTAGCCCGGTGCATAAATTGTTTGACCAACCAAATCGTTGCTATAAAAATATCTCGACTCGAATACTCCAAAGAATCCAAACACGAGGCACATATTCTCCAGACACTGAACAGCCAGAGTAAATACAAAAACTTGTTGAAGTTCATTACGGCTTTTCAATACGAGGGCCATTACTGTCTCATCATAGAGCATTTGGATGAAAGCTTGCATGCTTTCATGAAGAGAAGACAATACAACCCTCTTGACCTTTCAGACATTCGCTACATTACCGAGCAGCTGCTGGAAACCTTTGAAGAACTGGCAAAGTTCAAACTGGTTCATGCGGATCTCAAGCCAGACAATATTATGCTGGTTAACCACAAGCTTGTACCGTTTAAAATCAAGCTGATCGATTTTGGCCTTTCAATCACTGTGGGAAACCTGGTTCCTGGTTCTATCATCCAGGCTATTGGATACCGGGCTCCAGAAGTGGCTTTGGGAACAAAATTGGATGAGGCAGTTGATATGTGGGGTCTTGGCTGTGTGCTGGCATATTTATACATTGGTAATCATTTCTTTCCTTTGACTTGCGAATACGAAATGATGAAGATGATTACACAGATCCAAGGCATGCCTGATGTCCAGCAACTCAAGGAAGGCCGATTTGTGGGCTACTTTTTCAAGAAAATAGATGGCTGCTATTTTCTGAACTCACCCAAAGAATACAGGGACAAAACAAGAAACCCCTACAGACCATACAGTAACAAATACAAAGATTTCACCCGTTTGGAGAACATGTCAGCATGTCGCCCAAACTTTGAAGAAAATACGGAGAACAGGGTGTTTTTTATTTTTTTGAATAAACTTTTGCAGGTAAATCCAGTGAATCGGCTCACCCCAGGAAATGCGCTAAACACACCCCTTTATCAAGAAAATCCTAGAATCCGTCCCTAGAAAATCGATTAGCAGTCACCTGAAAGGTACAGAAATGACCGAGGGGAAGGGGGTAAGTAAAATGAAACACCTGTACGTTGTTGACAGAATAAGTAGCTCCTTGTCATGGTCTGAAGATGAGTGTGAAAGAGTCAAACAACAAAATATCAAAACAACAGTACTCAAAGGACAGGACAAAACTCTTATGAAAAAAAAAAAAGCAGGCAAAACAATTGCAGTGCGTGTCAAACCTGTTATACAAAATGAACCAGGCAGAAAAGTAACAAGTACTCATGTGGGCTGCTCTCCGTCTACTCAAGGAAATAGAATGCACCTTGAAAGCTGTAGAAATGTGGAAACAGAAAGCAAAGATGACTACGAAATTGCATGCAGCGAAGCCAAACGGGCGATCAAAAAAAGTACACATGTGGGCTGCTTTTTGTATACGCCCAACCGTGGCAATAAAATAAGCCCTGAAAGCTGCAAGAAAACTGCAGGAAAAATTGAAAATCTTTCAAACTCCGAAGATGAGAGCACTCTGAAAACCACCAACATAAAAGTGCTAAACATTCAAGAAGAGCATGGGCCAACTGAATGTGTCAGGAGAAACGTGGAAACGGAAAGCGATGATAACTACGAAAGAACGTGCAGCAAAGCCGAACGGTCGAGCAAAACATGTAAACATGTGGGCAGCTTTCCGTATACGCCCAAGCGTGGCAATAGAATATGCCCTAAAAGATGCAAGAAAACTGCAAGAAAAATTGAACATCTTTCGGACTCCAAAGATAACAGCACTCTGAAAACCACCAATGAAAAAGTGCAAAACATTCGAGAACGTGTGCACACTAGATGGGTTATTAGAAATGTGGAATCTGAAAGCGATGATGACTACACAAGTGAATGCAGCGAAGCAGAACAGTCGATCAAAACAAGTACACATGTAGGCAGCTTTCTGTACACGCCCAAGCGGGGCAATAGAATGCGCCCTGAAAGCTGCGAGAAAACTGCAAGTAAAACTGAACATCTTTCAAACTACGAAGATGAGAGCACTCTAAAAACAACCAACGTAAAAGTGCAAAAAATTCGAGAGTTTGTGTTAACTGGATGGGTCATTAGAAATGTGGAATCGGAAAGCGATGAGGATTACAAAAGTACATGCAGTGAAGCCGAACGGTTGATCAAAACATGTACACATGTGGGCAGCTTTCCGTATACGCCCAACCGTGGCAATAGAACAAGCCCTGAAAGCTGCAAGAAAACTGCAAGAAAAATTGAACATCTTTTGAACTCCGAAGATGAGAGCACTCTGAAAACCACCAACGTAAAAGAGCTAAACATTCAAGAGCATGGGCCAACTAGATTTGTCATTAGAAATGTGGAATTGGAAAGCGATGATGACCACGAAAGTACATGCCGCGAAGCCGAACAGTCGATCAAAACAAGTACACATATGGGCTGCTCTCTGTGTACTCGAGGCAATACAATGCACCTTGAAAGCTGCAAGAAAGCTGCAAGAAAAACTGAAAATTTTTCAAACTCCGAACATGAGAGCACCTTGAAAACCACCAACGTAAAAGTGCTAAACATTCAAGAGCGAGCGTCAAATGGTTGTGTCAGTAGAAATGTAGAAACAGAAAGCGATGATGACTACACAATTGCATGCAGCGAAACCGAACGGTTGATCAAAACAAGTGCATATCTAGGCTTCCTTCCGTATACATCCAAGAGTGTCAATAGAATGCGCCCTGAAAGCTGCAAGAAAACTGCAAGAAAAATTGAGCATCTTTCAAACTCTGAAGATGAGTGCACTCTGAAAACCACCAACATAAAAGTGCTAAACATTCAAAAGCGTGGGTCAACTGATTGTGTCAGTATAAATGTGGAAACGAAAAGCGATGATGACCACGAAAGTACATGCAGCGAAGCCGAACAGTTAATCAAAACATGTACACATGTGGGCTGCTTTCCATGTATGCTCAAGTCTAGCAACCGAATAAGCCTTGAAAGCACCAAAAAACAAAACAAAAGTAAAGACACAAGCAAAGCAACAGATAAGCCAAAGAAAAAATCTCGAATTGAAAGAATTTGCAAATTCTTTAAAGAGATATTTTTTTCAAGCAGCATTTAGTCACGCAGCCTTTGTTTAAGATTACAGAGGTCAAACATTTCATGTAGTTCTTGACCAGGTTTGCACACAATGCAGCAGCGATTTTGGCCCACTCCTCCACACAGATATTCTCTAGATCTGTCAGGTTTCAGCTCCTTCCAAAGATTTTCTACTGGGTCTGGAGACTGGCTAGGCCACTCCAGAACCTTGATATGCTTCTTATGGAGCCACTCCTTGGTTATCCTGGATGTGTGCTTCGGGTCATTGTCATGTTGGAAGACCCATCCACGACCCATCTTCAAGGCTCTAACTGAGGGAAGGAGGTTGTTTCCCAAAATCTCGCAATACATGGCCCCATTCTTTTTCTCCTTAATACAGTGCAGTTGTCCTATCCCCTGGTCAGAAAAACACCCCCAAAGCATGATATTTCCACACCCATGCTTCACGGTAGGGATGTTGGTCTTGGGATGGTACTGATCCTTCTTCTTCCTCCAAACACTGCAAGTGGCGCTTATACCATAAAGTTTCTATTTTGGTATCATCTGACCACATGACTTCCTCCCATGACTCCTCGGGAACATCCAGATGGTCACTGGCAAACCTCAGACAAGCCTGGACATGTGCTGACTTATGCAGGGGAACCTTCCATGCGATAAGGCCCAGAGGATGTACTTCTTGCAACAGCTGAGGAGAGCCAAACTGCAAAACTACAGTTTTACATGGCCATCACTGTGTGCATCCTCAGCCCCTCCATCACCGTGTGGTACACTGGAGCCACAGCCAAGAACAAACAGACTACAGTGCATTGTGCCGCCTCTGTTTAGAAGGTGATCGGCTGCAGACTTCCATCTCTGCAGGACCTGTACATCTCCAGGACTTGGGACAACGAGGTTGCATCACAGCCGACACTTCTCACCCTAGACATGGACTATTTGAGCCACTCCCCTCAGGCAGTAGGCTAAGTTCTTTCCCTCTGACGTTGGACTCATGAACACCTGTCACTTTAACAATATTTTTTGTCAAGAACCACTCTTGCACTGTTCACTTTTCGCACTACGTCTGTAAATTTAACCATACATTTTGTGTATATACTCTAAGACTAAACCTATTTTTATCTTATTAGTTAATTTTATTTGTTTTTAATGCATGCCTTATTTGATATATCTTGCTTTTATTGTTCATTGTTGGTGCATGTTGCACCTTAACACCAAAGCAAGTTCCTAGTCTGAATTTGTTCACTGACAATGGCAATAAACTTTTTTCAGATTCTGATTCTGATGCATGATTTTAAACCATGATATAGATAGTAACCTTTGGAATTGTGGTCCCAGCTCCTCCCGTGTAGTTCTGGGCTGATTCCTCACCTTTCTTATCATTACTGATACCCCACGTGGTGAGATCTTGCATGAAGCCCCAGTTCGAGGGAGATTGACAGACATCTTTACCCTCTTCCATTTCTAACACATTGCTCCAACAGTTGATCTTTTTTTCACCAAGCTGCTTGCAAATTCTCCCTCAACCCTTTCCAGCCTTGTGGAGGTCTACACTTCTGTCCGGTGTCTTTTGACATCTCTTTGGTTTTGCCCATGGTAGTAGTTGGAGTCTGACTGATTGTAGAGTGGACTAGTGTCTTTGTACAGCTGACAAGCTCACTAATTTACTCTCTTTCTCTCCTTTTTTTACGTAATGGGTAAAACACATACTTTGACGATGTACAACTACAGTATGTGGCGGTAAATGCACCTTTTCAGTTGGCAAGGCAAGGCAAGGCCAGTTTATTAGTAGAGCACAATTCATACACAAGGCAATTCAAACAGGAAAAAAGTGCATTAAAATCACAAAGACAATACAGAAATCACAAAACCTTAATTTAAGCAAATTTTAAGGTGCCATTTTCAGGCTATCCGTTAAATAGTTTAAGACATAAAAGAGAAGAATGCAAAGAAAATCATTTCAGTCATATGCACAGCGAAACAAAACAGTTTTTAGCTTAGATTTGAACAATGCCAGAGTAGAGTCTGTCTCACATCCTCAGGAAGACTGTTCTAGATTTTAGCTGCATAAAACAGAAATGCAGATTCCCCATGTTTAGTCCTGACTCTGGGCACCAGCAGGAGGCCGGTCCCTGTGGTCCTCAGAGTCCGAGATGGTTCATATGGCACTAACATATCCGAGATGTACATTGGTGCTAGGCCATGGAGAGACTTGTATACAAGCAGAGCTGCTTTGAAGTTTATTCTCTGAGCCACAGGGAGCCAGTGCAGAGACCTGAGCACAGGACTAACGTGATCGTACTTCCTGGTTCTAGTCAGGACCCGAGCAGCAGCGTTCTCGATGTACTGCAGCTGTTTTACAGCTTGTTTGGAGAGGCCAGTGAGCAGGCCGTTACAGTAGTCTAATCTACAAGAGACAAATGCATGTATAAGTCTCTCCAAGTCTGGTTTAGACACTATACTTTTGATTTTGGCAATGTTTTTTAGATGGTAAAAGGCTGCTGATGTTATTGATTTGACGTGGCTGTTAAAATTCAAGTCTGAGTCCATTATTACCCCCAGATTTCTAACTTGATTTGTTGGTTTTAAAGCGAGACTCTGGAGGTGACTGCAAACACTTTCTCTTTGTTTCTGTGGGCCAAAGACGATGATTTCAGTCTGAGTTCAGCTGGAGAAAGTTGTTTTGCATCCACACACTGACCTGTTGGATTCAGTGACAGAGTGAATCCACTGGTCCATATTCACCTGCCGTCAGTGAAACATAGATCTGAGTGTCGTCTGCATAATTGTGATAGGACATATTTTCGCTGTGTATCAACTGACCTAACGGCAGCATGTAGAGGTTGAATAAAAGGGGTCCCAGGATTGACCCTTGGGGCATCCCACAGGTCAGGGGCATTTGGTCTGAGACACAGTTACCAATTTCAACAAAGTACTTCCTGTCTTCCAGATAGGACTTTAACCAGTTTAGGGCAGTGCCAGTGATGCCCACCCAGTCCTCTAGTCGCTGTAAAAGCATCCCATGATCAACAGTGTCAAAAGCAGCACTCAGATCTAACAGAATTAAGACTGAGGGTTAGGGCTTTGCCCGCGTCACTGTTCAGGTGGATGTCATTTGTCACCTTGACAAGAGCAGTCTCTGTGCTGTGATGAGGTCTAAAACCTGACTGGAAAACATCAAATGAGTTGTTTATTAAGAGGAAATCAGTGAGCTGCTGGTAATTAACCTTTTCAAGGATTTTGCTCCAAAATGGCAGATTAGAGATGAGCCGGTAATTACTCAGTACTCATCAAGACTGCTCTTCTTTAGGAGAGGCTTTATGACCACAGTTTTCAAAGACATTGGGAATGTTCCAGATTGAAGCGACACGTTAACTATGTGAGTGAGTGGTGCTAACAAACTGTTCAGCACAGACTTTAGAAATGTGGTGGGTAACACATTGAGGCAGCATGTAGATGAACTCAGACTGGTGATGATCTCCTGGACAGTTTTGTCAATTACAGATGCAAAGTGAGTCAGCTGTAAGTGTGTAGGTGGTTATAGGGTTATTTTTTGCATTGTAGAATTTATGGCATTTTTAATGTCTGTAATCTGTTTACTGTGGCAAACAGGACACATGAGTTGTTACTACAGCTTCCAATTAGTTCAGAAAAATATCCTTCCCTAGTTCAACATAAAGTACAATGTACAACTTCTCTCTGTAAATCTCTTTTTGAACCTGGAGCTTTGACTTGGGCCATTTTCGTTCGGACCTTTTCTGTGCCTTGACCGAATCATTTCTCCATGGCGCCTTCTGCTTATTTTTAACATTTTTAGCCTTTATAGGGGCAATGGTGTCGTGAACAGTCAAAACCCTAGATGTAACAGTTCAACAAATCATTTATATTATCCTGTGCTGTTATTTTTGTGTCACCTCCGAACAGCTGCAGGACCAGCCGGTGGTTTGGGAAAAACAGACAGGTCAAAGGAGACACAGAAATGATCAGACAGAGCAACATCGACCACATTGACGTTTGAAATATTAACCCCCTTTGTAATTAGAAGATCTAGAGTGTGCCCTCTGCTGTGGGTGGGGCCACTGACATGCTGAGTAAGACCGAAAGTTTCACAAATATTATCAACATGAACATTGAAATCACCTGTTATGACCAAACCATCAAAGTCAGTGCATACGACTGAAAGCATCTCAGTAAAATCATCAATAAAACTTTGGCAGTACTGGGGAGGTTTGTTTAAAACAATGAAGAGAATGGATGGAGACTGTTTTAGCTCAATTTTAAAGGATAAGTACTCAATTGTTGAAAACACGCTAACAAAAGCACAAACACCACCTCCCTTTTTGTTTTCTCGTGTTTCAGATTCAAACTTAACGTTGGGTGGAGCAGATTCTATTAGAACAAAATTTCCAGTGTTTTTGTCAAGCCATGTTTCAGTTATCAAATCAAGATTATAAGAAGAAATAAAATTATTAATTAAGAATGATTTGTTCCATAAGGATCTGACATTTAGCACAGCAAGTTTCAGACTAGTTTCAGTGGGACTGACTTTTTTTGCAGGGGATATTAATTATAAAAACTTTCTCAGATTGGGCAGCCTGACTCGCATTTTGTTTTCCCGTCTTTGTGATGTGACTACAGAAATAGCACTAGGGGATGCTGTTTTTACACAGGGCCCTGGGTTGGTTTGATTTTTATTATGACTATAAGTCCGGGCAACGCTGAGACCCAGTGCTATCGGAGATAACTGGTGAAAGGCGAGGTGGGGAGGCTTTTGTTTGTGTAGCGGGAGCCAGTGAGAGTTTGGGACCAGGTGAAAGGTGGGGGGGATTACGTGGGGCGGTTTTTGTCTGTATAGCAGCAGTCAAGGGAGAGTTCATCATCGTTAGAGCTCTTCTCCCGGACATGTTGCTGGTTCATCAGATTTGTTGATTAAAACTCTAAAAATGCTCTTAAAATCCTTGGTTTACTTTTTTAAAAAGTCATAATTAAAAATGTTTAAAAAAAAAAACTGATTAAAAACTGATTAAAAAGCAAAATAAATAAGGAAAGCAGCTATAGCAAGCAGGAGCTGGCAGGAAAGCGTCTGCACTCTTCGGAAGCAGGAAGTCAATGGCGGTTTGCTGCATACCGCCATTGAAAGTAACACAACAACAGCAACTTTCACAATGGACTCAACAACAAGGCCGAGGGCTACTGACAGTGTCGGTATCCCTCGGTCAGAAGTAGTTCTTTATTATTACTGAGTGACTGTAATGCATTACTGTGCCATCAGTATAGTCAGAAATGTTAATTTACTAGAACCAAAATCCAAACTTTTGATCAAACGTGAACGGAAACACTTTATTGAGCAGGTATTTTTGTGTGACCTCTCTCACTGTATGTGGAGCAGGATTTTACTTAGTGAAGAAGACATAGATATGGCTTGGCAATTTTTTTTTTTATTACCAACGCCAAATCTTAATGAATAAGTATGCTCCCTTGCGCACGTTTAAGGTGAAAGGACCAAACAACCCATGGTTTTCCTCTGAAATTAGAAACCTCCCTAGAGAAAAGGATATTGCTTGGGCTAAAGCAAGAGAATCTAGAGTGTGACTGGCGACTTTTTCACCAATTGGGGAACAAATGTACCTCCACTATCAATAAAGCCAGGTCTGACTTATGTTTCAGAAATGACAAAGAACTTAAATGATCCTGGGAAGTTTTGTAAAGTAGTCAAATCAAAAAATTATTCTGTGGCCGCCAACAATCTGCCCATCTTTTTTAACAAGGAAGGTCAAATGTTGACTGATAAATCAAAAATATTTTGATTTATCTGGTTTGTTTTTGATTTTTCATTGCCTGGTCAATCAGGGACAAAATCAAATGCTGGTTCTGAAATGCCCTTTGGAGGCAAATGTTTGGATTATTGCTCTTTTAACTTTACGTCACTGTCCATTGGTGAAGTTCTGAGTGAGCTTAAAAAAATATTGTGCTGTCCTTTTCATTGATTTATCTAAAGCTTTTGACACTGCAGATCCTCAGCTTTTAGTTGGAATCCTGAAGTACGGCATTTCTGGCTAGGCCTTAAACTGGTTTGATCGTTCACAACGTGTGAAATTAACTTCCTCTTATTTTTTGAGAGTGACCAATGGGGTACCACAGGGTTCCATTTAAGGACCAATTTTATTCTCCATATATGTAAATAATATTTTTGCTGAGCTGTTTGATGTCATCTACCATTTTTATGCCGATGATGAGTGTTGTTTGACATCACTGGAACAAACCATTGAGACATTACAGTCTGCCTTTGTCGTAGTGCAGTCTCGGTTGCAGTCCCTAAAACTAATATTGAATCTAAACAAAACAAAAGCCGTTATCTTCTCGCATGGGTGTGCCGTGCAGGATGATGTCCCTCGGATCGTGGCTTCTCAGGGAAACCCTATTGCGTTTGTTTCAAATTTTAAGTACCGTGGCTTTATATTGGACCAAAAGCTCACTTACAAAACTTGGTTAAAAAACTGAAGCTATAACTAGGTTTTTACTATTGTAATAAAGCTTGTTTTACCCTTGAATCCTGCAAACATCTGGTAATGGCCACTTTTATGCCTCTGTTGGATTATGGCAATGCCCTATACATAAATGCATCTGCCAAATGTCTGAAATCATTGGATACTGTGTATCACGGGTTGTAGGAGACTCACCCATCACTGTGAACAAGGCTGAATGGCCTTCTTTGGGTGCCAGGAGGTTCACACATTGGATGCTTTTAGTGAATAAAGTTGTATGTGGCTGTGCACCTTCCTACTTGTGTGCCCTGGTGCAGAGAGCAGAAGGTCATTATGCCTTGCGCTCACGTGATCTGTTATGCTCCTATGCTGCTCCTGCAGCTTGAAATGTCTTTCAGACGGAGATGAGATTGCTTGAAATACCAAAATGGTTAAAAAATAATCTTAAATCTTTTTTTCTTTGTGCTCCCTTTTCACCTTGATTTGAGTCAATATGGTTTGAGTTTTATGAGAATCAATCAGAACTCTAGTGTAAAAACCGTCATAGCCACTTCTGTCTTGTACAACATGGCTGTATATGTTTTAACTCTACATACATGCTCACAACTCTGCATGATAGTAAATAAAAAAGCATTAAAAGAAAAAAGTTTAAATTTTTTGAAAACCTTTAAAGATCTTCTGACTGAACTGGAGAAACTACTTCGATGAGTGTCGAAACGTCTTCACTCTTAAAACCGTTGCCCAATAGCTGATAGAATAAAATGTTCTGTTGTTATTTAACCAACCTGGAAGACTGAGGGACTCCACAGACGTCTTAGGTAATTGTGCTATGAGGCTAATTATTATTTTTTGTATTGTATTATCAGATCTGCACTGACAGGTGATTTGACCATACATTTTGCTGGTAACAAATATGCAACATAACGGATAAGCAAGGAGGAGAAAACTTTGCAGAGCGATGAGGATATCTGAAAGAGGCTGCCAAATGAATACATTTAAATCGGATGAATATTTTGCTGAAAATGTTATTCACCCAGAGCTCATGAAACCATTTCCCAGTAAATCAACTAATGCCTCACTTAAGAGACTTGCACCACTACTTAAACCACTACTTAACCCCATAAACATACAGATTAATCTATTACAAAAGCTATTAAAATAGTCTATATAATGTCAGCTATAAATCTTTTTTTCGCTTTGACTTTAAAGTATCCCATATGCTTTTGCTGTTATTCTTGTACCTGAAGTCAGACGGCATACCTATCGATACGCCGCTTAAGAAAGTACACATTATCCCTACAACCTAAAACTAGCCTTTATTAACTTTAAATCATCAGGCAAAGTAATTTTTTTAATGTCTGTGCAACAGTTAGTAGAGGTCCTATTTGTGCCACCAGACTGGTTTAAATTAGACCTCTGTAGCTTTGGCAATAATTTGACTCCTAAAATAACAGTGGCTACTGTGTTTTTCAAGAGACTGGTCCTAAAAAAAAAGGAGCCAAGGGAAAACTACAGGTGCTCTCTTATACTGGGTTTAATAATGCTTCCACGAGGTGTGCCGTTAGAGTGAAAAGTGAAATCCCAAATGTCTTGTTTTCCACTGGACTGCTTCCTGATTGGACATTGGTGTTCTGAGTGGGTGTGAGGTTAGTCGTTTGAGTTGGTGGAAAGGTTTGCACCAGTGTGTGTGTGTGTGTGTGTGTGTGTGTGTGTGTGTGTGTGTGTGCATTTCTGCCAGGTAATACTCTGATTGCACTGATCAGTCGCTGGGGTTACTATGAAAATACAGATGTGTACAGCAAATATGCCATCCACTGAACAAGACACAAAGGATGCATGCAGTAGTCAAAATATTACATTACAGTAGTGGCTCTAAAATGGGTAAACAGGCATTAAACTTCTTCTTTATTCTTTTTTTTACCTTGAGTCATAAAGGTGCATTATGTAACTTTTCAAACCACCTTTTTGTCTCCATGGAGATGTTAATGCTTTGCGTTGATTGTTCAACAGTATGGCATTCAACATTTCTTGCATTTACACCTCGTTACAAATTATTATGCAAATTGTGTTTAAGTGTCATAAAGGTCATTTTTGTTTGTTTTCCAGTGAAACTCATGGATAGCATTGTGTCACAGGGCTTTTTGGGTCAGTGAAATCAATCTCAGACACCTGTGCCAATTAGTTATGTAGGTAGGTAGGAAAAACTACTTAAGAAGGATGTTCCACATTATTAACCAGACCACAATTTTCAAGCAATATGGGAAAGAAAAAAGATCTCTTGTGTTGAAAAGCGTGAACTAGTTGAATGGACAAGAATATGAAAACCGTAGATATGTTAGGTAGAAATGATCGTCATACTATTAACAGATTTGTAGCTGATTCAGATCACACATGGATTTGTGCAGATAAAGGCACAAAAATAAACTATAAAATAGGTTAACTGAACAGAAATATTAGGCTGATAGATAAGGCGCAAATTGTTGATGTTTTTTTATTTTTGAAAAGTGGATACAATGACATATTTGTAACATACATGTGTAACCCGGAGTCTGTTTTTCAGAGGATAGGGCGGAAGGTGAAAAGATGAATTTTCTTAGCACTTGAGCCTCGAATGCAAGACAGTACGAGATTACGCAAACATGCATGAATCAGTCGATATAAAACTCTATCTAAGATGATGATGATGGAGCAATGTTATAACAGGGATAAAAGTCTATGAAAGTTGATATGTCCTCTTTAAGACTATAAAATGAAATGTGCTGACTTCAAATAGGAAGAAACTACAGATTCAAAAACCGCACATATATTTACCCGTCCCAGTTGTTGACACATGACATTAACTTGCAATAACCACTAGTCTGCCAAACCCCATTCAAGTTTGTGTTATGGCTTCCAGCATTTTGATTCACACAAAATGGACCCACCCATTTCCAACCACATACATTGGGTTTCTTAGTTCTTATTCTTAAACCAACATTACACTGATTTACGGCAAATACATTTTCCCCAAACAAAACACAGTTTGTGACCTCATGAGATCCTGCTCGAAAAACTAGTTCTGCATATTTGGCTACTTGTCCCAAGTTCTTATAACATGAGGTTGAATAATATAAACATGACACTTTGGGATTTGAAATGCAAACAATCTTTTTGGAAATCCCCACAATTTCTGGTGTTATTATTGAAACGTCAGTAATTTTCTTCTACACGGCTACCCTAACTCGCTTTACCATATTCGCACCCGTTAGAACTTTGGTATTGTTGCATTGATAGAACTGTAGGTGCGACGTTGATTAGCTTCCTGGTGGGAAAGTTAAGCACGGTATGGTCCTGAGTAGCTCATGTCGGGCTCTGGCTGTGGGCGGAGAGTTTTAGCCGCCGCTGTTTGTTTGCACTGTGTCCGTGTTTCCGTGAATTTTGACACAGCAGGAAGCGTGGAGGGGAGACGGGACAATGGGCTATTGTTAGGCCACACGTTATGTTCAAGCAAAGCTCAAACAGGAAAAGGCATTACGATGGACACATGCCTGGGCACTCTGACTAACTCAGGTCCACTCGTAGATCTTAAAGGAAAGATGTTACAGTGGGTAGAAGGCGCTCAAAAAGTAACAACATATAGCATATCAGCGTGTTTTGTGCCAGTCCAGACAAACTGTGATGTGTTGTATGGCATCTGGATTAGAAGATGAGTTCAAATCAACAGTGCACTAAAATGCCAGTAATTTTTTTGCTGAGCCCAAATGTAGCCTAATTCACTCATTCACATTCACTGCAGTTTACCAAAATGTAGCTTATTTGGAATGCGTATGCCTTTTTAGATGCAACCCCTTACCAAACAGGTGTCCAAACCTTTTTTCATCCAAGTACACGGATGTACTGGATATATTTTGTATCTTGATGCCTGTCTTGTGTGTCATTAAACAGGAAATGACTATTTCTAATGTGCACTAGCTTTGTTTTGCTAAGTCTGTCAACTCAGCATATACATTACTATTACTTATGGCAGTTTGTCAAGATCAAGTCCAGCGTTTGGTGAGAAATTATTTTTTATATTTACATCTGCTTTTTGCTTCTTGTTTTAGCCTGAATCTGTGTCAAAGCAAACCAGTAGAAAAATGGCTTTAGACAAGTGGTCAATACAGTGAATCATTAAGATGTGCAGGTTGCATTTAGCCACCAGAGAATTCAGGCTTAGAAACTTAAAATGGGACAAACTAAAATGCTTGATCTGAAGGTAGATATTATGACGTACTGCTTATGGCAATTTGAGGCTATTCAATAGACAGCTTAAAGGTCACATTTGTTTGGACATGCCTGATTTACTATGATCTGGAATGGTTAGAACCAGTGGCACAAACTAGCAAAGCTAACTTTCTATTTTTTTTAAGGGTTAACTATTTTTCAAATAGTTAGGTTAATTATATGTTAAAAAAAAATAAAAAAAATAGTAACATAAAATTGAACAAGAACGGGGAGCAAAACAAAGATGATGATGATAATAATAATAATAATAATAATAATGATAATAATTATGATAATAATAATAATAATAATAATAATAATAATAATAATATTAATAATAATGATGATAATAATAATAAAGGCACAACGACATCAACTAAATCACGACATAAAAAGTCCAACATTTATGGCCCATTTCATCCAAAGTTCCTAAAATGTGTCCATTTTCAAATTAAGTTAGAATGTCATTTTTCCATTTGTCTAATGTCTGTTACTATGTCGGTCCAGTCCTTGATTGTTGGTTTTGCTTGTGTCATCCATTTCCTTGTGATGGTCTTTTTTCCTGCTGCCAGAAGTACGCTCTAAAGGTAGCTATTTATTGTGTCCATGGCAGGAGTTCTGAGGCCCAAGTACAAAGTTCTAAAATTGAGAGGAATGGCAATGTGAAAAACAGTCAGCAGTGCCTTGCTAATTTCAGTCCAATATTCACAGTCAGTCTCAAAACACGGGATAGTGGTTTGCTTCCTGGCTGCCACAGTTTCTTCAGCAGTTGGCATTTCCTTAATAGGGAACTTGACATGATGCTATGAAAAAACATGACACAGTTTTCAAACTAAATTCTCTCAAGACATGTGATTTTGTGGTCCTCCACAGGGATGTACATACACTTTCCCACTCTTCATCAGTCAAAACTAGGTTCCCTTCGCTTTCCCATTTGTTTTTAATATATTTAGTAGAGTAGATGTTTCATTTATGTATTTATTGTCGATAAGAGCTGTAGGTGGAGATTGGGGGAAGGCGAAAACAGGTGAAAACACAAGACAATACAAAATTTCTCAACATGGATGAATACAACTGGAATACGATGGAAAACCATTACAGCATGGTTAAAGGCTCATACAAGTCAATTGTTATTTGTAATTATATTAATCTTAGGCTTTTGGACATTTAGTTTTAAAGTGTTTATCGCTACGGCAACAGTCCTATTTTCATCTCATCATTTTGAAAGCCATGGATAGTATTTTCGAGTTAAGGTTTATACTCGCCAACTTTACAACTAAAATAACTTCTCGCTTCTCTGACCATATGTTTTCGTCATTGCGCACGAGTGTATTGTTCTCCAATTTCTTTATTTTAGCTTAAGAACACATATTTTAAAATGACCCTGAATACATATCTGCTTCAAGAAAAATAAAGCCAACTATAATGTGTTTCATTTTCTTTGCAGGAACGAGCCCAACATACTGCACTGACCGCCAACCACATGTCGACGCCTGAACTGGTAAAGCATGTGCGTATGAAGATGAATGTAGTATCAGCCTTAGCCAAGCCATACTGATCACCATCTATTCTACACAGTCCAGAGTACAGAGAGCACGGAAGGGGGGAAATAAGCAGAGCAAGAAGGCCTCGCTATTGAAACATGACATTCCCCATAGAGCTGCGTTTCTTTAAATGTCCATCTCAACCTTGAGTCTGGGCATTCCTGACCCCAGCCGTGTCACGTCTCAGGTCAAACCAGTCAGATGATCAATGGACCCACACACGCGCTGTCAAAAGCAACAGAAAGGCATAGCTATTTACAGAGTTGGAGGTATGTGAATCTGGAGGTGAGATTATGGCGCTTGCATAGACACATAGAGTTTGTTTGCTCAGTCTGTCCATTCAAATGCATTGATAGAAGAGTGACTCGGCCGTATGGAATGCGACTGTGGGACTTATGTCATGGTTTGAACCACTTTGTTCATGTTCAGTGAATGTTCTGCAGGTTTATATGAAAATAGCAAATGTATAAGATCAAGTATTAAATTGCAAAATAAAATGTTATTGTCAACTCAACAAAAGTTTTTAAGAGTGAAGATGTTTTGCTACTCATCCAAGTAGTGTCTTCAGTTCCCCTGACAGAGAATTAGTTACTGCCTTATATGTGTCTGAAGGAAGGAACTAACTACACTGCTCCAGGGGACAGCTCACATAGTTCAACAGACTTAACCAACAACAGTATTTGGGGATGCTATTACTTAAGTAGAGTAACTCTCTGGAAGTAGCATCTGATTTATAATTTGAAGTTCAAAAACATAAAATAATTCACAACACCTGCTGTTTTCAAAGGATCAATACAAAATGAGAAAACACTAAACCATATCTGAAGGAGCAGTGCAGGAAACACAAATATTCAAATAATTTTATTTTGTCAACATAAAGCTTTTGTCACTTGTAGATTCACTCACAGTGGGAAGAAGAACCAACACTTAAGTTACTTCAATAAAGGTTATAATTTGAAAATGTTATTCAGGTACAGCAGGGTCGCCTCTCCACAAATCTTGACTCGGTTGCATCAGGTTTCATTTCATGTCATTTGAATACAGACTTAAAGATGAAAACACATTCAGTTCTGCAGTAAAGGACAGAAAGCAACAACACATCAAGAGCAGGCAACCACAGACACCACCCACACACTCAAACAGTTTTACAGTCAGTGACACCTGCTTGTCTCCATGGGGATGATGCCCTTGTATGGTATATTCCAGGCCCTAGCAATAGTCATGACAGTTATAACTAAAGGCACAAAAGCACTAAGATCCTTAAAGAAATTTCCAAATATGACCCACAAGGAGTAATTCTTATCCAGGACACACTATTAGAACTGCAATTTACGGATGGCACCGGAATGGCCTGGTTTCACTGAATTAGAGCAGTCTGGGGAATCTAGGCAAATAAAAATGAAAAAACAAGACAAGCATGGGTAATGATATACAGTAAATCCAGTCTGCAATGTTCTTCCAATTCAAGAATAAGGTTATTTTCTCTTTAAAACCATGCAGTTCAATTATTCAATTTTAATAACTTTTTCTTTTCTTTCCATTCTTTTCATCCCTTCCTGCTTGGCCTGTCTCTTTGTGGCCCAATTCCCAACCGCCATTGGGTAGCATTCCGAAACCCAAGCCAATGGGGTTAGAACTGGATAAATTAAACAACTTCAGTCTGCCAACTTTTTGACAATGTTGTAGAAAACTTTTCCAAGCTTGTTTATATGCAAGCGAGCCACTAGATGCCAACAGTTTGACCAAATGGCATCTTGTAGACATACATTTTCTCCCAAACAATCAATATATCAAGTGAGGTGGAACTGTAAATAACTGCTGAAAAAGAAAGGAAGGCTCCACCCTGAACTTGAGCCTTGTATTTCTTTTCTGTTTATGTCAGATTGGGATGCATGTAGAAGCTTGTGTGTACAGGAATACACAAAGCTAAGTAGGCTCGTACTTATCACATCGTGAGGACTAAAATCTGTGCTCATAATTCATGTGAACCTGCTTTCCAAAAAGAATTCCAGTCCCTGCAATGTAAATCCTTTATTATTAGATCAGCAACATGGTTTAAAGTTCAGATATGGGTTGAAATAGGTTACAGTTAGGTGTTAGGTTAAGGTCAGGACAGGATTGCTCTCAAGGAAACGCATGCAAGTCAATGTAAAGTTCCCAAGAAGGATTTTCAGTTCCTCTGACAGGAAGCTAGTGCCTGATATCTGTCTATCAGGAAGGATCTAACTTTGCTGAAACTAACACACCATATGGATGTTAACAGTAAGGAGCATTTGTTGTATAGAGCTACCCTGAAGTGTGAACGGTCGCCCAAATCATAGGGTTTTTGCCGTGTATCTCCATCTCAAAGCTAGTAAGCACTCTTTTGAGGATTATGAAGTATAAATCCTGGCAAAGGAGAAAAGGTGGTTTAAGTGAGGGGTCAACAAGGCTTTATTTGTAAGGAAAGACAATCCATCTCTGAACAGAAATGGGAGTTTAAGGTATAAATTGTCACTCCTTTACAACTCCATCCTCAAAACCAAACCAAAACAAAGAAAACAATTGTGCTAATCAGAGTATGCTAGGAGTTAGGGGCATAAACGGTTAAGATAAATTTTACTCCGATGACAGTTTACGGCAGACCTGGGAATAATGCGATGCGAGGTCCATATTAGACTTCAGTTTGTAGTGGAGGGCCAGTCTGTAATAATTGGCCCTAATTGGGGAGAATCGGGGAGAAATTTACTGCCCACCCCTGGTTCATGCCCTCAATAGACTTTACAAACAACAGATAATCCCTACCCCCTAACCCCTAAGGCAGTGTCATTAGCAGAACCCTGTCAGAGGAGCTAAAGATGTAACTTGGATGAGCGGCGAAACATATTCACTCTTAAAATTTGACAGAAAAACATTTCCTTTTGCAATACATTTAATTTAATTTAATTAGTTTGTGTTTTGCATCTCTTCATGTATGTATTCGACTAATTCGACAAGAGATCCATTTGTTCAGAGAGGAGTAATCACTGCTCATGACTCCATCTGGTGATCAAGTAGTATAGCACTTCAAATGTGATCTTTGTTCATGTTAATGCATATTTATTCACATTTACTTGCATCCGGTGCATCATTCAGTGCTGACAAGAACTGCAAACCAACCAATGAAGTCTCATAGAAGTGTATTGTATTTCCCAACATTAAAATCTAGCAACTCTTATGTTAATCTAATCTGTTTTTAATGTATTCTTTAGGCTTTGTCAAACAAAAAGCACGTCTCCAGTCAACCAGCATCTGTTTACCTTTATGAAAAGATGGCAATTTATTGGGCTGTAAACGGATTTGGACAGAGGCTGTTTAGACATGGGTTATACATCTCCTAAAACAGTTGTATATTTACAGGCAGCAGCCCTGGGGTCACTGAGGTGGGTTTATGACCTGGAGGCTGCCAGTAAACTGTCTGCATGAGGTTTAGGAGAGCATCATTCCTCCATAATGCTCTATTATTATTTAACAATGCCAAATGTCTGAATGGAGCTGGAGTTTCCAACAATGGAACATGTTTTTACTAAGTGCTCTTACATGCATCATATAGGGGATTTGTGTAAACAAGGCAAACAAAACAAAACTATAGGGAAAGGTGTAAGCAGTTGTGTAGTTCAATGTGGATAAAACTGAATAAAATGGTTGAAACAGATAGAGAAGGAGACATTCTGGGATGACACAACAACAAAAATAAATAAATAATCCCTACATACCAATGTACACTCTAAATACTCTCTGTATTTGACAAATCTTAATATTGACAATATGACATTTTTTGTACAGAAACTAGAATCGAATCAACATGCTTCTTTGAGCATAAAATAGGATGAAAATGGACCTTTACAGAATAATTTTAAAATGGATTTGATCTATTCTACTGTATATCAGAGCTAGTATAAGTCAGAGTGATCACAGGCAATTTCTTCTGATATCAAAATTGAGTTGGAAATGTTAAGGTAAATGCAGGTGGATCCAACTTAACATATTTACCTGACTGCAATGTGAATGTAAAAATGTAAAAAGTCCTTTATGATACGTAGCTACTCAATGGAAATGTTATTGCTTTGCATACATTTAATTCGCAATGTTTTTATTGCTCTAAAGTCATTTGAAAACCATGCAGCCTAACTATCTGACCTGTTATTTGGCCTAGTGTGTCACCTGCTTGTCTCTACAGAGATACTTAAGTGTGATGTCCTTCCTTTAGAAGAGTTACATAATGTATATTTGGATAATAAACTATGTCTTTAGGCTAGTTCAAAGCCCACAAAAACAAATTGCTAAATTTAATCTAGAGAAAATCTTCAATTGGCCAACTTTGGAAAGACACTGAATTGCTCTTAGTCAAGGATATCTGGAAGTATTTACCAAGTTGTATACTTAGATCTTTGGCTTGGGGCTGCAGTGGAAAATATTCACTGTGTAATGTAATGATAGAGACTGGTAGATGAAGCATTTGCAAGAAAAAAAAAAAAAAAACAAAAAAAAAAAAAAAAAAAAAAAAGGGCACACTTTATACCACAAACAGCTAATACCGCAAGATAATTACAACATGCAAAGGAATGAGTCAGGATTCAATTTCAACTCCATTTCATTACTTTTGTCATAGTTTGACATCTCTGTTTAGACTTCAGCACAGCCCTCTGACCTCACCAAATCCTTCAAATTTGCACTTATCTTAAACGGGCTGACACAAGTAGCAGCAGCAGCAGCACCCTTCCACATTAGTCAAACTCCATCCTGGCCTGTGTCAGAGTCCAAGCGCTCGGGACAGGCATTTCCTGGGGGAGGCGGAGCTATGGAGCTGGGACATTCTTGGACAAGGCAACTCCATGTCCTGTTAACGCCTTAGTACTTTTTACTTAAGAGTTGACATCTTGGCTCTTGGGCTAAGTATGAAATCTAGAGGGATGCATGCAAACAAGAGAAGGCTAGATAAAAAAAAAAAGGAATACGTTGCAATGTTATGACAAGGGTGGTGGTTGATTAGTTCAGACTTTGTTGCAGTGTGGGTACATCCATTTTTTTCACTATATGTGGTCAGCTCAAGTCACGAACCAGATTCGTCTCATAAACAAACTGCAGTCATCAGAAAGCAAAGGCACCAAAATCCAGGCAACAGGAACCGACATTCAATGTGTTTTTAATAATATTTGGTTCATTGTTTGTGTGGAAAATTTGACATTGTCCCAGTTGTGGCTTTGTCAAGAGCTCTTATATGTGTCTGAAATGAGATATGATAAGAAAACTAACGATTATTTTAGTAGTCGACTTGTCAGCAATTATTTATTCAATTAGTCAACTAGTCAAAGAGTTATTTCAATTGTACATCAATACTTTTTATCAACCAAATAAAGGTTATAATCCAGTGACTGAAGGCTTCTAGATAAAAAAAATATTTACAAATAAAGTGTGTTATTGATGAAATTCAGTAAATGTTTATTCTTTTTTGATATTTTGAGTTAATTATGCAGCTGTCTTTATTATAAAAGGTCGTTTTGTATGTGTTTTAGAGTTTGTATAGTCCAGATTATTTTTTTTTATGTTGAATTTTTCCTAATCAAATCAATCACCTGCAGCAAATGTTGGCAGTTTACATTTATTATATAGAACCGAATTGCAAAACCAAAAAGACCGCAACAATTGAGGGATTTCAAAATCTAGTTAATCGTATTTCTTAATAACAGAGTTGTAAATGGAACACAAAGAGTTACAGTGGAAGGAAGTAATTGGACTACTTCAAATACTTCCGTTACTAAACTCTGTAAAGAATTTGTATAACTCTACTGACCTCTAGTGGCTACATATAGAAAATACAACATTTCACTGCTGTCAAATAGCTAACAAAATACATCTCTTATCAAATATTGAACGTTTAATAGGCAGTATGAATACATTTGGTCCTTATCATGGACATATATACAGAAAAGTAGTTCGAGCAAGTGCCTATTTGACTACTAATTGTTGCTGTCACAGAGAGAATATAACAGTTCAATCTGTTCAGCATATTCAAATCCAGGCCTGTAGAGAAAACAGTATTTCCAGATTAATTTACATAGCAGAGACATGTAACTACGCTGGTTGGTATACAAGTAAATGGCAGTTAGTTTACCGTCCAGGAGTCTCCAGAATTAAAGGAATGTGGTCCAGTCTAGGTTCGTTCACAATGTCTCGGAAAGCAGAGATGCCAATGTGACCTTTACCAATGTCCTCATGGCGGTCGAGGTTACAGCCAAGTTTACCTGCACACAAAATACAACCGGACTAGTACAAAAACATATATTATCCAACGATTTCATGTGATTTTTACCTTTGGAGTCATTGAGGTGAACGGCTTTTAGGTATTTGAGTCCTACTTGTTGATCGAACTCGTCTAACATGGCTTTCACCCCTCCTTCCGCAGATAAGTCAAATCCTTGCAAGAGAAGGAATGGTTAATCAAGAAAACAACACACAAAAAGAGGAATCATTTCTCACCTGCTGCAAACGCGTGGCAGGTGTCCAGACACACTCCTATCCGACTCTGGTCTCTCACTTTGTCAATGATGGCCTTCAGCTCAGAGAACTTTCCACCCACAGTGCTTCCTTGGCCACTCATATTCTCCAACACTGACAAAACAGTTTCAAGTAATTCAAGTGAATCAAATCAAATCTTTAAAATAAACCTGTAATGTATAATAGTAATGTACATATATCAATGAGTTACATAAAAAGCAAGAGTTTTTAGTCATGTCATTTATTTTAAAATCATGGTTTTAAGTTCAAAGTTATTTTAAAACTGAGATTAAAAAAACAAAAAAAACATAAATAACTTTGTATAAATGTTTTGGACTTGTGACTTGGTTTCAGATGATAATGACTCAGACTTGCATTGGAAGACCCAGGGGCTTGACATGGACTTGACTTGGACTATTACCAAGTGTCTTGGACCTGAACTATGAGGACTTGAGCATGACTCAGGCTCAACTACAACCCTGATTATTAGAGGCAATGATTAATTAAACTGGCCAAAATTTAGCAATGTAATTCATTCCTAGATTTACTTTAGAATCAATTTGTTACTTAGATTAATTTATATTTATCATATTCAACTAAATCAGCATTCTTTTTTCTTCTTTTCCTTTTTCTGCTGGACCTACCTGTGATTACAGCAGGAGTTTGCTGGTGAGCGTGGTTAATGGCTGTTGCTATTTTATCCATACACTCCACTGTGGTGATGGTACCCAGGGAAGAGCCAGGATGGAAGTTATACAGGGTCAGGCCTAGGCGGCTGCAGCGACTCAGCTCATCCACCAACAGCACTTGGCTCTTCTCAAACACGTCTGAGTCAACAAAACAATGAACAGTGTCAGACGAGAAAGGTAGACCACAGCGACAAACAGGTAATCGAAACAACAACAAACCCTGTTTAGGTGAGCCACAGTTCATCAGGTAGGACCCATGAGGCAGGATGTGAGCAGGATCAAATTTATGAAGAGAACATTGCTCCCGGAACTTGTCTGCCGCCAAAGTGTCGAGGGCAGGTCTAGTCCAAGACCTCTGCGAGCCCAAAAACAGCGCAAAACTATGGCCCCCCATGGCTACACAGGAATCTACAGCTTTCCATATTCCACCTGAAACCACAAAAAGGAAAACAGAACAACGCTTGACTTGAGAGTTCACGTTACGCTGTACCTTGAATTCCAACATGAGCTCCAATGTATTTTGAACAGCCAGTGATGTCCCTCCTGACTTCTTCACTCTTGGGTTCCTTTTTCAGCGTGTTTACATCTTCTTTGAGCTCTTGGGCTTCTTCAATTTTCCTTTTTCTTGTCTCTCTCTTTTTAGGAGCCATGTTGCAACTCTGTTTTGAAACAAACTGATGATAGATTTTATAGAAATGTTACAGCTGAGATACACCTCACTAGTCTGCTGTGATTGGTCACTCAAAGATGAAGATAGTAATCATAATCATTAATCATTTGTCCATTTCTCCTCAGTTTGACCATTTGTTTATAGCGTTACTTCCTGGCTGAACATGGGCAGCAAATATGACAGACTAGGTAGAAGTAATTCCATAACTGTAACATAGCAAGCATATTGTATAAATTAAACAATAGTTATGATTTGAGAAATAATAATACCTGCTAACACTATTGTTTTGTTAAATGACTGTTTAAACTGTCAGAAAAATGTATCAGTTGTGTGTAAATTGTCCCTGAATTTCAGATGGAATGTTGCATATTGATGACATAGGGAGAGGGAATCCGTTTTGGAGCTCAGCTCTACTTCTACTTCTACTACATTTTAAACTTTACTGTTTCCAGTTCATATTCACAATCTGCAACTTGACTTATGTAAAACCATAATATGCATTTACCACAAAGACTATCCCACCAAACTTTTCAAAAACATGAGAACTTGTCATATATATATATATATATATGTGCTTAAATGTGCATCACCTGCATGTTTCCATGGATATGTTATGGCTTTACCTGGAATGTTCCACAGTATGGCTAAAAAAACTTTTCTCTAAGGCACCTCAAAACCAAGTTAAATCAATTGAATAAAGGCAAGAAATATAATGCCATAATGTGGAATATTAAAAGGTAAACAGGTAGATGATGCACCAGAAAAATGACATGGTGCACCTTAAAAACAACCATTCATTTGTCACCTGCTAACTTCGTCTTATATCATGAAAGTAAACATGTAAAACAGCAAAAAACACAACAGTTTAGACATGTCCAAAGCAGCAGCAGAAGTTTACACATTACAACCAGAGCTACGCCCGCCCTCACCTCTGTCCCTCCCGGAGCCGACTTATCTATAGTTCTACGGCGTTTTAGTGAGCTTTTCTTCCTCAACATTTGCTCCGCATAAGTTGACAGAGCTAGTGAAGGTCAGATAGTGTTTAATGTCTCCCTCCCGGCGGCAGGGGCCAGTCAGCGGGCTCCAGGGGCTCACACGCAGCTGCACGGCCGGGCCATTGGAGACACAGCAGCATCATGAGCAGCAAAATGGCCGCGCGTCTAAAGACTGACTCCACAGCGCTTTGAAATTTCAAATTTTCTGCACATTACGGTTTACACTATTACAACGTTAGTACTTATTTACGAACCTGTAGCTGGGTCTGGATGCGCGTATCTTTTCATCGCCTGCTACTTGACTTTCCGCTCAGGCTTCGCTGCTCTTGTAGCCTCGACGAATGCCTCAAAAAGCTACATAAATCGCACTGAAGCACTTTAGCCAAGCTAGCTAACACGCTAGCTCCTCTTCATATGTGATTCTTGGGTGAGTACTTGCACGTCTGTAGAGGCAGTCTTTTTACAGTCATATAACAGCTACAATTTAGTATTGTGTGCATGTTTATCATCAGTCGTGTTGGCAGATCGAGTTAAACACTTAGCGTTAGCTTTTCCCTGCTGTCAGTAACGTAGCCACCCTTGCTAACACTTGTTAGCATTAGTTAATTTTGTTAACCTTTCCATGATCATCTGAAATCTGTGTCACCACACAACATTACACCATACATGCTATGCACGTCTACATTATTTTATGTTTTTATACAGTGTATTGAACTGGTGTGTACAGACCCGTATCGTTTGAAGGGATAGATACTGTAGCATTTAGTGCTTTTGATCCTGTCGGAACACTGCATTTATTCTGTGTGTGAATTATGCAAGAGTTCACTAAATATGCGATCGGGTCAAATTAACCTCATATGCTAAATGTGGATAAACACATTTTTTTCTTTAATTCTGACACCTCAGTGGAGAGAAGGCACCATTGGCAGAGCAAAAACGAAACCAAACTCAACCCACTCTTGAACATTGAACGGGATTTCATTGCAAAAGCAGCTGTGGTTTTGTGCGCTACAAGCTCGTTTAGGTATTAATGCTCCAGAAACGGCCACTGACCTGTTACCAATGTTGCATTCCTAATAATTTCCCCTATTCAACCATAGACTGAACTGCTCACAGAAGCTTGTGTGGTAAGAGCATATGGATAGGGTTTTCGTAAACCACTATTCTTTGCCCTTTCACCCGACTCATAGCCGACTCATCCCATCAAAAAAGTGCTCTTCAACACACTTCCAAAACAGGGATAAAGACTGTCTGCATAGGTACTACATTGTTGCTACCTTATCTATAAGTAATATGTGTGTTTTCTGTTTTTTTTTTCCGCATAACCCTCAGAAGAAAGGAAAATCGGGACTGGAGCAGTAGTTCATGGAAGACAAGAAAAGGAAAAAAGACGAAAAAAGGAAAAGGGAAGCGTCTCAGAAGGTACCTTTTATACAGGCTGACAACTTTACTTTCGATCTAAGTCATTAACAGTTAATGTAGCTAACATATTCAGAGGGTTATAACACACAACTCTCCAATTCTTTTTTTCCCCAGGTTATAGAACAAAAAAACAAAGGTGAGAATTTAGGCTGATAATATTTTTTTTTGCATTATAATGTTAACTTCAGTTTTAGCACTATTTAGTTGCCAGCACTGGATTGTACTGTAACCTTAACTGTTTTGGGTTTTTTTTTAGTGCCAGACCTGACCAAGCCCACGTCTGTTCAGTCTCCTGCCACCCAGAGCAGCTCTGCCTCGCCTAGCCCTGGACCCACCCCCTCTGCTTCACCTTCACCGGGCACCTCGGGCTCTGGTAGTGCTGCCCCCTCACAGGGTGGCAATAATGCCAAACGCCTGCTGGTGGCCAACGGACAGCCCACCTCCATCTCCAGTTCTTCCTCCACCACAGGTGGCCCCAGTGCCACAGGAAACGGCACCTCGAGTAGCGGAGGTGGTGCCCAAACGCCTCAGCAACAACCACGCTACATGCCGAGAGAAGTGCCACCGCGATTCCGCTGCCAGCAGGACCATAAAGTGCTACTGAAGAGGGGTCAGCCGCCACTATCCTCTATGCTGCTGGGAGGTGGTGGAGGGGATAGCCCTAATGCAAACTTGGCTGTTTCAGGTAGTTGTCTTGCAATGTTAGATAATGGTCAACTTTTTCGTAATGAATTTTTTCTGTACATGTTTTTAATGCGTGTAATGTTTTAATTTTCTAGAATCTGGTGCAGCTGCCTCCACATTAGCTCTCACCTCATCATCAGTTGCTGCTTCAACTACTACTTCTAATTATGCAAATTCCATGTGGGGGGTGAGCTCAGGCAGCCAGGCCTCCTCTCAGGGCAGGGAGAAGGTCATTGTTGATGGGAACGATCTGGAGGAGTGGCCTAGCATCGCTGGCAGTGAAGGAGGCGGTAGCGGCGGCAGCAACAACGGGATGTCTGTGAACAGCACTAGTGCCTCTGGCAATCAGCCCTCACCCACTTCCTCTCTCTCTTTGCCCAATGAATGTATGCAGTCGCCCAGTGGTGTGGCATGGGGCACGGCTGCCTCCCAGGGTCATCTTGGAGGAGGGAGCGCAGTTGCTATGTCTGGTCCCTCCTCTCTTTCCAAAGCTTCCACTGTGCCAGGGAGCCACGACGCCAGTGGCCCCATGGAGGGCAATAGTGGAATTCCAGGTGCCAATTTAAATCCAAATGCCAACCCTTCAGCCTGGCCTGCCCTGGTGCAGCAGGACGGGTCTGCTGCTTCAGGAGAAGGAGGCCCGTCTTCCTTCCAACACCAGGGCCCTGGAGGCCCCTTGTCTGCCAACAACTCTTCTTTGGGCCTTGGGATGCTGGGGGGTCAGTCACCTTTATCTGTGAATCAATCAAGCGCCCATCAGCATCAACATCACCAAATGCAATCTAGAGATGGAAAGTGGGATAGTGAATCAGTGGGACCAAATACAGCAGGAGGGGAAGGACCTGGAGGGGTCATGGACCGCAGTGGCATAGGAGGAGACCACAGCCTTGTTTCTTCTTGGAGAGTCCAGCCTTCTTTTCCTGCATCTAACTCTAAAACGGGTGCCTCCAGAACTGATGGCTGGGACACTGGTGGTGGCACAGGGGTGTTCGCAGCTGCTGAAGGGGATAATGGAACCTCGGGTTGGGGTTACCCAGGTTCGACAAGTGGGGTTAATGCCTGGGGGAATGTTGGGGGAAACACGAGTCAGACCTCTGGGATGTCTCAGGGAGGGTGGGGGTCAGACAGAGGAGCGCCCAGTAGTGACTGGGGAGGTGGAGGGGGAGAGGTGAAAGGTGAAGCTGCCAGTAGCAACAGTGGAGTCGGTGCCACTGGTATCCCACCCACCTCTGCTTCCTCGTCTTTGTCTACAACTATGAGCAGAGCTTGGGACAATCAGAAGGGAGAGGGTGAATCAGGGGAGTGGGTGGGGGGACAGGGTGCACAGGGGGGATCTTCATCCAGCGGTGGAAACTCCAGAGCTGGGAGTGGGCCTAACAGCGGCAATAGTCGCTCTCGCCGCCAGCCACCAAATGCTGACGCTGCCTTACAAAACCTTCTCAACCGTTCAGATTTGGACCCTAGGGTTCTGTCAAACACAGGCTGGGGACAAACGCAAATCAGACAAAACACAACCTGGGATGTTGAAAATCCTGGACAAAATAAGCTTGGATCAAAGCCCACCTCTTCTGGTGGTGCGTCTTCTCAGTTTCCTGGACCCAGGTCGGCCATCAGTGAATCTATGGTTTCATCTGCTGGTTCCACTGGAGAGGGCTGGGAGAGCAGCAGCAACAGTAGCAGTAGTGGAGCCTCTATCTCTGGGAGAGGCCCACCCACATCAGGCCCCAACATAAGAAATGTCAACATGCCACAATCTGGACCAGTGTCATCTACAGGGCCTGTTATGAGTTCCGGGGTCGTGTCAGGACCAACCCAACAGGGAACGGCTACAGGCTGGATCAGAACAGGGACAGGGGAGAGCCAGGAAGCCACAGGGTGGGGAAATGAAGAGTGGAGGGATGCCAGACCAGGAAATGGAGGATGGGGTAATCTTGGTCAACAAGGTGAGCCGCTGGGAGGTGGCTGGGGAGATGGTCAGGAGGAAAAAGGGACAGGTGGGTGGAAAGAACTGGGAGGGGATGCACGTGGCAGTGGGTGGGGATCTGGGCAAAAAGTGAGGACAGGTAGAGACTGGGGTGAGCAAGAGCGCAAATCAAATGGAGGTGGATGGGAAGACGAGAGGAAAAATGGGCCAGGAAACTCAGGTGGGGATTCGGGTGGGGGTGGCTGGGGAAGCTGGGATGAAAATGGCCCAAGAAGAACCTGGGGGGCGGGTGGTACAGGGGGTGGGGGTAGTGCTGGGGGTGGAATGGGGGTTATTGGTTCAAAATCGCATCAAGGTTGGAGTGGAGGAAACAAAATGCATCAAATGCCAAACAGCCAGTCGGGCCCAGTGACAGGCCCACAGGCACAACTGCAACAGCAACAATCACAGCCCCGCAATCAGCACCCACAGCAAGCATTGGACCAAGGTGTTATGCAAGGGGCCATGGGGCGCAAACCCATGCCTCCAGCCCAGAACCAAAGCTCAGGCTGGACCTCAGGTCCCATTCCTTCTGCTTCAGCAGGAAGTGGTCCTGAACCCAGTGGTTGGGAGGAACCATCACCGCAGTCCATCAGCAGAAAGAGTGACTTTGATGATGGGACATCAGCTTGGGGAGACCCAACTAATTACAATGATAAGCCGGTCAACCTGTGGGACAAGAACAATCCTCCTAATGGCTCACAGTCTCAAAGTCAGGGTCAGACTCCCCATCAACCTCAAGGACCAACAGGCCAGCCGCCGCCAAATAGACAGCCCCCAGCACTCGGGGGAAACTTCAGCACTGCCCATGGGCCAGGAAAAGCACCTGCTTTAGGTCAGTGCATTTGGATACATGTAAATATTCAATTTCAAAGGGTTCGAATTTTCTGGAATTCACAGAAGTGTTTTTTTTTTTAAAATTTTTTTTATCACACTAAATGTTATATGTTCTGTCATAAATGCTTTGTCTGCTTTGTTCTTTGTTCAGGTCCTTCAGGTTGGGGAGGTACTTCTCCTACTAGCCCATCAGTTGACAAGGGCACGGCAGCTTGGGGAAAGCCTACAGACGCTCCCACTGGTTGGGGGGATCCAGAAGATGTTGGTGGGAAGTCGACAGGATGGGGCAGTTCCTCTCCTAACCCTATGAAATCTGGTAAACACACATATATTTTACAAATAATGGCGGTTTTCTATGGTGGTGGTTGCTTTTTCAATGGAATATTTTCACATCTTTAAACTGACAGGGTCGAAGTCTATGCAAGATGGCTGGGGAGACAAAGAGGGTTCTGTGGCAGCCTCACGTCACTCAAGTTGGGAGGAGGAAGAGGAAGGAGGCAGCATGTGGAACAGTGCTGGCTCCCAGGGGAGTAGCTCCTCTTGGGGTCAAGGAAGCAATGGAGGCTGGGGACAGAGCCACAGCGGGAAGAAGCCCAATAACAAGGTAACTAACAAATACACAATTGAATGAATCTATAATCTAATATTTTTCTAAATGTGATCTGCATTTGCAGGGTCCATTAAAGTCTGGAGACTCATGGATGGGCCCCCTCAATAGACAGTTTTCAAATATGGGACTTTTGGTAAAAAAAAATATTAAAAAAACAACTAATAACAGGCTCAGAAATCAGTCATTTAATGTTTGATATGTTTCTCTAATGGTCAATCATAAACTTTTTTGTAGAATGATGATCCTAGTGGTTCATCTATGGATTTGGCCACAAATTCCCTGCAGGACAAAAAGATGGATGCAGAGAAAAGAGGCATGGGAATGAATGATTACAACGGCGACATGAGAAAAGCAGGGCGTGGAGGAGTAGGAATGGGCTACAGATCGTCTGGTGCCAAAGATGGACCTGGAGATGCTGGATCGTTCTATGATAAGGTGCCACATACGTTCATTATTTATTGTTATACAGGAAGCACTTCAGTGTTTGTCACTCTTTCTGTGTGTCCTCTTTTATTCTCCCTGTTGTCTATTCCCTCTTCCCTTCCCATATTTTCTGTATATTGGTCTTCCATTGGCTGTCAATTTGACAGACCTTGCCTTTGACCAATCAAGATGGGTTCCTTGGGGATGAGGGTTCTCTGAATACATCACCCATTTTCTACAAGCCCCATTCCCTCTTCAACCACACATTACCTCTTAGACAAGTAAGATAAGTGCTCCTGCTGTTTCTGTCCTGTCATCTATTTATTTTTTTCTTTCAAAAATATACTGTAATGCCAGTTTGTCTTCGTGGAATTTTATTTTCAATGTTTCTTTTCAACATTTCAAATTGATTTGTTTAAGCTTGAATGAATTTGTATGTTTATGGTTATTTTACTTTTATCAGGGTAATCATGGTATCTTTGGCAACGTTGGCGGGATGCCCCAATCAAGGCACCAACCAAGTGTCCCACCCATGAACCAGTCCCCAGGGATTCGAGCACAAGTGCCTCATCAGTTCCTGTCACCTCAGGTATTTCCTGTTGTCTTTGTTGTTAAAGTGAAAGTATGTGAAACATTAACAAACCAGAGTTAACACAAGCCATGTTGTTTGTGTAGTCTATAGTGCACCAGAGCGTTTCTGTGGTAACAGGTGTTCATGCTGTTGTCTCTCAGGTGCCAGGCTCCGTGCTGAAGCAGATGCCCCCTCCCAGTGGGAGCGTGGGGGGTGTTGGTGCTGTGGGAGGAGTGGCAGGAGTTGGGGGAGGTGTGTTCCCTCCACAACTGTCCCCACAGCATATCGCGATGCTTGGCAGCATCTACCCTCCTCACATCCAGTTTCAGCTGGTGAGAAACAGCACATACTATGGAACTCTTACACATGTGGTCACTAGGCTGCATAAAGGCAGTAGGGTAACATTTTCCTCATGTTTCTGTTTTTGCTCTTGTTTGTTCAGGCCTGTCAGCTCCTCCTCCAGCAACCACAGCAGCAGCAGCAACAACAGCAACAGCAGCTTCTGCAGAACCAGAGGAAATTCACACCCAATGTGCGACAGCAGACTGATCCGCAGCAGGTCTAAACTCGCTTGTTAAACTGCAGTTGTGCATGTGTTTGCACATTTTCTCATTTTGAACATTGAACCATACATTTAGCTCGCCAGGATTATGGCCGTGCTCCAGCAGCAAAGACAGCAGCAGCAAGTGGGGGGACTAGGAGGAAGCTCCAAACTGTCTCCCTCACACCTCACTGCAGGTGGAGTGGGTCATAAAATCCCAATGGCTGATCCCCTGTCCCACTCAGGGCTGCCTGGATCTGTAGCTGACCTGCAACAGAAAACACATGGGCCCTACTCTGGTCAGTACACATTTGCTCTTATGTTTTTGATTACATTGTTGATAATAAAAAATAATGATGTAAATTTGCTTTTTAAAAATTATTTTAGGTTTTGGTTCTGGGATGAACCTCTCAGGTCTGGACCTGGGCAGCTCTGTCATAGGGGGGCCAGGGCCCATGAAGGACTTTGGGGCCCAGCAATCACGCTTCAAATGGATGATGGAAGGCCAGTCATCACCAGACTCTTCTCATGCTGAGAACGCATTCCACAAAAATGGTGAGAAACATATTTGTTTGCTATCTTTAATAGTCTTTTGAATATGATTTACGGCTCCATCTGGTATTGTGTGATGTAACATGTACCATCTCATCTCTCAGGTCCTGTCACTCCCATGAAAATGCCAGGGGGCTCGCCCTACTCACCGTACGACATGATGGTTGGAGACGGGCTTGGTGATAACTGGCATCGCACACCTGGGAACAAAATGGGGGCCAAGGCTACTACTGCACCCAGCTGGCCTCCAGGTTTGAATTTTTTTTTTTATATGTTACTGTAATTTTCGGGCTATTAAAGTGCTCCTGAATATCAACCGCGTAAATTAAATTTACAAAGAAAAAATTATTTGTACATACACAGGCCACACCTGTCTGTGAGCCGCAGGTGCCTACGTTGTACCATGAGATATTTACACATCAAGATGGTACACGGTAGTGATGCGCTGGTTGTCTTTTGAACCGTGGGTGCGCCGCAGGTCTTATTAGTTTAATTTCTCCAAGAATATGAGTCGGATTGTAATAAAACACAGCTTTTTGAAGCTTAACATACAGAGAACACATCTGAGCTTTCTACTGTCCCCTCTGTCCTTGATTACTCTCTGTGAGCTGATTTACCTGTGTGTGTGTGTGTGTGTGTGTGTGTGTCTTCGTCTTCGTCTTCACATCTGGTTCGATCTGCTCTTGTGCTGGTACTTGGCGAGCTTTTACGTTGAGATATAACATGAGATATTTATACAGAAAGATGGTCCACGGTAGAGTCTTTTGACCCATGGGTCAGGTCTGGCCAAGAAAGTCTCATTTCAATGCGGCAGGTTCTAAACTGCAGACCACCGTTTATCGCATGTCCATGCCGTTTTTGCGTTTAGCCACGTCCAGATTCAGTTCCTCATTAGACTAATTTATTCGTGAATGAGTCGGATTGTTATAAAACACACAGCATTTTACGTCTGAACTACTGTCCCCTGAACAGTGATTCCGCCAACTCTACAGTGATTCTAACGCTTGCGCTTCCTGCTAGAGTGCCCCTGGTGGCCGTTAGCCACTAAAAATCTATAAATTAGCCGCACCGTTGTATGGGCCGCAGGGTTCAAAGTGTTGGGGAAACGTAGTGGCTTAAAGTCCGAGATGTTTTTACGGCATTCTCCGAAAGCACTATAAATGTGTCTCTTTTGACAGAGTTCCAGCCTGGTGTGCCTTGGAAGGGTATTGACCGTGTTGACCCTGATACAGATCCTTACATAACGCCAGCGATGATGGGAAATGCAGTGTCTCCTGGCCTCAATGACAACGAGCACCAGTTACTAGACAATACTGGTGAGCATCTCTTTGTTTATTGAAATGTTTTTCCTCACCTTCCTTCATTTGAACCGATTTATTAGAGTTAAATTGTCACTGTCTTTATTGCAGATTCCACTCCTCCCCTCAACACCTTGCTGCCTTCACCTGGTGCCTGGCCTTTCAGTGCCTCAGACAGCCCTCTCTCCAACGCACACAACTCTGGTAACTATATTCCCGTCATGTTCTTACCAGTAAAAAAAAAAAATGAGGCTTTGTTGCAGTTAAAATGATTATAGATTAGGATAGATTGAGTGATGGACTAAGTTTTTCTTCTTTTTAGCAAAGTACACTGACTTCAAGACTAGCTGGCCTCCAGAACCCATCGGACACAAATCGTGGAAAGCTAATCGAGGGGCCAGCCAGAGCCAGCTGTCCCGTCCTCCTCCAGGGCTGGCCAGTCAGAAGCAGCCTTCTCCTACCCCATGGTCAGGTGGAGGCCCACGATTGGCAGGCAGGGGCTGGAGCAGTGGTTCGGGCACATCTGGTAATGCTCTAAGCGAGTTTTTAGTCACAGCATTCAGCTTCAACATTTGTTTAAATCTGTAAAATCTTAAGCTGACTTTTGACGCACAGGAGAACTTCCTCTTTCACACTGAAGAGCCCTTTTATGGTTAAGTGGGCTAGTCTCTGCGCAAACTATACAATATTTTGTTTTTGACAGGCACAACATGGAGCGATGGAAGCCCTCGGGAAAGTTGTTGGTTGGTGCTGAGCAATCTCACCCCTCAGGTACACAAGCCAATGGCAACTATTACAAGCAGAACCTATATAATTGTAAAGGACACAAGTCCAAAATCACATCCATCTTTATACCTACAGATCGATGGCTCAACCCTGAGGACCATCTGCATGCAGCACGGCCCTCTGTTGACCTTTCACCTTGGCCTGACCCAGGGAACAGCCCTCATACGCTACAGCTCTAAACAAGAAGCTGCCAAAGCCCAGAGTGCACTTCACATGTAAGATCATGTTGATGGCTTATGTCATGCTTTATGTAATAATTTGTTGTTTTGTCGGTTAATCATATACCCATGTTCGTTGCACATAGCGAGTTTCTCCAGCGAGTATATGATTAACACATTGTTTCTGCGTTCAGGTGTGTTTTAGGAAACACAACCATCTTGGCAGAGTTTGTGAGCGAGGAGGATGTGGCTCGTTACATCGCACATTCCCAGGCTGGAGGAGCAGGAAGTGGGGGCTCTCAGCCTGGTTCTGCTGGCTCTGGGCCTGCAACTGCCCCTGCACTGGGGGCTAACGGTAGTGTGGGAGATAGAGGAACAGGGGGCAGTGCGGGGGCAGTGGGGGTAGAAGCCGCTTCCACAGCAGGAGCTGGGCCCAACAGCTCAGGATGGGACGGGAGTCTGGACAGCACAGGTAGCTCATCAGACCAGACCGCCACCCATGGGCCCGGGCTGGGCATCTTCGCCCACTGGAGCAGCAACGGGGCAACGTCAGGTGCTGGAAGTGTGGAGGCAGGGAGGCAGGCTCTGTGGGGGGGCATGGGAGGTATGAGTGGAGCAGGTTACCACAGCAACAGCCTCTGGGGCTCTCCTGCACTGGAGGATCGTCATCAGATGGGCAGCCCCGCCTCACTGCTGCCAGGGGACCTGCTGGGTGGAGGAGCTGACTCCATTTGAGGGGTCTTAATATCCATGTTCATTTTACACTCGTATAAAACACAGTAGGCTCTGTATTTATGTACTCAGAGACTATGTAGAACTAAGCTACACTGGTCACTCAACAAGCAGACCATATTACAGGTCACATGCAGTACCTTTATCTCCATTTCTTTCATTCTTACATTTTAACCCACTCAACTTTAAATGAAGATGACTGTAAAAACTTGAACTGGAGGGGAAGGTGAAACTTATTCAGCTCTTTAGGACTCATGAGGAGGACTGCTTTTTTGGTTTTAAGTCCCATTTTATGCATTCAGAGACCCAGTCACTCAGGCATGCACTGTAGACAGGCTCAGCCAGTCCTACATGTTAAGTATAGCTATTGCTGTTCTAAGTGTGCCACAATTATTACCTTCTTTTTTTTGTATTAGTATTTGAAAGTTGAGTCTCAAAAATCAGACTTGCGGACTGAGCCCCCATAGATCTGGCTGTCGCACTGAGTTCTCGTGGTGACAGAGAACGGAAACGACGCCACACTACTGAAACAAACGGGACGATCAAGATTTGGATCCAGAGGCCGAGTCGGTACTGACACTTCTGCCTTCGGTGAAAATCTGCCATCAACATGGGACCCAGGGTTTAAAACAAAAATCTGAACAGAATCAACATAAGCCAAACTTGCACTTAACACCTCTGGGGCGTTGGTGACACACCCTCCACCCGCCCTGTCCATTTTCCCCGAGACTGAGCTACAACCCAGCTACTCCAGCCCTTACTGGACGACATAATGTTACAACTGCAGTGGCCTTGGCTCCTTGGCCGCCCAGCAAACTTTTCAGCAGCAACAGCGTACACATTTTTCATCAGTTACACACTGCTTATATTTGACAAAGCAAAATTGTATTCTCCTCGATGTATGTCGGTTGTTTAGCTTTTGTTATTTTAAAAGAGAGAAGAGGAAAAAAATTATTGTGTGAAACTTTGTGAAAATCCAAGAGATGTCCTCCTTTTTCGCCCTTCAAAACACTGACCTCGCTATTGTATTTTTTTTTCTTACTCGAATCATGTTGGTTATTATCTATTGTCAGGATGTCGATGATGACTATTTACTCGCTGTACCAGGTGCCCTCCCGCCTGCCTAAGTGTGCATGAACGGACCGTTGTCAGTGTGACTGGACGGAGGACAATGTCAAGATGAAGATATCGAGAGAGTGTATTATTGCTACCATGTTGAATGTCCTTTTTTGTTTTTCTTTTTCCTGTCCACAAGAGATTCATGATAAAATAATTTCATTGTGTGCTTGCCTTTTGAATACGTATCGGCCGCAGTCAGGGAAGTGAAAAAAACTGACAGGTTGTGTAAGGAAAGTATATGTATGTATGTGAGAGAAGACTGGACATTGTGACAGCTTAAAAGTTCAAAAACAATGGCACTATAGCATATGTCTTTTATGTTTTTTTTTAAAAAACAGCATTTTGTTTGTATTATTTACTGTCAAGCGCAATAAGAGAATATTTTGTTTTTAAGACGAAGCAACCAACTGAAGGCATTTCTGCTCAAATGCCAAATCCTACCATACCAAGCTGAGCTGGAACAGTGTTTTACACACGTTAAAGACATTACTGTTATGTTTTACTGTTTGTTTTTGTTATGTATCAATTTAAATTAAGTCAGTCTTTATTATCACTCCTGTTCAGGGTGTTTTCATTTATTTCAAATGTTGCAAAGGAGAGGAAATTAATTTAATGCAGAAAAAGAACAAGGTAATAAAGGTTGAATTGAAGTCTGGAGCGTGTTGGGTTTTAATTGTTGAGTTATATGTGTTTTATATTTTCATTTTAGTCTATGCTGTCATCTGCACAATTAGTATACCAATTTGGAGAAGTTGTATTAGACACCGCAGTTGTCCTAAATTAAGTATGTTGCTGAGATTATAATAGTCAATAACACCTTATTTGCTAAAGGGGTCTATTTATTTTACTATCTATATTTTACATACTGGTTTACCTGCCGATATTAACTGAATAATTGTTTGTTAGTCTTGTGAACCAGATCCCTTTTAAAGGTGACGTATTGTGCTAAATTAACTTGAACAAGCTTTTAATAAAAATGTCCCGTAGACTTCATTAGACAGGACAGCACTGCGCGAAATGGGAATTAGATTTACATTGCCGTTCACAAAAACAAAATATAAAACTAAAAACCGTGAAATGGCAAGAAGCCATCGTGAGTGACTGTAATGCCATATCCTGTACAGTTGCCATCACACCCGTGATGCCCGGTCATGTGACGATATCACATGAATTCAATTCCTTTCCGCTTTGATCCCATGGGCTTTGAAGACAATGAAACGTGTTACTTTTAATGGCACTTGGCAGCCAACTGAAAAGGTGCATTTACCGCCACCTACTGTAGTTGTACGTCTTCTGTAGTTGTACGTCTTCAAAGTACGTGTTTTACGTTATACTGTTTAAAAAAAAAAAGAAAGAAAGTAGTATGAGTCAGCACCTCGCAGAAAGCAGTCTGGGTGTGACAGTGGTGCACCGACATCATACTGTTCCGCCATGGAGATCTCTGAAGTCTAACTGACAAACTCCGTAAACTAATAGGGAAACTTTTAACACAGCATACACTGCATATGCTACAATAACTAGAACTACAAAATAGTTCTAATAATTTTTACTACTTTGTCGTTCCATTTGCCATGATCATTGCATGACGAAAACACTCATTCATTTGGGTGTTTTTTTTTAGTTTTTTCAGAATGACAAGTTAAAAGTTTCCCTACATTAACCCTGCAATGAGTACAAATAGTACTAATAAGGAAACGTTTAACTACAAAACCGACAAAGACCTAAATTAATACTATCATGATCACTGACTGACAATTACTAGATATACAAAGTAGTTCTACTAATTCAATATTAAGTACCTGGAAAAAAAAAAGCGTAATGTTTCTCCTTTAAACAGTTGGTTTATTGCACTGAAAGAAGGAGAGAAAATTTGCCGACATAAAATAACATGAATGAATAGAGGAGTCTATCATTGTTCACTATCATTTTTGCAATTATTGGTCAGCAGATGTAGTCATTTTAGTAACCCTCGTTAGGAGGCTGCACACTCACGCTTTTAAACCTCTGCGTACACGAGTCTGCGGATGACATCATCGATACAGTCAATGGTGTAACCTGAGACGGGCCCGGGTTGGGTGGGGGGGTGTACTGTTCGGCGAGAGGAAAAAAGGGGGCGCAGCCTGGTCGGAGAAGGACCTCGCTTAGAGTCAGCTTTCCTCCTTTTCAAAGTCGGATAAGCGCTGCTGTTACTGCGCCGTGACTGGGGTTCTCTGTTGTTTCAGTTGTTTCGCATCTCCAGAGGTTATGAGCCGCCCGGAGCCGTTTCGGCGCGTAGCTGTCCAGGGTCCTGAGTGAGACACGGCCGGGGACCTGGCACCACAAGCCGCCGAGAAGGAGGTGAGTCTTGGCACGCATGCTTTTGGATAAAGGCTTATATTTAGTCTGTATTTTTGTGCGGTTTTTGGCTGCGCGCATCAGTGATCCAGCTCAGAGGGCGCGGCTATGTGCATGGATTATTCGCACATTTTCTGGTCAGTCAGGGATGTTCTTTTTATTTTTTTGCACTCAGCCCTTTCCACATTTCCTGTCTTGTCGTGGTATCTAGGACATGGCCGAGGAGAATTACTCTGGCAGCGCTTTTACAGCAGCATTAGCACGTTTTGTAATGTAGCCTAGCGCGCGTCTTTAGCATTATTGGTTGTGGACGCAATGGATGCAAGGTAAAGGGCCAACGTGCACTTCTTCTTTGCTACATGCTCGTTCACGTTATCCCTGTGTGAATGAGCTACGCAATTAGAGGTGCAATGTCAAACGTGACTACAACGTGCTGCCGGGTGTTTTGGTTGTTTGGAAAACGTGACTCGGACGTATTTTGGCGAGAAAGCTGAAGTGGGGCGTTCATGTAAAATGGTTTACACACACACGCTGGTAGAAGATGATCCATCCCTTTGCAGCTCGGAATAAATTATGTTATACAACTTTGTCATTGCACCTTATCAAGACATGCCTGCTTTGTTTTTTTTGTGCGACTCAAACCGAGCAAACGTGCGGTAATAATATGTTTTTAAAGTGCATACATGTGTTTTTGGAATTATGACTTAGTTTGATGGGAGCGTCCCTGTGGTGAATGTTTAACAATAGTTTTACACGAGTCAAGTTGCAGTTTGTAGTTTGAAAAAAAGAATACACAAGTTGAAAATTACAGGAACGGTATCCCTCTGTGATGTCATCAATAAGCGACATTCCATCATAAAGGCAGAGACAAGATTTACACACAACAGAGACATTTTTTCTGACAGTTTAAACTATTGAATTGAACTAAATTAAGGTGTTATTATTTGTCTTATCATAACTATTGTGTAATTTATATGTATTTTGACTATTGTTGTTTACAATATGGTTGCTAGGTAGCCAGGAAGTAAATTTGGTTACCCATTCTTTAACCAGCAGAAAAAACAAGAAGACTAAACACAAATAAAAACGAGGATGAAATGATCTCAGAGCTACAGTATAAATAAGACTTCTGTGTACCTCTAGAGGAAACATCAAAAACGTGCTGGCAACCACTCCAGCTTTAAAACACAACACACCAAAGCCTGCAAGCCTTTTAATTCTGTTATTAAAAAGTATTCTAGCCATCCCATCCCATAGGCTCAGTTCTCTGCACCAGCCTTGCACCACACTGTCCTTTCCTACCCTATTGATCAGCTGTGATTGATGACAGCCCGCGCATGTCTGTAGCTTGTGTTTACTCTTTCAGTGAAGTTGAAGAGCTCTGGACGCCATGGAGCTGCGAGTGGGAAATAAGTATCGTCTCGGGAGGAAGATAGGCAGCGGCTCGTTCGGAGATATCTATTTGGGTAAGGAAGTCACCTTATCTTCTACTAAATTGAATTATGTTTTTGAGTAGTGGCACAATATTAAAAGCTCTAACTGAAAAGAATTCCCCCTATAGAGGCTAAAAGCATTTATATTCTGAAAAATCTTTCGCCATATCAATTATTATTAAAGTAATCTGAAAAGTGTGTCTATTTATCGTCAAAATAGAAGCTAAATCAAAACTTAAAATTAAAGTAATAACATTAACTGAATCAAGTTTTTCCCAAAAAATTAGGCAATCACAGCACATTTTAATGTAGGGCATTTACAATAAACATTACATGAAAAGCAAATTTTACTGTCATCCCTATAATGGATTGTAAACTGTCAGATGTAAAACCAAAGTGCTACTGCAGTACATATTGATTCTCACATTTACAGATATTGCTGTGGCACTAATTGCAGGACATACCGGTAATGTGTAGACTTAACTTGCTTTCATTTCTGTGGCTTTTACCTCAAAAGGCTCTAATATTGCGACTGGTGAGGAAGTGGCCATTAAACTGGAATGCGTCAAGACGAAGCACCCACAGCTCCACATCGAGAGCAAGTTCTACAAGATGATGCAAGGCGGAGGTGAGAGGAGCAAAACTGCAGTAGGTTTATAGCTCCATGACATTAAGGGCTGTTAAGAACCGGGCAGGAATGATTACTCTAAGGCTGGAGAATGAATGAGAATCACTATGGTGGCAACAGTTAATCGGCGTAATCGTGACTAGTTGACTGTTATCATATGATATCATAAGAATCATATGCATTTTGATAATTTTCTATACAGACTCTAAAGCACACACCAAAAGACATTTTATAAAAAAGACAGTGCCATTATTGAATCAAAATAACACAGTCACCATATTTCAACATTTATTTGGTTAAAAATGTATTTGGAAAATCTCAGTGTACAATTGAAATAATTTGAACTGCACTTTGACTCCTTCTGTCAAAGGTCATGGTGAAGTTCTATTAGGAAAGTAAAGTAGTAGTAAAGTGGTTAGCACTCACTGCACGCATGCCACACTGGGTCTGTCTGTGTGGACGTTTTATGTTTCTCCCTGTGTCACTTCGCTTTCCCCCAGCATGCCAAAACATGCACACCAGGAAACATCCTCCAGCTAAGGTCCTTACCAAGCCTAGCATGAAGATATGGAGATGGGTGTCCTGCACTGCACTGTGACACTCACTTACTCCAGCAGCACTGAAGGATTGGTCACATGCAGAGAATGAATTTTAATAAAAGTATACCTTAACCGTAAAGCTGGGGTATCTGATTTTCCAACCACAAATTTTCATTCATTTTCAGGCGAGTGCACCGCTTTAGAACAGCTTTTTCAGACAATGAAGCTCGGGTGGACCACACAAGCGCAGCCAGTCAGAGCACTCTTACTGCACTTCCTGGTTGATTTGAAATAAAATATGCTGTTATTTTTAGCTGCAGACAGCACGCAGTGGTCTCCTTTTTTCACAAAGTGCTGCTTTGACAATATACTATTATAAAAGGAACAAAGCTAAATTCCCTAGTTTACAACAACAAAGTCAGCTACCACTGCTTTAACCTTGAAATGCAAGAGATGAAAATATGAATTATGATTTACTAATTTACTGATGCTAAAACTTGAAAGTTTGCATACAATTCTGGTTTGAAATTGTATCTGTTTTTTGTTAGCATGTGGAGATAACATTTCTAAAAGGTATAGTAAAGTATTCATGGGTTTCAGCTTTCAAAATGTAGGACTTTTTCCCTTTCAGAAGATATTGAGTTTTAAATTGTTAATCACTGGCACGGTCCTAGTTTCTCATCATTATGAAAGCCATAGTTTTCAAAATCAGGAAAAACCATGCGTTGGAATTTGTTTTACAGTACATGTCTTCTGACCAGTTTTTCCAATTGTCCCCAGTGGGAATCCCCTCGATAAAGTGGTGCGGGGCTGAAGGAGACTACAATGTGATGGTGATGGAGCTGCTGGGGCCCAGTCTGGAGGACCTGTTCAACTTCTGCTCTCGCAAATTCAGCCTCAAGACAGTCCTTCTGCTGGCCGATCAGATGGTGAGATACAATAAGTCATATCGCAGAGGAGATATTTATATAATAGTCATCTATTGTATTAGAATTGAGTTTATTAATTTGGTCAAAAGTCCTAAACCAGGACTAAACTGGAACCAAAATAGGACTAAACTAAACCAGGGATAAATTAGAGCTGCGCCAGCACTAAAAGACTGAAAAATACCATTGTTTAGAGAAAAAAAATCCATCTTACTTAAATGATTATGGATGTAGGTTCGCTCTTCAAATGCTGATATCATATTAAGTTACATTACGATATATATATACACGGTTAAATAGATTTTTGTTCAAATGAGTTGGAGCTTCATCTGAAATCTGAGAGTAATTTGTATTCTAATCCACAAAGCCTATTGCTTCTCTTGCTCGCTGACACTTTATCGTTTCTCTTACTATTAAAGAGCCTGTACTAGACTTTAACTTCTTCTGGTTAAGATGAATGCCTTTGGTGTTACACAGTGTATTATAAATGCAGATAACTGAGAACAAACTACAACACAATTTGATACAATTAGATTTTAGAAACGCGCACATTTTTGTCCAGGCAGGCACATTGTTTTGCTACTGGGAAGACAACATCTTGACACTATCCCAGTCAGTTGATTCTCTGTCATGGTGCGTTATCAAGAGGGGAGAAAAAGCACTAAGTGGGAGACTCCCCCAGACGGAACTCCTTAACGCTTCGACATTGTTACTAACCCTTTAACCAAATGAACTTTTCCTAAACCCTAATTTGTGGAATAATATATTGTTAAGAATAAACATCTGCTTAGAAAATGCAAGAAAATGATCCCAGACAGTTGTTTCGGTGTTGTGAGCTGGGGTATACATGTTCCTAACTAATGGCTCAAAATCCTATTCAACTTTATTTGTAAAGCACATTTTATAAACACATTTTATAAACAAGACCAAAGTACTGTGCATAATAATGATGTAAGACTAAATTATACTTAAAGTGCCTATGACAAGTTGGACGACTCACTGACCTAAAACGCTAAGTTAAGTTTTATAAAAGTTACTAAAAATGATAAAAAATATCCCAGAGTAGCAATTTTTTTAGGTTTATACTTTCACTACCCAGCAAACACTGCGCAAAAACTCATCTGATGGCACAATTTTTTTAATATTACAAATAAAAATATATGCGAGCACCTTTTTATTTTGTTGAATTAATGTTTAGAATGTCAAAAAAGTTGTTTCTTTTGTGTAAATTATGCATGAACTTGACTGGAATGAGCGTCCCTAGTGTGATGTCACTTCCTGTAATTTCTCTCGATTTTTTGACTTTTCTCCACGAATAGCTGCTTGATTGGTGTAAAATTATCCTTTCTATATACAACAGGTATAATTACACCAAATAATGTCAAAATTAGAAAATCGTAAAAACCTGTCATACACCCTTTATTAAAAACTGCTCAAAAACTGTTTCAAAGTATAAATGAAACCCAGTATAAAAAAAACAAAACAATGAAGACCACACAACTCGCGCGGTGTTAAAACCCATAGAATAGAGCGGGCCTCGGAACCTCAGATATCAGGTATCGTTGGAATGTCGTTCAAAGCTGTAAAATGTAATTCTGAAATGAGCAGGAAGTCAGTGCAAAGACGGAAGAATTGGGGTGATGTGATCATGTTTTTTTGCTTCCTGTTGAGAGCTGTGCCGTGGAGTTCTAGAGTTAACTGATTGTAAAAAAAAAAAAAAAAAAAAAAAAGTTACGTGATTGTAAAAAAAAAAAAAAGCGTTTCACTGCCCAATAAAAGACAGAGATAATAAAAACTGGATTTTACTACAGAATTGACTCGCTTCTCAAGTTTAAAGACACAGTCACACACAAGCTTCACTAACAGGCCCGTTAAGCTCTACTTCATAAATCCAGAGTTTATTAATTTCATCAGGCATTGTATTTTGTCACAATCCTCTCTTGTCTTTCCCTAGATCAGCCGAATTGAGTACATCCACTCCAAGAACTTCATCCACCGCGACGTGAAGCCAGACAACTTCCTCATGGGGCTGGGCAAGAAGGGCAACCTGGTTTACATCATCGACTTCGGTCTGGCCAAAAAGTACCGCGACGCCCGAACGCACCAGCACATCCCCTACCGCGAAAACAAGAACCTGACTGGCACCGCGCGCTACGCCTCCATCAACACCCATCTGGGCATCGGTACGTCACAATCCCTCTCCGTCGCCCAGGCCAGATCGGAGCGCAGGCGTCCAAATGTGCTCACACAACGCCGCGATGTATTACAAACAACACATGTATGCCTCTTGTTTTTTTTATATTGTTTGAATGTGTTTTCCTGGTGACATAACTTACAATTCATGCCAAAACACTAGAGGTGGGTTGTACTGTTATTCTTCCCACTGTACACTCTATATGTTGACAATTATCAATTTGAACGTGTGTGTTTCTTGCTCCTTCAGGTATGATTTAGTTTTTCTCACGTTTGTGTCTATCCTTAGAAAAGACCAGATTTGATGCATTATTTAATGTTTTGTCCCAATTACATTAACATCAAATGATAAATCAGATGTTAGGTCCAGACAGTTACTCTTACAGTTTCTATAGTAATTTCTTGGACCACTTCTTTGTACTTCCACTTGAGTAATACTAATGGTAACGGTACTCTTACTTAAGTGCAATGTACAATTTTTGTCAATCACCTGTGGAACCAGACCCTTGAAAGAGAAACGATTAAACTAAACAACAATGTTCTCCTTTGTCTCCTCAGAACAGTCGAGGAGGGATGACCTGGAGTCACTGGGCTATGTTTTGATGTACTTCAACTTGGGCTCTCTGCCTTGGCAAGGACTCAAGGCCGCCACCAAGAGGCAGAAGTATGAACGGATCAGTGAGAAAAAAATGTCCACTCCCATTGAAGATCTCTGCAAAGGGTATCCTTGTGAGTATGGCCGCATGATGATCACAAATTCAACAACCATAGTTCATATTTTGCAGGTCCACTATGTATACTTTCTATTACATTTAAAGTTGATTTTAAAGTAGGGGTCTGCAAAACTGGGTCGCGGGCCATCTGCTACCAGTCCCGAGAGGCAAATGTAACCTTTGTTTTATAATGTATTATTATTTTTGTTTTATAGTCTGTTGCTATGTCCCTATATTATATGAGTTTTACCATGAACATATAGAGCCAATTAATCTAATAAACAACAAACATAAGTAATAAATAAGTAAAGATATTTGAAAAGTGATGTACGGGTCCTTGCAAGTAAAAAGATTGGGGATCGCTGATTTAAAGTGTGTAGATATTATTGTTGGACATACATACATATTTTGTCAAACTGATATTTGTTCAAACTCTCTTCATTCTATTTCACAGCTGAGTTCTCCACATACATAAACTTCTGCCGCTTGCAGAGGTTTGACGACAAACCAGACTACTCCTATTTGAGGCAGCTCTTCAGGAACCTCTTCCACCGACAGGGCTTCTCCTACGACTACGTCTTTGACTGGAACATGCTCAAGTTTGTGCGTAACCCCCAAAACCACTCTGAACTGTTCAGTACTACTGTCTAATTCTAGAAATCCTGATATTTTCTATGTGTTTCAGGGGGCCAGTAGGACGACAGAGGACGGAGAGAGGGAGAGGAGAGAAGGGAAAGATGGTGAGGAGCGGGCAGGAGGCCAGAGAGGAGGCGGGGGGCGAGCTATGGCCCCTGGTCCTAACCCTTCGGGGGCCAACCGAGCCAGGAACGAGGGCGACGCAGCACCTGCTAATCCAGCCAGCCGGGGGGTCCAGCAGTCAGGTCAGTGCCAGGCTTAAACTACTAAAAAGCATTTGTAATTGTGCATAGATCAGCATTGTTATCAGTCAAGTTGTACTTTATACCCGAGGACGCAGATAGATAGGTAATGTTTATGAAATATTTAACTAAAACAAAAGGAACAAAAAGAATTCTACAAAAGTTGTCTTTTAAATTTAGTTATGTTTGAATTTTCTTTTTAATGTCTCTTTTAAATGTGTAAATGTTGTATGATTTGTGCGCTGCTACTTTTTCACTTTTCCCCAGGTCACCCATGATAAAGAGGTTTTGATCTCAATGGGTTTACCTGGTTGAATAAATGTTAAAAAATCAAATAAATAAACTAAACCCATTCCTTATCTACAGTTCAAGCTCACTAACACATGCAGTTTGCAGTATCTACTGATATGTGGGCTGAATCTGTCACTTCCAAAAGGGTGTATTGCGTGGATCTTAAGTACAATTATATCCAAGCTCATTTCTGAATACGTATAAATTAACAACTTCAAACAGTTACTTTATAGCTGGGGTACCTGATTTTCAAGTGAAAGGAGGAAGTGTATTTAAATGTATCTAATATGTTCCTAGCGCTAACAAACCCTTTGGTACAGCAATGCTTTTCTCATGCATTGATTTTTGGCCACTAGCACAACTTTAAAACAGCTTTTTCAGATGGAAAAGTGAAACAGGGTGGACCATCAAAGGACAGCCAATCAGCTCTGATCCGAAAGTGTCAAATAATTATAAATGATGAAAACAGCATGTAGCAGTCAGATTTTTGTCACAAAGTTCTGCTTTTACGGTACAATTTCTGGTGGGAAAATAGAATTTACTCATTTATGACTAATGCAGCTTTGATTTGCTGTAATAATTTCTTTAATAATGTATAAAGCATTATCATGTTTTTCCTTTCTTGTAACCCTACACATTAACCCTATACATTCTCTGCTCTCGATTTGCTGGTGTTGCTAATTTGCTGGTGTTGCGTGTGCGTGTAGGTAACCGGTCACCTCAGGCGGGCAGAGCAGAGAGAGCTGAGAGGGAGAGGAAGGTGGCCATGAGGCTCCACCGCGGAGCTCCAGCCAACGTGTCCTCGTCTGACCTCACCGCGCGCCACGACCAATCACGCATCACTGCATCACAGGTACAGGAACCGGAAATGAATGACTCAAAAACGGCTACGATAAAAGTCTGTTATGACGCATTCAGAATATTTTTTTTTATTACTGGACCATATCACGTGTCTATCAATTGGCTATGAAGTATTTTGCTTAGTTGTTTTAAATTACATACCAAATTGATTAGATTTCTTAGGATACTTTTACAGAATGGATTAGTTAGATGATTACAGTATACGATAGTAAAAGTTATTCCTTTTATTTCCTTGATATACTCATACAATACCATTCTAAATTACGGAATGGAGGCAAAAGTGAAGTGGAACGTGATGTGATTTCAATGGAGAAATTGGGATTAATTTCAGAATATCGCAAAATAGGAAATTTAAGATGGTTTTGTCAAAGTAAAACCACTCCGACACATGTGAGTGATATCTGAGCCTGGTTTAAAGACTCTTACTATTGTGTAAAAGATTAGGATAGACTTTTGTTTAACTGGACAAAATAGTTCAATACATTTTGACTTGACAATAGTTTTTATTTTAACTATAGCTATATTACATACTTAACCAGAAATGATACTTTTTGTGAAGCTCAAATACAACTTTGAGGCTAGAAAATTGCATTTCTTCATTCTTTGTAATAGAGAAGAAAAACTAACTGATGTCAGATCAAAATGCTAATGGTCTAAAGTCTTTATAATACAACATTTGTAGGAGAAAATGTCAGTTAAATACTGAAAGTGGGTGTAATTTTTCCTCCATTCTGGAATTTTGAACATGCTGAAGTCATAGGATTTTAAAGGGTATACATGCTGTAACTCTATCCATAGGGTGTATGTATAGTCCCTGGTCAAATAAGCATTAGATAAAAGATAAAAGTGAGAAATGCCAACATCAATCACAGTCCGGTCTGGGTGTGGCAGTAGGATGCTTGTAAATATTCAGTCAGTGTCAGGTTTCTGTTCATACTTTGTTCATCTTGAAGCCTCTCACTCTCAGGTCAGTGTGCCTTTTGAACATCTGGCTAAATGAGACGCTCCTGGCTGGACTGCAGGTCAACAGCAGGTACGGACATGCCTTTAAACACAAGCGCACACTGAGAACGCTCGTGCTTGTGTTAGAGAACACACCGCAGGTGAATCGGATTTTTCCAATCAATTTGAAATTCTCCCTGTAGGTTACAGATGGGATTTTTTTCCCATGTTCTACTACTTAACAAAAACACAAGAAAAGGAACAAGACCAAAGATAACACACTAAATAAAAATACATTTAAGATAGAAGACATTCCCCGAGAAATAAAAAAAAAAGATGTTATGTTATTTATATTGAAAGGAAAGAAATGGTTTTTTTCAGTCTCTGATGTCGGTTGATAATGGGTATTGAATCTGCATATTTATCCAATATTCGGCTTAATCAACAAATCCGAAAGTACATGGCTGAAGCATTTGGTGCATGCTTGACAAGCAAATAAATGCCGTGGTTAAATCTAGTTTTTATCACCTCAGGCTTTTATCTAGACCTAAATCGGTTTTCTCGTTTAGCGACCTGGAACGGGTGATCCGTGCTTTTATCTCTGCACGTCTTGACTTCTGTAATGCACTGCACACTGGTATCAGCCAAGCTAACCTGTCACGCTTACAGTTTAGTGCCGCAGAGCACGTCTTTTAACTGGCACACGTCGAAGAGAACATATTACACCTATTTCATGCTCACTGCACTGGCTCTCTGTTCATTTTAGAGTTGATTTTAAAATGTAATTGTTTGTTTTTTAAAGCGCTTCACGGACTGGCCCCCGCATACATTTCAGACCTCATTGTTCTCTAACTACACTGTTCGAAACTGCGCGCTCGCTGAGGTCTGAGGGGCCGCTCCAACTTCTAATTTGTCCCAAAAAACGAGACTCAAAAACCGGGGCGACCGGGCCTTTTCTGTAGTCGGCCCCAAACTTTGGAACGCTCTTCCTCCCCACATAAAGACTGCACCTTCAATTGATGCTTACAAACGCACTTTTGTGTGTGTGGTCCTCTCTCGCTGATCCGTCGTCTTTTATTATTTTTCATATATTTTATATTGTTTTTAATTTGTTTTGATTTGGTTTGTACGTATTTATGTATTTTATTTTTATTTTTTTATATTTTTAACATATTTTACCTGTGCTTGTTTTGTACTCTTTGCAGCACTTTGGAGACTTTTGTGTTGGTAAAATGTGCTATACAAATAAAGTTGGATTGGATTGGATTGAATGTAGGTGTTCTTTAAGTTTATATCTTGTGAAAGATTTGACAGCCGTCAAAGTTATACTGTAGGTACTACATCTAAATCTGTGAATGAAATTAGATTACATTTAATGTAATAAACTCTGGTCTCGGAAAGTATTTAAAAGCAGTGTAGGAGCCATTTTGTCACTATTGATCGGGGTTTATTTGGGTCACTCTGGGGGTTACGTTTGGGAAGTAGCTGACCTATATTTAATGTAGCCACCAGGGCGCACTGTGGAGGAAAGTCTATATTAACGCACAGTTGTTTTGGTGCTGGGGTGATAGGGTCACGGGTGGTCACGGTTTTTTAACGATTTCACTGAACCGGATGGGCGATCCTCTACTTTTCTCCAGTATTCTTCACTTGTGCCATCCTTCCATTTTTCCCCTTTTTTCATATGCTTTATTATGTCTGGGACCATCTGCTTGAACTGTTTATTTAATCGAGATTTCAATCAAAGTTGGACTATATTAGGACAAACTGGACACTGAAGCGCGTTAGGCCTGGATCCCCCGGCACCCAACAAACCACGACAAAAGGTTAGGACTAAGCTGTCGTTACAAGCAGTAATAAACTCATTGCCGTGAAAAATTATGATGTTTGAATGTTTAGGCGATAAAAAACACAGTTGGAATGGTCACGGTAAAAATCAGATACAGCCCCTTTAAATTCCATGTTTGCCCAATGGCTGTATCATTATTGTGATCTTTAATCTGCTTTTCTTTATTGTTGCAGCAGTAGCAGCAGCAGCAGCAGTGAGGGATCCAAAACAGCCCAGACTTTTCAAACGGATGAGTGGACTTAAACGTGCGAGTGGGGGAGAAAGAAGATTGCCGGACCCTTATTTGGGGAGTGTCCCTTGTATCTGTCCGCCGGCTGCGTCAACCTCAGGAGGAGCCAAAATGGACGCTCGTAGAAAGCAGTCGGACAAAAGACTAAACTTCTTCTGGCTTCAGGAATTGGCTGTTTTTGGGATGCAGCAAATCAAACGTGAAGACAGGGGAGCAAAACGCACTCCTTTTCAATCTTATTCACCTGCACATCAATTCTGAAACTCAACTTGCAAAAAAGAGTAAAAAAAAACATGCACAAAAGGGACTTGCAATTCTGTGGTTTACACTTGATCAAAATGCCATCAATCCGCTGGGCTCCATTCGCTGCATATTGGGATAAATTACAATGGCTGACTAAACGATTAAAGAAAAACAGCTCGAAAATGATATGACATGAAATGGTATACAAGAAGAAGTGTTGATTGCGAAAAAGATTTTTGGATGCGAGTGAGGCTGCTTTTTGTCGTCAATGTCTGTCCGTGTTATTGTCCGTGTTCGTTTGGCTTCAGCTTCACTTCAGGAACAGGTTTAGAGAGCGAACGATAGGAAGCGGGCTGCTGTAACTCATGCGTTGCTGAAATGAATGAGCTGCTATTGTTATACTCTTTTTAACAGTAAGAGACAGACGTTAGAGGGAGGTATTCTCACAGCATCTGCAAATGTAGATGGTATTGTGGGATTGTATGATTTGACAAAAAGGGAAAGTGGCAATTGTGATATCGGAGGGTTTTCCCCAGATTAAAGTATTGGTCCGATAATGAAGGTTTTGCTGATATTTGGCGCCACTAATTTTTCTGCTCTGCCCCAGTCTGTGTGTTCATGTGTCATTCCCAGTTTGTCCACAATGCATCAGATTTTATTTTCAAATAGTAAAAATGGAAAATAGAAGAGCAATTCGGTTGGCTTTGTTTACGCAATCATGCAACAAATTATTTTATATCCAAGATAAATGTTATTTTTATTTATTTTTACAAAAGTGAACAATTTGTGAACTTTACTTAACTTGAAATACATCTCATGTTTTAGAATTTAAAAAAAGCACACTTTACTTCATATCAGTCAGGCGTTTTCCACGTCAGTAATTGAGTTAGAGCTGTATCTACTGGCAGCAGATGAAATTAACCATGGGCAATAAATAAAAGATAGCTTGCCTCGGCAAGCTAATAGAAGCACGGAGTTGTAATGAATGCGTTTTGAGGCAGAAATGCTCAGAACGAGTCCGGCGCTGATCTATGGACTTTAAAAACAGCAAGGAAGATCTCTGAGTTTTACCTATGACGTTGCAAAACTGGAAAATTCTGAGGGGTGTTTTCTAAGGCTCAGAGAAGAGAGACTTACTAAAACAGGATTTATCAAATAAGCGTGAATGAAGCTACCAGGTATGTTTTTGATGAGGGAACAATGTTGTCACAAGCTCAAAATCAGTTTGCATAATTTGTGGGCCATGGATTTTATTACAAATATTGGTTATCGGCCAAAAGATATCTGTACAAATAAAATCTGTATCTGACCATTGCTAAAGACAATTAAGCCTTAGTCCAGATTCAATTGCCAGAAAAGCTATGATAAATGCTGGTAATGGAAATATCCATTGTTACATTTGTATCTTTGTTTATGATTTTGCTATTTTATATATGTGAAATGTAAATAGACACAATTGGGAAAGATTGTTCCTTGAAGATGCTGCTAGAGAGAAGGGTGATTTTGTTTTTTTCACCCTTGAACGTGGTGCCGCTTATCCGAAGAGTCTGCCGGAGTGGTAATGTTGAGGCAGGCAATGACAGGACGGTTCTTGATGCGTTTGGGGGGTCAGGATGGACGGATGTCACTGAGGGAGAGGGGCGATCTGCTGATGTCCTGTACAACATGCTCCATCTTTATTACTATCATTATTTGTGTATATTTTCTCAATCAATAAAATATACACAGCTTACACAATTCGCCTGTTTTCACTGGAATTCAGACCAAATATTACTTCATCAATCAACACCCAATAATGCAAGTTGACAACGCTGCGCTGTTCAGTTGAAGTTTTCTTATTATATACACTATTATTTTAAGGTGCACAAGGTAACTTTTCTTCAGAGATAGTACTGCTTTTATTGGAATGTTCCGCACTATGGTATCAAACTTCTCCATGGAGACAAGAAGGCAGCCAGATCTGTGGAAAAGCGACCCTGCTCACAATAAGAGTACATGTTTTGCAAGGAATTTTAAGTTTAATATCATACTGTGGAACATCATGAAAAGCAATGCCATCTCCATGGAAACAAGCAGGTGAAAAGTTACACACCTTTACGTTCACGAGTTATTGGAATTGCTTTAATTTCAAGTTACAACCTATATATTGTTTTGTATCATATTCCTATCCAGTTTTAGTTGCATATAAAAACAACATGAGTAGGTGAAATAATAATAAAATCATAGTTAACGTGTTATTACATGCAAATTGGGTTTATAATTAATATTATAATATATTAATTATAGCAACTATAATTAATATTATAATATATTAATTATAGCAACACTTCATTATAACTAACTACACTGTTAATAGCCTTAATAAAGCATAAACATAGACTTAATAATTAACAAATAGTTTATTAAGAATCATTTTGGCTTGGAAACTACTCAACCCAAACTTCTATAAACTTCTAAAAACTTTAATTTGTATTTATTATTATTTTTATTTATTTTTATTAAGGCTAATTAAGGTGTAGCCTAGTGACTAAATTATTACAGCTTTGCTTTCTATTTAGAACGCATGCTCTTTCCATAAAGTTGCCTATCATTTATATATTTGTATATAATTTTATAAAATCTATAACAGGAAATGTACTTATGCTCTAACTCCGTATTTGGGACAGGAAACCAAGTACGACGCACAAAAATCCGAGTCGTGCTAAGCTAACCTTTTCAGAACATCACCCACACTCACTGCCGCAGCCAAGAATAGATCACTTTACGCATGCGCACACGTTCCACCTTTCCCTTCCCTTGGTTATCATTCAAGTCTAATGTGATTGGTCATCCTCTCAAAGTAGGCGGGAGTTGTTGAGTTTCTCTCGCTCGTGATTGGTTTGTAACTCAACGTGGGCGGGGCTTTCCTGATCTACAGTAATCCGACGGGAACCCAACTCTTAACTGAGTGGAGTCAGTGGTGCGAATGGTGCGAGTGGAGAGCCGAGGTTTATTGTTTAGCTTTTCCAACTTTACGCGTAACTAACATGTTATCGATTCAAAGCAGTTAGAAAATAATACATAGATTTCAAAATGTTTCCCATCATGAGGGGTAAACTTTTGAGGTAAGTTTTTTTTGGGGGGCGACACAGACAGAAAGGTTGTCCGGGGCACTTCAACATGGATGTCCGGGGAGCAGCGTCTTTGAGCAGGAATTAAGTCTTTTTCTGGGTTATTTTCGGTCAACTCTACTTTAACCCCTTCCAACAACATTTAAACCGGTGAGTAAAGCATTTTTGAGACTTAAACTTTAATTTTATTTTATTTCAGCCTTGTTTTTGTCTAACAACAGTGTATTTGAACTGCAGACCAAACATTCAAGTCCTGCGCACCGTTGTGGATCTGTGCAAACCAAGGTGAGCCGTGCGCTTTGTTGTTATAGCTATGTTATTATTACAGTTTTATGTGTTTGTTAGTGGAACCATTTATGCCCAGCGCCCAGGGGAGTTAATACTATGAATTGTTGTTGTTGCTTTATGATAATCCTCCTCGATCTGATACCTATAAAATGCCCATTTTGAATAATCAACGCCTGTCCATCTGTTGCTTTATTCCTGACCTCTTCTCACAGCCACAGTCCGACCTTTTTAGTCTTTTAAATGAAGCCCACAGATGTCCTTTGCACACTTCACTGTCACTGGCATTGTGTGTTTGTTCACTCGCCCTTGTTCAATGTGCTGATGGCTTGTAAACCAATATAAATGACCTGCGTGCTGTAGCTACTCCTGGAATTCTGTTTTTCAAATCTCAACACACAAAGAGTTCATAGCGGAATTAATGGAACTTGTGTTGATTTTAAATTTGGATGTGTTTTATACCTATTTTATTACATCAAGAAGTATGCCAGAAGTAGCCACAAAATAACGGTAATCCCTGTTTGACTTCTACATTCATTAGTCAACAATTATTTTATTCTATTGAACATTGCATATTTTTTTAACCAAATAAAATTTGAAATATGGTGACTGACGGCTTCAAGATAGAGATTATTTACAAATGAAGTGAATTCTTTATGGGATTTTTGACATTTTGATTTAATAAAGCCACTGTCTTTGTTATAAAAGGCTTTTGGACTGTTGTTTTAGTACCTGTATTCGTCCAGACAATGATTACAATTCTCAAAATACAATTATTTCAATAGTCAACTAGTCATGATTATTTAGATTAATCGTTGTAGCCCTAATTCTGATATTCACTTTAGCAGTTCAGTCCTTTCCCAAATGTCCTGGACGTGTTTAAAATGTGAACTGAATCCTGAATTGAAAGCATAAACAACTAATCTAATTGCAATTCAAGTAGATCACAATTTTATTTTCTATCGTCCTGCCCTAATTGTTTGTTTTGTATATCATTCCATTGTTGTTGACATAAAACGTAAAGGTTTTCATGCTCCCCAAGCTGAGCCGTCTGCTGGATGTCAATCTGTCAGCCTGGATAAAAGAGCAAACATAGCCTGAGACAGTGGCGAGTGGCTCCTTATGTAACTTTTAAGTCCAGCTCAGCCTCAGTCGCTGCCTCCAAATGCAAGGAGCACTGAATATGTCATCTTTTGTTCTCATCCGCCAAACATTGACCCCGCTGTGGGCCACGGAATCACGGAATTTCAGTCACTGGGCAGAAATAAAAGATTAGGATGCGATTCAGATTGGGAATGTCAGGGTAGTTGGTCTATTGGTTCTATTGATCAATCCTCTATGGAGTCATTCGAATCACTTATCAAATCTTTTTATTACTATGTATTCGAAATCAGGAACATCTAGGGTGAAATGCTTCTTTTTTTTAAACAAAATGTATAGCTTAAACTTTGTTAGATGTTGTATACATGTGTTATCAACCTGTTTGGAGATAGATAAGATTCATACATACAATACATCACAATACAATGCTGGCAGGTCGCATAGAATCCCCTTAAAAAAAATCACAGTAGATTTTTAAATGTTATTATATAATTTCATAATATTGTTCAGATTATGTTTTTTATCATATTCAACCAATTTCAATAATGTTTTAGCAATTAAAATCAAATTCCTGATTACTATTTTTGGGCCTGTCCTTAAATGGGATTACACAGTCACATCATTCCTGAAACACATTTTAATGCATAAATAAAAATGTCTATTCATTATAATTCAATTATTGCTTAAAATGTCACTCCTATTACCAAACTAGAGATTTTAAATAGGACAGTTCCATAAAAAAAAGTCTGAAAGGGTCCTTAACATTTTTTGTATATATTTGAACATAAATCCAATTCGAATTATTTTATTTTTCTCAAAGTTGAAAAGGCCCAGATTTCATGGAATGTAGAAATTACTAGCACTTTGCACTAGTGTGGAATCTTTTCTACTTTTTTTTGTACAATACGATTTGAGCATTAGAGGGTGGAATAAGTAACTTCTGTGATTCATTATTATAGATACTAACTAGCTGCTACTGTGTTTCTTTCTGCTATTTATTGATTTTTATGATATTGCACATTTAGAGAAGGGTTTACTGAGTATATCCTACTTTATTGTCCTTGTGTCAGTAGCATAAGTTAGTTTCAATATTATTGTCTATTCTTTCTACCGCAATAAATCACTTTTCAAAATGTGTTATTATGACAGGCCTATCTGTTGGCTAACTCCAATCAATGAAATGCCATTCCATCCTGACACAACGTCTGAACTATTTACTTATACATACCTCAACCAGATAACAACCAAAGTCGACTGCATATTTTAAGTTGATTATTTATTCTTCATCAATAAATATTTCCCACTGCAGTTGTCCCCTCATAGTCACTGTTTGAGTTCCAGGATGTTCTATATGTAAACGGAAAGAGAATGTGTGATCTTCATCCAAAGGACCATCCATTGTCTCGTTCAGATGCTGAAACTGGCCAGGCGGGATGTGCCCTTCTTGGAGCGGCTGGGTGAGGACGCCCCTCTGGAGGTGGCCCCTGGACCCCCTCCCACGGCGCCCCTCACCGGTCCCAACATCTCATCGCTCCCAGAAGCCCCTCTGCTAAGCCAGGACTCTCCCATCTTCCTCATGACCCCCGCTGCACAGGCCGTGTCGGGGTTTTTCGTGTGGACGGCGCTCATTCTCACATGCCATCAGGTCAGTTTTAGATTTGTAAATTCATAGTACATCAACATTTTTTCTCTATTTTATTTAGTATAGGCTTTTAAGTGCCTTGAACAATAGGGAAATAACAATAGGGAAAGCTATTCAGCACATTGTCAGCCAGTTTTAAACTTTAGTTGCTCACATTAGCTACAACAACATTGGATTTAAATGAATTGATTTTATTACACAATTATATGAATGTACAGTATATTGTGGACCTCAAAATCCTTGTGCTGCATTCAATGATACATGCTGCCACGATGCAAAGCCTTACGGTGTTCAAGGTATTCTAAATGCTCAATATGAACTTACTAGTCCCAAAACAAAACAGTGAAATCAAATCAAAGCTAAACCATTAAATAGCAATAAATGCCTAAAATAAATAAGAAACACAGACGTCCAGGGGCAGCGGTCGCTTGGTAACCCCTCGGCAGGGTTCTCTTAACAGTACAATTAGCTCACGCACGAACAGGAAGGTCCCGACACTCGATCTCACCGACGACAGCGCTTTGGGCGATAACGAGAGCAAAGCAGCGATCTCTTCTCACAGAGTCTGAAACGATGGCAGATATTGATTCCATCGTCAGACTTTGGACACTTACATCACATCATTAAGATAACGACAAGTCTATTTTGAGTCATCGCGGAAATATCTTGCCGAGCGCTGTAAGTTTTCAAACGCACAGGAATTCATCTTGAACGGTTTGCAGCTGGCGCAACTTTTACAAACAAACAAAAAAACAAATTATCAATAATTGTTAACAAGGGAGCAAGGTAACATTGATTTAGCCAAAAACGAAAAAATTAAATAAAAATTGTTTTGTTATTGTAGCATGAAAATTGGCCACTGTGATTGGTTAAATCTCCACCAAAAGTCCCTCCTCTTCCTAAGCAATTTCAACGGGTGCCCCTCCAGATTGATATTAAAGAGCTATGTTATTAGCGCAGTAATATCAATCTGGCTTTTATATATATTGGTTAAAAAATATCTACAGTTGCATTGATAAAATATAGTGTAAAAAATAGTCCAATACCATCAACAGATACGAATAGGCAGTATTGATAAAAAATGAAAATGTTTAATTTTAATTGTTTTCTTTCTATTTTTTTCTCAATTTTATTTTTCATTAGAACATAGATCAACAAAAACAAAACAACAACAAAAGAAAGGGAAATGTTCCAAAGGTAGCCATCCACTGTGTCCATGGTGGGGGTTTTGAAGCCCAAGTGCATTATTCCAAAATTTATTAGGAGATAGTTTTCTTTTCCATCGGACATGTGCGTTATTGTAAATGTTCAGTTATCACACAAAAAGTGAATGGATTGTAAAATTCAACATTTCTAAAGCAACATTTCAATGTTATGTATAAATAATACGTCGCCCGCCTCTCCTCTTAATGTTTTTGATTGAGCTGAAGACAAAATCAAGTCATTACATCGACAATAAGAAAGTCCATGAACTCGTTGGAAAACGTTTGGCCTCTTGCTGTGTGTTGCAGATCTACATGCACCTGCGTTTCTACAGCTCCCCGCGAGAGCAGCGGCACATCGTCCGCATCCTCTTCATCGTTCCCATCTACGCCTTAGACTCGTGGCTCAGCCTACTCTTCTTCACCAATGACCAGTACTACGTCTACTTTGGCACGGTCCGCGACTGCTACGAGGGTAAGAGCCTTTGTGTACTTTTATGTTTGTGTTCAAGCCATGGGAAGGATCCGTCTGTCCGGCTACTACAGATGTTATTTATTCCTGCTTTGTGTAAAACAAAAAAGATAAGTCTTCAAACAAATGTTAAGATTTGTTATCTTCCTAGTCCAGTCATTTGCTCAACACTCAGACACAGTAGTGTTAAGGTGGTCTTCTGAAGCCACTACCACCAATCACAGTTACACTTTACACACCCATGGTCTGGTCGTTGAAATACCTTGGCCAAGGACACAAAGGCAATTTGCTATAGCAGTCGCAGATATAAAGAGACCACCAACGTTTGGATTGATGTGACCCATTAGAGGTGGGTGGTATATTGATCATGAATGTTGTTTTCAAGATATGCAAAATTTGAACATTGAGAACCGGTATGTTGTTTATAGTTAAAAAAAAACAGACAAAGAAAAAAAAAAGCCCCTCAACCCCTTCAGCCCCTAACCCTAAACTTTCATATAAGAGTTTATGGTGAGATTTCTGCACTTTTGTGATTCATTTGAAATATATTTTGCATTTGTCTGATAACTAAACCTCATCTAATATTGTCTGACTCATGTTATCTAGATTTAAAAAAAGATCATTATTAATTGTGTCAATATGGCTCATCCCTAGACTCAATTATAGTGTGCTACTCATCTGTAGTTTTTTTTAAAAATGTGAGCAACCAATAAAAGTTTGTAAGTGCTGAATTTCATCTTTTCTTGGTATTTATGGTGAGCTGGAAAAGCCTTTTGAAATGCTTTCGTTGACACTATTGTGCTCCCACCTCTGCTCCTGCCTGTGACGCTGAGGACAGAAATAGGCGACACTCCTGCCTGCGTCAGATAAAGTGTTCCTCCTTCAGATGTGGACTGATATGGAGAGATGCTCCGCTCAGAGCAGGAAGTGTCCCGCCCACAGACACATGCCTTCAGTCTGTTGTTCCACATCTTCTACAACATTTTTTACTTTATTTCGCTTTCCCTTCTGCCTTCTAGTATTTTTCCATTCTCGTCCTGCTGCGTCTAAGCGAGCACGGATGACCAACCTGTCGCATGGCAACTGCGTTCACAAATCTTGCCCATCTCTCACACTAAAGGCATCGCTCAGACCTTCCTGCACTAAACTGCCTCCAGTCACATTGTATGTTCACCAACTGTATCACCGTGGTAACTGCTGCAGCCGCAGGGGCTCCTCCGAGAAATGCAGTGGTAAACAGCTGACGCTCTGTGGACGTGAAATACAGCCTTAAGTTCAGAAAGTCAACAAACTATGGCCGAAATGTTAAATTAGCTTTTTCTTCTGCCAATTTGACTAACTAGCAAATTGCAAGCCATTTTTTGTGTCAAATGTTTTTCCTGGTGTTATCTTTTTCATCAAGACAGTATGGTTGGTGTTTGGGGTGTGCAATATTGACAAAAAAATATATATATAAATTTGAAGTATCCCAATAATAATAGTCCAACGATATTTCAATCCAACAGAGATGTATTAAAACATGTCTTGAAATATCAATTTATACCCTTGTTTGAAAGTTTACAACAGGACTTTTTGCATTTTTATTTTTAATCGGCTCTTTTTTTGTGACATTTCAACGATATACTTGATATTCAAATTTTGCATATCTTCAAAATACGAAAACAAAAATCATGATTAAATGATTATTCACGACCAAACAACAGTGAAATCTTAATTTTTTTTTTATTTCCATTGTCTAACATGCCACGATTCCTCAGGTTTGGGACCAGCTTTTACAAAAACATTCTGATTGACAAAATAAAGTCAAAATATGAAAGTATTTTACATTTAGATAAATTTTTTGGACTATAAGATTGAATTGTTTAAGAAGCAAAGACTTTAAGAAGTCTTTGCTTCTTAAACATTAAGTCTTTTGTTTAAGAAGCAAAGACTTAATTTTGCTTCTTAAACTGTCCCAATTATGATTTATTAGTTCTTACCAAATAGTCTTGACATCCCTTCATCAAAAAAACATTCACAATATTATCTGAAATGAAATATATTGCCCACCTCTTGGAATTTTCGGATTAACGGTGTGTTCCAGGCACCTTCTCAAACCACCCACGTTAAAAAAAATTTCTGGAACGCCGCGTGAACTGTTAAATCGCACTTGTGAAGTGGAAGCTGGTCGAGGGACTCCCACTTCGCTTACGAGATCAATTGTGACGTGTTACAACAGCGATTATAACCACAAATACAGTAGTAGTAAACTATGTAAACATTGGTTACAAGTAGGGATTTCAAGATTATTAGGTTTATCGATAATCGTGATTATTCAGCTATCAATATTATCATAAGAACCAAAATAATAATAGTCTTTTTAGTCCAAAAAATAGACTAAAATGTAAAGTAAACTTGTCTGTTTTTGTCAAATTTAACTTTATTTTGTCTTTCAGAAAGTTCCGTTTAAAAGATTTCACAGTCTCAATAATCATGGATAATCGTTAAATCGTGAGGTTTTTCTCTCACAATATAATCACAACACTGACATTTGATATCGTGGCATCCCGAGTCACAAATCAATTCCGACAATATTCTGATATTTAACATGTTAGATTCACTCGTTTTAACCGTTACATTCTTCAGCCTACAGATAGCATTTGCCCGATTTGTTACATTTTCAGTTGCAACGCTCTGAAGTCGGAACTCGTAATGTTCAAGTGGATTGCAGTCGATTCCATTTTTGTTCCAAGCTGTGTGTAACGTAAAGTACTAATCATTCCATACAAACACGAACAAAACGATGTGCATTTTAGTGTCGGGAGTCATTCTAACCATTTCCAAAAAGTCAAACCGTGAGTTGGTTTTTGATCCAGAAAATATTTGGCCTAGAAATATCATGATCCAGACACACGTTCAGTTACAGCAACATTCCTGGTCCTGCTGCATTCACACACACACACACACACGCACGCACAAGCCCAGTGTACGGTTCACAACACGCCCATGTCGTCACCTCAGCCTACCTCTCCATTACACAAACACATTCACTGTGCGAGCTCTCGGAACACAACGCCTCATTCCCCCGCGGCTAACAGGATTATCCCACTGCTGTTTTTATGAGCTCAACCCAAAGACGACCCATAATCCACCTGTGCACTGCTAGGGACCGCTCTCAAGGGGCGTCACATGGGAAATCTCATGTTTAACAATCGCTGGCCACATCAGTGCAACCTACATCAAAGTCATATTGTCTACTTCGAACCAGCAACGTATTTATGTGTTGGGAAATATGGAAACTGCAAATAATTACAGAGGTTTCATCATGTATTAAAGTAAATGACTTTTATTGTTCTAGTTCAAGAAAATTTGACTCCGAACACTATAAATAAATAAAATGAGCAAAGGGAAGCACAGTCTATCTGAAGGAAATTACAGTTTGAGCAGGTGCAATTGTCAAATCACAAAGACTGCAATGTAAAGGTAAAAGAATGTCCACTATAAACAACAACATTGAAGGAAAAACTTAATTTTTTTTGTTGTTTCCAGTTTTTCCTCAAATGAATGCTTCTGGATGGGTTTTGAAATGTGCAATCTTACTTTTTATACATAAATTGCAAATCTAATCACAAATGTATACTTTTAGTTTTAATATCGTGCGGCTTAAATGAGATGAAATGCCTACCTTGTAAAGCGTGTACACATAAGTATATTATTACACGTTTAAAGGCGTTTTTATCGGATAAAGAGAATTATACGGAAGTAAGGAAAAGACAGAATATTGGCCAATTAGCGATGCTGTTGAATGAGAACCATGTGGAAGAAGGGAGTGAGTGGGGCGGGCTAACCGTTTGTTCTGTTCAATTTGACTTGACTTAAAGGAGACATATTATGCTTTTTCCCCATGTACTTAGTATTGAACTATAACTCTTCATAGTGTCATTTCACTGTAATAAGCAGCACATTGTTTTCATTTTTGAAAAGTGGCTGCGGGACATTTTTAGATTCCTACATGTATCGCAACTAAGTACATGGATGTGGGCGGGGTTAAGGGGAAGGTGAAAACAGACATTTTCTGAGCACTCGAACCCGAATTGCAGGACAATACAAGATTACTCAAACCTGCGAGAATCAATCAAAATACAACTTTGTGTAAACTAATGATGAGGAAACACTTAAACCAGGCATGTCCAAACTACGTCCCGGGGGCCAAATGCGGCCCTCAGATGAATGTTTTTTTGCCCTCCAGCGTCCTGCTAACAACAAAAAGTAGTACTTTTTCTTGTAAAATTGGAAACATTTCAAGCATTTTGATGTATATCAACCTAATTATAATGCATCCAACCTAATATTAATGTTCCAAGTCTTATTAAAGCTGTGGAGGCTCATCAAAACAATGTCAAATGCAAAATTTTGAATGATTCACTTCATTGTTGGGTTGTCTGTGGCCCTCTGCTCCGTATGAGTTTCAAAATGCAGCCCTCGGTGAAAAAAGTTTGGACACCCCTGACTTAAACGCTTCTTTTAGTTTATTTTGAATAATATGACCCATTTAATATTACCACACATGTAAAAATAACAATAAAAACATGTACAATTTTGGTGGCTGCATAATAAAGGTATGCATTTGTTTTTTCCTTCCAGCGTTTGTGATCTACAACTTCCTGAGCCTGTGCTACGAGTACCTGGGAGGGGAGAGCACCATCATGTCCGAGATCAGGGGCAAGTCCATCGAGTAGGTCATCTTTGTTTTTTTCCTCGTATCACGTTCCTTTGACTGTCCTCTAAATGTAAAATACCTCTCGTGTCGCTCAGGTCCAGCTGCATGTACGGTACGTGCTGTCTCAGAGGGAAGGCCTACTCCATCGGCTTCCTGCGCTTCTGCAAACAGGCCACTCTGCAGTTCTGCGTGGTCAAACCGCTCATGGCCCTCATCACCGTGGTCCTCCAGGCCTACGGCAAATACAAGGACGGAGACTTCAAGTACGAACTTCTACGGCCGTTTATGTCTTTGTTTTACGACTAACGTTATTTGCAAAAGCTGAAATTGTTTGGTTCAGTCATGCTCCCACACTACAATTAAAAAAACAACACATTTAGAGCTCACTTGGAGAATCTAGCTCTAAAAGTTTAACTTTTTTCTCTAACTAATTGATGAAAACACACGTTAATTCAAAACGTATGCATAGGAAAAAAAGGGAGCGACCAAAAGTTAAAGGGGCACTTTTCTGTTGGGAGGGTCAACCACCTACTTATCTCCATAAAGATGTCATTGTTTTTCTAGAATGTTCCACAGTATGCCATTAAAGTTATTTATTTCATTGGAGACAAGCATGTGACGCCACTAGGCCAAGTTACAGGTCAGAAGACTCACAGTAAGAATGCGTGCTTTTCATGGTATTTTTCTAGCAATAAAACAACTCTGACTGAATAAATGCAAGACAGATACAGTCTGTTTAATGCTATACTTTGGAATATTCCAGGCAAAAGCAATAATATTTCGATGGACACAAGTGGGTGGTGGTCTCCCCTTAAAGTGCCTATGACAGGTTTTTATGATTTTGTCATTTTGTCTTTATTTGGAGTATTTATACCTGTTATAAATATAAATTATAGTCTTACAACAATCAAGTAGCTATTTGTGGAGAAAAAGTTGAAAAATCTTTAGTCAATGACAGGAAGTGACATCACTATGCAAAATGTACACAAAATAAACAACTTTTTTGACCCTCTAAACATTAATTTAACAAAATAAAGGTGCTCTCATATTTATGTTTGTCAGATTTAAAACAAAAAATTGACAATAGATGAGTTTTAGCCCAGTAGCTGCAAGAGAATTTCTTAAGGCGATGTCATCAATTACAAACAGGAAGTAAAATTCTAAACCGAACAGCATTTTTAGTTCAATGTGTAGTCCAACTTAGTCATAGGCACTTTAAAGTACTTTACATTCATTGAAGAGATCCTTACAGCCAACTTTATTAGGACGAGACATACAGTACTTTGATAATAAGCAAACTAAATCAATAAAATATATACAAATACTCAACGATTCAAGATTCAAAAAGCTTTATTGTCTGTTTAAAAACTGAAAATTGTGTTTGAGATATACTGTACCTTCACTCTATCATGTACATACCTTTACTTTACTTTAAAACCATCCTCTGGTAATAAAACTATACAGGTAAATATATATTTAAAAAAGCACTTACCTTGAGTATTTTTGTAAATAATTGTAAAAAAAAAAAAAAAATCTGCATTCTTTGATTACATTTGTGTATTAATTGCTTATCCTCTCATCAGCACCTTACATAACTGCTCAGAGTTTAATCCCACAAATATGGGCAAATGTGTAGTAAGTGACCTGTAACATCGCATTATCAAACCACCAAAGCTCCCCTGCCCTGACCTCCTGAAGCTAACTGTCTTTATTGTTGTTGTTTGTTCATTACAGCGTTGCCAGCGGTTACCTGTACGTGACCATCATCAACAACATCTCCGTCAGCCTCGCGCTCTACGCTCTCTTCCTGTTTTACTTTGCCGCGAGAGACTTGCTCAGCCCCTACAGCCCCATGCTCAAGTTCCTCATGGTCAAATCGGTCATCTTCTTGTCCTTTTGGCAAGGTACGGTGCACAGCGCTCGACATTTTACGCCTTCATCGCCGCATTTTGACCGTAATGACGTTGTTATTTGTGGTCAGGCATGCTGCTGGCCATACTGGAAAAGTGCGGAGCCATTCCGAAGATAAACTCGGTGGAAGTGTCGGTGGGGGAAGGGACTGTTGCCGCCGGTTACCAGAACTTCATCATCTGCATAGAGATGTTCTTTGCGGCGCTAGCCTTGAGACACGCGTTCACCTACAGAGTTTACATTGACAAAAGTTTAGATTTACAAGGTAAGACGGGGCTGAAGACATGTTCTGATGATTAGAAATGTAATGTCAACGTTTATCTAAAAAATTGCATTTACCGTAATCTAACATTTCAAACTTTTTTTTTTTCTAAAATATTAAAGAGTAAACTACAAATGTTTTGACATAAATGTTTATATACAAAGAAAGAAGATATTATGCTTTTGTCGGCTTTATAGTTAGAATTAATGACATCAGTGGGTCATTATTTTATATTTTGGACATTTTAAAATCACAATATTGCTGTGAACGGGTCCACTGACTGTATTATTGTTAAGAAATAAAAGACAAAAGTAAGTAAGTAGAACAGTGTGCGTGTATCGGTTGAAAACGGACACTCAAACATGCATGAATCAATCAATAATAAACATTGAGTGAGTAAATGAAAAAGGAAAATCATTCTAACATTAGTAAGCTCTTCAAAGTTGCATTACAAGTCTCTTTTAAGTTTACGCTCCATCACATTGAAACTATTGCGGTCACTTTTTCTGTACACCCATCTACATTTCTGTCTCCTCTCTGCCGCACTCTAAAGGACCTACTCCTAATTATGGAGAGTTTGGTAGGTTCACTAATTGTCTTAAATTCCCAATGTCAATATTTTTTTTCTAGAGCTTTTATATAATTTCCCTCCCCAAAAAAACTTTCATTTTCTCAAACGTACAATTTTCTCCCCTAGATATATGCCTTTTTTTTGCCCTCACTTAATCTCCTTTCCCTTTTCCCATTTGTGAAGTTAAACCTGTAAATCACCAGTGGCACTCCATTCTTTTCTTCTCCATCCTCCATTACTTTGACTCTCCATAAATCCCCTCCATTATGCCCCCTTCTTTCTTCTCTTTGTATCCTCTCTTTCCTAAATCACTCCTGCCCCGTCTCTGCAGGCCGCTGTGCCCCCATGAAGAGCATCTCCAGCAGCCTGAAGGAGACCATGAGCCCCGGAGACATGGTCCAGGACGCCATCCACAACTTCTCCCCGGCGTACCAGCAGTACACGCAGCAGTCCACGCTGGAGCAGGGCGTCCCGCAGCCCGCGTGCCGCACCCTCAGCGCCGTCAGCGCCACCCGCGGCGACTCCGAAAAGACTCTGCTGCTGAGCTCCGACGATGAATTTTAATAAGGACATGTTTAGTTGGTGAGTTTACAGATCTTGGTCAGGTTTAGGATTCAACAAGGCAGAAAAGGGACTGCAACTCGGGCAAAATGCAGGGACATGCTAGTCTTACTATAATATACTACAATTTTCTATGTTATGGTTATTAAAGGAGACGTATTATGCTTTTTTCAGGTACTTAGTAATGAACTATAATATAAGTAGATCATCATTTTACATTTTGTTCATTGTAAACCTCAATATTCATCTAAAACAGCTTTGAAATAGAAACGGGTCCATTGACTTCCTGTTCAAAACTGCAGAACTGATAAGCCCCGCCTTTTCATAGTGACATTTCACTGTAACAAGCAGCTGATTGTCATTTATGTTTCTTTTTTTTTTTTTAAGTGGCTACGTGACATATTAGAACCCCATATGTGTCACTCAGTCTTCTTGTTCAAATAATTGTATCTTAAGTAAAGGGATGTGGGCGGGGATAGATGAAAACAGGAATTTCCCGAGCACTCAAGCATCGAATGCAGGAAAATACACGATTACTCAAACATGCATCCCCTTTAAAGTGATAGTTTATAGAAAATTTTGGCAAAAACACCTCAAAATGTAAAGACAGAGGCAGCAAAAATATGATTAAATACGTTTTGTATCTATATTTTTATTATGGTATTACATTTTGAGATAGGAGGTCTATTTTTACTCTCAATATGTTTTGAATGTCATGCTAGCTACACTACACTAAGGCTTGCGTCTAATTATGCAAAAAAATAATAATTCTAATTCGTTAAAGTTTTCAAAAAAGTAAATTTTTACTTTTGTCATATGTTCAGAATTGCGTTGGGTTTGTTCACTTGCATTCAGACGTAGTTCAATAATTGCTTTGTGCCTGGAAATCCAACTCTAGCCAATGGAAACCGCACGTTTTGTTTACTACAGTCTCTCGAGTCAATCCCAATTCGCTTTTCAGTCGCGTTAAGCCGCAGTATTTCAGAAGCAGCCTCGCCCGAGTCGTATATATGGATCAATGTTGTTTTCGATATGTCCCGGGGGGGGATGAAAACGTGATAGATTATAGATTAGACCCGACATCTGGTCCAGACTGAAGCGGTGGGATTACGCCGCTGTAATTGGGGCGTTATCAGAGCGAGCACACGGGATTAGAAAGTCCAGCTCTCTCCCCACTAACCCTGGTTTCAATGTAGGTTAAAAGGATAGAAGGGAAAACAGAGGTGAAATATGGGTTATAATTATATTTAGAATCATCCCGTGTCAACCCAGGAACTATTACACTACACTTTGTTTTTCATGTTAAAGGTGACAAAATGAATGTCATTTTGCAGACCTGGAAAAGTTGGAACACTGTGTATTAGAATATTATTAAACCTTTTCTGTAAAATGCGGTGCACATTTTTACACAATAAAAAAATAAAAATAATAATGATTACATTTATATTTGCAGATTTGTGGTAAAAAAAAATACATTGTAAAAAAAAAAAAAAAGAAAAGTTATATATTGTATCACTTTATTGTTGACCTCATTTCCAAATTAATTACCAGAAATTATATACATTACTTTAGGGTTGTCAGAAGTATCGGAAATCATATACTACTGAATACTGAAACTAGTATCAAAACTAAATATTCATTAAAACGATCGATACTATTAAAAAAAAAAACACCTTTCCGGAATTGGAATAAGGCCACATGGAAACATAAAGTAAAGTACTATTATTTTGTGTTGAAAATTATATTCAATAGTCTAAAAGGATTGGGCATTGTGGTATCGAGTACACTATTACGTTCATAAAATTGTTAAATATCTGTAGCTCCGTTTCGACACCAGATTCTTTGTCTTGAATGTGTCAATCATCAAATTGGTCAACAACAAGTACATTTAGTTTTTATGCTCATGTTACACAGTGCCTCAACTTATTCAGACTCTGATTGACTTGGAACAGTCGTAACTTCTTCCAGTCTATATTTTATTTTCATTTCACCCTGTGTTTTTTGCTGCGGTTTCACATAATCGGTTGTTCCTGACTCATGAGAGTGAGTCATGCCCAAAGTGCTGACGCGTGTACTGTCTGGGGCCACTTTCTCCTTTGCGGTGGTGTAGCTCCGTACCGACAGTAGGGGGAGCTCCAGAGACAGCACATTTATTGTCATTCTATAATCTTTCTTGACCGTTATCATGGCACATGCAGACGTTAATGATTGTGGAAACAGTTTCTTTTTGTCCGTTTGGCCCCTCCTGTTCCACTCTCTGACTTTTTTTTTATTTTTACAAGTCTTATGCGCAAATGCTATTTTTAAATATGCTGACTTGTGCGGACTGAAATCTACATGCTTGCATTTTTTCTTTCAGCATTCTCAAGTGACAAACTGATACACACGGAATTAAACTGACTTCACTGCCCTGTTTGTGCCATTTTATTCGTTCAATGTCTTTATGCAAATGCTTATTCTAATTTATTTTTTGTTTGGGCCAACGTTCAAGTTTGTATTATTATTAATATGTTTTGTTGATGTTCATACCTATTACCTGTTGCATTACAAGGCACGTTTCTTAGCCTTAATAATCAATAATTTTACGATTAGATGGTACATTATGCTCTGCACTTTAATGCCATAATTCACTTTTTGTTCATCTCGTCTTGTCTGTCGTTTCTGTTGCACTGTCGCTCTATATACTGTAAAGTAAACGTACTGATGTGTAAATAAGTGCACGCTACAACAGCTATATTAGTATGGTATAAGGTTTAACTAGGTAAATACTATGAAAGCAGGAAATTGTTTTTTATTTTTATGATCTCTTTTGTATTTCTATTTGTCTGAATGTTTTATGGCAAACTGAAAAATAAATAATAAAATGTTTTTAGTCTGAGCCTTGTTTTTTTTTCTAAGGGAGTTGTGAAAAATGCTTATGTTATTGGCAGTGGTGAATAGTAGTAATGGCTCTTTTTTGTGTACTTTTTACATTGTTTTGACGTTCAGAGCTCGGGTTGGGACGTCAAAAAAACGTCCGTTGCCATGGAAATCCGTCACGTTTGTCGCTGACGTACATGACGTACATGAGAGATACATTAGCCCAGTGTAAAAAAAGTAAACAAAAAAGCCGTGGAACAACCTGATAAACAGCTGAGCCACGACTGGTAAATACATTTATCAATTTACTTTCAATCTAATGTATCACCTGCAACAAACATTGCGGATTTCCATGGTAACGTAAGTTTTTTGACATGCCTGTTTTTCAGTTAGTCACACTAACTCTTTTATGTAAAATCAAACACTAAACAGGACAATAAACACACGTATTGATCACAGGCTAACTAATGTTTGCATTGTGTCACCATGGTAACGGTGGACCTGTCCGCCATAGAGATACATCTGCCCCCCCCAGTGTCACTGTAAAAGTATCAATATGATCCTGCCCTCATCTGTAATGATGAACCCATCCGATTCTAGAACGTGACCCTACTACTGGAAAACCACCTCGCACCGGTGTATGTACAATATGTACAACATTTATTATAATTAATATATAAAATAGACAATGTACTTAAATTTTCACAATAGAAAAAATACAAGTAATAAATACAAAGACCATTTTGTTTTGCAAGTATTACAAAACATCCAGCACAATCAGACAGACATTAAAATATTGAGGATAAATGCTTCGACACACATATTCATATAGCTAAATATATGCCTCGTATCTTTAGGAGTTCTCTGTCACAATGCCTGCTTACACGCACATCATATTGTATTGCTAGCACTAGTCAGTGGCCTAGACTCCACGAATCTAAGGCTGTTCGTCGTCTAAACAGGCCTATGACTGCTGGAGGTTCAAGTGAATAAAGCTCCGCGCCCTTCTTTCCACGTCCCAACTTCGACTTTCTGTCTCCCTCAAACAATAACCCTGACGTACAAGTCTACGCCGCACTTTCAATCGTCTCTTCAGTTCCCTGCTCGCCCGCTCTGTCCGATCCTGACTTTTCACACAAGTAACATACAAAAACAGCATAGAAAAATAATGTCCCTCCAAAGATCCACTACGACAAGCGGTTACAAACACACAAATCATATTACAGCATTATGGCCATTGGCTTTGAGCATATTCCTACTTTTTTTAGCTAATAATTAACATTTTTAATCATCGTCTCACAATACAATAATTAGACAGAGGAGATCCCCCAGACTAGTCATAGGTAAGTACTTCTGGAACATACGAAACATCACAGCACTCGTTAGCTTGTCTTCTCATAATATCTACCTTTAAATACAAATAAAATATAGAATATATCTCTGATAAATGTCACCGAACATTTTCGTCTCTCAACGGCACATACAAAACAGTACAAATAAGAGCAAAACAAAAAACAGGAATGTATGCAGAGAACTTGCATCTACTCGAGTGATTCCTACCAGATGCAGATCCACTTTTGACACAGATTGAGCTAAAATGACCAACATCTGCCTTTGGGAGTCCACCAGATACACGCACACATATACTATCATCGAAAAATCAACAAGCAGCCGCAAAGTTACTGCACACTGTGAGAAGAGCGGACAACGGCTCACAAAAAAAATGGAAGGACATGTTCAGAGGGAGTCAGTTTTGAATGGCAGCTCCCTTTTTAGTTTGCATACACCGAGATACACTGAAGGCACGGCATAATAAATGTCTTGAGGAACTTGAACACAACACTGAAAAGCCATGAGGGTGCAGTGTCCGGTGATCCAGTCTGACCTGTGACTGCAGAAGTCCTGAACATCACAGTGAACACGTACAGTAACTCGTCTTTTTTTGCAGGTGTGTGTGTGTGTCTGTGTGTGTGTGTTGTGACCCGGTCCAAGTGCACCGTCTATCATAGTCTCTAGTCCAACATGATTCCAAGTTCAGTCACACAAAACTGTAGAGTCGACTAAATCTGGACTGTGGTGATGCTGTTCCGGTGTTGGAGACGCCATAAAACAAAACTCCTGTCTGAATAGTCTCACATTCATATATTGTGTATAAAACGTTTTGTCCTAATGTCATTTCCAACACTTCGTCTGCTTTCTACAGAGACTGCATGCTCATTTTGATGACTAGACAGAGTTAAGTTGAGTAACATACTAGTTTATTGATTACCTGACGCTATCCATTTGTTTCAGAATAATAATAATAATAATAATAATAATGTAGGACTATTGTCTATTATATCTTTTGAATGGGGAAAAAGTCCTCAAAATGCTGCCTTAAACTTGAAGATGGAACTCATGAATAGACCCTTTAAAATATGGAGGCAAAATTAAAGCTCTAAATGCTAATGATTTTAGGTCTTTATGACATATAGTAAACAACAATTTGAAATGTCCAAGTTAGAAATGTCAGTAATATTCGAGCATCACAGAAAGTATAATTTGTGGTTATGTATGTAAAAAATCTGTACATACAATTAAGTATTTGTCCAGTAAGATCTACAGATCTTGATTTTGCCTTCATCCAAAAAAAATCCAACGTGTCTATTACAATCTCCTATTAAAAACAATGAAGGTAGAATCCAATATTAAATGTGTTTAAACCAGGTGCTTTTCATTCACCAAAACAACCTTGACTTTTCACATTTTGTGATATTCTGAGGTTGATCTGACCCAGTTTCACCATTGAAATCACATTAAGTTTCATTTCACTTTTGCCTCCATTCCGGAATTTGCAATGTTTGTGTCGAAACATTTTTAAAAGGGTCTATACACCATTTGCTTGTTGGGTGCCAGTTTCCAGTAATCCATTTTTGGTGCCAATGCCGGTATCAGCTTTAAATATTGTATTCTAGTCGGCAAAATGTGCATGCAGCTCTGTTCAGACATCACTACGGTCTACAGATCGTCCTCTCTGAACAGGAGTGTGAGTTTGCATTGTAGGTTGTCTCCCTCCTCCCCTCCCTGAGATGTCCTAGGACGGCTCGTGCTCCCTCTGTGTCTGCTGCTGGGCGGGGCTCTTGACGATGGTGATGACCGAGGCGGTGTTGAGGCGTGGCGCGGTGACTAGCAGGTTCCCCCCTCCCGCCTCCAGGCCGCGGGCGAACCTCTGCAGGGCGGCCAGGCGAGCCCCCAGCCCCTCCAGCTCCTTCCTCATGCCCGCGTTCTCCGCCCCGAGCCGGTCCACCTCCCGCTGCAGCTCCTGCTTCTGCTGCTCCAGGGCCTCCCGCTGGGACACGCGCTTGACCCGGCAGCTGGCCGCGTAGCCCCGGTTCTTCAGGGTGCGCCGGCGCTGCTTCAGCTTCTGGATCTCGTCGCGGGACAGGCCTCGCAGGTGCATGTTGAGCTCGCGCACGGAGAGGGACATGAGCTCGCTGTCCGACAGGAAGGGGACGTTCTCGCCACACTCCTGCTTAACCTGAGCAACAAACAGGCTAATGAGATTTTGCAGAAATGTGTTCTAAATAGTTTTACAGTTTGAATGCTCCTTGTTGTTCTCCACCAACGAACTGACCCATATTATGTGCATTATGACCCTTGAATAGGCGTATAACTGGTTAAGACTGACTAGGGTTTCAGCTTTGTGTTCATAAGCAACATTCATCATAATAGTTAAATGGACCATACAGACACAGTGGAATGATTGAATCAAAATGTCAAACAATACACAATACACTTAATTAGCCCAAATGGAAACTGTACAAATGTTTCATCACTCTGAAACCCACGGATAGAACTGGACAATTGATTTAAGGCCAATAAAATGTAAGTGCTTGTCACGATAATTACAACATCAACTTATCGTTCAATAAATGATAGCGACCCAATAAATATTGTGTTTATGAGTGGAGAACTTTTTTTTTTTAGTTTACTTTAAAGTTGAGCTGCAGAAGTGTCAAATAAGTAACACATCTATGATTCATTATAGAAACAACCGCATTTCATTCTGCTATTTATTAATTTGTTGTAGCTGGTGTTTTTAAAAATGTTGTCGTGCCAGTGGCCTGCAACTGCTCCAATATTATCCTTTATCGAGATATTTCTGAAGCAATATATCGCACTTCGAAATTTGTTTTCGTGACAGGCCAAAGGATTAAAGTTATATAGACAGGTAAGACGTAAAGAACAATTTCTCCCTTGTGTTTACTTTGTTTTTTTGTTACCTTTAGGGCTTTGCTATTTCTCTCTGTCGTCATGATCCAAGAATCTTAGGTTTACACGTCACAACACCAGTCGAACACACACACTCTCTGAAAACACAAAAACAGAAGAATATATTTGTAATTGATTTGTATTCTGACATTTTTCACCAGGTAGCTCGGATCAAATACAGTAAAAGCCGTGAGGCGATGGAGCGATGACTGTACATGTGACTTGACCACAGCATACAGATGAAAAGCAGAAGTAAAAAAAAAAGAGTGTTCATGCTTCTCTAAAAAACATGCATGTTCATTAGACTGGTTCTTTTATGTGTTTGTTGGAACAGTGAGAGGGAAGTTATTGTGTGTCTACCCCCTGGTTACTTAAAGCAGGTGTCCCAACCCATTCCCTCCTCACTTCCTCTTGTCAACACCACACCAACGGTTACAGGCTTTGTAGACCAAAAAACGGGGCCAGGCAGATCGTTTTTCAACTTTTGCTGTAAATACGCAAGCTGAGTGCGCAAGTTTGTTTGTGTGCTACACTAAAATGATGTTTCTTAAAACTAATGGCATCAGTGGAGTTGATAAATAGGCACATTTTACCATGAAGTTTGGTATATTTTATATTTATGTTCTTGAAAAATTCGATCCTAAATTATTTTCAGGACTAAAGTGAATGATGTTCGCAGAAAAACAAAAAGGGTACAAAACCTGAACCTTGTGGAACACCACTTTACAACATAACTGCTATAGAGTTAGAAAAACTGCCAAGAAGTGGGACTTTGCATTTATAAAAGCCAAAAGGTTAAAAGTCTGTATTATTCATGTTCAGGAAATTAATATTGAAATCCTGTTTTATTTGTTATGAAGATATATATTAAAAATCAAAGAGAAAACCGAGATAATTCAAAATGAGTAAACAAAATGTGATCATTTTAGGCAAAAACTCATCTCTGTAGAGTTGGAAGAAAATGCCAATAAGTCTACTGAAAATGTAATCTACATGTTGCAGCAAAATTCAAATTAAATATACCGGTAATATGATAAAATATATATTTTAACTGGAAATTAATAATAATGATCTTTTTCTTTGTTTACCAAAAGCTTTATAAACAGTTGTATTACTAGAGCCTTAGCTTTCCAATATTAACACCAACCTCCTTTGACACACAGGCCAGTCACCAGACCAGAGGTGCTTTCCCAGTTTACTTATTCTTAGTGATTGGGGCAACTTTCTTTGTTTTGCAACGTTGGACTTTCTCAACTGACCAAAAAGACAACTTAATCATAGATCACTGTTAATTGAGTAATTGTGAATGATTTGCCTGAGTTCACAGCTGGCCTTTTGATGAAATAATGTCACACAAATATGTCTTATTTTTATTTCCTCGTCACTTCTAGATTCTTTCCTTCTGTAAATCTCCTGACCACAGACTTCCAAAGAAAGTCAAGACTTTTGTTTTTTTAGCTGGTGCCATTTAGACGACGGTTAAGCAAGGATTTGTAAGATTTAATTAGAGGGGGTGATTTAAATGGAGGGCAAAAAATAGACAATACCGTCCTTTCAGCTCTGAAATACTTCGGATGCTTTTATTTGCTGACGTATCCTTATTCTATATTAAGGCTGCAACTAACACTCATTTTAATATTTGACTAGTCAGCGATTATTTTTATTTTTTTTAGATTAGTCCGACATGTTTATAAAAAAATCTAAATTCTAACCTACTAAAAAGGTTGAAATGTGGTGACAGAAGGCTTCTAAATAGCGAGGATATGAGAGAGAATATTTAGAAGTGTATAATTTATGAAAATCATAAATTTTTGAATTCTTTTTTGACATTTTGATTTAATAATGCAGCAGTCTTTGTGATAAAATGTCTTTTGACATGTGTTTTGCATTAGCCTGTCTAGTCAGATAACGGTTATCAAAATATGATTATCATGATTATTCAGATTAATCTTTGCAGCCCTATTGCACAACTATACTTGGTCGAGACAAAATGTATCAAAACAAATTAGTTTATTGGTCTTTTGACAGAATTTTATGCCAGATCCTAGGACGGCAATATGGCAACCAAAAAAATGTAATAGCATTGTTTTCCACGTATCGATCAATCTTAATTTTGGATATTTTCATTTCAAAACAAAGAGGAAAAAAAAGGGCTTTCAGTATCATTTCCTGAACATAAACAATACAGACAATTAATCATTACCACAACACGACACTAAACCTAGCCAAAGACTGAACTTTGCTCCAAACCACTAACAGAGGCTTGACTGTGGATGCCTCGATTTAAAAAAAAAAAAAATCGAACTATATAATTGATTACACATGACCGAGTGACTATTTTGATTCAAATTCAATTCATTGCCTAGCCCTACCAGATGCCCTGCTCGGTATTTGGCATTGTGGGTTGAGTGCCTTGCCCAGGGACACAACATCATCGTGTGTTTAGGCCAGATTTGAACTTTCTGCTTTAATTCTTTTTTGGCAAACTTTATTTAGATGATATCTGACTTTGTTATGCATATACACAACACATTACACTGTAGTTACTTATCACCAGTCAGTGTAATAATGAAAGATAAGGGCCCCATAGTGCCGTTCAAAGCACCTGCCCCTGGTGCCCTGCAGTTTGCTGACCCCTGCACAGCATTTCCCGACACGCGTGGGAAGAGGTTGTCCAGGCAGCAGCGGCAGTCGTAAAGTGCAGACACCGCCGCCGCTGCAGTTTCGTAAAGTCAGGGTGATTCAGCAAGAAACGTTCAGCCATGCTCCGGTCTGCCCCGAGTCTGCCCCATCCTAGAAAAACACCCACCCGTCGCCGCCATGACGACTGCAATTCTCCAAACCACGTCCACCACGTTTAGAATATACCAGAAATATCACGCTCCAAAGCATTTAAATTAGAAACTCGTCGCGTTAGAGGACAGCAACTAGTGAACACAGCACAGGCAAATGAGATCACCAAAGTAAAAGGAATGTTTAGCTAAAACATTCGGGCAATAACAAGGAATACGGTGCCTGGTTGTTCCCACGGTCTGTTTCTAAAAGGGGCAGAGGGGCTAAACGCCTCCCTGCCCTGGAGTAAACAGCGATCATGTGCTATCAAGAACATGTTTATCTCAACCTTTAAATGTCAGAAAGCGTTCAAACGGGAAAGGGAAACTGTGTGCGAGTCTGAAAGCATTTAAAGCACGACTGTGAGCGTTTCGAGGCTATATATCCAGCAGAATCCAAACATGCTAGTAACATTAGCACCTTTAGCATGAGCGGTTAGTGACTTGCTAAGGAGATTAACGCAAACAGCTGCCTGCTTATGTGTCCTTGGTCAGCGCGAGGAACCCGGAGGCACGAGCCGATCGTTATCGCTACCTTAAAGCAACAGATAAGCACATTTATGATATAATATTAATAACGTGTGTGTTTACCTGCCGAGCCGAAGGGACGCTGGCGACAAAATGTCAGTCCGCCTTTTCCCGGAATTACTCCGCTGCTTCTGAGGTTGGATTCTTTCATTCATAAAAAACACAAGCTACAATGACGTCAGGTCTAAAGAATGAGGGCGGATCTAACCCCGCCCCCGCGGCGTACTCTGAGGGTGTAAACAAGGGATCCCTACGACCAACTTTTCCCCATGACTTTTCCATGGTCTGAGCTTTCACTGCTCTCAGCAAAACAGCTTTACTGCAACTGGAATGAGACCGTTTAAGAACATTGGAATGTTTGTCAAACTATTTCAGTACAGCTTCAAACTTCCAAAGAACAGAGTAGACACTGGCGTGAAGCAATATTAAAAAGAAATGACCATGGAAGTATAATAAGATCCATGAGAATAAAAAAATCTATATGTGAAAGTGGTCATTTCTATGTAACCGATGATAATGATGTATCTAGAATTTGTTAATGCTTTATTAAACCTTGCTGTTTCCTAAATATAATTGAGTGATTGGGTAATGCATAACGCACTAGTTGTTCCTGTATTTCTTTATTATTGTTATAGAAAAACGTTTTTTGGAGCATTACACAGGTGGCATTTCTTGTCCGATTTTTGTCATATTTTTTGTGTAATTCTAGCTTTTGCTTTTGGCATTTCTCATCTTGCAGTTTTGTCAGGATTTGTGGACAAGGTAACAACAACGGCAACAAAAAAAAGATAATAGGAATAGTAGTAGTACTTAGTTCTAGAACTAATTTGTAGTTCCACAAAGTAGTTCCACTACAAAGTATGTTTCGTTGTCTTCAAAGCCCATGGTCTCTTTCTCTCGCTCTTTCTCTCGCTACTCTTTTTTTAACGGTATAGCGTAAAACACATACTTTGAAGTCGTACAACTACAGAAGACGTACAACTACAGTATGTGGCGGTAAATGCACAACAACAACAACAACAACAACAACAACAACAACATCATCATATGCTTTATATTGTCATATGGCCATGCATTGCGCAGTCACTCGCAATGGCTTCTTGCCATTGCTCTCTTTGAGACCGTCTTTCTCTCTCTTGGTTTCTCTTTTTCTCTCTCTTCCTCGCTCCTCTCTTTCTCTCTTTTTTTTTTTATCAGTAAAGTCTAAAACACATACTTTGAAGACGTATAACTACAGTAGGTACACCTTTTCAGTTGGCTGCCAACCGGCATTAAAAGTAGCAAAACAGCAACAAGGTTCTCTCTTTCTCTCCCTTTTACTCTGTTTTCTCTCTCTCTTTCTCTCCTTTTTTTGTTTTACGGAATAGCGTAAAGCACATACTTTGAAGACGTACAATTTCAGTAGGTGGCGGTAAATGCACCTTTTCAGTTGGCTTCCAACCACTATTAAAAGTAATACAACAACAACAGCTTCAAGTATTCAAATTATACTCTATACAGAAATTAGGCCTTAATATCCCATTATAAATAATGCATGAACAATAACTGGTCTATAACAACACATACATCCATTCAGCAAAGATGAAAATGATCAACAGAGCATTTTAGATTTTAGATGTACTGCTATTACACTGCCGCACTGAATGGGGGCGCTGGTTTTTTTCTAAGCCATATCGAATATGACCTCTGCCCCCCTCCGTCATCGACCCTGAGCCTCACGTTTTGGTTTTTGCACCGTGACCTCCGATTTGACTGGCAATTGAATTAAATTCCCCCTTAATCCTCCACATTAGTGTAGGCGGAAAGCCGGGGTTTGTCAGTCTCTCAGACTTTAGCCTTTAGCTGTGCTCACACGGGGCAAAGCAGAGCACCACACTCGACCACCCCGTACAAACATGTCCGGAATAGAGGAGCTTTCCCCGGCTGCGGGCCCGGTGTCCACTCGGCCCCCGGAGGACGAGATTGACGACGACGAAGATGAAGATGTGAGTGACGGATTGTAGTTCCGTAAAGACACACGTTTGGGACGTTTTTGTGTTGATTCTTCCGGCTTATTTATTACGGCTAAGTGTAGGCTTAAACTCTAGAGAAGCTACAAACCGGCAGGACTCTTTCCCAGGAGAGTATTACAACATGTACTGCTAGGGTCATTGTGTGTTTCATCATGTGGTTTGTATTTGTGTTGATGTGGTTTTGATGGTGTTTCTTTACAGCTGGATGAGACTTTGGCAGAGCGGTTGTGGGGCCTCACAGAGATGTTCCCAGACACAGTGCGGACTGCAGCTGAGGTGTCTGCGCACTGCTCCGTCTCACTGGCCAAGAAGCTTTATAGGTAAACCTCAAGTCTTATTTCGTGTTGTTGTTTCATGTAATAATGTTTAATATTAGAAAAGCTGCTGTGGCTCAGTGGGTTAAGTCCTGCTCACCCAACAAGACAGATGACACAATTAATTTTTTTGTAGTTAATGTTTTAGTCATTGTTGCTCGAGGTGGGCAATATATCAAAATTTAAATAATATGCATTTTTTGAATATATACAAAATGTTCATATAAAATATATGGTTGCAAAAAGAGCTAATAAAAATATATTTGATGTATACTTTAAACATACTACTGGTAGTTGAGGTTTAATTATCAGACAAATGTGAAATGTGGGTAAAATGAATTACAAAAGAACAGAAATATCACTTATTTTAAAGACATGTTTTAGCACATTTCAGTTGTAGAGATATTAACGTTCGCTCAACAATGTCAATATTTTTTTGTCCAAAGCAAATGTAATCATCATTTTCAAAAGCAAGATCTGGTCCCATCCCTGTCCATTTTACATACTTCTGTCACAGTTTTTGGAACAAAAAAAAGTGTAAATATCGGCGTGCTGTGCCATTGTAATAATCTTTTTAATTCCTCCAGTTTTTCCCGCACTGCGCTTTGGGTGGGCACCACGTCCTTCATGATTCTGGTGCTGCCGGTGGTGTTTGAGACAGAAAGATTGCAACTGGAGCAACAGCAGCTTCAGCAGCAGAGACAGGTGCACATGTCAAATTAAAGCAGCACTAGACTTTTTACAAAATAATTGACAAATGCTCAACTTTTTGTATTCAGATCCTGCTGGGCCCCAACACAGGGATGTCTGGAGGGATGCCCGGGATGATGCCACCGGCTCCGGGCCGGGCAAAATCTGAGCGTTGTCCTGAGCCTGACACAGGCCGGAGATCTGCTGTAAACTCTGGCTGTGGAGCTGTCTCGAGGAGAGATGGTGAGACCAGGGAGAGCAGAAGAGCCTCACTACATGGAATCAAGCAAAAGTGAATCGTGTGGGATAATCCAATCAGAACGGGAAGAGGCGTACTTCTATTTCACTGTCTCTCCTCAAGTCAACATTTTGCAGAGACTGATTTCAAGGGGCGCTGCTTCAGAGGGTTGTCTTTTTTTTTTTTTTAAATATCATAAATGTCTTTTGGTGGTAGCAGGATCAAATTTAAGAGGAAAACATGTGTACGGTAAGGAAGGATGTTTTATGAGTTGGTATTTTTGTCCAAGGGAAAATGCTCCTTGTTGGCCTTCAAAAAGTCTAATCTGCTTACATTTTTGTTAAAGAAGTTCAATGTGAACATCAACAGATCGAGCATAAAATGTGAATACAATAGATAGAAAAATGCTGAATGTTTTTTGAATAACATTTACACACCACTGCATCTCCGAATAGAACATGTCACTACTCTGGCTCCACCATGCTGTGCTTGAAGTAAATTATTTGTTACATGTAACTACAAAGTTCCAGTTTGCAGGTGAAACAAGACATCTCGTGTGCATTTTGCAATTATTTGTCAAATAAAACACCAATTCAAATAGTAACAACTTTGTTTGTTTTTCATGGATGTCATTTTCTTTTGAGGAATTAAAAAAACTAAAACATTTAGGGTGCATTTACACTTGCATTTTGGCCACATCCAAATTGGGACTAAACCCAAAACTAAACCTGGACTAGATCAGGACTAAACCGAGTCTATATCGGGACTAAAATGGTTTCAATTTAGAATGCACACCTTAGAATAAAATGATTTGAATAGCGTAAATCCTTTAAATCACTCTACCATGGCTCACCCCTGGATAAATCAGGCATTACACAGACTTGTAACCATAAGGTTCACTTTACTAAAAGTCAATTTTGCAATAAACTAGTCGATTCATTTCAATTTATTACTTTATAGTCCATCTGACAAGTGGGAGTCAGGATAGAAATGTAAGGAGAAGGGAGAACACTTCTCAAAGCTATTAACATATACAGGTGGTGCATTTTGAATACTTAACAAGGTAAAACCCATAGAGATCGAAACCTTTTTTCAAGGGCTGGGACAAAGTGAAAAAGTTGCAGCAAACAAATCATACATTTACACATTTAAAAGAGACCTTTAAGAAAACATAAACGCCTACATTTAAACCACGGATAATATTCGTAGGATACTTGCTCTTCAAAGAGAATAAAGTAGGAAAATGGTAGGAATAATGGTAATAATTCCTGCCGCATAGCCATTATGAAAGATACGAAGAATACGAAGATTCAGATGATGTAGATTAGAAAATAAATCATTAATAAAAATTGTTTTTAAAAAATCTATTCATTTAATTAATAAGCTACATCAAATATGCCTATAAATAGATAAATACATATTAACCATTATATTTTTAGCCGATTTTGGTTGAGAAATTATTGTTTCAGATTACCCGTAAACACACTTCTCTCCCGCCAGTAAACGACGCCGAAACTCTTTTACAAACGTCTTCTTTTTACATCCTTATTCCATTTTATTATTATTCATTATTATTATTATTATTATTATTATTACTTTGCGTCCCGTTCTTTTATGTGACGTTCGACAGCTGTTTACGAGCTTTTTTGAAATAAATTCGTATTTGTGCTGGTATATTTTTGCTAAATTGAAAAGGTAAGATTGAATTAACTCCAAAAGCTAGCAACTTAGAGTTAAAAACGTGTACCACAATGAAAACATCAGAGGATCAAGTTGTTGAAGATGACTCTGGCTACCATGATGACGAGGTAAAATAGATAATTATGTGTCCTTTATGCGAATACAATATGACAACAATATGATAAAAATGTTATTTTCATTTAACAGGAGACATTTTTCCAAGATATTGACCAGCTGCAAAAACATGGAATAGTAAGTACCTCTAAATATTCCTTAAAGAAGACATACTATGCTAGAGTATTTGGTATCAAACTATAACATACATGGGTCATTATTTTACATCAACGTAATATTGACTAAACGGCTTACTTGTAGTGTAAATATCACCATATACACATAATTATTCTAACTGAAATACTAAAATTATATGAATTAAATCTGTCTCTCAGAAACCTAATTAGTATCTTAAAGCTGACACTCTTTGGATGTTGCTGGAGAAGAGCCACTAGATTGAATTTAATTTTAAGGTTGTTGAGACTTTACTTTTTTCTTGACTGTATTTAAAAATAATCCATTAAGATTAATATATTCGCAGTGATTGCAGTTGCCAGATTGGTGCTTTCACCGTAGAAAGCAGTAGGTTTTTATGAACTTGTTTTTATAGTTGAAAATTACTACGTGACATTTTTTACCCAATATGTGTGACCCGTTGGCTGATTTTATTTTAATTTTTATCGCAAGTAATTACAGAGCAGTGGGTGGAGATAAGTGATAGGTGAAAACAGAAATTTTCCAGGCACTCAAACCTCAAATGCAGGACAATAGATGATTACTTAATGATGCAAAAATCAATCAAAATAGTTGCGCTTAAAACGGCGTTATAACATGGTGAAAAGCTTATAAAAGTCTAAATGCTCACTTTGTTTGGTGGGTTAATACCTGTTGTAAATATAAATGATAGGTTTAAACCAATCAAGTAGCAGTTTGTGAGGAAAAGTTCTAAAACATATAGATGACATCACACTAGGAAGACTCATCTAAAACATTGCCTCAATTTACACACAAAAAACACATATTTTCAACCCTTTAAACATTAATTCAACATAAACATAAATGTCCAAAGATCATTTCTGTGAACATTTTGTGACGTTTAATTGTCATATTTCAACCCTTTAAACATTAATTCAACAAAATAATGTCCAAAGATAATTTCTGTGACATTTTGTGACGTTTAATTGTGCCCAGGGTTACTGCATGGTTGCTAGGTAACCGTTTTGTTATTTCCTAGAGTGATGTCATGATTTACAACCAGGAAGTAAAACTATAAACTCAAAAAGACGCTAAGCTTGGCTCAAATCTTTTTTTTGCCAAATCTTAAATATACCTATCTGAACGGTGTTTTAGTGAACAACATGTCACATACTTTTTAAATATTATACGTCCCCTTTAAAACCACTGCACTTTCTCTTTCAGAACATGGCCGACATTAAGAAGCTGAAGTCAGTGGGGATCTGCACCGTCAAAGGCATCCAGATGACCACACGTAAAACTTTGTGTAACATCAAAGGTTTGTCCGAGGCCAAGGTGGACAAAATCAAGGAGGCTGCTGGGAAAATGCTTGTAAGAGACTTTTATGTAATTATATGTTGTCATACAGTAATCCTGGTATTACACCTTAAATGTTTGACCATCCTTACTACACCCAGACTGTCGGTTTCCAGACTGCGTTTGAGTACAGCGCGAAGAGGAAGCAAGTGTTCCACATCACAACTGGAAGCCAAGAGTTCGAGTAAAGATTTGAACATATTATAAAAAATCTATTCACAGTGCGGACGAGTTACTTTAACATCTGTGTATTTCTGCAGTAAACTGTTGGGCGGAGGGATCGAAAGTATGGCCATCACAGAGGCATTTGGAGGTGATTTGGAAGAATTTGTTTTAAAAATGTTTCGGTTTTAAGTTGTATCATCATTATTTATTTATTTTTGTAGAGTTCCGCACAGGAAAAACCCAACTTTCTCACACTTTTTGCGGTGCGTAACATAAGTATAGCATATTACCTATACTATACTATAATATTCAAATGTATTCATAATGGTTTTTTCTTATAGTCACTGCACAGCTGCCGGGAGAGGATGGTTACACAGGCGGGAAAATCATTTTTATTGACACCGAGAACACTTTGTATGCTTAATAACACATCTAATGCACAATTATGTACAGTATATGAACAAAGTGGTTTCAGGGCTTGTTCTTATCGACTTCTGTGCCTAGCCGCCCTGATAGGCTGAGAGATATCGCCGACAGGTTCAATGTGGACCATGACGCTGTGCTGGACAATGTACTTTACGCTCTCGCGCTTACACAAGTGCGTCAGACCCAATACTTCATTATGTGTATTTTACTATTTGAGACAAGTTTTGTTAGACGTTCTATGTTTTGTCTTTAGGTGAACACCAGATGGAGCTATTGGACTTTGTTGCAGCAGCAAAATTCCATGAGGAGGAGGGTGGAGTGTTCAAGCTGTTGGTGAATACACTAAATACATCAACTTATAATTTGATAGTTATAATAGTGTATTTACAATAAGTGTCATATCTTATGCACCTGTAGTTTCATATTTAGTCTGTTCATTTACTAGGTCTAGAAGCATGAAACTAAAACAGGCAGCACAAATGAACGTAGGTGGAAGTCCCAATAGTGACAAAATGCTATATTTAAAAGTGACCGCCCACTGCTTGCTTCTGGAAGTAAAATTTCCATAAATTTTCACATAGAGATTAAAAAAGAAGAAAAAAAAAAATATGTTTGAAAGCTTGCTCAGGGCTAATCAGCAACGTAATTAGTGTAAGTAAATCTGTTTCTGAAACGTTATAAACCGGCACCTTATTAAAACATTTAGCAGAATTTAAAGTTTTACCTTTGTTTTTTGGACTGAAAACACCAGAGCCATGGACATTAGTTACCACATAGCTGCTTAGCCGCCGTTGTGCCTTTAAACTCTCAATATTATTATTTTTTCTATGCGGAACATTAATGAGAAATTTACTTTCGGAACCACAGCGAACTTCGAAGTGGCCGGAACTGTTGAGCTCGAACAAGAGCATCAAAATGATAATAATCCGGTTAAAATGTACTTAATTTTCTGCTGGATACTAATTAAATTGTGTCCATTGAATAATATCGATGTTTCAAGATCTTCTAGATTTTGAACACTGCTGTTATCATTGCTTCCTAGTTAACGATAAGATAGATAAGATATCACTTCATTAATCCCGAAGGACATTTTTGTGCCAGAGAAGTTTCAAGCTAAGGAAATGAAGCAAGTAACATCAAAATATGATATAATTTGAATGGAAAAGCGGCTGCTCAAAAACCTTCAAATCAAGAAGGAATCATTTGCCTGAAAACAGTGAATATCTTTTCGGTGTAATACGTAGATTATAGACTCCATCATGGCCTTGTTCCGTGTGGATTTCTCTGGTCGAGGAGAGCTGGCAGAGAGGCAGCAGAAACTAGCTCAGATGCTCTCCCGGCTGCAGAAGATCTCTGAAGGTAATCATGTTTTAGCACAGTTATAATGAGTTTATTGACTTTTTTGGTTCTCATCTCACTTCAGAGTACAATGTGGCCGTCTTTGTCACCAACCAAATGACTGCTGATCCTGGAGCTGGAATGACGTAGGTGTTGTTTTAAGTAAAAGACTTTGAAAAGAATTTGATTGGAAAACAATGTTCTTTTTAAATTTCGTTTCAGATTCCAGGCTGATCCGAAGAAGCCGATTGGAGGACACATTCTCGCTCACGCCTCCACCACTCGTTTGAGCTTGAGGAAAGGTCGTGGTGAAATGAGAATTGTTAAGATATTTGACAGGTAATTAAAGAGTTTATGTAGGAGGTTTGTTGTCAAATTGTTGTAATTTATAATTCCTTTGGGCCCATTTCTTGTAGCCCTGACATGCCAGAGAACGAGGCTACATTTGCCATCACTGCTGGAGGTGTCGCCGATGCCAAAGAATGAAGAAAAAAACCCTGTAATCTTTATGTTATTTATTATCTTCTATTTAATCTAACAATATTTATTGCCATTTGGGAGTCTTTCTTTGTTCCTGCTGTTTAACTGTTATAAAATAAATGTTATATTTCAAGCAAGTGAGTTTTTGAATTAATTAGGCCTGCCTTTGGCAGCGTTGCAACTGTCTGACCAAACATGCGCTCACAGCCCCGTGGCGATCACCCAGTCGCCCCTGGCAATAACCAGTGATGCATACTTACTCCTGCTATAAGAAAAATAGTCAACAATGAGTGAATGGGCGAACCGCAGCGCAAAGCTAATTTGACCACCTGAAGATGCTCAAAAACTCACCAAACTGCCCAAAATTCAGAATCGGTGAAAATGTTTGTTTTTTATGGGGCATTTTTTGGTGCGTTAAAAAATGGCGTGATAGCGCCACCGACAAAAGTCAAAATACATTGCGCCTATGGGAGACGTCCCGACGTCAACTTTGTTCTAGAGCTACAAAATTCGGGACACGCCTTCCTCTCCTGAGGAAAAAAAATATATATTATTGTGGCCACGCCCCCTCAGTAACCTTATGGCCGCCATCTTGATTTGAAAATGAAAACACACAGGGTCAGCCATTATGCTCATGTTGAACTTTAACAAACTCCCCCTCGGGCGTTTCGCCCACTGGCCTCAAAATTGGTGTACGTCCTCTAGACAAGTGGGACATCTAAAGTTATCAAATTTTTTTTGCTAAGTTTCACAGTATACGTGCAGCGCAGCCGCAAATTTGGACAACGCATTTTGAAATTTTGCAAATTTTAACATTGCTCCCATTTGCGCTAAACGGGTCCGATGTGGACAAAATTTGAATCAGTTGCTAAACTTTCAAGCTTGGACCTGTTTGTGGTGAAAAAAATCAAAATGAGTTAAATTTAAATTAACATTGACAGAATTTTTTTTCAAAATTTGGCCCCATTCTATTTTGGCGTGATGTCACCAAATGTCAAAAAAGCCAATCAGACTTATGCCATATTTTTTACAGCGTAGCCATAGCGATGATAGAAACATCCAATGTTATCCTAATGGGAAAATCGCGGAAATGTCCACATTTTTACGCTTCACACTTTAACAAACTCCTCCTTGGCCGATAGCCGGATCAAGCTCAAATTTGGGGAATATTCCTCTTGAGAAGTGGGGCATCAAAAGTTATCCCAATGTTTATTATACGATTTATGGTGTCTGTGCTGCGTAGCCGCAAATTTGTCCCACAAATCGAAACATTTTACCATGAACAAACTTGCTCCCATTTGGTCTTTAGAGCCTCTAAACTATATCGTTTTTCCGAATGAAATTTTGCCAGCCCAACCAACTTTAAATTTGGTGACAATCATTTTCATGAGAGACCAATCAAATGATATCCAATTTTTTATTCTGTGCTACCGTCTCTGAGTGGCGGAGCTGCAAATTTGACTGAGAATTGTGTTAATTTACACTGGTTATGCACAGCATTGGCCGTGTCCAATGTGTCGCCATCTGTTTAGTTCTTAGATAGCGCACACAATGAGGGCGCGCTAGTGCTATCTTTGTCAAGTCGAAAGTGCTGGGTACGAAGCCCGGCGGCTCGCGAGAGCCGTTGGATGCCGCTTGCGGCTTTTAATTAATTTTGTTCCTTCATATTCAGTCTAAGCTTATTAATGCACTCCTTCATTTTGTCATAGATTATATTTTTTATTACGTTTTATTATTAATCATTGTACATTGACAAAGCAAATTCCTAGTTTGTGTATTTTGTTCACTTACAATGTCCTTTTATGATTCTAATATAAATGCAGTTATAATGTGTTATAGACATTTTTGGGGTCAGTCTGTTCACTTTTATAACTTTTATAACTTTTATAATTATTTTCCATAACTATTATTACTCCACTCTCTAAATCCTGGCAGTGGTCCAGTGCTGGGCTCTAGCGGTGGACGGGGGAAGTGCAGCGGCAGTAGAGCACTTCTCGTCCTGCGAGATCCATATGCTTCAGCAAAGCACGGCTTAACAAAGCAATGGGAACTTGTTCAAACGCGCTGCTCCGAGTCTGAACACACCAGCAAACAGGCGCACATTTCGGGACTCACAAGGCCATTAGCCTTTTCTTAACGCGGAAAACTCTACTCTGGAGCAGGGAGCGATGGACCCGACAGACGCCCCGGATTCGTGGGAGCTGGAGGAGGATGCCGAGGCCCCGGCTGCCGCGGCGGAGCTGCCCGCTGCCTTCGCCGCGCTCAACGTCAACGCCAAGCCGTTTGTCCCCAACGTGAACGCCCCGGTGTTTGTGCCCAGTTTCCTCCAGAGCAACACCGCGGACGCGCCGGCTCCTGAGGGTGGGTGATCTCCGTTAGACAGCTGGGTGGAAGTTAGCTTAACTTGCTAGCTCTTCTGCTAAAGAAGCTAAGTTAGCCTTCTCGGTGCCAACTCGCTGCGTTCAGCACCAGCCCATGCTCGTGTCGCTTTTTTATCTAATCAACAAGTCACTGTGGCTTAGACTGACCTTATCACCGTGTAATAAACCTATTTATGTTTCAGTAATAGCCGCAACTGTCAGACAAGTCGGGCCACCATTCTGTATGAATATTGATGAAAGTTTGATGTGCTTTGTGTCTCTTGTTCTAAAGGTTCCGCAGAGCCCGTGTCCAGCATGGAGGTGGCAGACACAGCCGGTATGCACATGTGCTTTTCATTAACACAGTCTGGTTTTTAGAGGAACAGAACAGGTTAAGCATTTGAAAACCTAACAGGATGTGATCTGAAGGGCTCCACATCATCTTTATCACTTCAACAATTTTTAAAGCTAGACATTAGTAAAACTCGTGTGCACTCGTGGGCCTTCATTTTAATATGATGCAACCACTCCTTTCTGAAAATAGACTTCTCATTGGCAGAGGCTGGAGGACTGTCAAGCAGTGCAAGGTCCTGGCCTCAGATTTGCTCACGACTGTTTTTCCAAAGGCAAAGTGTTTGGTTACTTCAGTTTACTCCCAGTTTATACTTCTCTGTGATTTTTACTGATTTCGTTTCCTTCAGTGAGGAGAAACGTTGTCTGCTGAACTTATTAAAGCTCGTGGGATGCTTGCTTTCCATATATAATTTGTTTATAATAACCATATATATATTTAATTTACATTGTTGTCTCAAAATATTAAGAGAAGTGGTGGCTTTTACAGGTCCATCCAACCAAATAAATAAATGACTGAGTTGATAGCTGCAGTCTGTACTGTTTTAAATGGGGAGAAATGAATGATTCCTTTTCTAAAGTTTATATGGGTGGTTTAGGTCGGGAACTTTCCATTCCATTCTCTCAGCTGCTTTAAAGCTTTGAAGTACTGTGGAATTCTGTTGTCAACTCCTCCCTACAGACAGATATCTAAACTAATAACCAGAAGTGTGTCAGAACTGAAGAAGCTACTTGGATGAGTGGCAAAATGTTTTCAATCTATAAACTTTGTACAGTTGACAGAGTTTTCTTCTCAGACAGAATTCATTGAATCTATATCAAGATTCCCTTTTGTCTGATAAATGTGCCATTATAACTCACTAGTCTGCTAAAAAAACAAGCAAATCTGATGCATTGTAGGCAAAGTGGGAATGACACATTGGGTCCGTTCACACATGGTGTTATTTTTTCAGAATTTGGGCCCACTTTAGTCCTGATGTGGTTTGGTCCTGTTCTAGTCTTTTTTTAGACCTGATCTAGTCAGTTTTAGTTTGCGGCAGAGTTGGTCAGTAACTAAGTAAATTTACTACAAAGTACTGTACAGTTTTTGAGGATCTGTACTTTACTTGAGTTGTATTTTAGCACTTGAGTACTTACTTTGCCTCCACTACATTTGAAAGACAAATATAATACATTCTATTCTGCTACAGTTCTAACAAGCTTTGAGTCTGTTAGTTCTTGCTTTTATTTTGGAAATAGTAAATATACAAATTATCAGCTACTTGAATTCCTTTATCCAATGTACCCTTTATAACCAAATATGCCTTTCTAATCTAATCGTTTACATCATTTGTATTCGTTGTGCATGGTGGACTGAAAAGGATACGACAAAAATACAATTTGCATCTTGTCTTTAGAGGGAGACAGTCTTTTTTTATTTTGACGTTTTAATTGATAATAATGTGTAAAAAAAAAGTGCTTTCAATACTTAAGTAGATTCTACAGCGAATACTTCAGTACTTTAACTTAAGTAATCGATTCTCTGAGCTACCTTTACTTGTATTGGATCAGGTGTATCTGTACTTTACTCAGCTAATGAAAAGCCTCTGGTTTTAGGTTTAGTTCTGGTTTAGTCCCAATTTTGATGTGGTGAATGTCCAAGTGTGAACACACGGCGAGTTTATCAGGGAATTTCTCAATATTTGACCATTGTGGATAAATGAAAGCATCTCCAGATATTGATATTAGTAAATGATGAATTGTCCAGAAATTGTGTCAGAAAGTTTTTTTTTACCACCTTTAAATTTACGACAATAATTATTAGGATTGTCAAACGTTATGGAAAATTCTATAATTAATTGATACTAAAACTAGTATTAAAAAAAAAATCATATAAACAGGACAACATTTGTGTTATGTTTTTTTGTTTTTTTTCAATGTTTTTCAATATTTATAAACATGAAATAAAATGAATATTTTTGTATAAATTGCAGAGATAAGTATTTTGAAATCTGAGGCTGACCAGTTTTGGAAGAAAAATGAAAACATTGATAAATATTGTAATTACGATTAGGTTAGCCATTTTTTATCAGTGCACATCAAGCCGCCTGAACTTTTGAGAGAACTCTGAATTGTCAACTGCTAATTTAATAAATAAATACTTTTCGGGCTAACCGACATGGTAATCTGAATAATCACATATTTATTTAGCCATTTCAACCCGCAATTGTGACTCCCGCATTTGTTTGTAGCCCCAGTGGAAAACGGAGGCACAGAGGCAGACATGACCACGGAGGAGGAGACGTGGGAGCAGAAGGAGGAGCCCGGCGGAGGGGGAGGAGGCGGGGGGCAGGGGGACGCCGCAGGGAAGGAGGACGAGGAGATGATGGAGGAGGAAGAGGAGGAGATGCCCGTGCCCAAAGTGGCCCTCGCTCCGCCGGACGCCCCAAAGAAGGAGCACGTCAATGTGGTGTTCATCGGCCATGTCGGTATGTAACGCCAGCGTATGTAGTAGAATTGTGATTTATTGCGTTGTAATGATAGAAAAACACACGATTTACTGAACCTTTTCATTTATTGTAAGGATTTTAAGGTAGACGACAGCTCTGAGCATGTATCAACAAGTCACACTAATCCAACAAAGGCTGTATTCTTATCTGTTCTTTGCTGCTGCTGCTGCTGCTGCTGCTGCTGCCGTTGTTGTTGAACAGGGGAAAAAAAGTTGTTATCGAGCATAAAATCCGATCAGTTTACTTAATGTTCAGTCAATAGAGATTTAAAGATGCTAAAAATGCTTAAGTTAGCGTTCATTCAAGAGTGTTCTGACAGTTAGACCTTCCCGCAGTTCATCTGGTTGTTCCACCGCTCTTTTGTTTATGTTTTTAGATTGTTCAAGGCAAAAAAAATATAAAAACTTAAACAAAAGACTTTTTTTTTTCACATTTTATCTGTAATCATCAGAACAACAATCCACAATCGCTTAAATAACATTAATTTGAGGAGTTGCAAGAATTATTTTAATATTTATGTTAATCCATTATGTATTTGATAAAATGTTGATGTTTTTTTCATTCAGATGCTGGTAAATCAACTATTGGAGGCCAGATCATGTAAGTACACACATAGTTCCATTTGTCAAAACCACTGTTGTAAAATTTATACTCCATAGGAATGTCGTTTTATTATATATATCGAGTCATCAAGCCAACAAACTTCATTCATGTTCTCAATGTTCTTTTCACCTTGACTTGATAACAGTGAAACAACGTAATGTCAGTCGCTGGTTTGAATAATTAAATGACTTATGTCTGTTACAGGTACTTGACTGGAATGGTGGAAAAACGAACCCTGGAGAAATACGAAAGAGAAGCTAAAGAGAAGAACAGAGAGACTTGGTGAGCGCGCGAGGCTTTCTTTGTTTGACAGTAAACAAGCGCTGATAGGCTTCATGTTCCCGTGTCTAGAGCGCTGACGCCCACGCACCTTTTTATTTTGAGTGCTCACATATTTTTAAACCCCGCTGCCTCAGGTATTTGTCGTGGGCTCTGGACACAAACCAGGAGGAGAGAGACAAGGGGAAGACGGTGGAGGTGGGCCGGGCTTACTTCGAGACGGAGAAAAAGCACTTCACCATCCTGGACGCGCCCGGGCACAAGAGCTTCGTACCAAACATGATCGGAGGAGCGTCTCAGGCCGATCTGGCGGTGCTGGTACGTGGAGCGAATGTGACGGCGTTCTAGAATTTTCTATTTTCAAAATTCCTATATTTTAAAGGACACATTACGCATTATTTGTTAAACATTCAGTTGAGGACCTCTGCTTTAGCATCTCATGTTTTATAGTTTATATAGATTGAAAACCCCACAATATTTCCTACCTGTAAGGCATTCCCTCACATGGATTGGTGTTAGCGCTCCAATCTTTTGGCAGCAGAGGGAATTACCATCTAGTATTAAATAAAACCTAGCTTGCCCCTGACATGCTAATACAAGTACGCAGTTGTAACGAACGATTTGGCGGCAGAAATGCTCAGAACAAGTCTGGGGATGAGTTATGGAGGTAAAAACAGCAAGTAAAATCTCGGAACAAAGCTGATAAATTTGTGTTTTTGTGAGACTCAGAGGGAGAGGAATTACAGGATTCATTAAACAAAACTGAATGAAGCTAAATACAACGCCCAGTATATTTTTGATGAGGGAACAATGTTATGACATGGTTAAAAGCTCAAAAAAAGTTAGGTTAGCATATTAAGTGTCCTTTTAAACTTGATCTTTTATGTAATTTTTATAATGTTATTATTAGATGTGTTAAATGCAATACTATGGGACATTCCAGGCAAAGCAATAACATCTCTATGGAGACAATCAGATGGTGTACCAGAAAATAATGGCAGACTGCACGTTTAATTGTTCATGTGTTTGAAAAATGCCACATTTAAAAGAAATAATAACATAATGGAATTTTTTCTTTTTTTTTTTTTTAATGCCATAATTCATTATTGGCCAGATTTGTTTCAGTGAATAGGCCCTCATGCAGAGAACTAATACACATAAACCAGACAAAAAGAATAAGAGTAGATGTCCGGATTAGTAAAGTAAATTTTCAATATCAAAAATGTCTGATGTTATTTCAAGTCCGGTCCTTTTATAGTTGGTTCTGTTCCTGCCATCCATCTTCTTGTTATTGCTTTTCTGCTGCAGCCAAAAGTGCATTCCACAGGTATCCATCACTTCCATTGTTGGTGTTTTATGTCAGAGTTACATAGTTTTTAAGCAAATGGTAAACCAAGTCAAAACATGTAAAGCTTCAAGAGAAATCTGACCCTACACTTCAGTCTCAAAGTACGCTCTTCAGACGGTTCCGCTTTAATCTCCCGGTATTTGAGCATTTATTTATTTTGTTTTGTTTTTCAGGTGATCTCAGCCAGAAAGGGCGAGTTTGAGACGGGCTTCGAGAAGGGGGGGCAGACACGGGAACACGCAATGCTGGCTAAAACCGCCGGAGTCAAACATCTCATTGTCCTTGTCAACAAGATGGATGACCCCACAGTTAACTGGAGCCTGGAGAGGTACGCAGTAGTGTTACTCACTGTACAAATCAAACAGCTTTTGTCGTTGGGAAAGCTGATGTCCAATATCTATCCAACAACCATTTCAGTGGCTCAATCATATCACTTTATCATTATACCATTTTGAGTAGAGTCACAGCTTATGGCATTGGTCTGTTTAAAGAACATCAAAAACACACTTGGATTTGTATTTAGCTTCATTCGCGCTTGTTTGATGAATCCTGTTTAGTAAGTCGTCTCCCTCTGTGCTTCAAAAACATCCTGTTTCAAATTTTCCTGATTTGTGACATCATAGGTAGAGCTCTGAGAACTTCGGTGCTGTTTTTAAGTCTAGAAATCACGCCTAGACGTTTTTTGGGGGGGATTTCTGTCATCAAATCGCATTCCCTCGGAGCGCTAACTCAATTCCTGATGTGGGAAACGCCTGACTGAATGAAAATATAATCTGTGCTTTTAGTAGACACACTATTTTAAGTTCTAAAACATGAGATGTCAAAACAGAGTCACTAAAGAGCACGTTTAAAGGTCAATAACACTTAAAACAATGAATGCTATTTATTATTTAAGTCTATAAAGAAGTATGTTTTATATTGTCTTAACATGTGACCACCCCTTTGTCATTATTAACCTGATATGTTTTTGTTGTGTGCCTTTTAAAGATACGAGGAATGTAAGGAAAAGCTTGTGCCATTTTTGAAAAAAGTGGGCTTCAATCCCAAGAAGGACATCCACTTTATGCCTTGCTCTGGACTCACAGGTGCCAACCTCAAAGATCCGGTGCCAGAATGCACCTGGTACACGTAAGTTACACATTTATAACTGCCATAACGTCATCAACCTTTGCCCTGTGTTGAACTGAAGTGCCTCTAAGCGCTTGTTAATCGAGCGATAATGTGTGATCCTTGTTCTGTCCTCAGGGGTTTGCCATTTATAGCCCACCTGGACAGTTTGCCAAATTTCACCAGATCCAGTGATGGGCCTGTCAGACTGCCAATAGTAGATAAGTATAAGGTGAGTTCTCTGCTATTCTTTTGTTGTACCAGAAAAGCTTTAATCATGGCAGTTTGGCGGCATCTCGCTCTATATCCCTCTCTTTTAACCGTAATTCATTTTCTCGGCTTAGTTTAAATCTTGGATGCGTCCTGTAAACACTTGTAGAGATACTTTTTTCTCTCCATGTTAATCTGATTTGATTTCCTTTCCATTTTTGCCAAACGTCTCCTTTGTCATCTTGTTTTATATATTCATGTCTTGCGGTTGCGTAAGAGCCTTATGTGGCGTTATATGACTAAGAAGTCCCCACTGGTGTTCGCCTGATGTAACAGGATTATGGCTAACTGGATGCTACGTGCTCATTTCTGTCCTTGCCAAGAAGTGACAATACACAGCTGCCTGAAAGTAGACGATCTGGTGTTGTTTTATTCTAACATAAACTAGGCCTGTCATGCGCTGTAATAAAGAAAATAGAAACACAATAGAGCTCCTGCATCACATGAATAAGTTTGTAGAGGACGCCATTGCGGCAGGGAAGAAACTGCGGTAATGAACAGCAGCGAGTCTGATATGCAGGTTCTGGAGTGTAGCTTTGTGATTAAATGAAGCCGTACATAACAATACATCTAAAAAAGCGAATCAGATTGAACATTAGTGACACTCGTCTGGTTCAAGTGTACCTTTAAAGAATTTAGATTGCAACTTAAATCTGCAACATCTGGACGTTTGATTCACTTTCCACCTTCTAATTCTAATGTCAAAAAGTGTCGCTGGAGATGTTTGTGAGAAATCTACTTTATTATAAAACCCTGTACATATAACGTTTAAATTATAAATTTTGATAAAATAGTGAAACATTTTGTTTTCTAATTATTGAAGCGGTTTTGTGCGACGCAAATTTACTCATGTCGATGTAATAAACACCCGGTTTGTGGTTTTATTGAACAGTTTTTGAAAAGCATTTCTCATATCTCTTTAAACTACTCTCTCTTGGTGAATTAATAGATTAATAATTATTAGGATTGCCAATATACAATCTTTGTTGAAATCGATGGTTAGCTCTTTCCCCAAATGAAAACTCAAATGACTATAAAAGTACATTTGTAGCTTAATTATTGAGTGCCTTGACTCACTACAGTCCATTTAGTTTCAGAAATCCACTTTTCTCATCAATCTGGACCTTTGGGAATCCAGTAAAAGGCTCTGTATTTCTTTCTGCCCTTGATAACATGTCCATCCCAGAGCAGAGCACAAAAACAATCCACAATCTCTGAAACTTCTCTGATTAAGTTTGATAAGTGCGGTCGACGCCGTTAGTTTCAATGCCAGTGTGGAGTTTGCTGGTGCATGCTGGGATGGCGCGATGACATGCATGCAGGAGCTCCATAGCAGTGGTTCTCAAACTGTATACGGTACTTTCTGTTATGGTGTTGTCCCATTTTAGACCTAGTTTAACCTTAGTTTATCTGAACTAGTTCTGCATTAGACCTGGCGGTGCCCAGAAATCCAAATCCTTTCTTTGGTGGTACTCTGAGTGAAACCACTGCACTATAGTACTTATTTAGTATCTATAATTACAGTAGTCATACAGGTTACTTCATCGACCTTCTGCAGCTCAAATCCTTTCGTACTCCAAAAGAAAAACAAAACAATTCCCCACTTTTGCAAATAAATGTTCACACAATAAATAATGAGTCCCAAAAAATCTTGTGCCTGCTATTATTTATCGAACAGTAAGTCAATATAGTAATTATCATTCAACTGTCTATCGTAAGCATTTTCTTAGTTTTAACTGTTCAAATTGAATGTCGGCGTGTTACTGTACGTACAAGAGCGACAGTGGTCGGAGATTAAAATTTTATTATTTTTCACAGAAACATGGGAAACACATTTTATTGCTTTATAATTACCTTCATGTTGCTATAGATACAAAATGCTTAGGCTGCAAAAATGTAATCTCATCACTTAATTTCTATAAAACACCGGTGAAGCAATTTTCTCCCGCTGTATTTATATTTATAATTTTCTCCCGATGTATTTTCTGAGATTAGATTCAAAGCAGTAAAAACATTTAATTGTGCCTTTATCACTAAAACATTCCTTTAGAGAAACAAACATTTATTCTTTAAACACAATGGCTTTGATTAAGTTTAGCAAATGCCAATTGTGGCGCACACAACCCTATCTTTGTTTACGACCGCGTTTCCTCTATTAGACATTCCTAGATTATTGGAGCAGAAGACATGTTTACACTTGCTGATTGCGTGTGTGCGTGTGTGTGTGTGTGTGTGTGTGTTTGCAGGACATGGGCACAGTGATCCTTGGGAAACTGGAGTCAGGGTCCATCAGCAAAGCCCAGCAGCTGGTCATGATGCCAAACAGGGTAAGACTTTAAAACAAACCGGCTCTTCAGTTGAATCCACGCACTTCTCCTCAAACGGAAAAAAAGAAAAGAAAAAGAAAAGGGGATTGTGTTACCAGGCCAGTTTGTGTTTCAGCAGCGGCAGAGGCTCTGGTTACTTGCGCAGAACTGAACCTTTTGTTAAATTTTTTACAAAGAAGAATGTCTATTAGTCCAGACAAACATCTATAAAACACAGAAAACCACTAGTATTACTATAAAAATACAGTATATCAGCGCTGCACAGTAATAAAGTACAAAAGTAAAAGTCAATTTTACAGTGGATACTCTTTACTTTTACTTCTTTACATTTGAGAGCAGCATCTGTACTATCGACTCCACTATATTTTTTGAGGAATGGAAGGACTGGAAAGAAAAAAAGTACCGCCACTTTTCATTTTGAGTTCAGACCCAGCCTTTGAACAAACCAAAAATATATAATTAAATTGTTAGGAAACATTGAGAAATTGATTGATTGACGACAAAAAATCTGGACTCAAAAAAAAAAAAAATCAATATCACCATGTTTCACTCTTGAATGTTTTTTAAAATCTGTGCAAAATATTACAGGTATTAGTTTTTACGCTAAAATTAAAACTACTTCAATACTTCCTTTTACCATAAGTTAAATTGATTCCTTCACCACTGCAGTATATATAACTATAATAATGGCTAAAGAGCTATAAGAGTTGGTGCTACAGCTTCCTTATTAGCACAGCAGAAACTTTGAGACTCAAAAATGCAAAGTAAAAGTGTTTCTAAATGAAACAACTGTATTTGTTTGTACTGAACTGTCTAGAGCTGGAGCATGCTCAGAATGTACTGTCACATCACATATAACATTGACTTAAATAAAAGTATTAAAAGTACGTTAGTATAGAAGAAAAAGTGTTTAGTGTTAAATTGTAATATTGATAAAATGTGTCCTGATTTTTATCTATATAATTCTCATTTTTGTTTGCTCAAAAACTCAAAGATGTCTCTATTTACATACTAAAATAACAAACCCAGGTCTAAAATCATAAGAAAAAAATACTTGTACTTTTCAGTCCGGCTCTCAAATGTAGTGAAGTAAAAAGTATCCATTAAGTTAAATACAGATTGTACATTACTTTTGCTTTAGGCACTGAGGCTGTTAGATTGCACTTTTAAATGAAATGTATATTTTAGTTCAATGAGGTCAAATAACACCATAAAAGACTCAAATAAATATAACTAGACCATGTTTTGCAACTTGAATTTATTACAGAGTCAGTTTGCATGAATATTTTAGAATCCTGGCCTGAAAAGTTTAAAAAGACTGCAGCACATGTTTATGGAAATTTGCTGAATGCCACTCCACACACTTTTTTCACACTTTTTTCACACTTATTTCAAGTCAAAATGCTTTTCTTGTGTTATCTTACGTAATGATCGCATTGCTTATAGTTCTCTTTGATCATTTACATCTGCGCCCCATATGCATTTGTAAGTGATCCAAGTGTCCGATTGTTCCTGAATGTATCGCGACGTCTGCTGCAGCACACGGTGGAGGTGCTGAGCCTGCTGAGCGACGACGTGGAGACGGACGACGCGGCCCCGGGAGAGAACCTGAAGCTGCGTCTGAAGGGCATCGAGGAGGAGGAGATCCTGCCGGGCTTCATCCTCTGCAGCCCCGACAACCTCTGCCACTCAGGGCGCACCTTTGATGCACAGGTGACCGGAGCGCCATCTGCTGCTCACGCAGGAAAATATTCGACTATGTGAATAAAGGACGTTTCTAGGGCTATAATAGGACTACACCACCAGTTCACAAAGAAACCTTTAAAAATAAAATAAAATAATTGGGCTGCAGCAATTAAGTGACTAATTGTGCCTAGTCAACTATAATTGTAGTAATTGTAATTGTAGTTTTGATAATTTTTTATAATTGTAATTTTATCTGTAATCTTTATTCATAACGTACTTTAAAAACATCAAGTTGACCAAAGTGCTAAAAGAAAAAGGAAAAAAAACTACGAAAACAACATGTGTAAAACAACAACCTTTTATACCAATGAAAAAATGTCAAAAAGTAATAAAAAATGTTTGTATTTTCATCAAAAATAAACCTAATTTGTAAATATTCTCTATCTAAATGCCTTCAGTCACCATTTTGACCTTTTATTCAGTCAAAAATGTATTAAAGAACTCTGTTTAATAGAAATAATCGTTTGATTTATATATTAAAAATAATCTAAAATAAGTTGCAGCCCTATAACTGAATCTTTTTCGACAATGGAACACTGCTGGACGAATGAGGGATTACACCGACAGCCCTATAAAGTAACATCTGTATTGTACTCTTTTAAACACATGAAATCATCCTCATAATTGCTTTGTCTTTGTATCGAAACCTTCCTCAGATCGTCATCATCGAGCACAAGTCAATCATTTGCCCTGGTTACAATGCAGTGCTTCACATTCACACCTGCATCGAAGAAGTGCAAATCACAGTAAGTCAGAAAAGAAACCGGCTTTTTTCCCCCTGGTTCAGCTGGAGAACGGGAGTTTGCTGAATGTTGTACACTTTCGACTGCAGGCCTTAATTTGTCTGGTGGATAAGAAGTCGGGAGAGAAGAGCAAACAACGCCCCCGCTTCGTGAAACAGGACCAGGTGTGCATCGCCAGGCTGCGGGCGTCGGGAGTCATCTGCTTAGAGACCTTTAAGGACTTCCCTCAGATGGGACGGTTCACACTGCGAGACGAGGGTAAGAGCGCCGTCTGTTTGTCCAACGCACCTTTTAAACAAACGGAGTCACCGAAAACAAGAGCATTACTATTGTCTTTGTCTCCAGGCAAAACTATCGCCATTGGTAAAGTGCTGAAACTGGTGGCAGAAAAGGACTAAAGTGACTTCGGCAGCGTGCATGGAGATCTTCCACTCATTACCAGAGGAGAAATGCTGCTAGAGCCGACCCCAACCTGCTGCTCTCCTCACACACAACTATGCTGAGAGGGGAGAACGCCTGTGTGGAGGAGAACGCATCACATTAAATGAAGAAAACAAGACTGAATCAGTTTTTATTATGAACAATATAAACCAGAGACCAATTCCAGTGTGTCAGCTTTCTCATATTGAGAGCTCAGCTATGCCACTAATGTAGCTCCCCCTTCAGAACTCCCACAGCTAACAGCGCTGTTGGCTAGCCATGCCATTTGTTTTTAGAATGGAGATGGATGCTGAGTCAGGGGAAGAAAAGCTATCGAAAAGAACACATGGATCTCATATTCTGCAACAGAGCAGGGTTAGCCTATATTAATGATAGTCACCAACTACACCTCCCTTTATAAAGAGTGGGGTTTACATCCAGTGGACTCTGATTTGTGTCTAAGAAGTGATGTATGCACCACAAAATGTTTATTTGGTCTCTCCTTGTCGGAAATGGTTTGCGCTCACATAATACTCTGATGACCCTCGGATAAACAGACATGGCTGTTACATAATCAGAACTGAAAATAAATGATCAAGATGCAAAAAGTGTCTCATTTTTAAAAATGATTGTCAGATCTCTTTTGGTGTAGTTTTTATTTCTTGTTTTACCTTTAGTATAGACTGCGGCACATACTGCCATATTAGGACATATCTGCTCAAATATGGCATACCAGATAATGGTGAACTCAATGTTCTTGCAACAAACAGCAGGTTCATCTCAGATACTGTGACTGAAATACAGTGTTCAATAAAGTTCCGTTAGTGTGTCACGTGGTAAGGTCCACACACTGCGCATGCGTTACTGGAAGCTCCACGTGAAGCGCAGAGCATGGCTGTAAATATGGAAAATAAAGAAATTGTTTTAGATCGGACTCAGGTAAGTCGTTTTTCTTGATCTAACAGCTCTAGTGGATCATTGTCATACACTTACTCCTGTCAGTTTACTCTGACTATTTAGTAACATGTTAATATGTGCTTATATACAACTCAGCTAGCATTAGCTTCTTAGCTTTTCGGCAGGCGTGTTTTTGTCACTTCTCATTCCAAAATAACTGTTTGTCAGGTGAAAAAGGCTGTCCAGGCTTTACAAGCTTTCTTAAGAACCAAGTCCCACCGGAGAGTCTCTGCTGCTGGATGAGGCTCAGCAGATCAGCCTGCTCTTCACTCTGTGGAAGATTCCCAAAAAAAAGCACAGACCATCCGCATGTGAGAGCCAACAGGCAGTTATACTTCTGCTTTGAGCACCTTCACACAACTAATACTAAAACATCTGTTTGTCTGTGCAGCCCATTGCCCCACGGCCAGAGGTCTGACACAGATGAAGTGTGCCTCTTCACTCGAGATGAGCCCAACATGACTCCAGAGCAGACCCAGAGGTTTTACAAGAAGCTGCTGGAGCAGAGAGGAGTCAAATGTGTCTCTGAGGTATGTGCCATTTGTGCCATGTTTCAGTAAAAAGTCAGTGTTTGCATCCATCTTCTGTTTAACATGATCCCGTATTGATCAGGTCATCCCATTCAAAACACTAAAGAAGGAGTACAAGCCCTATGAGGCCAAACGTCGCCTTTTGGGAAACTTTGACCTGTTTCTATCTGACGACCGCGTCCGCCGCCTGCTGCCATCCCACATCGGAAAACACTTCTACGAGAGGAAAAAGTAAGAACTCAAGATAACAAGATTACATTTCTTTTTATTATCTATCATCAACAATCCACAAAATGCAAATCTCAAAACTGTGACAAATGTTAAATTCGACTTCCAAAACGTTTTTTCCTCAGAGAGCCTTTGTGTGTGGACCTGCAGAGCAAAAACTTGGCCAGAGACATCCAGAGACTCGTCCAAGGCACAAGTCTGAAAGTCAACAACAAGGGCAGCTGCTGGTAAATCCGAAATCTAGTTTGTATACAGCCGTTTGAAGCGTTGTTTATTGAAAAGCACATGTCAAATAAACAAAATCCCCGTTTGTCTGTGCAGCATGGCTCGTGTGGCGCACTCGGGCATGACTGCTGATGAGGTGACGGACAACATCGAGACCACAGTCCAGACGATAATGGCAAAAATGCAAACTGTGAGTTGAAAAAGCTTTTTTTTTGTGTCAGAAATGTGTTCACTGCGATTGGATCTTCACGCATTTCTGTGTCTTTTTTCTAATGAAACCATTCCCATTATCGCGTGTGGCCTGTACTAAAATAAACATAGCTGAACAACACAGATTATTCCTATGTTATAAACGTTTATTTTGTTTTCTTTTGGCCAACTAACTGAGGTTATTATACGACTAAATGGATGTAGTTATAGTAATTAAACAACTTTCTTAACTTTAGCAATCAACAGCGTTCTCGGGTATATCATGTAATATAAAATGTGTATTATCGTAATATAATTCCGTGCTCACTGTAACTGATTGTCCTGCCAGTTGTGAAGGGAGGCAGACTGTGGAGACTGCAGCGCTTTAAAACACAAACAACTAAAGAGATGAGGTGTGAGGAGTGGAAGCAGAACTTAAATATCCCTTAAGTTGGTACAAATATTTTGTATGCCAACGTTAAGTATTTTTTCTATCATCAATTATATCGTTATCCCAAATGTACTCTTTTCAAAATACAAATTTAGGACATATTGCCCTGCCTTATTCTCGGGCATTTATTTTGTTTTCCACCTACCACAATTTCTGTTCTTTCAATCCGAAACTCTTATTGAAACTAGATATTTGTTTGAAGTATCGGTAGTTTTCTATTTTATTATTATTATTTTTTATTCATTTTGTATGAATTCATGATTATAATTTTTTTATAATATATATTTTGCTATTATATTGTTGTTTCATGTTGCACTTTTTCACCAAAGGAAAGTTCCTAGTTTGTGAATCTTCTGACAACTGCAATAAACCTTTTTCTGATTCTGAGTTTAAAAAAACATAAATACAATAGTACACATTTTGGCCTTTCCTGAATACTTTTATATAATTGTCTTGATCTATAATATGTTGCAATTGATAATTGTAAACTAATTGTGACTACTAGTTGATAATCATTATCTGGACTATACTGACTTATGATGAAGACTGTGGCATTGTTAAATTGTTATGAAACTATTTCAGATTTTCATCAATAATAAACTTTATTCATACATATTCTATCTAGAAGCCGTCATTCAACACGTTTCAACCTTTTTATTTGGTTAAAAAATCAGTTTAAAAATTCTCAATGTAGAATAGAAATAATCACACTCATCGATGACTAAAATAATGGTTTGTTTTAGATGGTCATCTCTTGATCTATATAAATTAATATTACGCCACATAGTAATATCCAACTAAGACTTACTATTGTGTGTTTTAAAAATGAAGAAGGCGTTGAGTATCAAGCATTTCTGTATCGAAATTGAGGTTGTAATTTTAGAATAATTACACTTGTAGCATTTCAACACGCATCTAATAAATGTATGCCGTACAATTAGGGGCTGCAACTAACGATTATTTTTGCTAATAAATTAATCCGCTGTCTATTCTGTCAATTAATCGATTAGTTGTTTGGATTGCAAAAGGCCTGTGAATGAGTTTCATATTAAATTTGACCCAGGTCCAGATAAAATGATTGGGCTACAGCACAGTTACAGAGAAAACAGGTTTTCCATCCAAAAACACTAAATATACTTTCATTTTTTTGGTGTAATTCCTGCATTCTTTGAGTCCTGATTTAACTTTTTATAATGGGTGTGTGCAAGAAAAACAATCTGTTGTGTTGTTTGTGCTTGTAGAAAGGACCACTGATCAAAGTCATCCATTTGAAGAGCCAGAATTCTGTGGCGCTGCCCATTTACACCTCAGACATGAGTCACCTCACTTTGTTAGAGGACATGAAACGCAAGACCAAGAAAGAGGTGCGTTCAACCTGATGCACCGTCATTCCTGATTGTTTACCTGCAAACTACACTAAATATGTACATTCACTTCTTTTTTTTTAATAGAAATTTGTGAAGAACAAGAGAGGCAAACAAACGGCTGCAGAGGAGTTGAAGGATGAGGAAAATAAAGCAGTGCCTCAAGAAGACAAAAAGGAGGAGGAAGACAATAAGGAGGAGGAGGAAATCCCTCAGCTGGTTCCCATAGAAACCCCAACCAAAAAGCCTAAACTGGAGGTCAGTGCTCATCAGCTGCTACTGAAGACTATATTTATTCCAGGCAAACGTGTCCTAATGAATCGCTGCTGTTGTTTTCGCAGAAACCGCTCAAAAAGAAGATGTTGGAGAAGGCGCCCAAGCCTCCCACAGCACAGAAAAAGAAAGCGTCAGTCAAACTCGGCAAAAGAGCGACGCCAAGGTGAAGAGGAAAAGTGCCTAAAGTGAAATGATGTCCACAAACGGCAACAATTTATAATAGGCTTTGACTAAATCATTATATTAGAATGGTTCGATTGTTCTGGAATGACCAAATCTCCAAACTGTTGCTACGTATTCTCATTGTAATAAAAATAACGTCTGTGCCACAAAAGAGTTGTTTCTCTGCCGAGCTATAAACAAAAATGTTGCTTTTATTCTGCCGATTTTTAAAGGCGCACTATCTTTACACCTACTTGCCATGTTGATGGTTTTACTTTGCCTGGAATGTTCCGCAATGTGGCATTAAACTCTATATTTGCCCTATTTGTTTTATTGCTGAAATGCCTTGAGAAACATGCATTCTGACAGTGAACGGAATCGCCTCTCCACAGATCTGACCTGTAACTTGACCTGTGGCTTCTACTGTTAGTCTCCATGGCGATAAGTTTGTACTTTGGAGCATTCCAAAACAATATCATCTCCATCTCTACAGTAAATGTTACTTTTTGACAGTGAAGTAAATGCATCAAGATTAAGAAGTACTCGAGTAAAAGTACAGATAAATGTGCAAACAAACGTACACAAGTAGAATGTAACACAAAGTCTGAAGTACCTGTTAAAAATGTTTAAGAGTAAAATGTTAAAGTATTTGAATTTTACACAGATTTGGAGAATTGTTAAAGCGTTAAAAATGTGTGATTTTGATCAAGAATTGTGTCCGTTCCAATCAATTTCCAGCGAATTTAACATTTTTTTGCTCAAAGTTGTGACTTGGACTCAAAACCTTTTGGCAGAATGCCACCATGAAAGAGCAGAAAATAACCCCTCAAAACATGAAAAATACTGTATCTTTTCACTCCAGTTTTCAAAATGAATTGAGTAGAAAGTGACGTAAAAATATACACTGTAAAAATAAAAAAATAAAAAGCCCAATTATACTAAACGAAATATTTAACTTCGTGTTGTACTTTTCAGCACTGTTTATTATACAAAGTAATTCTGGTGGTTTATATGTAAACATCTACACTTAAAAAGTAGCCCTTGGATTTCCCCCAAACTACATCAGCCCAACAAGGATTTATTTAGTGATGTTTTTACAAAAATTTGAAAACAGTCGTTTTAGTGTAATTAAATGTCACGAGCATTTTATTATTTTGTCAAGATTAGATGAGTTCAGCACTGTCCATCCTATTTTGTGTTGTACCAGTTCCTGTGGCAGCTGCTGCAAACATCTGCCCTCCACAGCTGGACCCATGCAGTAGGGTATGCCTCCCTGCTGGAGTCTGTGGTGTGTGCAACTTTAGCTATTTTTTAAAGAAATTACTCTTGGCCACACTTTTCACACATGTAAAAAGTAAAAAATAATTTTGTTATGTGTTTTGTTGTTTTTTTAAAAAAACATGGCATTGACAACTAAAGATGTGTTAAAGATGTGTTAACTAAATAAGAATAGTAGAAAGTCACGTGATGCATGAAAAAATCAAAACACATTCTTTTTCCCAGCGCCACAGTCACTGAGATTACGTCACGTATTTCTAATGTTTTGGCCAAACATAAAGGAGTTAAACAGCTGATTGTGCACGTGGGCGCAGTGGACACACGACGCGAAGAGACTGAAGTTTTGAAAAAGAGACTTCTTGGAGTTATTCGACGAGCTTGATAAAATGAAAATAAAAACATTCATAAGTGGACCTCTTCCAAACATTGACAGGAAGATAAACAAGTTTAGCCGGCTGCTTCAGCTGAACACATGGCTGTCCTAAAGAGTGTGCAACAAGAGAATTGCACTACATTGAGAACTTCTATCTATTCTGGAAACGGAGGACCTGTTTAAGAGAAATGGCCCACACCTATGCAGAGGTGGAGTGAGGGTGCTGACAGAGAACCTGCTCCACGCTCTGAGGCATTGGACTGGCCTGGACAGGCTGGCCTGGACAGGGTCCTGAGCAGATAGTTAGAGAAGAGAGGAGATGAGAGATAGAGAAGAGAGGAATGAGAGAAAAATTCCTGCTCCATCAACCAGAGACCGAGCCAAAGTTTCAACATCAGCAGCACCACAACCACAGCCTCCACCAAAGGATTTATTAGCAGCCGCTCCACCACCTGCAGCAAAGAATTCAACTCCAACTGCTCCACGATCACCTCCACCACCTCCAGCAAAGGACTCATCTGCAGCAGCACCACAACAATCTTCACCACGGCTAGCGCAGGAGTCATTTCAGTTCTTTCCTGCACGGTCCTCATCAAAGGCCTTGGACCCATCTGTGGCGGGCCTGGCAGTATCCCGCCATCGCCCCTGCCCTCAGAGCAGCCCTGGATCCCCCTGCAACATCTACTCCCACTACAGATTCCTCACTCTCCTTTCCATCTCCACTCTCACCCAGGGGTCTTCCCAGCCATCTTGAACATCTGATCAAAATCAGGCATTAAGATGGCTCCACTCACGCCTAATTTAGCAAGAGTTCTGATATCAACGATGATGAACTCTCCCCTGACTGTTGCTACACAGACAAAAATCACCCCACCAAAACCCACCCCGCCTTTCACCTGGTCCCAAACGCTCACCGGCTCCCCACTACACCAACAAAAAGTCCCCCCCACCTATCCCCCCTCGCCTTTCACCTGGTATCTCCCATAGCTAGGATGCACTGGGTCTCAGCGTTGCCGGGACTTATAGTCATATTAAAAATCAAACCAACCCGGGGCCCTGTGTAAAAACAGCCTCCCCTAGTGCTATTTCTGTAGTAACATCACACAGATGGGAAAACAAAATGCGAGTCAGACTGCCCAATCTGAGAAATTTGATTCATATTCCCTGTAAAAAGATAACGCCCAGTCTCACTGAAACTAGTCTGAAACTTGCTGTGCTAAATGTCAGATCCTTATGTAACAAATCATTCTTAATTAATAATTTTATTTCTTCTTATAATCTTGATTTTATGTTTTTAACTGAAAACATGGCTTGACAAAAAAACACAGGAAATTTAGTTCTAATAGAGTCTGCTCCACCCAACTTTATGTTTGAATCTGAAACACGAGAAAAACAAAAAGGGAGGAGGTGTGTGTGCTTTTTGTTAGAGATGAAATAGTTACCCACATTGGGGTGTTTTCAACATTTGAGTATGTAGCCTTTAAAATTGAGCTAAAACAGTCTCCATCCATTCTCTTCATTGTTTTATACAAGCCTCCTCAGCACTGCCAAAAGTTTTATTGATGATTTTAACTGAGATGCTTTCAGTCGTATGCACAGACTTTGATGGTTTGGTTCATAACAGGTGATTTCAATGTTCATGTTGATAATATTTGTGACAGAAACGCTAAAGAGCTTCATGCTGTCCTTGAAACTTTCGGTCTTACTCAGCGCGTGAGTGGCCCCACCCACAGCAGAGGGCACACTCTAGATCTTCTAATTACAAAAGGGGTTAATATTTCAAACGTCAATGTGGTCGATGTTGCTCTGTCTGATCATTTCTGTGTCTTCTTTGACCTGTCTGTTTTTCCCAAACCACCAGCTGGTCCTGCAATTGTCCGGAGGAGACACATAAATGACAGCACGGGAAAACTGTTTATGGAAATGATAAACTTTGAAAATGTCTCATGTTCTAATGTAAATGATTTGTTGAACTCTGTTACATCTAGTGTTTTGAATGTTCTCGACACCATTGCCCCTATGAAGGCTAAAATTGTTAAAAATAAGCAGAAGGCGCCATGGAGAAATGATGATTCGGTCAGGGCACAGAAAAGGGAGTGCCGTCGGGCCGAACGAAAATGGCGCAAGTCGAAGCTCCAGGTTCAGAAAGAGATTTACAGAGAGAAGTTGTACATGTACAACCTCATTTTATGTAGAACTAGGGAAGGATATTTTTCTGAAATAATTGGAAGCTGCAGTAACAACTCGCGTGTCCTGTTTGCCACAGTAAACAGATTAACAAACCCTCCAGCTCAGCTGCCCGTTCCAGCATTCCACCGTGCTTGCCAACAGTAATTACAAATTGATCTAACAACAGTTCAGCATCAGCTCATTTTCCGATACATCCAAGTGTAATGAGTTTGCATTATTTCTTTAATGACAAAGTTCAGGGCATTAAAAATGCTATCAAATTCTACAATGCAAAAAATAACCCTCAAACCACCTACACACTTAGAGCTGACTCACTTTGCACCTGTAACTGACAAAACTGTCCAGGAGATCATCACCAGCCTGAGTTCATCTACATGCTGCCTCGATGTGTTACCCACCAGATTTCTAAAGTCTGTGCTGAACAGTTTGTTAGCACCACTCACTCAAATAGTTAACATGTCGCTTCAATCTGGAACATTCCCAATGTCTTTGAAAACTGCGGTCATAAAGCCTCTCCTAAAGAAGAGCAGTCTTGATGCCGCAGTACTGAGTAATTACCGGCCCATCTCTAATCTGCCATTTTGGGGCAAAGTCCTTGAAAAGGTTGTTTACCAACAGCTCACTGATTTCCTCTTAATAAACAACTCATTTGATGTTTTCCAGTCAGGTTTTAGACCTCATCACAGCACTGAGACTGCTCTTGTCAAGGTGACAAATGACATCCACCTGAACACTGACGCGGGCAAAGCCTCAGTCTTAATTCTGTTAGATCTGAGTGCTGCTTTTGACACTGTCGATCATGGGATCCTCTTACAGAGACTAGAGGACTGGGTGGGCATCACTGGCACTGCTCTAAACTGGTTAAAGTCCTATCTGGAAGACAGGAAATTCTTTATCGAAATTGGTAACTGTGTCTCAGACCAGATGCCCCTGACCTGTGGGGTGCCCCAAGGGTCAATCCTGGGACCCCTTCTGTTCAACCTCTACATGCTGCCGTTAGGTCAGTTGATACGCAGCGAGAATGTGTCCTATCACAATTATGCAGACGACACTCAGATCTATGTTTCACTGACGGCAGGTGAATATGGACCAGTGGATTCACTCTGTCACTGCATCCAACAGATCAGTGTGTGGATGCAAAACAACTTTCTCCAGCTGAACTCAGACAAGACTGAAATCATCGTCTTTGGCCCACAGAAACAAAGAGAAATTGTTAACTGTAACTGTCACCTCCAGAGTCTCGCTCTAAAACCTACACATCAAGTTAGAAATCTGGGGGTAATAATGGACTCAGATTTGAATTTTAACAGCCACGTCAGATCAATCACATCAGCAGCTTTTTACCATCTAAAAAACATTGCCAAAATCAAAAGTATAGTGTCTAAACCAGACCTGGAGAGACTTATCCATGCGTTTGTCTCTAGTAGATTAGACTACTGTAACGGCCTGCTGCTCACTGGCCTCTCCAAACGAGCTGTAAAACAGCTGCAGTACATCCAGAACGCTGCTGCTCGGGTCCTGACTAGAACCAGGAAGTACGATCACATTAGTCCTGTGCTCAGGTCTCTGCACTGGCTCCCTGTGGCTCAGAGAATAGACTTCAAAGCAGCTCTGCTTGTATACAAGTCTCTCCATGGCCTAGCACCAAAGTACATCTCGGACATGTTAGTGCCATATGAACCATCTCGGACTCTGAGGACCTCAGGGACCGGCCTCCTGCTGGTGCCCAGAGTCAGGACTAAACATGGGGAATCTGCATTTCAGTTTTATGCAGCTAAAATCTGGAACAGTCTTCCTGAGGATGTGAGACAGGCCGCTACTCTGGCAATGTTCAAATCTAAACTAAAAACTGTTTTGTTTGGCTGTGCATATGACTGAAATGCTTTTCTTTGCACTCTTCTCTTTTATGTCTTGAACTAAGATTGTGATTTCTGCCATGTCTTTGTGATTTTAATGCATTTTTTCCTGTTGTGTGAAGCACTTTGAATTGCCTTGTGTACGAATTGTGCTCTACAAATAAACTTGCCTTGCCTTGCCTAGAAAAAGATTCAATTGTAGTCATTTGGACTTTGTTTTAGAAAAAAACAAAAAAGTTTCGACTCTCATCCAAGAGTCATTCTCAATCAGTGAAACAAGTCTGAGAACTCCTGTTTATATCCTACTCTGTGAAAGCCCTGCCCACAGGGCGGGACCTCCTGCTAATGGTCCATTGAAACTAATTGAGATGGCCCTATTGTACACTGATTTTCGCTCCCTCCTCTCTGAGTACCGGATTAGCATCTCCAGGGTTTCAGCAAACCATTATAAACAACTGGAAGCTTGAATCTTAAACCTCCATTACGATTTAAGGACGGATTCTCTTTTTTAACAAAGATTGCCTCCTTAACTCCTCTTTCAAAGCATCTTTTCTCCTGCTCAGAATCTCCACCTCACTGTCTTCAATAGAGTGGTTTGTGGCTTTTTCTACAATGGAACACTCCTGGACAAATGAGGGATTACACCGACATGTAAAATAAGAATAATGTATAAAGTATTTCTCTCAAGTAAAAAGGGAAAATCTGAATTATTAGCTATTCAATATATGGTAACACTATATTAACTACACTAATAATGCACCAACTTTATAATTAAGTAGTTATTAAGCCTGAATCATTCTTAATAAACAATTTCTTCATGATGAATTAAGTCTTTGTTCATGCTTTATTCAGGCTGTTACAGAATATATCTTTCATCTTATCAGGGGTCAATATGTACTTTTGACACTAATAATATAATAATAATATCAGTTCTGCAACTTTAAACAGGAATTGAATGGACCTATTTCTATAACTAAGCTGTTGAAGTACCAGTTTAAAAGTATAAAAGCATTTGAAATAGATGTGACAACTATTAAAGAGTCAGCTGTGGTGATCTTGAGATAGAATTGTGCTGATTTATGGTCAAAGGCAGCAAGTCAATTGATAACTTAATTTTTCTACTCTTTTTTTTTTACGTATATATTTTTGTCAAAACCCTGTATTTAACTCAGAATCTTTTGGCAGGATGTCACTATTGCCATTTCGGGTCGGTTTCAAACCCTACAGAAAAGTAGTAAAAAGTACAAACGCCTGCTCTCAAGGGTAGTGAAGTAAAAGCAATTAGTCTCCAATGTAAAATTTGGTGAAATAAAGTAAAAATACCTAAAAAATGTGACTTAAGTACAGCGCTTTTACTTTTATACTTCTTTACTTTCCACCAATCAAACATCACATACATTTTTATTCCACTTTTACATTTACAATAAAATACAAAACTGCATTTATATTGTGTGAATGCGTACTGTATGATATAGAAAACCAACATGATTATCTACGGGCCGTCATTGTAAAGCCTGTTTATGGGACATGTGATATGTAGAGTGCATTAGCCTTCAGACGTTGTTTGCGCAGAGGGGGAACCCATCCGTCAAAACGGCCGGTGCCTGGCTGCCTGCTGGATCAGATGACATGTCTATTGTTCATGTCAATGGCATTACTGTGCAGATGGCGCTCACGTGCAAATGAAACAATATACACACCTACAGTATGAAACCCTAAAGACCCTATCAATCAAAACACGCTTGTTTGACTAACATTATGAGCATCTTCAAATTTAATATGCTCCATGTCTTTTTCAGGTTTTATGCGGAAAGTGGTGAGCCAATGAGAGGGGACGCATCAGGTGGGGTGGGTCCGCGGTTCATCCTCATCCAAGCCTGTTGAGGTGAGGTAGAATTACATTGGCTTATGAGTGGGCTTACAAATAATTATAGATAATATTCTGTGTGCATACTGAATACGTTTTATTACAAACTGCACAGGCGTTGGACGGACAGTGAGGGAAGTCCGGCGGCTCCGTCCTATATTATTCATGTTTTAAAGGGGAAAGTTAACTCAGGACATGGATGACATTGGAGATTCGTTTGAAGATGGGAGGCAGAGTTTGGTCCTGGATGACGATTATTCCAGAGGTACAAGTAAGACTTTTGCTGAATCATTTTTTATTGACGATACAGAACTTTTTGTTGTTTGTTTACCAATGCAACATTACTTGAAACTAAGGAAAATACAGCTTCTGTTTAGAAATATTTTCCATTCAAATCTGTATGCATTTTTTGCACTTTTGTTGTTGTTGTTTGTATAATATATACTGTCTTGTTCAAAACTAAATTCTAATATTTTTTTTAATGTTTGCATTCCAACCAGTCCTGATAGTTACATTTTTATAAACAAATAAACATAGAACAGAACTTAACACAAAACGACCAGAGAGTGTAAATCTAAATAATAACACAAGTAGACATCAACTAAACATAACTACAAACAGCATTTTGTCATTTTAATGTGATTTTTTTTTTCTTTTTGTTTTTTTTTTACAATAAATACTTGTTCAAATGATATCTAGTTTCGATTAATATCTGATTTTGTATACTTTTATTGAAGTATGAGAAGTTATTGACTATCGTGGAGAATTTTTGAACTTGTTTTTTAAAAAGGCAACTATAGACCACCATGATTCCCATAACGTTGTTTTAATACAGCAAAGACGAATAATTTATCAGTCGTAATCCTTTAAATTATGTCTATTACATTTGTCCTGAGTTTTAGACAGTACACAATTTGAAACATAAGTATAGTCAGACTAATACTCCAATAATGCTGTAACCAATTTATTTTATTTTTTTTTTATTTCATTTCTATTTCTTTTTTATGTTATTTTGGTTTGTTTTGTTTAATATTATTTAATATTATTAATAATTGTTTATTTTATTTATTTATTCATTCATTCAGGTATTAAAACAGAACATATAAAAACACAGAACTCAAGAGACATCCAAAAACGCTACGGCACATAAAACAACATAAAAAGTCCCATTTAGTAACCTTTTGAACTGATTATGCGACTGTTGACTGTTACATTTGTTGTAGGCTATTTCCCATCTCATATGTTCTGCTTTGCTCTGCCGTAGATTCTCCGGGCTGCGCTTACCTGCACAAGCCGGTGATCGCCATGGTGATGGGCGCCCTGATGTCCGCAGCGGGGGGCCATCCTGCTCCTCCTGCACATGTCCCAGGTGGGCTCGGCCTGTCTGTCCATCGGCCTGATGTTTGTGATGGTGGGGCTGGTGTGGATCCCTGTGCTGAAGGAGAAGCACAGGAGGAAGAGATGCGCTCTGGGAGAATGACATGGAGGCGTCGCACAGTATCAAGGAGGGACTTTAAAGAGGAGGTTTTCTGGTGCAGGGTCCAAATAGGGCTGATATGATGACAAAAATCGAATCTATCACGTCCATCTATGCTATTTTTGATATTCAGTTTTTCTCTTTTTAAAGCTGTTCTGTGATCAAACATTAACACTTTCTCTGCCGACTCCTCCTATTGGTCAAAATCCCTAAAGCTCTGAGTGAGTGGTAGATATTATCAACCGATCAGAGAGAAGTATGAACTCTTAGAATAAGCACTTTATTGACCACTTAAAGCAGAACTACATAACATTTCCACCTTTGCAAGTCCCTGTGACGGTTAAAGGTGTATTTTTGGGGCGTTTGTAGTGTCTGTCGTCGCCTCCTGCTGTCTGCGGGCGGAATACCAGCCTTGCAACATTCACTGACATTGACACAAAGACAACTCGCCTGAGAAACCCTGGCTCTTGTTTTTGAATGTGATTAGGCTGTCTAATTGTGAGAGGAAAAAAACGATGGCGCTGCAGGGGGAGCTCGGTTGTCAGAGTTACTTAGTTCTGCTTTAAAGGCTTTATAAAGATATTAAGTGTATGTATATTGTGAGAAAATGGACATTTTGATCTGGACCCAAGAAAATTGCCATATTAATTACTATCCAAAATCTTCTTATCTCCATAGAGCTTTTGGTGTTGTTTTGACTCGAATGTTCAACAACACCGCCTAAATAAAGTTTGAGTAATTATTAATTGATTGATTGATTAAAACTTTACAAACCTGTAGCTGAATAAATGAAAGACAGATAGGATTACAGTGGTACATTCCAGGAAAAGCGAAGAAAATGTTCACAAGACAAGCAGGTGATGGAGCCGACACCAGTAAAGTTACATGCATTTTTTTAAAAAAGAAGAAAAAAAAAGGTCCAAAATAGGTATAATATTCACAATCCACCTGGGGTTGTTTGCACATAATTATTCACATTTGGGCAAACTAGTCAGACAATTTCAATTATAAAAGCTCAGTTTCAACTTTCTGATAAAGCGTGTCTGCATTTAAATTAAATGGACTCCTAAGTATCTCTCTGTCAGCATCTCGCAGAAAATGTGGCCGTTCTGCTAGTTTGTTGATTCAAAATGCTTCATTCCCCTTTGATGCCAGCAGAAGATATGTATGTATGTAGAAAATGTCTGAAAAATCTCTGCACAAAATGATATGCTGATACATTGTTTTAGCTATTAAATATGTGTCTCTATATAATAACTTCACCTTGATTACCCCTTAGATAAACCATGAACAAGTAGTTTATTAACAATGATTCAGGCTTAGTAACTACTTAAATAAGGTGTTATGGAGTTAGGGCATTCATGAAGTAGTTACTAAGTCTGATCATTCTTAATAAACTTGTTCATCATGAAATAAGTCTTCGTTCATGCTTTATTTTTTTAAACCTAATTAAGGTATAGTTATAGTTATGTGTTACTATAAAATATGAAATTGCTACTACACAAGTTTAGTAGGTAAGCCTTTTAAAACTCATGTCTCCTTTAAACGTGACACTTTATTGAAACATCTTCTAACTTTGATTACCATCTGCCTCCAAAAAGTGTGTTTCCTGTGCCTCAGCCAAACGTTACCAAAATAACTTGAACTTCATATTGAATATCTTTCGCATTCATTTCAACTATGCAAAACGAAACTTAACTCAACCTGCTGGAATGACACTATTTTGGTTTGTGGTTTCCTTTAAAAAAAAAAATCCAATACTGTCACAAGCTGGTGTGGCCTTCTACTGATAACACTCTAGACTTTGATCAGTGCCGTTTGCTTTATATTTTTCGCCAATCTTCTGCTTTCTGCAACATTGGATACGCTTTTAAGAATTGTATGTGTGTTTTTTTATTTGAAATCCACCATGTCAACATCTGTCCAAGTCCAGCCTGTTTTGGAGACGGTCTACGAAGGAGTTGGACGTTGCAAATGCTCCTTCTGGTTCGCCGTCGCTCACGATATCCTTGGATTTTTCATCATCATGGTCGGAGTGTTCGGAGGCCTGGCTGTGCACGACTTGTTTGTCTACGTGGGAGCTATTGTCATCTTCTTGAGCCTGATTTGGTGGATCTTCTGGTACTCCGGGAACATCGACGTGCCTCCTGAAGATCTGGAGGACGACGTGGGCCTGCAAAAAGTCAAAAACCGGGGACTGACCCGAGCGGTCAGGAGAGTGTCCGATCGGCTTTCCACTGGGATCAGGAATTCTTTGAGGATAAACAGGAAAGTCAGTAACCGCAGTTCCACGACAGGACAGCCAACAGATCAAAATGTCATGCTTGCAACTATTTTTGACACTAATATGAGCTCTTTGCCTCTACCAGAACTGAAAAGAGACTCATTGTTGATATAAAGACAGCCATAGTATATATTTAAAGGTTTATTTCCTTTGCTTCTATAATAGTTTTGTGTTTAAAACCTGCACATACTGTAATGATTAGACAGCACTGAAGAGATAAACCGATTGCACTCTGTATCTCGCTGATAAGATAGAAACTCCACTCAGTGTCACAAATGAAGATGAATTCATGCTATATAAACTCTTTGTCATCTCGTGATGAATATTGATTCTCAGAATGCAATGGTGGTGTGATATTTGTAGACACAAATAGTACAACAATGACTTGTTTGAGGGTTGCGTTAGTGTCTATATTTAAGTGTTTGTTGATAAAATGTTGAAAACATCTGTTGCTAGTGTGCAGCAATTTGTTGCAACATGTTGATTTGTATTTATTTTTTTTAAGTCAGATGCCTTTCCTGACTTAACATGTATTTAACTTGGTTTAGGATACTTTTTATGTACAACCACCTGTATATGACACTTGTATATTATATGTATGCATAAAAAGTACATATAATCTCAATCTGCTCTGTTTTTATTTGTTAGTGCAACAAAATTTAAAGGTGCACTGTGTCACTTTTCGGATGGAGGATCTGCCATCTGCTTGTCGGGCTTGGAGACAAGCAGGCAATGCCGCCAAGGCAAGTTACAGGTCCGCTCTGTGGAGAGGCAACCCCTCTTAACCTGTGAATGCATGAATTTTTTAAAAAATTGTTACTATTTTTTAAGACATAAAAACAGTAAATGCAAAATAGAGTTCAAGGATATATTATCGAACGTTCCAATTTAAGCAATAGTATCTCCATGGAAACAAGGTGATGATGTGTAACTGAATTCCAGACATGTCTTGAATGGTACGTGTGGTGTCAGATGGATTAGCGTTATAATGAATATGCAATTGTTTTTGCCTGAAGAAAATACAACATCACAACCACTTGACTGACGCCTGATGTTCATGTCCATTCATCCGTCTTTTATTCTGGTGACTTCCACGAGCTCGGCAGGGGACAAGTTTATGGAGTTTAACTTCCATTATTTTGTCAAGAGGCAAGACTTCACTTGACTATTTTATTTTAATTTAAACTTTATTTTCAGGATGAAGAACTTATTGCGATTCAAAATCTTTTTTGCAAGAGCGTCCTGGCCAAGAGACGGCAGGACAAAAGGACACCAGTCTTATAAAGTATAAAGCTTTATTTCATATTCAATAATAATAAAATAATAATATAAATAATGTACATTATTACATATTGCACACTATATTCTGGAATATGTCACAATTGTTTACAGTTACACAATAGCATTTATTTGTTAAACAAATACCTTCACACACTAAATATAAATACGCCCATTTTAATAATTCAAAAAGTGAATGTGTCAAATGTCTATGAACAAGTTTTGTGTTGTGTTCTTGTTTATATGTTACTTATTTACTGTGCATCATTTGAAGTTGAGTTTTGAATGTTGAATACATAAACATATAAGCTGAATGTATATGTTGCAACATTAATACAAATATGTTAATACAAATAATATACACAAATGCATTTTTTTTAAAGAGCAAAAAATGTCTCTTGGTGAGTATATATATAATATGTATATATTGTATATGGTTAAAGTCCTATCTGGAAGACAGGAAATTCTTTATCGAAATTGGTAACTGTGTCTCAGACCAGATGCCCTGACCTGTGGGGTGCCCAAGGGTCAATCCTGGGACCCCTTCTGTTCAACCTCTACATGCTGCCGTTAGGTCATTGATACGCAGCGAGAATGTGTCCTATCACAATTACGGCAGACGCACTCAGATCTCTGTTTTACTGACGGCAGGTGAATATGGACCAGTGGATTCACTCTGTCACTGCATCCAACAGATCAGTGTGTGGATGCAAAGCAACTTTCTCCAGCTGAACTCAGACAAGACTGAAATCATCGTCTTTGGCCCACAGAAACAAAGAGAAATTGTTAACTGTCACCTCCAGAGTCTCGCTCTAAAACCTACACATCAAGTTAGAAATCTGGGGGTAATAATGGACTCAGATTTGAATTTTAACAGCCACGTCAAGATCAATCACATCAGCAGCTTTTTACCATCTAAAAAACATTGCCAAAATCAAAAGTATAGTGTCTAAACCAGACTGGAGAGACTTATCCATGCGTTTGTCTCTAGTAGATTAGACTACTGTAACGGCCTGCTCACTGGCCTCTCCAAACGAGCTGTAAAACAGCTGCAGTACATCCAGAACGCCGCTGCTCGGGTCCTGACTAGAACCAGGAAGTACGATCACATTAGTCCTGTGCTCAGGTCTCTGCACTGGCTCCTGTGGCTCAGAGAATAGACTTCAAAGCAGCTCTGCTTGTATACAAGTCTCTCCATGGCCTAGCACCAAAGTACATCTCGGACATGTTAGTGCCAAATGAACCATCTTGGACTCTGAGGACCTCAGGGACCGGCCTCCTGCTGGTGCCCAGAGTCAGGACTAAACATGGGGAATGTGCGTTTCAGTTTTATGCAGCTAAAATCTGGAACAGTCTTCCAGAGGATGTGAGACAGGCCGCTACTCTGGCAATGTTCAAATCAAAACTAAAAACTGTTTTGTTTAGCTGTGCATATGACTGAAATGCTTTTCTTTGCACTCTTCTCTTTTATGTCTTGAACTAAGATTGTGATTTCTGCCATGTCTTTGTGATTTTAATGCATTTTTCCTGTTGTGTGAAGCACTTTGAATTGCCTTGTGTACGAATTGTGCTCTACAAATAAACTTGCCTTGCCTTGCCTATATTTGATATTTAGCGCACCCCTTCATATAACTACTACTTTATGTGACATATTAACAATAATTTACTTTACTCCGTTCAAAATTGTTTGTATGATTATGTACATCCTTATTATGCCAATATGTACAGTATATTTTCATATTGCTTTAAACTCAATTGGGCTTTTATTACTAAAGACTACAACTCCCAGCATTCACCGCGCATCATATGACTGCAGTGTGTTGTGTCACGTGACCATACGCACGGTTCTTTCAGTTCTGTCCTCTTTCACACGTAACACCGGCTCCTAAACGCTTCCCTTTAAGCTTCGACGCGTCCACCCCGCAATAGACAGCCCCCGCATGGCCCCTACACTTCACTCTGTGCAGTTGAGCATCTTTATTTGCCACGACCGCGTCTAAATTGTCACACTTTTAGCTCCAGCGGCTACTCCCGGCCTGCCGTGCTGTGTTTATCGACTCCTCATCAGAGCTGCATCCGCACTTGGGCGCGTGCAGAGCGGATACGGGATAAGCATGGACTCGATCTCACATTAACTCTCGTTTTTTTTCTTTTTCTTTTTTTTTTTTTTATTATTCTTAAAAGAGTTTTGTGATAAGCTTGAATGCTATTGCTAACGACGGTGGGCTGTCAGCATGAACGGTATGTACTTTCATTTGTTTACGTTAGCTACTTCATAATAACAGAACGTGGAAACAGCACCAGTGCAGTCACGCTAAGTTAATGATTTGATTTTTCATGGCTCAACGATCAGACTGTTAGTAAGTCATGTGTGCTGATTCAGAGAAGCTGGGGGTAAAACAGGTACTTCCCTAAACCTGCAAAGACTTGTTGAAAGGAAAATGAAAAAGAAAATGAAAAAGCATTTGTCTGTAGCTGTTGCACATAGCTTAATCTCTACAATCTGCAGATGATCACCAATATCTGTATTAAAACAAACAATTATTTGAATATACCACGTGAACATTTTGGCCCCATGTGACAGCACTAGTTTTCATTGTTAAACATGTTAAGTGGAGTCAAACACTGCTTATTTAGGGGAGGTTTGTGGGGAGTACATTGCCTTAAAGCAGGGGTGTTAAACTCAAATCCACAGTGGGCCAAAATGTTAAACTTGAACAAAGTCGCGGGCCAATATTGAACAAATGAAACTTTTAATATTGACCCAAACAAGATTTGCTTTAACATTGAATATGAAACAAGCAACACTTATTACTATACAATATATAATGGGATTTGTAGTAGTAACGATGAATGAATGCGCTGTATAATACCGGCTCGCCAAGCCCTAGTAGTCATTTGGTATAGCCTCTCGGGCCAAATTTGGCCCACGGGCCAGAGTTTGACACCTATGCCTTAAAGTGTAACCTATATTTGGATCAGTGAATAAACAATATGTTCTTTATAACATGGGTTACAGTAGCAACAATATTTACTAGTACTGTAGTACAAGAGTGGAAGTCTAATTATATGAAAATGGTGGCTATTTTGTAGCATATTTAATGAATCTATAGAATTTTATACAAACAATTATATCCGTCCTTAAAGAAAAAATGCATACAATTATTAGTTGCATAATATGACTAATGTCCGAAGCACCTCTCGCCTTTTATTATTATTATAATTATTATCATTATTATTATCAGTATTATTATCATTATTGTTATTATTACGCGCCTTATGTTTTCTTGTTTCAACTTGTTGTTAGAAAAGTCTTATAACACAATGTGATGTTTTTGTAGAGACTTACCAATATATCAGGCCGATATATTTGCTCTTTTTAGTGTATCAGCTGTCTGTTTTAAATCTCCAGCATTGGCTGATTTTTGGATTGGGCTGACCACTAACCACTAAAATGAAAGACAGCTTTGTTTCAACACGTAAATGTGATGACACAGCTCACTTATGAGTTACTAGTAAAACAGGGTTGTGGATAGGAGTGGGCATTATTGACAAAAATGAATGTGCCGATAACGATATTCAGGTGATAACAGAAATGTATGTCTTTAAACGTATAAAACAAATGTCAAATATCAACTATTACCTTGATTTGAAATTTTGCAGCATAACATTTATTTATTTATTCTTGCGTACATTTTATCTCTAGTTGTGTTTTCTTTCTTTCTTATTACACTTTTATTATGGAAGTCTGTGAATAGTATAAACGGTAATTCATTTATTAGTTATTATAAATCATATATTTATGGGAAAATAATCCAGATCTGCCCTACATATGGGCCCAAAAATGTTGGCAGAGTTTATTGGCATCTGGCTTGCTCTGGATTCTATTATATCGACATCAGCCATAGAAACAAAAAAAAGTTTGTGTTGTTGATCCTTTATTAAAGCAGTGTAATATTGTTTGTGTTTTCTGTGCAGGCACTCAGCAGACGGATACAAAGAGACAGCACCTCCTGGAGAGGCTGCTGGATGCTGTCAAACAGGTGAGCACATCCACTCATTCTGTTATTCTGTTTTTATTTATTATCCATAAATAGTATTTCATTTCATGCTTTGTGTCTTTGTTCATTGAAATATTAGTAGCATTGTGCTACTGTAGTGCTACTGTAAATTCTAATCTTTTGTTTCCTGAACCACTAAATAATACAACACTACTTTTTGTGATCAAGCAATACAGTTGCAAGAATTATTTTTTTCTTCCTTCCTGATTTCAGATTTTATTTAAAATATTTATCACACTTAAATGTTTCAGATCATCAAACTGATTTTATTATTTCACAAAGACATTATATTAATATTAAATAATAAACAAAAAACACTGCATTTTGTTTGCTTTGTTGACTTTGTGAAATAGTAAAATGTTTTTTTAAGTGTGAAAATAAGCAAAAAATAGAAAGATATCAGGAAGGGTGTAGCTGTTCATACGTTTTGTGATTGTTTTATTCGTAGGTCAATGGAAATGAAAAAAAATAACTTTACTATCCATAAACATGTGTAATGCTTAAGACCAAACTGTTTAATCAGAATCTGAAAGTGGTTTATTGCCATTGTCAGTGAACAGAATTCACAAACTAGGAACTAACTTGCATCTAACACAGAAGTAACAATTCTCTCTCTTTTCCCCAGTGCCAAATCCGTTTTGGAGGAAGAAAAGAGATTGCCACAGACTCTGATAGCAGGCGAGTCAACATTTTCACAAATAACCTGCTTTTGTTCAGTTTGTTCAGTGTCTAGCTGTGGTGTACTTTCTTTACTCTTTGTGTGGTCACATTCAAGAATTTGAAGATGTCATAATTTCAGATGACCCACATATAAATCTATGTAAATCTCGGAAATGATTCTCCACGAATGTTGAATGTTTTCAGTATTTGTTTGGAATTGGCTCCACAAACCTGCCATTTTAATCTTAGGCTTTCATGTCTTTAGGGTTAAAAACTGGCACCACGTTTTGAAGCTGTGGTTAAAAATGTAGTTTGTTTATTTGTCAATATGAACCATAAACCAGGTCAACAAAAATGTAATCTCAATTTTACACTATAAAGATTGTAGACTGTTGTGGTGTCACGTGAACCCAGCCTATCGAGTGAATTGGCAGCGAGCCCAGTTTTGCACTTTCCTTACCAACCACTGAAATGATCCGTCTTCTACATTATGGTTGCCCTTGGCCGTTACTTATTTATAAGCAGAAAACAGGCTTAAATTGTTCCCAGTAAACGTTAATGCGGCCCTTGTGCTGTTCTCTTGCAGGGTGATTTGTCTGTGCGCTCAGTTTGAAGCCGTGTTGCAGCATGGTCTGAGGAAGAGCAGAGGTCTGGCCCTCACGGCGGCAGCGCTCAAACACGCTGCGGGATTCAGCACTAAGACAGAAGGAGGTACGTGAGGAGAGCCAGCTGATATGGGAACAGAAGAATGCTGCCCAAAGTAGATTTTGAAGATACTAACAACAATGATTAGACTAAAGCATTCTAGGATTTTCTTTTTGCCTCGTTAGTCCCACATCTTCAACAAGAATAAGAAGCCTTCTTAATCTCCTCTGATGTTGATGCAATAAGTCATGATTGATGCTTTGCTGCTATTTGCATTCTATATCAGATTATTACAAAAGCACTTGTCCATTTATCTGGACTTCTTTCTGGAACAGTTGGTGGTCAAAAGAGCATTTCAGATTTGTGGCCAATACATTTGCTCTTGTAAAAAGCACCACAATAATTTGCACTTGAATTACTGCGAGGTGATCCACTCATTAATGTCTCACAGCTGATTGAGGTTATGCTCTGACATCATTCATTATGAGGATCAGAATTATGGACAACACAACTGATAAAATATTAAATGTTTCTTAGCTTTTTTTGGGTTTGTTTTTGCCTCATTTTGTCTCACTCAAATTAACTTGCAAAATTGAAACTCAAAGTAGTTTTTCTGTTGTTGCTCAAATTGTGCAGCACTTATCTAGCTTGTTAGCTAACAGTAGGGAGAGATGAAGTATACTTCAACTCACACCATGAATTTCCTCAACAGTCTCAAAAGCATCTAATTTAAGGGGAAAAAAGTAATCAGCTCAACTGTGTGTGATCCTGTATCCATTCTGTGGGGAGTCAGGGATAAATGTGAGCGGAGCTGCCGTGTTCCTGTTGTTTATCTGGTTTTGTCCAGTACAAGGTGAATATTTAGTAGAGTTATAGACTTTTTTATTTTTTTAATGGTACTGCATATTAATTAACATTATCACATGTAAATATGCCAGATTTTAAACAAGCAAAGAAACAAAGTGACAACAAAGTGACAATGAGGAAGGAAAAAAAGGCACACATCTTTTAAACATTAGTAATAACTACACATTGTGACTGCAGGTTTGATTGTCCAGAGGCTACAGTTTTACTGATCTAGAGAAGGTTCTGAGTGTTGCAATGTTCCTAATATTGGCTGGGACAGTGTTCCAAGTATGAGCTGAGAAGCCCATTTGCCCCAAAGTAGTTTTTCAATTCAATTTATTGAATTGAGTTGACTTGAAAATTGAAAATTGAAAATTGAAATGATCAAAAGAGAGTTTCAGATTTTTGGCTAATACATTTGCTCTTGTAAAAGTCACCACAATAATTTGCACTTGAATTACTGCGAGGCGATCCACTCATTAATGTCTCACAGCTGAAGCTGAGGAAACGCACAGTCACCTCTGCTTTGGGCTTATGTGCCTACACTGTCTTTGTTATCAGACTGTAGCAGCTCTTTCACGTTTTAGATATGTTTTGAGTTCTTACAGGAGAAAATTTCATTGCTCACAAATTGACACTCACGATCCAAATGTTGGGGAACATCACTTTTTGAGTGATTATTTCATAGTGGACCTTTTATATAAAGAAAAAAAATGTTTAGTCTATACATCTATCTAATCTACAATCTCTGACTTCCTAAGGCCTATGGGGAGGGCTTCAGAGGTATGTGTGGGTGGGCATCTAAGTTATTTACATTTTCAACTTAAAGGGGCTGTTGTGGAATTTCTCTTTTAACAATTATCACAAAATAAAGTAAAACATAGAACAGAGTTGTCTTTTCTCAAAAGTGAATTGTTTAATTCATTTGTACAATCAGAATTAATTTCTCCCTTGTGTGGACTCGTCGGATCTGCACGAGAGTGACCGACGAGTCATTAATTAAAAGTCTGTCTCGTCCTGCTCTGGTGTCGGTCCCGGTCAAGAGGGGTCACGTTCTTTTATCGTTTGCAATCAAGCAGATGTTCACATGACCTGGGTCGTTGATCAAAAAGGATCAAAGTACAGACGTGTGATTATCAGTTATATGTTCCAGGTTATCTGGAAAGGAGAATTCTATCATGTCACATAAAATAAAGGCCAAATTATATTTTCTTCCATAGCTGGGCACTGTGTACTGTTATGGAAAAATATAATTTGGCCCTTATGTTTCGTGACATCATAGACTTTCCAGCCCCAGCTCGAACCTAGACTATACTGTTAGCGTATTCCTGATTATCACATGTCTGCTGTGTCCCCTTTTGAACAAAGGCCTATCTCTGTCTGCTTGGGGGGACTTCCTGGGGTGCCCAGGAAGTCTCAGGCCAAGCCTAGTTTTGGGCTTTCACACCACTGTATTGTTTTCCTTCAGGGGTCCAGGATGGGCCCCTTTGCAGCACCTAGCCTGCTGTCAGGGCATAGTCTCTTTGAACCGTGGCCAGACAGCTAAAACTTTAATGCAATCAACAGACACCCACCCTGTTCCTGTACTTAGCATTTGGCTCATTGGGCCAATAATGTTTGTAATGTCATGTGACCTGTTCGACCTGTATTCTATAGAAGAAGGTGAATCCTTTTGTGTGGGGCCTTGAGACTTGTGAGGGACACTGTCGGACAGAGGTGAATTGTGATTGTGCAACATAATTAAACCATTCGCTTTTGAGAAAAGACAAAGTCTGTTCTATTGTTTTTACTTTATTTCTTGATAATTATTACTCATGTTTTCCACAACAGTACATTTTGAGGTGGAGGGTTCTAAACCTTCTTTTGTCCATTGAGATGATGTTGTTTTGCCAGGAATTTTGCTTAAATTACATAAAATGTTGCAATCTCCAAGGAGACAAACGGGTGACTCCACAAAACCAAGTCTTTTTTGGCAATAAAAACACCTGGTCATTAATAAGGACTTCTGCAAAGCTTTCACTTCATTTGCTTTCATGACCATTCAGCTGGCTGCTGCTTATAAAACATATTTCCCTCTGTATAAGTTACAATAACCTAGCAGCTATTTAGCAATTCAAGACTTTTGTTATGAATGGCCTGATGTTTTTCTGTTCTTCACACACAAAAAGAAGACATATTTTAGAGCTCCCTAATGAAGCTAGTCCCACCGAGCAAGCCTAAAATAATCAAAGTATTTTAACCTTTTTGACTGAAGGTCATACACTCACATTGTAGATTCTGTCTAATTAAAACTTTACATTTAAAAGAGACTCAGTTAAGTCTGATAAAGTTCTACAATAACAGTAATTCCAATACTCTTGTAAATGAGAATCTACTTTATGGTTTTCAAAGTTTATGCAATAGACCAGACCATATTGTTTCCCTGTTTTTGACCTAATTAAAAAAAAAAAAAAAAAAGGAAACCTTCTTAGTTTGCCCTGTCTAACTTGTTAGACTTTGTGTTTTGCAGATTTGACGTTCTGGTTCTACGTGAAGGAGCACTTGAATCGTCACGAGCTGCAGCGGTTCTACTCCCTGCATCAGATCTCGTCGGAGCTCGGCAGAGGTCGGGCCTGGCTGCGCTGTGCCCTCAACGAACACTCGCTGGAACGCTACCTGCACTCCCTAGTGGCCGACCACGCGCGCTTAAGGTTTGTTTACTGCCACATAGAGCCCCGACCGCGCACGCTTAAGGTTTGTTTACCGCTGCATAGAGCCACTTTAGAAGATTGGAGAAATATTCATGCTTTTTATATTTTTCTAAATAATTTGCATTTACCTTGGACCTCTGTCATAAATGAGCCTTTTCATTGCCATAAATTCAGCTCTCTAGATAGGAAAAACTACTTTAAATGATAAACAGTTTCTGAAACCTTCTTTTCTGGCACCAAAAACCAGTTGCGTGCGGTGACTTTTATGGATGGGCAAGCAGACTTGGGGTGTTCAATATTTAGTGGATAACACAAAAGTGAAAAATATATAAATCTAATATACTAGGTGGAGTTTGAGCCCCGGCCTCCCACGAAGGGAAAACGGCTATCCCGCTGAGCTAAACTCCCATACCTGATCAGAGTGCTGAATGGATAAAATAGGATCACTTCACCGACCAATTCATTACACAAATTAGAGCTCTATGTTGTAAAATGACTGCCTGTATTTCTAGCTAACGTCAAATAAATATAAACATAAGCAGAGCCTTGGCTACAAACACAGACTTGTCTCTAAAATATCGTTTTTAAGTCTGTTTGTTGAATCTTGGCGCTGCTGTTGCTTCACTTCTCCTCTGCACATGCTCAGTTTGGGCATAACCTGTGAACATCAAAGATTCCCACACAGGTTTATTCAGCGTGGTTTGAGCATAGATCCAGGGGTTTGAGGGTGTGTTGTCCTCAGAGCGCATGCGCAGACCTCTAAAACAACCTGCTGTCCGCTCTGGTTCTAAAAGCACATGTTAGAGAGCAGAGCATGAACGGGCCTCTGAACACGGCCACAGACTGAGCCGCTGTGGAAAAAGAAGAGTCATGCTTCCCGCACAGTAATGCCCAGCGGCCTGTAGAGGCCACTAAAAGACAGTTACTTCAGCCAAGCTTCAACAGCAGAAGTGAGGGGAAAACGGGCTTATTTGGATACATTTTATACATAGTTTTACTTTGTTCCTTTTTAAAAAAATCTATTAGATACAGCTGCATAGCAAGTTACAATTATTCATTTTAGTATATTTGTTAGTGTATTTGTTTTGTGTTTGTTTTCCAGCACATATTATGAAGACTGGGCCTTTATTCTGGATGAAGAAAGAGCTAGTATGCTCCCCACTATGGCTGCAGGTTAGTTGACTTTTGAATTAGTGCATACTTCATGAGAAATGTTACTGGGACAAAACAAATGGAGTGTCCGTCACTTGCTTGTCGCTATAAAAATGGGATTTTTTTGCTTTGAAAGTTTAAATCTATCTCTATGGAGACAGGCATGTGACGCCACCAAGCCAGGTTACTAGTCAGCTCTGTGTAGAGGCATGCCCGCTCACTGTAAGAATGCATGTTTTTCAAGGTATTTGTAACTGAAGTTAGATAAGTTTAATGCCATACTGTGGCGCATTCCACAGCAAAGCAATAATATTTGTCATTTGTTCAGGTTTAGCTGCTAATATAGCTAAAACGTGTCACTGTACTTGTCATTCCCTGAAATGTGCATGCCCAGATACTTTGGCACAAGCATGGATGTTGCTATAGTAACCATGCTTGGGACAAACTTCATTCTTGAGATTTATTTGATAAACTTGGAATATAAACAGTTTTACTGGTAAATACTTACCACTGCATTTGAACTGTTGATACACAGTTTTTGTTTCTCTTTCGAAGAATTAACTCTGAAATAGTTCAACTTTGATCAAATTACATTTAAACTGAGAGCTACATGGGGCTACAGTGGACAGAACACATAATAAACACGTTTTATACTGTTAAATGCGTTGACAGCACTGAGGCAGAGAGAGAGGCTTAGATTGCCAACATTTCAGTTTAGCTAATATTAGAACGAAAAGTCCCTTCAAGTGGTTTCTTTCTTGCTCCACTTGTCACTCTTGAGGAGTTGCCCTACGGCTTCCCTCATTGGACTCCTGACTCTGCACTTTTTATGACTCAGTAAAACAGAACATCCCAAATAAATCTTATGCCAAAGCTATTAAAAATGTATAAACACGAACCTGAAATATTTATGTTCTGTATCATTGATCTAAGGCCAGATTTAATCCACGCTGTGCTTACATAATATTCAGTAGCTTCAATAACCCATACAACTATATTTTTATCTGAAATGTTTTTTTACTGTTGGGTTTTGCCAGGTTTGAACTCGATCTTGTTTGCCATCAACATTGACAACACTGATCTGAACGGCGGAGTGACCCGAGGTGGTGGTAGTGGCTCGTCGGTGTCTAACCTTCTCAAGGAGTCCACACAGGGCATAGGGAGCCTGCTGAAGGAGTCCACTCAGGGGGTCAGTAGTCTTCTGCGGGAAATCGGCACGGCCACCGCTGTAGTACCAGGATTCTCCCCTAGAGGCGACGGCGTCTCCGACCCACTGCCAGTCCTGCCTCGGAGCACCTCTGCTGGTGAGACGCTATCTGTTGTTTACAAATGTGGTAGTGAAAGAGTTAGTTCAAGAGGTGTTGCCAGACTTTTTTTTACACTGGCCCAAGGGTGGCACCAGGGTCGGCTCTAGTCTTTAAAGGTGCACTAAACACCTCAACTCTGCCCACAATCAAAAAGAGCTGGTAAACTGGGCAGTGCCTGGAGGACTAAAATGGAGAGTGAGGGAGGAGGGACGGACGGTGTCTGGAGGTATAAGTAACATAAGTAACAGTGTAATTGGTCCAACAGGTATCCACACTTCAAACTCGGCCCCTGCTGCTGGTGATTGTAATCAGAGTAGTACTTGAAAGCTGATATTCAGTTTTTGATCAGAAAGCTGCAAATTGACCTACTTTGCGAAAAAAACAAACTACTAGGAACAGTAGATGCTATTTACACACTATGCACACAGTTTTGTAGCATAAAAAAGTAGATTCAGTGTTTAGTCCCACTTTAATGCAATCATTTTAGGAATTAAACACTTACTTTTTTATAAATATGTATGCCTATTTCCTCTTTGTTGCAATAATTTTGTGTAATATTAGAAGTAAAAACCCCAAAATGCTTATTTATTCCCAATATCTTGGCACCTGGGCTGGTCTGTCAGATTTTAGGAGGGCCTGTGCCCCATCTGGCCATTCCCCAGAAACATCCCTGGTTAGTTACTTGAACTGCCTTAACATTTATGTAGGTAAAAGTAAGTAAAGTAATAGTAATGGCAATGTTAGTTTGAAAATCCTAGCATCTTTATGGACTGTTTTGCCGTATATTAGGCTAATAAAGCTTTTTCTGTGTATGTTTCTTTGGCAGCCATTTCAATGTTGACAAATAGGCAACCAATATTAATGAATTGGTTCTAGAAACTGCCCTTTAGTCTGCAGTTTGTACCTTTTTTTTCTTCTAATTCTTCAGACTCGGGTCTTCGAAAAGAGCGACGTAAGAAGAAGAAAATCACCAACATCATATCATTCGATGACGACCTGGACGGAGGCGCCGAGGACGAGGAGGAGGCAGAAGAGGACCACAACAAGAGCCTGAGGAAGAGCCACCTGGTCCCCGCCCAGGCCCAGAGCAGCGTGGAGGAGGGCATAGACCCTCTGGAGAACAGTTACTCAGTCTCTCCTGCTGCCCAGAACGGAGTGATGGAAGCGGGGATAATGAGCTGGGTGGGCTCCCCTCACCCCTCTAGGACTCCCCCCCTTGGCACGCCTGCCCTGCCTGACAGCAAGAGCCTGGACAACGAAGAGGAAGAGGAAGAGGAGGTGTACAAGCTCAGAGCACAAGAAGAGGAAGAGAGGCCCTGCTCGGAAAAGTAAGTTGGGAAATGCCTCAACCAAATATGTGCGTAACAGTAGTTCAGAATTGAAAAAAAATCCTCTCTGTAGTAATAGTTACAACTTTAGTATTCTAACAATGGAGAAATTCTCTCTCAATAAACAAAAAAAGTGCAGATAGCTGGAAAAATGTGTATTTGATTTAATGAAAGCTCAATCAGATACAATTTTTTAAACAAAAAAAACCTAAGAGCTCTCAAACCTAAGATGGCACATTTATCTTAATTTAAGTTCTGCCTTTCTATCTCTAAACATTTTATGAAAACCTGTTATTAATTGATTGGTTGACAGGTATTGATGTCTTTCATGTGATGTGGCTGGAGGTGTAAAGCAAACTGGAGGCACTGCGCTGTCTGAAGCTCTGTTAGTTATACTTTAATCCTGGCATTTAACTTAATTTCCCCAAGAAAATCTGCCTCTGGGCCGGAGGTGCGCAACACGCCACTACTGTAACAACATTTTCCGTTGTTCAAAATATCCCCAACACTGTTAATGCAATAGAGTGAATACAATGAAATAAATACTGATAGATTTTGTGAGAAATAACATACAAAATGCTTTACCAACATTACTTTGCAAAACTGCCCATCCAATACTGGACCAGAATTAAACAAGGTCTGAACTATTTTTTGGTTTATGTTCTGACGATGGGTCATGGGAATGAAATCACTTGGAGGGCCTGATTTGGCCTGCTTTAATCTGAGTTTTGTTTTAACATAATCTAACCATAAAGTAAATAAAGACAAGCAGTTTTAGTTGATCACACTCACCTTTTTTGTAAAAATAAATAAATAAAATTGATCACAGGCTCCTGAAAATGTGTTGTTTAAATCCCACTATGGCTGCAGGTTAGTTGACTTTTGAATTAGTGCATACTTCATGAGAAATGTTACTGGGACAAAACAAATGGAGTGTCCGTCACTTGCTTGTTGCTATAAAAATGTGTTTTATTTTGCTTTGAAAGTTTAAATCTATCTCTATGGAGACAGGCATGTGACGCCACCAAGCCAGGTTACTAGTCAGCTCTGTGTAGAGGCATGCCCGCTCACTGTAAGAATGCATGTTTTTCAAGGTATTTGTAACTGAAGTTAGATAAGTTTAATGCCATACTGTGGCGCATTTCCTCGCAAAGCAATAATATTTGTCATTTGTTCAGGTTTAGCTTGCTAATATAGCTAAAACGTGTCACTGTACTTGTCATTCCCTGAAAATTTATTTGATAAACTTGGAATATAAACAGTTTTACTGGTAAACAAGGTCTGAACTATTTTTTGGTTTATGTTCTGATGATGGGTCATGGGCTGAATGAAATCACTTGGAGGGCCTGATTTGGCCTGCTTTAATCTGAGTTTTGTTTTAACATAATCTAACCAGAAAGTAAATAAAGACACAAGCAGTTTTAGTTGGTCACACTCACCTTTTTAAAAAAAAAAAAAAATAAATAAAATTGATCCCAGGCTCCTGAAAATGTGTTTAAATGTGTTTAAATCCATTCCGTATTTTTTTACTTGAGTATTTAGCCCATTTAAAGACATTTTTGTCTGTGTTTGCTGATGTGAGGGTTGTTTTACCATAGTAACGGTGGAAATACATGCATCCTCCCTTGGAACATAACAATAACTGAAATATCGTGATATTGTATCGCGAAAGGTCTCAGAACTATATTGTGGGCTGTCACAAGATACCAAAGAATGTGCTTCTTTGCTGAAATGTTTTGTTTCGTTGCAGCACCAGCTGCGTCATGACACTTCAAAGTATCAATTACAATCATGTGTAATAACTATTGGACCATAATGTGTGCTTCTCAGACTCGTGGTGGGCAGCCTGCCCAGTGTGTCCACGTGGAGCCCCCTACAGGCGATGGTAGAGCACAGCAGCTCTGACATCCTCATCCCAGTAAACCCTACCCACCCCCAGCCAGGTAAAATACTCAGTCATACAGTTAGGCCCAGAAATATTTTTGGTTTTGTTATTTTAGTTGTTTACAAACATATTCAGGATACATTTATATGATCAATATGGGCTTAAAGTGCAGACTCTCAGCTGTAATTTGAGAATATTCACATCCAAATTGGAGCAAGGGTTGAGGAATTACAGCTTTTTAATATGTAGCCGCCTCTTTTTCAAGGGACCAAAAGTAATTGGACAACAAGGCTGAATGGGCTCTTCCCTCGATAACCTGTCATCAATTAAGCATTTAAAAGGTCTGGAGTTGATTCCAGGTGTGACGTTTGCATTTGGAAGCCATTGCGGTCAAAGGAGCGCTCAATGGAGGTGAAAAAGACCATCCCTGAGGCTGAAAAAGAAATCCATCCAAGAAATAGCAGAAATGTTAGGAGTGGCCAAATCAACAGTTTGGTACATTCTGAGAAAAAAAGAGTGCACTGGTGAGGTTGGGAACCAAAAAAGGCTGTTTCTGTACTCTTCCCCAGAGCTGTGCCCTGATACAATCCTGTCTCAGAGTTCTACAGACAATTTCATGACTTCATGTCTTGGTTTGTGCTCTGACATCACTGTTAACTGTGGGACCTTATATAGACATGTGTGTGCTTTTCCAACTCATGTCCAATCAGCTGAATTTACCACTGTGGACTCCAGTCAAGTTGTAGAAGCATCTCAAAGATAATCAGTGGAATAGCAATGTACATAAGCTCAATTTTGTCATGGCAAACACTGTGAATACTTATGTACATGTGTTTTTTTGTTTTGTATTTTTAATACATTCGCTAATAATTCAAACAACTTTCTTTCACGTTGTCATTATACGGTATTGTTTGTAGAATTTTGTGCACTGTACATACATATTCATAAATTGATAAATAAATCCATGAGGCATGCACCAGGTTTTCATATTTATGTGTGCATGTATTAAATGCTTGTGTAGTTGCCTGCTTAGCCTTCTGTTATTGGATTGGCTGCAGAAATCAAAATCAAATCTGGGAAGTGTCTTTAACCGAGCACTTTGGCTTGTTCTTCCAGTAAGCTCTGTGGAAGACACGGCTGCATTTCCTGCTCAGAGTGATTCCACCGGGAACACCGACAACTATGAGAGTGGCAGTGTGCAGCTAACATTCAAGTAAGACAGAAAACTGACTCTCAATTCTTAAATTTGAGCGTTATATATGTGATTGTATATTTTTCAGTATGGAGTCAAGTCCTCCTGCCCAGCCTGCTCCCATCTCCACAGCTCTGCCCACGACTGCCCTGCCGGAGTCAATGTCTGTGGGTGAGTGTCTCCTGCTTGCACAGGATCTACTCGTTTGGTACGATCCTAAACCGGTTTTATCGCGTGAAACGTCACAAGACATTCCGCAAGTCAGCTGTAGAAGAAGTATTTTGAGTATTTGACAGTTGGCTTCAAGACTAGTTGTTGTGCCTTAGTGGAATGAATGGAAGTAGGTAAAAGATACACAGTAATTTTTGTTATAATATGTTCCATATTCATAGTTTTGAGTAGTGCAGACTAGTTTAAATATACTTATATATTGGGCCTAGATTATTTGATACAGATCAATTTGTTTTTGATGAAAAAAAAAAAAAGGTTTTGTTGTTGGCCCATCTGCAGCCTGTTCGCCCGTGGGAGCCGGATCTCTCCTTCACTGTGGTTCTCCCTGAGGTTTTTACTTTTTCCTACAAGGTTTTGTAGAAGGAGGGTCTAAGGCAGGGACGTCACTGGACCTTCATCTATACTGGGGCACAGGTCCCTGCAATTAATTCCTAAATTTTGTTGTAATTTCTGAAATAGTGCACTTTCATCTGGTGGACTTCATCCGAATGCCCTAATATGGCCTACAGTAATAGGCTTTTACTAGTCTACTGTAACAACGTAACTCTTACTAAATAGCTTTCTTAGTATTTTACACATACAGCTGGTCACTGGTGTCCATTTCCTGTGTCAGTGGTTCCCTGTGCAGCCCCTGCCCTCTGCTGCCTCCCTTGCACCTTCAAAGAAGAGGGTTCTGAGTGCGGGGCGTCTCAGTGCGGTTCATAAGAGTGCAGCCTGGGTCTGCACATTTATACTATTGTTGAGTTTGAGTACAGACAAACTGAGCCTGCAGCCTCACACTGGACAGTGGACAGAGCCTGCAGGGATCAGACGACACTAAAGCCTCAACGCCTTTCTGTTTCTTTTAACCTGTAATCCATCTGAAGTATTGGGAGACATGTTTCCGCAATGTCCTTGCGTTATTGGATTTAGAAAATAAAAAGTGATTAAAAGCTTGGGCTTTGTAGCACATCTTTATGGACTCTACATGCTGTAAAGAATCAGGTACATTGAGTCCCTAAGAACCAGGTAGTGCTCTCATAGGTCTCATCGGGGCTGTCCCAGCTCCTTCTTGCTCTGTGCAGTAGTAATGAGGCTCGCGTTAGCTTCTTCGGACTCTTTTGAAATAACAAACAGTGCAGAAACTTTAGAGTTTGGGACTAAAGCAGCTGGGATCCTGCAGAAGCAACGCACGTGGGGTGAACGTGCTCTGGACGTCTCCAGGTGAGGAAATTTGATCTTAAAGCACGCACAGTCTAAGATCAGTGCTTGTTCACGCTGGAGCATCATTTGTGTTGTTGCGATTGTTGTGTTCAAAACAGTGTCATAGACTGTTGATCACGTGGCTGCTCCCGGTGCACTAAACACCAACGCTTTTTCTCTCTGAATAAAAGTGCACTTATGGGTAAAATGTCCTTTTTGCGCAACTAAACACATGCACTTGCAAAAGTCAAGTGCCTATATGTTTAGTTTATTAAATTATAAAGCCCTCCAAAGCTTTAGGTGAGTCTTCCGGGGCTGACGTGCCAAAGTTTATAAAGTAGAGTCTGAGTGTTTGGATCGACCCACTCGTACCTCTGTAGACTGAGCAAAGCACGGGCTGGCTCTTTTTCTACTGGGGCACAGCTGATTTATACTTGGGCACGGGCCTCAGTACAAAGGGTCTGGTGACGTCATTGGTCTAAGGACAGGTGATACTGGGACATTTATCCATTAACCTGCTTCTCTATTTCACTGTCTCCCTTCGAGGCAACTGCTGTTGTGATTTTGGCTGTTATAAAAATAAACTGAAATGAAATTGAATGTAATTGTTGAAAAACAGAACAAATTTATTTGAAACTGTTTGCAGTGCTCCAAAGTTATTGCACATTTAACTAATGCATTCCTAGCATCCAAATTATTCATTGTTATAAGTTTAGAAGTACTGTCACCGTAAAGTAAGCAATTAGCATGCTAACAGTGCCTTTAGAGCGTTTTTTTATCATATATTTGTAATGGGGCAAAACAGATTTTACTTTATTACATTAAAACAATTGGATACAGGCCTTTTAAATGCTAAAATGTAAATCTAGGTGCTGAAAAAAAAAAAAATCTGGAGAAAGTCTTGACGCACCCAACACAAAACTAAAATCGATACATACATGGTAAAAAAAACAAAAACATTTTGAATTAAACATGTAAAGAGCCAACCAGGAAGACACACATGTTGCGGGCAAACCTGGTTCACGTGCCATGGCTGTTAGTGTCATATGAGCTTTGTAAAAAAAGGCTGTTTTCTTTAGTTCTTTACAATATTAAAGGTTGTAAAGGTATTTTGCTAAATGTCAGCAAATAATAATCCAAAGTTTATATTAGATCATATTCTATGTTGTAGTTTAATTTCAAATTGCAACATTGTTAGATATTAGCAATTTTATAAAAAGAACCAATGTTTTAGAAATGTCATGTTTTATAAGGGATGTCACAATATCAAATGTTAGTGTTAAAATGACTGTAGAAGAAGAAAATTCTCGAATTCACGATTATTCACGATTATTCACGATTATTAACAGTAAACAGTGACATCCTTAATTTTCTCTCATTCAAATTGTCTAATAGATTTCTTTTCGTTTAGGTATTTATTTATTTAACAGAGACACTTCACAGTGTGCAGGTAATCCATGGTAAAGCCATATATATACACTTTAGGGTTGCAGGTTTTAATTTTGCTTCTAAAATGTCACGGTTATTCTTTTTTATAATATTGTGACCTGAAAAAACACGATTATCGATTAACCAAATAATCTTAACGTTCCTTCTTTCTAGTGTCCTGTGATGAAATACAGACTATGCTCACCAGGTGGCACTGTTGATCTACAAAATAACTATTAAATTGCATGCGTGCTACTTCAAGTATCTACAAAAACAGGAGCGCTATACTGTGGACAACTCAACTGCTATAAATATCAGCTAACAGATTTGAGATTTGGATTGAACGTTAGCGTTATAAATGATGACAAACCCAAAGTGCCGCCTTATTCAGCTCAGTCTGGATCATGTTTGACGGCGCTGTTGTGGCAGGGGCAGAGATAGACAGAGGAGAACTAGGAGGTGAGCCGAGGTGGGAGTGAGACATCGCCCAGTCTATTAGCCTTTTGTGAGAAGAGGTCATGGGGTCACGCACAGAGATGGCTATCTAAAAAACACTCGAGCAAAAGGGATTGAAATAGTCTTCAAAGTCTCATGAAGGTTGAGAGAAACTCGACAAAGATGTAAAACTTAAGATATAAGCTTCGAGTGAAAGAGGTACTTCTGATCTTTGAAAGAGTGGGTTTTGTCACCACTGCTGTGAATGTGGTAGTAGATAGATTTTTATATTGAAATGATTATTTTATTTCTTTATACAAAATATGTTATTAGTATTGCAAAAACATTTTTCCACAACCAAATAATAAAATGTTATTCATAGCAGCTAACTGGTGCATGGACAGAAAACAAATGTAATCCCAAATCTTATAGGCACTGTGTAACTTTTCTGGAATGTTCCAACATGTACTTGTAAATTACAAGTACTTTAATTGCTCAAAAATAACTTAAAAACATGCTTTCTTACTATCAGCGAGATCCTTTCTCAGAACTTGGCATGGTGTCATGTACTTGTCTCCATGGAGAACATTTTTGTCAAAGTGAGGAACAAGAAGGTTGCGGCTGCAGAACATATCCTCTGAAAACAGTATTATTGGTATGACAGGGTGCATGGGAAATACCACCGGAACATAACTGAATCTACCACAGCAGACAAGACCCAAGGTGTGGGCTGTGCAAAGAGGCCCCTGAGACAATCCAGCACATAACTGCAGGGTGCAAGATGCTTGCAGGGAAAGCATACATGGAGCACCATAACCAAGTGGCTGGCATAGGGTTAAGAACATGTGTGCGGAGTATGGACTGGAAACCTCAAGGTCAAAGTAGGACCCAAGAACCTGTGGGACTTCCAGATACAGACTGACAGAATGGTAACGGGAAACCAACCAGACATTGTGGTGGTGGATACACAGCAGAGGAAAGCCGTTGTGGTTGACGTGGCGATACCAAGTGATGGCAACATCAGGAAAAAGGAACACAATACCAAGAGCTCAGAGAGGAGCTGGAGAAGGCTTGGAAGGTGAAGGCTAAAGTGGTGCCCGTGGAGTACTCGGGGCTACAGTTACTGCTGTATCAACTGTACATGAAGAACATCACCAAGGTCCAGTCTTTGGCAGGTTAATGTCCAGAAATTCCCTTGGTCTCTTCTATATTTGCTATCAAATAAAGTGTTATAATTATTTTTCTGAATGTAGTCTACCAAATTATCAGATATAAAATAGGTTAATGATGGTATTAAAATATATTGAAATATTGTATTGCTTTTTAAAGAGTTGATTTGAAGTAGAATATAAAGCTGACGTGTTGTGGAAGTGAATTCTGCTTTTGCACGGAACATCACACACTGGACTCTGTGACTGACTCTCCGGCCAAATCCTGTCACTGAATGCAGCGATGTGATTGACTGATTGACACGCAAAAACCCTTCAATCTTTATGCAGGAGGAGAATATTCTGCACACAAAAAGTGGCACATACCATGCTAAAAAACTCACATAAAGTGTAATTACGAGGCCTTTCTGTCTCTCTGAGAGAGGGGAAATAGGCTGCTGCTCTGTGGTCTCAAAATGTCTGTGCATTTTTTTAACTATAGACTATTGACAAACCTACCTTCATCAGAACAACACCTTTACATAATAAACACACAGCAAAAGAACAATAAAGCAATAAACATATTGCAAAAAAACAATAAAGCAACAAACCCACCATAAAAGAACAATAAAGATATTCACAACTTAAAATTATAATTCAATATAGTAATAATAACTAAATAAATTGTATTTTACTTTACGCTCATAAATCTTTAGCTTCAGTATGTAATGATTGTACAGTTCTGTTATTTGCTTTAGCCACAAAATAAAGTATAATGCAGTCTGGCCTTCAAATACAGCAAATAGGTTTCATGAAAAGCCAAAATGACTCAGTTTTCAAGTGCTATTGTCATTGTAGCACAACATATTCTCATGTGAACAAGCTTATCCCATTTCCCAATGGGAAGCTCTTGATGCAAGTGCGCACATTCTCAATAACAAAGCACTTTACCAAAAAACATTCTAAAAAATAGTTGTTGTTGTAAAAGTAATAATAAAGATGCACTAAACTGATAAGTCATAGAAAAAAAAAAATCTAAAGTATTATCTTTACAAATGTTTCAACTTCCATCCAAAAGTCATTTTCAATTTAAAGGAGCTCATCTGAGAGCCAACACTTGTATAGTGTATAAGTCTCTCCATGGCCTAGCACCAAAGTACATCTCGGACATGTTAGTGCCATATGAACCATCTCGGACTCTGAGGACCTCAGGGACCGGCCTCCTGCTGGTGCCCAGAGTCAGGACATGTTAGTGCCATATGAACCATCTCGGACTCTGAGGACCTCAGGGACCGGCCTCCTGCTGGTGCCCAGAGTCAGGACTAAACATGGGGAATCTGAGTTTCAGTTTTATGCAGCTAAAATATGGAACAATCTCCCTGTGGATGTGAAACAGGCCTCTACTCTGGCAATGTTCAAATCTAAGCTAAAAACTGTTTTGTTTGGCTGTGCATATGACTGAAATTATTTTTCTTTGCGCTCTTCTTTTTTATGTCTTAAACTATTTGATGGATAGCCTGAAAATGGTACCTTTTAAATTTCTTTAAATTAAGGTTTTGTGATTTCTGTCTTGCCTTTGTGATTTTAATGCATTTTTTTCCTGTTGTGTGAAGCACTTTGAATTGCCTTGTGTACGAATTGTGCTCTACAAATAAACTTGCCTTGCCTGATTATTCCTTTTTATTATTATATAATTTGTGCATTTGACAGATACTCATTTGTCAAATGACAAATTTTAATCTTACTGTGATCTTTACACATTACACTTAGCCCATTTCAGATTTGAATTTAAACCTGAATATCATTTAAAACTTCTCTATCAAACCCTATTCATTTGTATGCTTTAAACTTATTAGGACCCTTATTAAGCCAATTTATTACAAACATATGACTTGCTACAGTAACACGGTGGGAAAATTCATTGAGAAGATGGGCTATAAGAATGGAATATTGCGAGGCTGTAGGCGGTGGTGTGAGTGGGCAGAAGCAGGAAGTGTGCGCTATAGATTTCCATGTGATTGTGAGACACGTGTGAGTCCAAGTTGGCTGATTGGACAGTATGGAGTCTATAATTCACAATGCATCTTGATTACACAGCCCTGGCCCTTTTTCTAATGCGTCTCTTATTGGAGTCTTCAGGCGCTGTTCACCATTCTTGTAGACAGGGGGCGTCGTGTCGTAGGCTCTTAATGGAAAATTGATGGTGGAGCCCACTGTGAAGAAAAACGAAAGGTCAGTTGTAGGTCTGTTGTGGAGAAATGAGAAGGTGAAATGATATACCTCCTCTGCAGTTCTCTCAAGCCGCCAGGGCAGAAAAACTGTTTGGCTGTAGCAGACACAGCTTACATTGCGATTTTTTTGTGTTTCAAAAGAATTCTTCAAAATTCTAGCTACTTGTTTACTCTAAACTTCTTTATCATGTCTCCTTGAAGCAAATAATCTATTTGGTGTTTGGATCCTGTGAAGAAGAGTGCAAAAATTAAGAGACAACAAACAAAAAAACTATGAGAAGGCAGGGGTAGTGATTTGAAAGCTCAATTATCTATCTTGGTTTATATTAATAACTATTTAAGTCCAGCTAGTCCAATTATTCCTTCAATTAATCAATTAGTTAACGTGAAATGCCTGTGAATTTAAAAAAAAAAAAAATGGACCAAATGAGGCTAAGGTGAATCCGCTTGAGGATGTCCTGATGGAGGATATTTACAGACAGAATAGGTTTTTGATCAAATACACTTTAGGCCATATTTTGCCCCCGGAGGCAGCGTTAACGTGGGCGCAGCAGAGCTCATTTCGTCACATCTTGCAGTCGGCGCAATCGATGACAGCGCAGGGCGTGGAATTCTAAACTAGAGGCGTGATTATGCCAAAATATGAGGTGGAGTAAAGCAAACTGGACGTGGTGTCTGGAATGTTCCACTGTATTAAACTAGCAAAGTTCCATGGATGCAAGTGTGGATTTTTTAATGTTGTTTGACCTTGACCTTTTCTTTGCATTACAATAGAGGACAACAACACAATCATCATATGAAAGGTTTTAAACACAGTTCTGAACCAGGATTCTCTAGAACTGCCACTAAAATCTGCAGCAGCCTCAATGTGACTGTGGACAGCACATACTGTCCGTGTGCTGCCCATTTACTCTCTCCATTCGCACTCGGTCTCCTTCATTGTCATTTTCTATGTCCAGTGCAGAGCCCAGCCTGACACTGGTGGTAAATAATAAATAATATATTCTGGATTTCAAATATTCACTGTCTATACATGGCCCTCTAAACTCAATCCACCGCTTAAACCATTAGTTATTCTGCACGGACATTGATTTAGAATTTCACTTTTAAAAAATCTAAACTTTCTTGAGGACAATAAAGGGGACATATGATGTAAATGTCATAAAGGTGTTCTCTCACCATAACGCCCCGCTCAGACTGAACTCGGAGCAAGTGCAGAGCTTCGAATTCATTCTGTTGAGTCTACTTTTACCGGACGCCTGCGTCTGAGGGTTGAATGTTCAGAAAACGGCAGTTTTCACCTACCCCCTTTCTCCGCCCACTGCTCTATACATTCAACAATAAAAACACATACTGTACATTAAATTTTGCTGCTTGCATACTACTATGAAAAGTGCAGTTTTGAACAGGAAAATCCACAAAAATCTATGTTTCTAATAATAAGTTGTTTTAGATCAATATTGTGGTTTATATTTAAAAAAAAGGTTAAATAATGTTTAATGCTAAATACCTGAAAAAAACACCATTTGTCTTTGTTAACAAGTCCTTTTATGAAGTAGGTTTGTCAATTGGCTAGTTTTGAGAACAGACAGAATTAGATTTTCTTATGTTATCTAATCTTCCTGAAATGAGGAAATGACAGCTGCATTTTCGTGACCACACCGGCTTGTCAATGTCTGATTTCAGCAGATCTCGAATGCTCAGAAACTCTGGGCCTGGAGCTGTGGTGGGGCGAATGTGGAAACTAGTTCTTGGAAACTAGTTGAAACAGAAAAATCCCAAAGTCATGTGACCGCAGTAGAAAATGTTTCTGGTTGTAATAAACATGCAAACACAAACTTTCCAAAGTACTTGAGCTAGATTGCATCACAGTAGATGCAATTAGTGTTCCCATGTCACAAGAATCACCAGTGCAGAAAGCCTGACAGCCGTACAGTAATAGTGGTAATTAAGCTCCACACAACATAAGCTTTCATATTGAAAATCCCCTACTTTTTAAATGTCCCAAACTTCCCACAAAAACAACCAAAGTTTTAATACCTAAAAACAATGGATACAAATGATATTGTTCTGCTTTATTCATTTATTTTGAATTAGTAGAAGTGTTTCAGAGACACAAAGCCCTAACTGAATTTCATCTAAGTGTGATTTGGGAGTATCCTAAAGCTACAGGATATTTTATGAAGACTGAAATGTAAACATTGGCAAATTAAGCAATAAAAGCACGATTAGCTATTTCCAGCTAAAAGGTCGAGCTAGGAAAAACAAAAAACTTGAATTAAAGAATGGTCTTTGTAATATGTATAATAGCAAGTTAAAGATGCACTATGTAACTTTTCTGGTGGAGGGTAAAACATCTGCTTGTTGTCGTTCACTGTAAAAATTCATGTCTCTCAAGATATACCTTTTTAGCAATAAATGCAAGAGAGATGTGTTTAATGCTAGACTATAGATTATTCCAGGCAAACCAGTAACATTTCCATAGAGACAACCAGAATAGTTACGGAAATGTATGCACCAAACATACTTTTGTGACATACTACATTTACTTCTTAAATAATATTTACATTTTGTAGTTTCTCTATTATTGTCCCATTTACACATGTCTATGGTGGTGTCTATCTGGTGTGTACTCCAATCATCTGAAGATTTAGTGAAGTACAACTGAGCCTTGAGTTCTTGGAACATTTCCTGTTTTGTTTTTCTTTTTTATATGAATGCTAGACAGTTACCCAAGAGTAATTTGAGTGTTGCGGATGTCATTTCCTGACATATTGCGTTGCTGCAATTGCTGATAGCACAGGGCGTGGAATTCTAAACAAGAGGTGTGATCATGCTGAAATATGAGATGAAAGTAATTTGAGGGCGTGTTGTGGTCCATTCGGGAAAGGCCAGAATCGTAACTAATAAACCTCGAAACTAGTGCACTGGAGTCGTTTTACTATCCCCATAATAAAACAACCTTCATGGGCGTGTCTGTGTAATCCCTCATTCGTCCAGGAGTGTTCCATTGTAGAAAAAGATTCGGCTGTAGTCATCTAGACTCTGTTTTAGAAAAAACAAAATGTTTCGACTCTCATCCAAGAGTCATTCTCAATCAGTGAAACAAGTCTGAGAACTCCTGTTTATATCCTACTCTGTGAAAGCCCTGCCCACAGGGCGGGACACCGCCTGAATGGGCCCATGAAACTAAACTGGGATGGGCCTATTGTTCTAATTGTTCCCTGGCATTTTGGCTGCTCACCTTGAGTGCCTGTTTAGCATCAGAATGCCCGGGCGTTCCAGGGTTTAGCAGACCATTATTATGGCCATAAAAACACAATATTATAGTTATAGAATAATGAATACATCAAATTTTACATGGTGTTTTGAGTGCGCAAAACAAATAAAGGTGAATAAATAAAGAAACAACGTTCCAGAGGCTGTATTTCAATATTTTATTTTATTATTCTATTTATTTTATTTTGGGAACAAATTGAAAAATGGAAACTCTTAACTATTGTATTGCTCACTTCTTTCTTTGCTTGGAAAATGACTTTAGAATGCCACAGTTATCAGTCATTGTATGAAACACTATCACCATATATGGACTGGCACCATTCACTCCAGTCTCCAGCGGCCAGGCAGCTCTCACGCCAACGTTAACGTCGTGAAGGTAGCAAAAGAGCAGCTGGAACTGCCCCTGGAAATGCACGAAGTCCGGGGAAAAAATACGGCACAGAGTGAAAAGACATAAAGAAAAAGGTCTATAGAAAGGCATCCTTTTGTACTGGTCCAGTTTGTCCTATGTCCAGCACATTTGTCATTTTCAATTTCACTGTACATTCCACAGGTATCCATCTATCATTTCCATTGTTGGAGTTTTACATCTGGAATTTCGGTATTAACAGTGCCTCATTGACCTCAGGAAAATTCTTGTTCGGCCTATTGCATTATGCTCCCCACATCGCTGTATTTAGTTAAGACTCCAAGTGATAGGGTATAAAATGTCACATAGCCACTTGTACATAATCCAAAATTGTACATAATATGTTTGTACTACTAAACACTAAATCAACATTGCAGTTTACAATGAACAAAATGTAAAACGATATCTACTTCTTCTTCTTAATAATAATCATACAAAATAGTTTTCAAACGACAGTCCTGGTCTAAATCTTCTGTCGTCTTTATCTTTTTTTTTTTTTTTCAGTGGAGCTCCGCCAAGCCATCGTAGCCATGATGAACCGCAAAGACGAGCTGGAGGAGCAGAACACGTAAGTCAAACACACGTTCCCACACTACACATTAGACCCAACAGGAAGGAAGAAAGAGTGCGAGAAGGAAAGAGTGCGAGAAGGAGAGAGGAGCTAATGGATTACCTGTTGGTGAACATGACGGACCCAAACAAGAGGGTGTTTTGTGCTGACTTGGGACAGAGAGCAGCCTGCTGTTCTGAGGTGTAACTTTTAATAAGCCACTAGAGGCTGTGATGTGCACTGATGGAACAGGGCGTAAACAGCTTCTATGCGGTGAGATAGGAGCCCCAGATAAGGCTAAGTAAACAAAGATTTCACAGCTATGGAAAAGACATGTGTGATGGGAAGGGATTAACATGCCAGATTTTAGATTACATGTAACAACAACATGAGCATTGAGTGAAGAGGTTAAAGCATTAGCAGTTCAAATGTGTACTGTTGACACATTGTATTTAAATTCAAGCTTTTGCTAACACTTTATTTTAGGGTAAACTTATTAAAGGATGTATTATGAATATTATGAGCTTTTAGCCATGTTTTAACTGGGTTTCTTCATCATTATCTAACTCAATGTTGTAGTTTGATTGATTCCTACATGTTAGATATGTAGGAATATGTATGTAGGATATGTATGTAAGAACATAAATGACAATCTGTTGCTTGCTACAGTGAGATCCCACTATGACGAGGCGGGTTTAGCAGTTCTGCAGTTTTGAACAGGAAGTCAGTGGACAACTAAGCTGTTTTAGATCACAAAATGTTCCACTACTTATGCTTTTTTGTGTGTATAGAATTAAACTAACATATCAGATCTACCTGTTTTCAACTGTTGACGATGGGGAAAAGCCCAACCAGAGGAGTTGAGAACTAGCTCTAGCTGTACTCGGTATGTCCCTGTCAAAAACAAAGTTAATAATAAAATCAAAAATAGCTGCTAATTTACGATCAAGTAAGTGGTTAATTCTCTGTACTTTTTATTTATTTACTCTGCCCTTTATTAATGTCTTATTCTTCATACTATTAAGCAGTAACAACCAGTTTATTAATAGGAAAGTGTCTAAATGGCAGCAAAATATGGTTATGCAGAATTATACAGGATTAAGGAACGAATAAATACAAATTAACATAAAATGAATCACTTACAAGTATTTAAATTAGCATGTGTAACCTAAAATAAACTGTTACCAAACCTTTTTAAGATGCACTATGTAACTTTTCTGGTGGAGAATACACTACCTGCTTGTTGTTTCTTTGCTACCTCCAAGGAGACAAATTACAGTTTGCCTCTGTGGAGAGAAGACCCCACTCACAATCATAATGCATGTTCTTCAAGGTATTTTTGAGCAATAAAAACATAAATCAATGCTAGACATGATCACACCCCACACGCACGCACACACACACACACACACACAGGTTACATTTGTGTGTACATTTGCAATTTATGAATAAATAAAATGTCCAACTAACTCACCAACTAACATTCCATAATTTTCAAAATGCTGGTGATGTGCCACAAGATCTAATAGTAGGAAAAAAGTGAACAATGTGGATTTAGGACTCTTTTAGAAGCTTTAGTTTCAAAATGCACAATGACAGCAAAAATATCAAATAAATCAAGCTATTTATTATATTATGTCAAAGTCTTTTCTCGTTCTCATGTATCCAGTCCCATGTCTTGTCTCATATTGTGGGTATTGTGTCTTTTCCCATCCCTAGGAATTGATTAACGTAGAACTGTAGACAGGAGCAATTTGTTCACTAGATCATGCACTTGTGAACACTTAATTAACTATTTGTTTTCAATACACATTTTTACAACACATCTAAATGAACAAGATAATGAATAATAAATGCAAAGACAATTTTATCATCCCTATTTGCACCATTGCGCTTGTCAATTCCTCCCAACTGTAGCAAGATTAATTCTCTATTACTTATTCCAACATAATCTTAGTTTCAGTGTGTATTCTCTCTTTTGCGTGCTTTTGACAGGTCTCTTCGGAGTTTACTGGACGGGGAGATGGAGCACTCGGCCGCGCTCAGACAAGAGAGCGAGCTGCTGAAGAAGAAGCTGACAGAGCTGGAGGATCGACATGAGGCCAAAGTCCAGGCTCTGGCCAGGTAAGAACCACACACATCTGCAGACATTACGTTTATGTACCGCTGATAAAACTGAATGTGTATGGTAGTGCACAAGAAATGAGCTGTAGTTAAGTTTGAGTTGGTTTTCGTCCTACAGAAAGCAAGTTGACAGGTTAAAAGGGCTTGTAGTGAAGTCAAATCTGTTCGGCCCCATACAGATATATTGTAAAAGCAGCTCATAGGGTCAGAATAGACCTGGTAGCATGTTGTTGTAGCTTTACCGTGAAAGCAAAACTCGCTCACTCAAAATGTATAAAAGCGCTTATGAAATCATTGTGGCGAATATTTAGGATCCTGGGAATGCATTGGGTAAGTTAGCAATACATTTGGACTGTTACAAAGAGTTCCAAATGAATTAGTTTGTTAATTAATTCATTAAATGATGAATGAATTAATGAATTAAATTGGTCTATTTTTGATGTTTTTAAGATGGTTAAAGTCAGATACAACTTTGCTAGAGTTTATTAGCACTTCTCACAACTTTCAAAGACCAGACAACAACTAGCATGCTAGCACGGTAGTTCCTGGTTTTCGCAGAATAAAATGCACTATACTTAGATGCAGAAAGCACTCAGTGGTCTCATTTTGACCTAAAGTGCTGCTTTTCCAACATATCTTTACTACATAGAAATAAATTGGGTTCAGCCTCTTCATGCCCCTTGCAAACAACAAAATATGCGCTTATAATCGCAATGGCATGCTGATCTGAAAAAATTAATAGCAATTCCATATTTTTTCCAAAAGTGTTAATCCCTGTATGATAGTTGCATTCTTCAAATTTACAATTATTTGAAAGATAAGAATTATATTTTGTTTTCAATCTCAAACTACAAACCACTACTAAATCACGGCGGGTGAAGTATCTTGCCACAGTACACAACAGCATTATTCGAACACCTGGTCTTGCCCCACCTCAAGTCCTTCACCTCTTCCCTGCTGGACCCTCTGCAGTTCGCCTACAGATCCAACAGGACGACTGTAGACGACGCCATCAACCTGGCACTCCACTTCATCCTGCGGCATCTGGACTCCCCGGGAACCTATGCCAGGATCCTGTTGGTGCACTTCAGCTAGGCCTCCCTGCTCTGCTCTAGGACAAGCTCTCCCAGTTCAACGTGCCTGACTCATCACTGACTTCCTGACGGATCTAAGGCAGTGCGTGCGGCTGGGGAAAAATGTCTAATACACTCGGACCATCAGCGCACTACTCCACAGGGCAGTGTACTTTCTCCTCTGCTCTTCTCACTGTACACAAACTGCTGCACCTCCAGCCACGACTCTGTAAAACTGATCAAGTTTGCGGACGACACCACCCTCATCGGGCTCATCTCGGACGGGGATGAGTCTGTCTACAGGAGGGCGGTGGACCAGCTGGTGTCCTGGTGCAGAGGTGACAACCTGGAGTTCACCGCCCAGAAGACAGTGGAGATGATTGTGGACTTCAGGAAAGTCACAGCCCCCAGCCCCCCCTCACCATGACAGACTCCCCCATCACCACCGTGGACTCCTTCCCCTTCCTCTGCACCACCATCACTCAGGACTTCAAGTAGGAGCCCACCATCAGCTCCCTCATCAAGAAGGCCCAGGAGAGGATGTACTTCCTGCGGCAGCTGAGGAAAGCCAAGTTGCCAGTGCAGATGATGGTGCAGTTTTACATGGCCATCACTGAGTCCATCCTCACCTCCTCCATCACCGTGTGGTACGCTGGAGCCACAGCCAGGGACAAACAGAGACTACAGCGTTTTGTGCGTTCTGCTGAGAAGGTGATCGGCTGAAGACTTCCATCTCTGCAGGACGTGTACGTCTGCAGGACTCTGGGCCGAACAGGTCGGATCACAGCTGACCCTTCTCACCCTGGACATGGACTCTTTGAACCACTCCCCTCAGGCAGGAGGCTACGGTCCATCCGGACCAGAACCTCCCTCCACAAGAACAGTTTCTTTCCCTTTGCCGTTGGACTCATGAACACTTCTAAACACCTGTCACTTTAACTAATTTAATCAATCACTCACTGCACTGTTCACTTCATGCACTGCAACTGTAAATTTTACTGTAAAAACTGTGTACATAGTAAGCCTATTTTAATTCATATATGTTGTTTTATGATTGTTCATTGTTTTATGTTGCATTGCATCACCAAATCAAGTTCCTATGTCTGTGAATTCTGTTCATTGGCAATGGAAATAAACCTTTTTCTGATTCTGATTCTGGTTCACTTTTAGGAGCGGGAATATTCAGCCTTAGCCTCTGCGCTCGAATGTCTTACCCCCTGAGCTGCTGCTGCTCCTGTCCAATATTTCTGCTCACCTCAACTGACATACAGCATCCTTTCTAACAATTGGCCCATTATCCCTACAGTAACCACACTTGAACCCAGACACAATGTTTTTTTCCTTCCATCAATTGTCAGATTTGTTTGCTGCAAATAGAGAAACCGTTCTGACAAGCCACAAATCAGCACTCGACATTTCAACGGTTTTGCCATTAGTATTGATCAGTGTCTATCAGCCCCCCGCCAGGCTCTAATGGCTCCTCCATGCTCCGGGACGGCAAACAGTTGACGGAACGATGATTTAATTGCCCGTTCATTGGAGAAGTCAGAATGCGGCGGGTGCAGTGGCAGGGGTTCTGACAGGAAAGCCACGTGTGTCACTAATAAAATTAACCATGATTAAGTGGAATTGCGGTGATTAGCACTGTAGCAGCACCGATATTTATCACGTCACACAGGCTGGATGTGAGCCAGTGATGAGTGTTCCTCGTTTTTAAAGTAATATGGTAGGTTTAAGAGATGAAAAAGTAACTACACTTACCTTTAATTAGGGATTAGAAAGTTTGACTTTATAAAGCTGGTTACATATACTTACGTACTTAAGGTATACTTACGTACTTTCGGATTACGAATTACAGAAAATTATTAATTTAACTGGTCATAATTTGATTTTCTAGCATCGTATCACCCACATCTAATGGTTTACACTCATAACATTACAAATAAGTGGGATTCTAATTAGTCGCTCTGCTGGGGCACTTGTTTCTCATGACTCACCATTGGTTAGTGTTGCTCTTTTCTGCAGTCAAAAACATTGAACGCTCATTGAGAAGCTTCAGTAAGCATGTTAAAGTTAAAGTGAGCCTCGATTGTGACTCTGATACCTATACTGGCACCATGTTTACACCTAATAACAGTCATTACTTTTACCAGGAAAAGAATCTTCACGGCATGGTAATTGTCACAACTAAACGCAGACTCTTTATTCCACTATGTCTTATAAGCGAAACCAAGTAGTACTGTTATACTATTTATTATTCACTTTTTTTTTTGCTTTTAACCATGTTATAATGCTGTTCCCTCATCAAAAACAGACCTGAAGTTGTATTTAGCTTAATTCACGCTTCAGGCATGAATCCTGATTACGAGTCCATAAATAATTGCCAGATTTGCTCTGAGCAGTTCTGCTGTCAAATTGCATATATGACTACTCCATACTTATATAGGCATGCTGATCATTTTGCTTTAATGGCTTGCTTTAGTTTCCCCCCCCTCCCCCCCCTTGATTCATTCCCTCAGCTGCCAGTAGATGGCATGCTAACACTAAATCCTTTTAGGAGTAATGCATCTGATCTAATGGAACATAGATTATATGTATTTTAAGCACAACCAATTGAGTCACAACTGAGTCCTAGTGGACATTGTTGTCATGGCGTTACACCATAAAAGTAAACATGATTATTCTTTTGATGTTAAAATAAAGCAAGCGACGTAGCATTCTTGGATATTCATACCATTTTGGGCCATTGGACAACTTTATTCTTCTCCATGTCTTTGTTTTTGGAACAGCATAAGTCCTAAAGTCTGCGTTGGCTGTTGTGATTGCTTAACAGTAGGGGGTTGCTCTTCTCCATAAAAATTAATCCTACCCGACACTGCAATGAATTAATAGTACTAAAACATGCATGACTTACACTAACTACAACTTGACTGGGAAATGAGAACTCCAAATAATATAATAAAATGTATTATGTATAGTTAAACCTCTTAAAAGTGGATTCAGCATGTCTCCTTTGTTTAAGATCACATTCACTCTAAATCATAAATCCTCTAAGGAGCTGTTCAGTACTTGAATGTACTTTTGCCAAACACTTTTAAACTTTGTTAAAAATGTTGGTACTTTAATTGAGTTTGAGTCATTACTTTTTACTTTGTCTTGAGTAAAATGATTTTTAAAGTAACTGTACTCACAACAATTTTAGCTTCGCTCCCCACATAGTGCATAAGCGACCACCCACAGCTTTACTACGTCACTGCCGCTACCCATTGATTGCCACTCACCAGAAGCCGCCTTGTCGAGCCCTATAAGTCCTTTAAATAGCGGATTAGTCATCCTTCAGTGCACTAAACAATAGGGTTCCATTCAGATGCTTGGTACAGTAAGTCGAGCCAGCTACCCCAAGATTGATCGAGACCCTAGATACACTAAGGCTTATTATGAGGCTGGTTGTGTGAGACAGCTGGACACTTGTGGAGTTTAAAATAGGCTTCAATGATGAGGAGATGACTTCACTGCCGGCCGCGTACTTCCTTCCTGCAGGTGACACTGTCTAGACACACAAAACATTATTCTATAGACGGCCACTACATTTCCAATGCCAAATTCGTCTCGATCAATAGCCGGCTATAAATACCGCTCGGAGTGAACAGCTAGCCAGTGAATGAGGGCTCGAAGCTGTCAGAGTCGTTCAGGGAAAAGTGGCGACTGGCAACGGTTGCTATGTATCCCGCGATGCTTTGCGATTCACTTGGGGTGAATTAGGAGTCGAGAAGTGCTTGACAGGAGGAAGAAGCCACTGAAAGATACATTTAAACGGTTGGCCTGGCTTGACCTTGATGTTAGCGAGCGATTTTGACAACAATTAGTGTCACTCAATGTTTTTGGGAGTTTCTCAATGACAATAATTTGATGGGACAGTTACTCTCTCTTTCCCACATTCCTTTTTACTTGAATTGTTTTTGGACCACTTTTTCGTGAAAAACAGAACTAGTTCATTTTAAACTGTATTATTATTCCTCACTTTCTCATTAAATTAGACAATATTCCCCCCTCTTTTGTATCAGATTCTGTTTTTCCTCAAACTCACACAAGCTATTGAAGATATTTAAGATGTTTATATTTTGAAATTTAAGATTGACATTTCACCAGTCAAGCCCCAGTGAGATTCATAATGAGTCCTGGAACTTTATTGTTTTAGGCGCGAAAAAAATGGAACTCATTGCTGAAAACATGCAAGCTCTTCATTTGTAGTCTTGTGTTACTTATGTTTTTTTTATTTTACTGTTAATATCGGTGCATTTAGTCATAATATAACCAGTTTAGTTTTAATTCCATTAAAATACTTAACCCTAGCCCAGGGGTCTGCAACCTTGAAGGGTCAAAGAGCCATTTTGGACCAAAAAGACAAAAAAACAAATCTGTCTGGAGCCGCAAAAAAATAAAAGCCTTATATAAGACTTATGAAGGGAACACAGGCTGTAAGTGTATATAGCTATATTAGCTTACTATCAAAATGACTAGGCTACAAATACATAATGAGCATTCCTGATGAAATGTTTATTTTCCCTGCAGCGCGCTCTGGAGACCTGGAGACCACGTGACTACTATGATATACGATACTTGATGCTTTCATTACAGTGTTAATGTATTATGTTTTGTTGCTTCGATGAAAATATAGAAATACAATTAAGAAATCAGAATCCTTCATGTACTCACCATCGGTGAACGGTTTTCCACGCTTTCTTATCTCCCGGTTGCTACAAATCTAGCCGCAGTAGTGGTGTTTGGAGATGCAATCCACTACCTAAATTTATCTTTGCGCTCCTCTAATTTCTCCAGAAGTGCTATTATCGCACAATCCTTGAATCATCGGTTCTCATCATCCATTATTCGTTCCGGTTCGTTTACAACAGTCACCTGCCCGGCACTGCGCCGCCCATGTGCGCCGTTATTATAAACATTTTTATAACATTGGAAAATGATAAGAATGTTTGTGTCATGTTTTTCCTCTTACAGAAACTATATTAAAACAACAAGTATATCCCCTCATTTATTTCTATTTTGATACATTTTTGAAAAAGCTCCAGGGAGCCACTAGTAGGGCGCTAAAGAGCCAATCCCTGCCCTAGCCCATCCTAATAAGTCATAGCTGGTTTGAGCCAAAAGTAGAACTGTGAAAAAAGTAAGTAAAGTAAGTAAAACTTTATTTATAGAGCATCTTTCGTACACACAAAATAACGATGCTTCCTTCAGCCACAAGGAGTCAGTAATTGTAAGTACTTGATTTGTGTTTTAACCTAGCCAGAACTTGACATTAAAGGTTAGTTGAGAGAACATTCATGATCCGTAACGAGACTTTCCCGGTTAATTATTTTAGTTTTTCCAGTAGCAGATGGTCCTGCTGTTTCAGGATGAGGCTGCCATGTCTGCTGCTTTTTAGTGCACCTCCTCCCTATACAGCGTCCCCTTTTAAAGTGAGGGAGAGGCGAGGTGTGCGTCGGCCGGCTGAGTGCGTGGGCCGAGGGATGAGGCACACACCACAGATAGAAACCGGTCTGACGTAGTCCCAGGCAGCACTGGCATGTGGACTTAAAGGAGAGCTGCTACAGTGAGGGACTTACTCACACTAGAAACATTGACTGTTGTTATTTATTTTAGACAACATCTCAAAATAACCTGATCAGTTTGGCTTGTCTAAAGTGTGCAAGACTCTGTTTTTTGCTATGAATTTGGATAACTTTTCTTTAATGTAAAATAGACAGCAATGAGCGCCTTGTAATTGTTTTTTCAATGTTGTTTTTAACAGATTTCCACCCGGAATTCTCTTGCACATTTTACTCTGATGAATATTTGATCTGTTTGCATTACAGACGGTAGAATGTTTACGTCGACATACATACCAGACTCCCGAGGGGGGTAGTACTCAGTCAAATTTACTCAGTTACATTAACCTGAGTAACGGATGGAAGAAATAGTACTTTTCAGAGTAGTTTTATTACACTTACGCCTACTTAATATTTGTTTGAAGTAGCAGTAACAGTTTTGATTGACCAACATGAAATGCTTCAAACTCTCACACCTTACCTTCAGATATGATTTGTTTTTGTGTTTATTCTTTGGAAAGACCAGAATCTGAGCATTGTTTATTGTTTTTTTCTGTCCGATTACATTAACTCAAATCATAAATTATATTTTCAATATTGTGGAGGTAGGAAGTATGTATTTAAATCTATCTAACTTGTTCCTAGCTCTCACAAATCCTTTGGCACATTGTTAATATTCACATGCATGAATGTTTGGGTGCGTGACTTTAGAACAGCTTGTTTTTAAACAGCAAAGTGAAGCGGTGATGCACTGCTAAAGAGGAGCTCTTTTTTCTGGGTTAGCGTTAGATAAAATACATTATTACTTGCTGCAGACAGCGTGCAGTGGTCTGATTTAGTTTAAAAAGGCTCTTTTTACAATATAATCTGTACTTATTTACAGAAATAATGTAAGGTACCTCAGCTTTAAGTTGAAGTTATCTGAACTGACTTTCTGTTAAAACTACTATGCTCATTTTCCTCATAACTTCAGGCATCAACACGTTTTTTTCTTAAACTGCATTTATACATTTTTTGTTATTATTCTCTGCGGTCTTAGTCTTGTTTGCAGATCTGTTGGGATTTTCAGTTTTATGGAGCAGTCCCTTGTCACTGAGGCAGAGCTGAAGTGGTTGAGGTCTTCACTGAGAGAGACGAGGATGGATAGGATAAGGAAAGAGTACATCAGCGATACTGCTCATGCTTTAGAGTTTAAGTCATACTGTAGAGCCAGTTTGAGCCTGGTTTGTGCATGTGCAGAATGTGTAAATTTTTTTTACACAATTCATTTCAAAGGAAAATAATCACAAAAAACATTGTACATGCATTTTATATCCCAAGTGTTACTCTGCACTCAAGTAGTCGATTCCCCAAATACTTTTTTACTCTTACATGACAATTATTTGGGATTTCTTTTTACTTTGACTTGAGTAATAATATTTTAAAATAACGTTACTCTTACGCAAGTAGAGATTTTGGCTACACTACCTGCCTCTGCCAGACTCTAATCATTTACAGTGACAGTTATCAAGTCATTGATCCTAACTCTTTCAAATCTATTTAAACTTTAGAAAAAACCTTGACAAAAAAGAAATGTAATTGAACGTGAACTTTTTGCCATGCTTAGTTGTTCTATGAAAGCTTTGTAAATATTAGTTGTGGGGTGCTCAAAACTTTCTGACAGTTCAATCTTCAGACACGCCAACTCACTATTTCATTGTATTCTGCCCGTGCGTAGCTTCTTCTCAGGTACTTTGTCTTCATCCCACTGTTCAGAGACACGTGAAGACTCCAAACTGCCCCACAAGAAAAAAACATTGTCGTGCCCATGACAACTAGTGTTAACTGAATATCAAACACATTTTAATATGTAATACAATATTTAATGTCACTTTGACACTTAAAAAATATGTGTCATTAGAGTTAACCCTTGTTTTCAAGAGGGCTAATGTAATTTTCAGCACAAAAACGTTTGACCTTGTGACTAGGGATGCACCGATATATCAGCCCAGTACAGGTGTCGACTGATATTCACGGCATTGAGTAAAATCTGTATCTGCCAAAAGCGCCGATACCAGTCTGCCGATATTGTGCTCCAGTAATGAAAGGATCCTCTATACCTTCTCAGAAACAGGAAGAAAACTGTTCCATGGATAGTTTTCTGCTGCTACATTCTCATAGAGCAGAGTTTAGCTTTTATCCAATCTTTATTCTAAGTCAAAAGACCCAGAAATGATAAAGTTACAGAGGTTTTAAGGCTCCAACTATGGTGCTCCCACTATGGGACTCCTTTAGCTGGTACGCGGGCACCTCTTCAGTTCTTGTGTTCATCATTATTACTAGCTTTTTTTCCAAGTTTTTTTCTTTCTTGGGTCATTTCTTAGTTAAAACTATTGTGGTAATGATGTATTCCTAATCAAGACCTGGTTTAGCCCTAATTTAGCTCTGAAATAGTCCTGATATAGACCTGATTTAGATCTTGTGATACGTCCAATCTTTTCTTTGATGGTACTTGGTGTAAAAGGTTTGAGAACCACTGCTCTAGAACAGGGGTTTTCCAAGATGTTTTCACAGCGGTACAAAACCCAAATTGTATGACTACTCTTAATGTAAAGTTGTGGGATTCCAAAGTCCAAATCAAATCAAATATGATTAATTTCTTTCTTGAGTTCCAGGACCGTTTTTCATCATGTTGAGGCTGTGTGAAGTGTAATGTTGAAGTGTTTTTTTTAATTATCAAGCTAGAGAAGTAATCAAACAACTGCAATAACATGTCTGAATGACCACATTTTATGTGTCCCAATGCCGCATTTTGAAACATATACGGCGCGGAGGGCCACAGACGTCATATGACAATGAAGTGAACCATTGGAAATGTTGCATTTGATGTCGTTTTGATGAACCTCCATACCTTTAATAAGGCTTGGAACATTAATATTAGGTCTGTTTCTCATCAAAATGTGTGTCATTTAGGTTATTATAGCAAAATGTTTCAAATTTTACAGTTAAAAGTACTACTTTTTGTTGTTTGGGCCACTTTAACAGGAAGCTTGAGGGCCAACAAAAGTATGAGGGCTGCATTTGGCCCCCGGGCCATAGTTTGGACACCCCGGCTCTAGACAATACGTATCATGAAATAAATATAGGCTTATTTCTAAACATAGCGCTCTATAAATTATAGGACTAAACACTAAACAACCTTTTCCTATCGACACAAGCCTTTCTCATGACATTGGTAATGGTCAAAAAAGTCCATATCGGTGCATTCTTACTTGTGACATAATTCTAGTCCCAATAAAGATCAAGCCCATTCTAAAACTATACAAGGAAGATCAAAATGTTTCCATTTTATTTTTAGCATTAATTTCTTCTCAAATGTGTATTTCATTTTTGACAAACCCCATGTCAGCCGAATTAGTGCCCACTCTAAACTGCCAAGACGAGACTTCATTCTGTGACCCCCAAAACCTACGCGTATTATCTGAATTTCAAAAATCTGCATTTTCGCTCCAATTATTCAAACCCAATTCCTTCTCCCCTTAAGCTAACCCATATGCACCATGACAGCAACACTCCTTGTCCCCCTTTTATTCCTCACCACTTGGCGAAATAGAGCAAACAGGCCTTTCTCGCCGGGTAGATGGGAAGACGTCCAATCGAGCACGCCAGGAAGTCGTACCTCGTCACTGATTGGCCGACATGGTCACGGGGGCGGGACAGACGGTCACACACTGACTCGAGCAGATGTCTTTTTTTCTGTAGCCTGCAGTGGGAAGCTCGTACTGCTCTATGAAGTGTCTGAAGTTTTTGAGTTTTGCTGCTGGTTGGTGTTGAGTGTTTTTGCAGTTCTTTTTGGAAGTAAATTATGTCCCACTGCCCAAGGGATCCGTTCTGAAAGTTTTAGCAACCCATAGCCTTGTTGTGCTTCTCTGTGAATATCACATAATGAAAATATATGCCTTTACTACATGTGACACTACAGTAAAAGCTTGGGATGTATTTTGGCTCTTTCTCAGAGCAGTAAATTGCCCTCAAGAGCATTACTCACTTTGTGCCTTTCATTTAGGACTTCCTAACAATTTCCCTAAGCTATGGTACAAAACACAAATTGTAAAACTACCCTTGATGTAAAGTTGTGGCATATTCCAAAGTGAAAATCAAATCAAATATGATTAATTTCTTGAGTTCAGGGACTGCTTTTCATCACATGTTGAGACTGTGTGAAGTGCAATGTTGAAGTGTTTATTTAATTATCAAGCTAGAGAAGTAATCAAACAACTGCAATAACATGTCTGAATGAACACATTTTTAGAAATTCTTTTAAGAAAAATAAATGATGTGTCCCCCAAGGTTAATTTGGCCTTCTGATTCTTTATTTTAAAACATTCTTTTTTTTTTTTTTTTAAAGGATTTTTTATGGCCGGTGGGCTTTGGGGATGCTGTAAAGATGGGATTCAAATTCACAACACTGTAGCCGGCTGCATATGGAGCCTGGCATATGTGCTGCTGCCTCAACCACTCGACACACCTGGCAGCACTATAAGATTCTTTTTTCATTCCAGAGTTTAGACAGGATGGCAGCGCCAATCTGTAGTCCCACTTCTTCAGGACAATGTCCCAGGTGTGTGAGAATATAAAAGCCCCCTTATCCTGGTTTATCGTCCTGGGGAAGCAACTGAAATATGGAAATGCTCCGTTTTAAAGTTATGTTTATTGAAAAATGATGTACTGTAAGGGAACATAAAGTAATTTTTCAATCATTTTTCCTCCCAGATTTACCATCTAAATTGTTTGATGTATCCTCAAGGCAAGGATTCGCTGCGATATCATTTCTTGCCTCTTTTAATAAACTATGGCTCATCAGATGAACTTCCTACTTAATACTATAGCTTTACCACACTGGAAACTCACCTCTCCCTGAAGGCAAACATAACAGACTCGCACTTTTATACTGTTATCATAGCACAGAATTAAACATCAAAATATATAAAAGGATTGCAGTTTTTAACCTTAAACATTACCATAAAACATTGTGGGAAATTGTCATACGGTGTTACTTCCTCTGGGCTTTTGTAGAGTTGTATCCATCACTCAACTTCTGAATAATGCTACAACTCGCTAAATTTAAGTTTGCCAAAGAGGTGTCAACCAGGGGAAAATATTCCATAGGTTTTTTTAGCGCGATTTGCATTTTTGTGCCTTCGGCTTCTGGATGTTGATACAATCGGCTTTAGAGTGGCCCAGTTTTGATCATTTTGGAAAATGAGTAAATGTCTTCTGTAGGTCTGCCCCAATTTGCTTCTAATGCCCCTATGTACCCTATGCTTCAGATAAATGCAAACTGTAGGCAATTAATGATGAAAGCCCTAATTTCCATGTAGATTGATAATTAAAAAGTAAAAACAAAACAGACATTTTGATAAGAAAGATCAGTTCACATTTGTTTGTTCTGCTTAATTAGCCAAAGATTGCCTCAATTTGATCATTTTCAAACGGAGATAATTGCAAAACTGCAGATACATTCTTTAGTTAATTTTGTGATACTCCTGTGTATTTTGACTGCAATACAGTGTGTATTGTATGATCTTTTTAAACTAGTTTTAAAATGTATTATTGCCATCATTAGTGAAGACATTTTTCACAAATTTCACAAACTCGGATTGTGCTTTGGCTTTTTGGTGCAAACATTGCAGTATTCATAATAACATCTACTAAAAATGTAATAATATTCAGGCATAGTAAAATAGACGTGAATGTGCTGCAATTGGTTCCAAACTTTCCAATAAAGCTCCATAAACTAGATTTAATGAATGCAAGAACCAAGGGACTGGTGTATTAGCTTGAGACATACGGGAAACTAAACAAACACTTTTTTGTTCTGCGTTTTATGATAAATATGCTTGTAATCAAAATATAAATACACAAAATAATACAAAGCCACTGTAATGATTTGTTTTTCCATTTTTGTACTCTATACATTTAACCCTAACCCTAACCCACCGTTGCTTTTTATTCAAGTCCAGTATTTAATGTGTTGGATTTCCTTTAGAAAATGAATCCACATAATGGCCACATGCGTTTTTTTATATCCTTTATTTTAGATTATTTTTTTTACTGTTGTGATTTTTGTTTTTTTTAGCCTACATTTTATATTAATGAGCTTATTCCAGGTGAATCAAAAAGTTTTGCTTTGCTCTAACTAGACTGAATTGTGGCAGAAAAGTCAGTAAAAGTCAAATGACATTACTGAGTGACAGCTGAGTGACAGCTGAGTGACAGCTGAAAGATTATTACATTCTGATTCTGATTATTCTGATTCTGATTCTGATCATAATAATAATAATTAATATTATTGTAATAGTATTGGGTGTTTTTTAAATGGCACTTTTACACCTTCAAGGCACTCAAAGCGTTTTACAGGGCAATGTGGGTGACGTGCCTAAGGACACAACATTTCCTCCAGCCGGCCCACTGTGGCACCTGGTGTTACAGGCAGTCTCCCATCCAAGTACTATCCAGGCTTAGCTTCCGAGAGCTGACGAGATCGGTCATTGGCAAGCAGGTATGGCCCAGGTTAACGTGTAGATTCCCCAGATTACTGCTGTTGTGCTCTTGGGCAAGACACTTTCTCTATGTCAATGTAAGCGTTGCATAGAATTTATATTCTTTTGGTGCACAATTAATCACTTTTATACCCGAGACACATATTTACCATTATTTGATGACTCACTGTATATGTGCTAACCCCCTTTTCTGTACATCACAAATTACCGTAGCAACAATTTTTATAATATATTCATGCACATCTCCCATTACACAAATCTGTATCTGACAGACCTACATTGCTCTCAACACATGTTGAGGTGAAGACATGTCTCCCGACTATTTGTTTCAAATGCTAATCACTGCATCTTGACATATTGTTCCGTTTAGAATTAATACTCCACAGATGTTATTTAGCAGCTAAGGGATTCATTATTCCAACCTAATTGACAAATTAAACGCAAATATGATAATTCCAAAGATGAACAAATTTCAAAGGTGTAAGGTAAATACATCAAAGTAGGGTTGTTAGTTTCTCTTATCTCTTAGCGAACACTATAACTCTTACATGGAGAAATCCTGTTGAATGTACGTGAATAAAATCTGTTTGATTGAGCATGAGGGAAGTCCACAGCGCTACCTAAACAAGGGGAAAACCGCCTCAACCACGCTGTATCGGCAAGCTGTGAAATTGGATTTGAAAATGTAGTGTGCATCTGAGGCCATTGTTTGAGCTCTATAGAAGGAAAAACAGTGGGGACAATGCCGTATTTACATGGCCCCGATGACAGGAAGCGTATTATTGCTCGTCAGCTGCCTGTTTACACTCTCTCGCTCAAATTTCCCCCGAGAAAGCTTCCGTTTTGTAGGGGAGGCAGATTGTAACGGAGGTGTGTGATCCAGGATTTTGGTCTCTCACACAGGTCTGTCTCTGTCGTGGTGACGTGGGACTAACTGAGGGGGAGTTGAGGCGTTTAAACATGCTCTTTAGGAGCCTTTATTTTTTCTTGTGTTGGCAGTCCATCTATGACAGCAGAGGGACTTACGATGGGGAAATAGATAAAAGCTAACTTGCCCCGTCTTGCTAATGCAATAACTAAATGCACTTTGTGGCAGAAATGCTAAGAACAAGTCTGGCAAGAACGTAAAACAACAAAAACAAAACTGGGGAGGACCAGACAAAAACAATATAAGTAAAGAATAAAACAAGAAAATAAGGAAGGGGTGGTATAGAAGTCCCATTCTCTGTCAAATGTGTCAATTTTCATCGAAAAGTGATTTTTGTTTTTACATTTTTTGTATGTTGATGATTATGAAGTCTGTCCAGTCCTTAATCGTTGGTGCAATGTGTGTCATCCATTTTTCCGTGATGGCCTTCTTCCCAGCTGCCAGAAGTATGTTCCAAAGATATCCATCCATTGTGTCCATGGCCGGGGTTTGAGGCTAAAATTGAGTGGGATGGTGGCGTCGAAATTAGTCCATATCGCCCTGTCCAATATGCTTGTGCAACAGGACAGTCCAAGAAGACATGGCGACCAAAAGTAGCAGCTTAAAGTCCGAAAATTAGTACCCATTAAAGTCCTGTTTCTACAACATTTACAAACTAGGAACTTGCTCAAGGTCCAACATACAACAATGAACAACAATAATAGCAATATATCAAATAAGACATGAATCAAATTAGAAAAATATATTTTTACAGGAATAATGCAGAACGTGAACAGTGCAATGATTAGTTGTTGATTTCAATCGTTAAAGTGGCAGGTGTTAAGAAGTGTTCATGAATTTTAGTGTATATGACAATTTATGGAGAGCATAGACGTTCTATGAGATCTATGATGTCACAAAACTGGGACATTTGAAACTGAGTGTTTTCTGAGGCTCAAAGGGGAGATGACTTACTACACAGGATTAATCAAACAAGCACGGATGAAGGTAACCACAATTCCAGGTATGTTTTTAATAGGGAACAGTGTTGCAGAAAAGCTCCAAAAAGTCATTTATTTTGCATAATATATTTTCCATAAACTTACAGTGGCTTGCAAAAGTATTCGTACCCCTGGCGCTTTTCCACATTTTGTCACGTCACGAATACTAACTTAAATAAATTGTGTTGACATTTTTTGTGAAAGAACAAAACAATGCGGTACACAACATATTTAATGTTGACCTAATGATTCAATAGAGTCCACTTTTGTGTAATCTAATCTAATGCAGCTGTTCTATTAAGACCACAGAAGTTTAAGAAAAGGCTAAAGCAGGGTTAGTTCATGTAAAGATTTCCCAAGCTTCTAACATCTCACAGAGCACTGTTCAGTCGATCATCCGGATATGGAAAGAGTATGGCACAACTACAAACCTACCAAGACATGTTCGTCCACCAAAACTTACAGGCCAAACCAAGCCAAGAGGCCCATGTTAACTCTGGAGGAGCTGCAGAGATCCACATCTCAGTTGGATAGGGAATCTGACAACTATTAGTAATGCACTTCACAATACTGGCCTATATGGAAGAGTGTCAAGAAGAAGCCATTGTTAAAAAACAGCCATAAGAAGTCCCATTGGCAGTTTGCAAAGACAGGGAAGCTGCTTAGAGAAGATGGATGGAACCAGGTAAAACCTGTTTGTTTCTGCAGAAGACTTGAGACAGGGGCAGAGGTTCATATTCAGCAGGACAACAGCCCTAAACATAAAGCCAGAGCTACAATGGAATGGTTTAAAACAAAACATAATCATGTGTTAAAATGGCCCATTAAAATTTCAGACCTAAATACAAGTGCTGTTCACAAACACTCTCTATTATATCTGAGTGAGCTTGAGCTGTTTTGCAAAGAAAAATTAGCAAAATTTCAGTCAGTAGGTGTGCAACTCTGGTAGAGACTTTCAGCTGTAATTGCAGAGAAAGGCTGTTCCACAAAGTATAGATTCAAGGAGCTTGAATACTTTTTCATGCTGCACTTTTTTAGTTGTTATTAAAAAAAAAAAAAAAAAAAAGCATATATAATTTTCGTTCCTCTTCACAAGTGTGTTGGTGTAGCTCTTTAAGTTTGTGGTTACGTGACAAAATATGGAAAAGTTCCAGGAGTACGAATAATTTTGCAAGTCACTATGAAGACAAGGCGCTGACGCCACCAGGCCAAGCTAAAAGGTCAGGTCTGTGGAGAACCGACACTGTGAGAATACATGTTTTTCAAAGTATTTTGTTTTGCAATAAAAACACCCTGTAACTGAATAAATGCTAGTTATATAAGCTTAATGCCATATGTGTGTATATATGTCCGTGGAACATACCAGACAAAGCAAAATCAAGCAGGTGGTGGATTTTGTCACCATCACCTCACCCTTACTGAAGATGTGCGTACGGTAAATATCCAAAAACAAAGCCAAAGTTACTCCAAAGGAAATTCACTACTTTCAAGAAATTACTAACAATTATTTTGTAACAATTAGTATATTTTATATTATTATTGCATGCAACCATAACTTGCACAAAAGGAGTTGGCAAAGCAGTATTAATGCTGGTTATCAGTGATGAGTAAGTGAGCCATTTAAAAGGTCAGCTCCCTCACATTCTGACACTTTGGTAACCTTCCTAATTCTCATTTCTATTCCATTTATCTGAATATCTGCAACGCACTGTCATACTGCTATTGGTTGTGGCAGTAAAGATAGCGCTGCAATGTCTGGATCGTCACATGGAGTCAGCGAGATTTGTGAGCTTGAATCGTTGGGTTGGACAGTGAAAAAAGGCAGATAAGCAGGCCGCTGAATAATCACTGCTTCGAACCGAGAGCGGGGCCATGTTGGAGGGAGACAATGGGACTGAAATGTAAATGACAACAGCATAACTCTAGATTAGGGTCATGGTTGCAGCCAGAGCTTAAAAGTTCACAGAAGAATGACTTAAAATTCCTTGAAACAGAAGTTGTTACTAATCCATTCTAACCAAATAAATATGGTTGGTGATTTTGACAAAAATTTATGTGTGGGGTTATTTTAGTAATCGAGTAATTCTATCGATTATTTTCTTCGATATTGAGCAAGAGAGAGAAAACTTCTTCCGTGTGTCAAACTCTTGCGCTTCCTGCTTGATTACCCTAGAGACAGTTAATCTATAAATTAAGCTGCATCGTTGTTAACAGGCCACACTGTTCAACTCATGTGAAAAAAAGTAGTGGCTTATAGATGCTTAATAGATATGGAAAATGTACGGTAGCTTGTTTGCAAATGTTGGAGATTTTAGGACACTTCAAATGCCTAATAACAATTAATTTCTTTAACCACGCTCTAACATTGTTCCCTCATCAAAAACATACCTGAAGGTAAACAATGTGTCAAAAACACTCCCCGATCTTTGAGGTTTTCTCTATGTGTGACGTGGCTTGGAAAATCTTGGAAATTCTGTGTTGTTTTTAAATCCATGAATTTAACGCCATCATGATCAGTACAACTGTGTGGCTGCCTAGCATCTCTGAGAAAACTTTCCAGTTGTTATTGTAAACGATTTTTTTTTAGTTCTAAAACATGAGATGCCAAACTAGAGCTACTCAGGAGCATGTTTAAAGGCTGATAACAATACAAATAATGCATAATATTTGTCCTTTAAGAAGGGAAAGGTAATGAGTTCAACTTAAGTGTGATCACAAAGTATGCATCAGTGATAAATGTGAGCGTGCAATGTTCTTGTTGTTTATCTGCTTTTCTACAACTGTAATTGATTTTCTTCTATTAGTTAGGTACAAAGTAAATATTTTGCTGACTTGGAGACGTTTACATTTATTGTTTAGATTCTAGAATCAGAATCAGAATCAGAAAGGGTTTATTGCCATTGTCAATGAACAAAATTCACAAACATAGGAACTTGTCTCGGCCCTAAGGTGCAACATAAAACACTGATCAATAATAAAAACAACATATATTCAATCCAAAGGGCATGCATTAAGAAACAATTTAAAATTACTATAGTATAAAAATAAAAATAGGCATTACAGTTAAATTTACAGTTGTAGTGCAGAAAGTGATGAATAGTTGCAGTTAAAGTGAAAAAAATGGCAGGTGATTTAGCAGGTGTTTAGCAGGTGTTTAGTGGCAGGTGTTTAGCAGTTTCTTCACATTTTTGTTGTGTTTTGAGCTCTTACAGGAGAAAATGTTATTTCTCACCATTGATTCTCATGCGTTTTTGTTTCACTGCTAAAATTCAGAATGCAGTGATGTCATCTGCAATAACCTCTATTTTTTGGATGATGGCATTGACAATATTGTGACGATATTAGCCTTGTCCCCATGGGTTCACTATGGAGCGGATATTTTCGCACCAAATGCCTACTCAATCTTGTGATGAGAAATGCCAGTGATGACTACTTATTGAACCAACATGCGCCGCAAAACAAAGCTAGCAAACATTAGCATCAGTGGTTTCCTGTTTACCCTGCAGAGAACTTGTGTCAAGATCAAAAATATCATATTTTCTGTGCGTAATGTAATTTAACATTATCCAAACCCTATGCATTACATAAAGAGAATTTAAAAGGTGGTGTGGCGTCTTACAACTGTGGGACGTGGCTAAAGCTAGGCTCTGCTTATTAATCAAAATCATAAATGTGCTAAACCGCACCTGTAATGTTGCGGTTGAGGTTCAAATGTTTCACAAATTGCAGAAATATCACTTTTACACAGATACATACAGTATATCAAATGTTTGTATTAGGTTATTGAATTGGCTCTTATTGCAGTGTTTTTGAATAGACTTTGTTACCGCAGGTCTTTCTCTCTTTCTCTCTCTTTCTTTCTCTCTTTTTTTTTTTTACGGTATTGCGTAAGAAGACGTACAACTACAGTAGGTGGCGGTAAATGCACCTTTCGGCTGCCAACTGCCATTAAAAGTAACACAATAACAACAAGGTTCACACCTCACAGACCCAAAGTGGTGGTCTTTGGGGATTACATCCTTTGATTTAAAAAATGTATATCTTACCATTAATTTAATAAAAAGGATAAATACTGTGCAGCCAAATATGTATTTTAGTTACATCTCTTTTTAGCAGGGTTAAATTTGGTTAGAAATTTTAATTGCACACAAATAATTTTAAGGATACGATCAACGTGATAATAATCCACTGCTCGCTCTCTGCCATTTAAGTGAATGTATTTTATGACTATTGTTTTCTCTGCAGTCTTTCGCTACGTTGTCAGATCAATCATGGATGAACTCTTCCAATTTGCTTCTTCTAACATTTAACAAGAATACACTCGGACTACAATATTTCCTCACACTGTCAATATTCTCAAAACAAACTCACTTACCGTCTGCAGTTTCTCATTCAGGGCGACCCGGTAAACATATCTTGATTCTAATAACACCAGAAAATGCCACGGGTGTCTTTGCTGTTGTTGTTTAAACTTTTCTATTTGTGTTTGCAGAGAAAATGAGGTACTCAAAGTCCAACTGAAGAAGTATGTGGGAGCTGTCCAGATGCTGAAGCGAGAAGCGAGTAATGACGGTAAGTGGATTCTTGAATCTAAATCCGCGTTTGAACCAAAGAGTACACTACAGGTTGTGCTGGCTCATGTGTGTGGTGTCAGAGCGACCTCTGAACTGCTCTTATCTCCGTCATATCATAACCATAAAAATATTATGGCTACAACTACAGCAACAGCTAGCAAAGCAGAGCGTCAGAGGCCGACGCAATGACTGACACACAGAGGCACAGGATACAAACATGGGAAATGGAAAAATGACCATGATTACTTTAGTACTCGCCTCTCGTAAAGCTACAAAGTTAAATAAATTACTCTTCAAATTTATGACATCCAGGACACAAAACATTGCCATTAGTCCAGGTTGAAACATTCTTTAAAAAATATGTTAGAAAAAGTGGTTCCTCTCATGTGTTTACATGCTGCGTGGATGAGTGACGCTGCTGAAATTAGCTACAGTACAGGCAGAGCTACTTCCTGTGTTGTCAATCGTCAGCTTTCTGTCCAAAATATTTTTCTGATCATTTTACAAACAAATAATAGTTCAGTTTTTATGTGATGATCATTTTCAACACTCGCTTTACTCTAGATGGAAATGGCTGATGCTAGGTGTGCTAGCTTAATTAGCTCGCAATTTTTGCGCTTGGAGGATCATGAGATTTCATTTACATGTGTGTGGTCTGCATTTTTGTCCCACGTTTATAAATAGTTGAAGAGTTGAAGAATCCTGTAAAATGTGCTCAGTCCTTAGTGTCAATAACCAGGTTATAAGCTGTGTTGTTGTGCCTAAATGTTTTTAATTAAAGGTTTTGTAGAGGATTTTCCAAGGAAAGAGAAGTCCAATGACTGTTAATCCTTTTTCAAATGGTGCATATGAGTGCCACTACCCCCCTCCCCCACTGCTGCATAACAAGTAACGCTCTTTACGCTGGAATACGTGCATGTTTCCAACCGGAGCCGGTGCTGCTGCTGCTGCTACCACATCCTTCTACCTCAAAGCATATCACATGGATGTAATTAAAAAATGCACTCACTCAAGCTTTCAAATGATCAATAATATGTATCTGTTCAGTAGACATTTTGTGACCAGTGCGTCTGTTTTTAGACCTGATCATCTGCTTCAAAGCACACCATCACTGGAAAGAATCTCAGAGAATCCCTTCAGTTTGGCTTTGCTCCTTTTCCCCTCGTCTCCTCTATATGCAACCTCAAATACTGAAGTTCTTTTACTGCTAACTGGTTGTGGATTCTTGTCTGCCATGGTAACAAACTTTATGCTAACTGCTATGAAGCTACAGTTCAAAGAAACCGCTGAGAACTGCAGCGCTTGAGTAAACGACGTCTCACGTAGGCGGAGGTGTTTATGTTTAAAGCACAAAGTCGTCAGTTTAGCTAGGAACATTGTGTTTGATTGACGAGTAAATGGCCAATAGCCTCGTTTTCTATTGGTGAATGTTTTACTGGCCCTACCACGTCCACACTTTGAATTTTTATGTTTTTTTTTGTTTACCGTAAGTACAAGTCTGTTGCTCATCTATTATGCTATTTTTCTAACCGATATTGACAACTAAAAAGTAATAAAAATCCTCCACACAACCTTTAATTGTAGGGCTGGACTTCTTTTTTTGTTATTCCTTACATTGATCAATCACAATTTTCAATTCGATTTGACTTTTTCTTTTATTTTACATCTCCAGAACATTTGTTTTGTGAGAAGAGAAGACAATTATTTCTTGGAAAATGCCGCCAGTTTTGTTATTTGAAATCTTGTCTTTTATTACCCTTCCGAAATTTAGATTCTTGTACAATCTTGATTTTAATGAAGCAATACCTTTTTGTTTTGGCTTTCCCGAGTGGAAAATGAGACACAAGGGAAATCTGGCTGATCTGGTGACAATAGCGTATGTTATTGGTTTCTTATAAGTTTTAAGATCTTTTAATAGCTATATTCTCCTTCTGTGAAAATAAAGACTTACGATGTTCTGTTACTTTGATCTCAGCGTTTTGCAGAGAACACTTTGGTTTTGAAAATACTCATGTAGCAAATTGTTGTTCTACAAAGTACTACAAAGCTAAAAAGTATGGAGTTGTTTCTGAAAATATTTATTTTTGCTGGGGATCATTTTGGTTCGAAGAATGAAAGTTTGTTTTAAAAGCAAGCTATTACACCGCTCAGTAAAAGGACAAAGCAGGCAAAAGTGTATGCTTAGAGTGAGTCTAGAGTAGGGCCTTGTTTCAGCTTCCTGTTAAATGCAGCATATTGAGATTTTTTCCCCCTTTCAAATGATATGTTAATCGTTATCGCAACCGTCCTCATTTTTCATCATTCTGAAACAATACCAAATATAAAGTGATTAAATTAATGTTTATGAAATGCAACATTTATTTATGTAAATTATATTATCGTGCCATTTGCTCATTTGTTGGTTGATTTTGTTTATTAGTTTATTTGAACTGGGATAATGCACAATAATACACATTTCTGTATTTGTGCTAGTATTAGTTATACAGCTTGTTTCCAATGTTAGTCCCCCATACATGGTGTAAAATGTAAAACACATTTACATGATATATATTAAGGTTAGTAAAAAGTCAGGAGGCCACATAAAAGCAGATCACCCTATCACACGTAACAGCATTGAGTTTGTACTAGTGCTGTCACAATATTCAAATTTAAAACTCCATTTTGATACTAAATAATAGACTTGATACTTGATCCAAATTTCAATATCATAATGATAATTAACATTTTAACATTTAAAAAAAACTTTTTTTAAACAATAGATATTTCAACACAAAATAACTTAAAGATATTTTGATATTTTAATAAATAGCTCTTCTAGTTCAGATACAGCATTCCTTCATATTTTGTCCTGTTTGTATGATTTTCCTCAGTATCAAAACTTTTTAGTATCCTTTGGTATCTAATTTTAGATGCCTTTGACAACCCGAACTTACACAACAACACACAACAGAAGCATATTGACTTTCATAAATAGTATATGGAGATTGATATATCAACATAAAACATAACATAAGCAATTCTTGCAATGTTATGGAGTATTTCTCACATTATTTTTATTCACTCAAAATAGTATTGCCACCTCTTTTGATTAGGGCTTGTGGATACAACAAAAACATTTATATATTTTTTTCCCCTCATATTGATCTCCGTTTACAGATTTGATTTTCAAAATAAGAATATAAATATTACATTTCTTGACATAAACCAAAACCAAACCACATGTTTTTACTGATATGTTTGGTTGTGGAACTCTCTCACTTAACAATTAGAAATGACTGAATCTTGATCTAAAAAAGCAAAACAATAAAATGATTAATTGTGAACCCCTACTTTATATTGTTTCTTTTTCATTATTTTTGTTCTTTTTTTTTTCTTGAGTTCAGTTGTTTACTGTACACCAGTGATGGGGAGCTTAACCAATTTGCATCAATACACTGACTTGCACATGTGCGATACAAGTGCGCCAGTGAAAAGTGATCATTGCAATTCAAGTACAAAAATTAGGGTGAATCGGACTTCCTTGTTGTCTCTGTTAATCGAGAATTATCCAAAACTGACACTGTCAATGCTATTGCTCAGGCCCAGAGCAGTTGAAACACGTACTGAAATGCTCACGGAGGAGGCTCTGTGCAGCTAAAAACATTATTATTGACAGAGATAGTATTAGTTTTACCTCTTTGTTGTCTTCACTGAGCCTTAAAAGTGAAATCCAAACTTTGGTCAAATCTGCAGCGGAGCAGGGCTGATGCTTATGTTTACAGACATATTAAATAGCCATGCGCTCTCAGGCTTCTCGCCTTTTTACAGGCCTCAAACATAAATAATATGGGGCTAAAACATCACCTAATGTCTCTGTTACTGAAAGCTCTGTACTGTGGAGGAGAAATATTGTACAAACATTACAACAGATAATAGCTCTATTTTATACAGACAATCATTTACTCCAAATTGAGCCAAAGTCAGCATTGCCCACCTACGTTTATAAAGGCACAGCATTAGACTAAACTGCGTTAATGTGTGTCGGATCGAGATGGGTATCGGTGTGGACCGGGATACATCGTGATTTGCGGTTAGTTCAAATGGAATCGCATTGTTGGTTGTAAGAAATGTGTCTTAAATGAATCGAATTGAAGTGTACGGAGGTGCATATCGTATCTGACAGAGATCGGAGTTCTCATTACAACTGTGCACCCTTCACCTGCACCTGCTTAACACTCCGCACATGCCCCCTTCTCATCTCATCTCTTCCACATGGAGTTCCCCCCCAACGCTTCCCAAAAACCTATATGTACCACCAAGAAATCGCCACATCCCTCCGTTCCATGCAATTAAAGCTCCTCTGTCTTATCATCTCTTATCGCTGTTGACATTTCTACTCTTCATCAGTTATACCCTTCCCAGTTTTTCCTCTCATCCTTTTTGTTTTTGGTGCTTCCTTGTATCCTGACAGGCGTAGTAATTCCTATCCACAGCTTGCGTCTAAATGATTTCATCCTCCTTTTTTCTGCCGTTTCTGCCGTTAATGATGTGCATGGAGCCTTTGCGCTTTGAAGTCGATTTTCAACATTCCCAGCTGGATGGGGACAAGGAATAATGGCGGCATACAAATCTGGGGAAGGAATACCAGCGGTGTCTTTATGTGCCGTCAGCGGGCCTCCTGGAAGTCTTGTGATTGCGAAAGATGTAAGCGCGACTTCTCAGGCTCTGTCATAAAGACGATTTTCAAATACCAACCAGGAGAGATAGTGTTGTACCCCATGTACTTCCACTTCTGTCAAAATTGACTTTTTGGAGGTGTTAACCGTGTTATAGCATACCTGGAGTTTCATTTTAATTTAATTTTAGTTTTAATTCATGTTTGTTTCATTATTCCTGTTTACAATGTCATCTTCTCCGCTCCTTCTCTGAGCCTCAGAAAACACTCATTTCCCAGTTTTGTGATAGGTAGAGGTAGAGCTTTCGGAGCCCTCCTGCGCTCTTTCATGTCCATAAATGATCGCCAGACTCATTCTGATCATTTTTGCGCCATCAAATCACGTTCATTACAACTACGTGCTTACATTAGCACGTCGGTGGCAAGCGAGCTTTTGTTAATCGCCCCCTAAAACGTGTCAAAGGTCAAAACTACAAAATAATACATAATGTCCATCAATACGTGTGGAATATGCTTTGTAATTTTAATTGGTTACGCGTTTTATAGGAATTATGAACATGGCTTTCTTGCTATATATTACCCAGTCTTAAAAATTGGGGCAATTTAGAAAAAATGTTGGTGCCAAAAATACGCAAAATGTTCAATATTGGACTAAAATAAAATAAAAAATAACTCCAATATCATTGATACCAATATTGGAATTGATATATTGATCATCCCTGTATTGGGAGCACTCCTAGACCGGTTTAAACTACGACATTCTGCTCCTAACAAATGTATAAACTTCTGACATAATCCATATAGAACTAACTAGAAAACCTGATGAGTGCACTCCAACAACAAACCATAGAAGGAAACAACGTCTCAAAGTTTTAAAAGTGTGTTGACTGAAGAAAGCCTTGTTCGACTAAAGAATCAGCCGACTAAAATGGAGCATGGCGTGGTGCTGGGAAAAACTCTTGAAAAAGTACTGCATCTCTGTGATCTGACCCAAACACCACACACAAAACCACAAGTTCATAGTCAACCAGTGTAAACTATTTGTTGACTAAGCATCCAAATGACTTAAAATACTTACATTTTAAAAGATGACTGCATACATACTGTCCACCAACCACATCTTCTTCCATCCCCCATTGGACTTTCCATTCGATTTGATTTGGCTATGATGGGACATAACATTTTTTGTCCAATCACTACATGTTCTTACAATCTCTCTCTTGCCACCAAGCCTTTTTCTCTTATACTCCTCTTGCTCTGTCAACTCCACTGACACCCGACTACAGACATTTGTGTTTCTTTTCCAGGAGCGTCGGCAATTACTGTCCAACCTGTGTTCCCATATATCTGTGTTTATTCCACTTCTCCCTGTAATTACTGGCCACAAACCTTTGATTAATGTGCTTCCAAAACTCTTTCAGGGATCCATTTTTTACACTCCCAACAGTCAGTAATACACCTTAAATATTTAATTATTTGATATTGCCGTATTTTTGTCTTGTTTTTCGTTTGCATGTATCTAGGCGGCGAATGTCATTTCTCTCTCACGCACCCATAAATCCACTTTTGTTTGTCTTCCCCTGGGTTCGACAAAATCCTTCAAACTCTCAACATTGTATGCCATATTTTTCATTATTACACGCTGCCTGCAAAAGTATAAAATTGGAAATAAGTCAAGTATGTTTTCTTATTCGTGTACAGAATTTAATATAAAGGCAAGAGGAATAGTCTCTGGTGTGAAGCCCAAGGTTAACGCTGTGAATCGTTCATATAAATGGAACATATTATGTTTAGAAATATGCCAATACTTAAAGAGGATTTTCCACACACGAGCCACTACTAAGTACACATAAACATGCTGTGCTTAGTGTAATCCTTTCCATTGTTTTGTTATGTTAGGCTTCCGTTTGATTCATTCATTTGTTACCATTAAATCTGTTTGTTTGACTATACCTTTTGAGAACTAAGTGCAGGAAGGATGTTAATTGTGATTTGTGGACACTGAATGAAAGATTCTGATTTTGAACCATGACGCGAGGGTTAAAAATTGTTTAAACTAGTATTGACACTTAAAAATATTTTAGAATGGTATTTTGTATTTTCACTGTAGTGGAAATTGGTGTCACGCTTTTTCCTTTGTATTAAAAACTGGCTTCTCACTCAAAATTTGAACTAAAACAGAGAATGACCCAACCGGATTGTCACATGTTGTTTCTTCCATATGGTTCTTATCCAGTTTTTAAAATTATTATTATTGTTTATTATTTTATGCACACAATGGTTTTAACTATTGCCCGTCAGCATAGTTAATCTTAAGAAAGCACATTTTGTAAATGGGATGCTCCCACAGCAGTGCTAAGCTTGTACATTAATGAATAGCTAATTTATTTTTTTATTTTACTTTTGGACACACACTTGTCAATTGATAGTTCTTAGGAAGCCTCCTCCTCTTAAGCTCCCTAGAAGCCTTCAGAAGGTCTCGAACAGATCGTATTGATGAACGGTAGAACTTCTTTTCTGGTTGTATTTTCCTATAAGCAAAAAACATACTAAAATGTGCTCTTATTGTGCATTTACAATGTCTACTTTCTACAACACATTTTGGATCGTTAACTGCCTAAATATCTGCTTACTGTATGTAGCTAAACAGAAGCTAAACCAAAAAGAGCTTCTTTGTGATATTTGAAGTGATTCCCCAAGGATCAGTTTAATGGCCCGCTGAATTTTGAAAGGCTTCCCCCATAGGAACATTTCTACTGGGGAATACTAGCCAACCTATCTACTACTATTTTTTTGGATAGCTTTGCGCATTGGGGTTGAAATTGGTGTGCTGTTGTGTTTGTACGGAAGATTGCTCTGCCAGTGGTGATATAGAGATCAGCTGTTATTAACCTCTTTAAGTGCTTTCTACGCGTGCTAAAGACACTCGAGATTGATGAGTGGGGCAAAGGTCAGCTGGGGTGAGGGGAGGGGATCCGGGTTGCTCTCTTTTCCTACCATTGACTCCATGATATCTATATTTTGTCACCCTTCTGTATGTGCATGGTGTTATTTTTGTGGAAAAGTATTGAATTTAGCTAGATGTAAGAAATCATAACCATAGATTTTCTCTTGACCTCTTGACCAAATTCAACAAATGCATTTATTGATGTGATCGTGCGCTTGTATTTAGTCTTTGTTTAACCAGATTTCAAATCCCAGTGGGACTCTTGGGCCAAGAGGGGATCCTAGTGTACATTCTAAATTAGTTGTTGGGAAAACTGGAGCACCCGACACAAAGCGAACATGCAAAATCCACTAATATGTTTTATAGATAACAAAATTAGCAATTAATCATTGCTCTATGATTGCTTGCATACAAAATTATTTGGCACTTACCTCACAATTAAATCATCAATGTGACAACTGCTGGTATTTTCTATGCACCTTATCACAGATGATTACACATTGTGTTATGTTTGGTTTGTGGGGACGTCGGTATGGATGTCTTTTTAAAAGAAACCTAAAAGAAAGAGTTTTTGTACTGTTACTGTGTTTGCTAATAAAACAATTGACCATGACTCTGGAATTTTTTTTTATTGAATTCAGCCTAACCATGCATCTCATAGGCCTCTGGTTAGAACGTCCAAAAACGACCGTTACCATGGAAATCTGCCATTTTTGTAAAACGTCCATAGAGCTTCATTAGGAAAACAATGTAAATAAGTAAAGAAAAGATAAACTGCTGGCTCACTACTAGAAAGTACATTCGTTACACAGTGCCAGAATACTTTTGAATGAATGCTAAGTTTAGTCATTTGCATCTTAAAGTCTCCATTGATTTAACATAAGCATAACTGAACATTCTCTTATGTGTAACAACAATCCGGAGCTCTAGATATTGCTTTATATTCTTAGCAATGTAAAATGTACTAATAATCATTTCTACTTTGGAAATTGCGTTGGAATTTGCCTTCATAATTGATAATAGTGTAATAGGTAATATATTTATAATAGGCAATACACAGAGAAGTGTTGGACAATTATCTGTGAAAACCACTCAACTGGACAAACCCTCCCTTTGACTGATCGATATAAATTTCTCTTCATGACGGACGACATTGCTTGAGTCTGTTTGTGACCCACCCTTTCGAGTGAACACCTGCATTTGATTAATTCTCCTTTCGGGCCCGTCACCGTGTCCGCGTTTAATCCCCCCATAAATACATTTGCCGTGGACAGCAGCTTATTCATCTCCAATATACGCAAACGGATTACACGGCCGTTTAGGAGCCAATAAGCGGTGCTAGCTCAACACTTGCTTTGCCACCGGCCTAATGAGTGAATGAGAACGTTTGTCACTGCCGCCCAGTCTAATAGGTGTGCAGAGCGCGTTCATTGCACTCCGATGAGAGCTTATTGGCCCGTGCATGCTCAGCTCTAGCCACATCCAGCCTCAGGGAGCGCACACGTCCTCCTGTCACACATCCTACTGCTGAATTGCCGTTGTCGAAACAGCAGATGTGCGCACCGCAACAGAATGGACTTTGATTACTTGTGAAGTGATGTGTGGGCAATTTGAGAGGTAAAGCAAAAGCAGGTCATCCAAGTAATTATTAAAGGAAGATGGTTTGAGCTGTTGAATAATGTTTTTGTGTAGTCTTATATTTCTTATATTTGTGTGTGTAGCACGTACAACATTTTCTTTCCCTTCTTTCCCCTCATGTGGTTAATTAATAAGCACGTCACATTGTTATATGTATTTTTTTGTTAATGAGTATACATGTTAATGATACTCATTTGCACTTTAAGAAAAATGTTTTTGTTTAACCTTGATTAAAAACACAATGTTACAGTTTTATGTAGTTGTAACTTCATACAGTAACTCTACACTAGCAAATTATTTGACAATGAATAAAAAATGTCTCTTCACGATGTTAATACACTCAATAACATCCAGACACCTTTAACCAAACATAAATCATGTCAGAGTGTGATTTTCCTCCTGTGCACTGACCCCTGACCCAGGCTGCCTCCATTAACTTCTACTAAAGTTACTAAAGTAGCACAAAGGTCAAACTAACAGACTTTAAACTAAACTAAGCAACTGAATTCTGGAAATTCTGGGCTTTAAAACGAGGCGTGGCATGTCCATGTGGGGCGGAGCTAAAATGGACTGGATGTACGTCCTTAATGGCTCCTTTTTGCTTTCACGATCGGCCAACTCAGGATTTATATCAAATTACTTAGCGAAGCTGAACTAGGTAAAAATGTGTTTGTGGCTGAATGGGGCGAGTTGTGTTTAATGGTAATTATTAAATGTGTTTTGTTTATGGAGACTCCCTCACAATACTATTCTGCTCTTCCATCATTGTTCCAAACATTGGTGCTTGTGTAAATCGTCTGGGTGATAGTTTTAATTGTTCTTTGGCAGTGCCTGGCCCCCCTGACTGTGTGTAGGTGTGTCTCTCTGTTACAGCCTAAATTAAACTGTGCATTAGCGGCTGTAGGTGGATATGAGACTGTTGTTGTGTGCGTAAGTGCTTTGCGTTTCAAAGTTATTTGCATCCCGCTAGGCCCCGCTGTAAAAGAGCAGCCGTGAGTCAGTCTCCATGTGAACGGTCTTAAGTGTGCCCACACGTTAGAGCCAGGCGGGTTTACATGCAGAGCTACGGAGCGTGCTATTAGCTTGATTAAGACCCCCACAAGGTTTGACTGTTTGTCCGCAAATGCTGGAGACGTGAACGGCTGTGTCTCTGCTGCAGCAAGTTTGATTCTTTTAAAGCAGCAATACATATTTGTCAAACATAGACAGTACATGTACGATACAATTATACATAATTAAAAGTGTTTGGCCTATGTTTCAAAACAAATCAAAATAAAAACATGTAACTGATTAAAATAGGGGTCTCAAACTTCCACGAAATGTTTGTCCTTGATGTAATTCTGCCATAAAATATTTTGGAGATCTTGTTTTTACATAATTTTATCCGTTGTAACGTAGCGCTCAACTTTCGAGTTGAGTTGTAAAGCAAAAGGCCCATGAATATGAGATTTTTCTTTATTTAAAGCATGCACATTGAGGACATCTTAACAGGTTCATATTAAAAACATGACATTTTTTATTTCCTATGTCTCTTTTGTGTTATTCCGGCTCTGTCTGAGTCATACAACCTCTTCTCTCCACACATATCATGACATGTGTGTAGACCAGAAAATTATTATTTGATTGCTAAATTAGTCGACAATTATTTAAATAATCAAATCAAAGTTGTGATTTATCGATGAATTTGGACAGCCCTAGTTGTATTTCTTAACTTTTCTTGATTCTTGATTTCCATTACCTGGGCATGTCCTCCTTTTGAGACCCAAACACTTTCCAGGATCTGATCAGCAGCAACTCAGATTCTCCATTTCAAAGAACAAGTTTTCACTTTGGATTTTTTTATTTCATATTTTCAATTCAATTTATTTTTGTAAAACCCAAAATCACGACAGCAGTGAAAAACAGATCAAACAATGTGCTTAGGGACTTGGCACTGTCCCAGCATCCTGTGTCCTCAGACAAATGTCCCAAGGTCCCCTGTCCTTAGACCCTTTGGGAGAAAGTAGAAACCTCGAGGAGTTCCACTGTGAAGGAGAGATCCAGCCCACTCAGACGGACAGACGGACGCGCTTCCAACAGGCGTGTTTCAGCCTAACATTATCGCTCGATTGAGGTTTCCCTGGGCTGATTGCGCTGTGTGTCCGCAGATCCACACATACGGTCCAAATGTCCAAAATGAGCCTTGATTAATCTTTTAGTCAGTGTTAAACCTTTATTTTGACTATAAATTAAGGCATGCACATTTCAGAAAATTTCCGCCGTTTATTGAGTTTTTAAAAATCGTTTATTGAGTGCTGCTCTTCATATTTGCTTATTCATATTTGCCCTTTTATGCTGCATAACATTCAAAGGTTGTTTGTATATGTTTACTCAAAGGAGCCTTTCATATGGATCAAAGAAAAAGTGTGTTAAAATCTTATACTTATATCAATATTGCGGTTATTAACAGCCGTACGGTAATCTTCTCCAATATTGCGCACATCCTTTGAGTTTTTAACCTGACAGGTCGCTGGTGTTTACCTTCTCGTGAGGTGTGGCGACTGCGTGACAGGATGTGGCGGGACTCTCATTCACTGCACCCAGGGTGGTCCGGGTTGTCCACAGTGAATTCCCTCGACGTGTTGATTTAGCTGGCAGCAGAGAGGTGGGGCCAGGTGGTCAGCTGTTTGTGCGCCGCGTTTCCCGTGGGACCAGCAGGGTGTGGGTGTGTGTATGTGTAAGTGTGCGTGACAGATTTGGTCACCTGGACGGGCCGCTTGTTGTTAATTTAATGAACATTTTAATCACCGCGACGAATGCCAGAGCCTGCTGGGCGCTGCAGCGTCCGCCTTTTTCCCACGGATAAATATGGAAAGAGCGAGGCTGAGGAGGGGCACACTCCCAGCTGAATGTTTGTTTTGGTACGCAGGCTTGCAGTGTATTTGTGTGACATCTGTTCTAAGATATTTGCATTTACTTATATATAGCAATTGCTTCGAGTCATGTCAGGACACTGAAAAATAACATTCTCACTTAAAGAACATTAAATCACAGAGGTTTACCACAATGGCAAAACGGTTCGATTTTTAGCCTGATAGCAAGAGGGTCTTGGATTCACAGACTCTGGTGTCTCCTGATGTCGACGGGAGTTTTTTCCATTTACTCAGGTTTCCAACAATATGGCTTTTGATTATTTCGGGTTAGTATTCATTTCTACGTGAAGAAGGTGCATTTAATTTAGAGTGATCTCTACTAGAAATATCCTGATAATGATAATCAGACAGTAATATTATTGCAATCCAACAGAACGTGACAAATGTAAAATGACTGTGTACAACTACAAGTTTACAGTTTTTCATTTTTCTCTTCTCTTTTTGCAGGATTTTGATCATTAACGATATACTTGATATTCAGTGTTACATATTGTCTGGGCTGGATCCTAGTCCTGATACAGGGTCCACAATGTGTATCCTGATACTCAAAGCTTGATACAATATGTATCCTGACACATGAAAATCCTTTAAAACGGGTCTTTAGTAAAATTCTGTTCGATTTTGTAGATTAATAAAATGCATTGGAAAGTCATGTTCACAAGCCCTAATATCAGCACACAATTGTCTTATGAATAAGTCACATTTTCAGCTCGGCAGATTCAGCTTTAATGCAGCTGTTGTAAGTGTTGTTGTAAGTGGAGAACTCTGTAAATTATAATTAATGAACAAGAAGTCAATATAGTGCCGTATCAATAGTATGATTACAACCCTAACTCACAGCACTATCGATGTTTGGATAATCTGCCCACCTCTACTTTACTATATATAAACCTTGAGTGAATTGGGTGGGTGTAATTCCCCCATTCGTCCAGGAGTGTTGTAGAAAAAGATCCCGTTGTAGTTATTAAATTGAACTGCACTTCCCTACAGACATACAACGGGGAAGTAAACCCAACCTACAGTTTCTGGGACATAATGAGAAAAGGCCATGCTGTTTCCATTGACCTCAAATCTTCAGTGATGGTTTGTATATGGATAAAGAGTGTAGTCATGACAGCAGCTCGGAGGATCTTGTTTTGCATCTCTGTTTTAGCCTCAGGGGTTGAATTTCACGCACACGCATGAAGATATCTGCATGCACAGCCCCGGGCTCTTTTTGTACCTTCTACCTTATCAGAGATGGAGCTGGGGGCATGTCCTCACACTGGCCCCTACTTCACCTGTGCATGACACTGGCGCATGTAGTCACGGTGCAAGAAGGCATGGAAATTAGTTTAAAAGTTGCACATAGGGATGCCACAATATCAACGTTTGGTGTTACAACTGAATCTTTTCCTAGTGTTAGTTATTGTGAGAAGAAACATTATGATTGTTGGCACTATGACTAAACAACAGTGAAAGACCCCAAGTTTTATGGATTACTACTCTTCACTAGCTTTATGAAATCAGATTTTCTGAGTGAAAATATAATAATGATATTGTCACTTAAACAGCCAGATAAAACGTTTTAGTATAGCTTTATCTGAAATTACTCACTGTTGCTGCCTACAATTCTCACAATTATTATTAAAATGATATTGTGTCGTGAATATTCACAATTATCGATTAACTGAAGCTTTACATCCCGTTGCTCATGGTCTGCAGTTACAGTATATTTTTTCAGAATTCCCTGATTTTACAACTGATTACTGATATATATATATATATATATATGGTGCAATTGTTAAAATGAAAAAATAACAATTCAGCTTGCATTTAATTAAGCACATTAATGGGGTTGTTGGTGCGAAATAACCGCATTAAAACAAAGTAAACACCGGTTGATTAATCGTGGCGGCATTTCCGAGCCCCCTAACATCGGTAACATTATCTGCTCCACAAAGAATCCATGTTAGTTACGCCTTAATTGCCCAATTCTGATACATTTGAATAAATGCACAATCTTAACGTATTGCTTATTCATGAGCTTTCAGCTCTCTGTTTATAGGGAGATTGATCTTTTGCTATTCAAAATATTTTGTTTTGAATGTTTATTGCAATCACTCTGAAACGAATTCTAAAAAAATATTTGACAGCCTCACCGTTGACATAACAAAGCCCACCTAAAAACTGTCAAATAAAGTGGAACCCAACCTATGCATTTCTCACTAACCTTTAAATGCTTTTCATTTAATCAAAAATATAGTTATCGATTTAGCTAAATTAACACACATTAGCCTTTATTCCTTGCACATGCACTGCTGCTAACCGGCCGTGATAGAGCCGGAGCTGCAGCATTGACAAATTGTGGCTGGAGAGTGATTAAGTGCCATGGCTGCTCACCCTGATGAAACACTGATCGTACACTTGCTCCAACGCACCACACAGCACAGGCTGGGCCGCTTCTTGTTAGACAACATCACCAAAGGCAACCAATACAGTGTAACCACTGTGTAAGTCTACATATTGTTACCACGTGTTCTTAGTTATTTTCTGTGCACGGGCATTGTGGGTCAAACCTCTCCACACCAGCTTCTGATTCAATCTTAATTTGGTTACGTCCCTTATCCACCACCTGCTTCACTTGCAAGATACATGACTGGAAGGGCATCTGGCTTTAAGAAAGATGCATGACTGGAAGGCATCACAAGGACAGATTCACCTGAGGAAGCTGCGTTCGAACCGCCAACCGCTCTACCGTAGAAATGTTTTGTCAGCATGGGGATTCGACCGTGGGACCTCATTTCATAAAAGCCTGGTATGCACAAAAACAAGCTAAAACATTGCCGCAACTCCACGCAGATTGTGTACTTGGTACGCACTTTTGTGAGAACAGCTCAAAGGCGAGGAGAGAAGTGAAGAAGCGGGAGAGAAGACTTGACTTCTTTATAAAATAAATAGAAGTTGTTCAGAGCTTTTTCTCTCTTCTCTTCTTTCTCTCTTGCTCTCTCTTCTCTTTCTTTCTCTCTTTCTCTCTTCTCTCTTTCTCTCTTTCTCTCTTTCTCACCCTCTCCTCCCTCATTCCTCTCTTTCTTTCTCTTTCTCTCTCTCTTATCTCTCTGCTCTTTCTCTCTAACCCTCCTTTCTCCTCTCCTTGTAAGGTTTGATGGCAGTAATGTAACTCTAAAAACACCAAAGAAGAAGAATAAGTAGTTAGACATATAACTACAGTAGTTGGCGGTAAATGCACCTTTACACTTGGTTGCCAACTGCCATTAAAAGTAACAGAAGAAGAAGAAGAATTTCTTTATAAAAGCCAATAACTTGGACGGAACCAGGAGGAGGGCAGGACATGCTCAAAACTCCATTTGTTTGTAACTGTTGTAACAAATGAATCCACACAAATCTCACTGACGACGCTGTGCACATGTTGCTCAAAATCCCGCTGTCTGTTACAAGGCAGCAGCGTAACAGCAGCCACCAGCCAGTTCAGTCCAAGCGGAGCGAGAAGCACCGCTTTTCACAGTGAGCCAGGGCGGTCATCAGCCCTGCTGAGCCAGAGAGGCTCTCACTGCTCGGTGTCGGGGTAAACCAGCCGTGCACATGCACGCCCAGAGGCTTTGCTTCTGCGCTGCCCCGGGAGGCACCGCCTCTGGCTCCAGGGAACAAAGAGAATCGCTGGGCACTTGCCTGCTGGGCAGCTTGATTTACAGTGTAATATCAAATGTTTAAAAACCAAAAGCAAAAAATGGGTTACCCTAGTTTCCATTTTGTTTTGAGATCAGAAAACGGGAAATGGATGGTTTTCCAATTTCGGTTTTAAAACCCTAAATTGACAAACAGAAATTGGCGTTTTCTCATTTATTTCTTTCTTTTCTTTTTTCTTCTTTTTTTTCTTTAAAGATTTTCTTGCCCGTAGGCTTTATTAGACAGGAGAGGACAGAGTGAAATGGGGGATGAGAGAGAGGGGAGGACATGCAGTAAATCGTCGGAGTCGGGATTCAAACTCACGACACTGCGGCCGCCACTTGGAGCCCGGCATACGTGTGCTTTGCCTTAACAACTCGAGCACTGGGCAGCAATGGAATTTTCCTATTTTAAAATGAAAATAAAATGGCCAGCAGGGACACGGACCGCAACGCAGCACATCGGCACTGATGCTGAAGTTGAAAAAGATTGCTGGACAAACATCTGACCCACTACAGCTGGAGGCAGTGTGCATCCAGAAGAAAATCAAAGTCATACTGCGTTCACGCACACGAGCCCTCCACTCCACTGAGCCTCCTCAAGGCCCGTTCAGGCCGCGGCGTCAAAGCGACCAGTTATTCTTCAGAACACAACCGTAATTGGCTGGACACACGGGTGGCGATGTCACTCCTTCTCAATTCATGTCCAGTGGAACCTGCGCGACAATGCAAAAATCGCCAGTCTCCCTCATCTAAGCGACAAGCAAAAGTAGTGCTTGTGAAAACCTCGTGATCGTGCAAATGGAAAATGTTTCAACTTTTGCCTCTGTCGCCAACAATACAGCCAATCAGAGACAGCGTAATGAACTGTCAGGAGACTGCGCAAATTAGGAGCGGCTTTTCACCCCTGAAATGCATTGAAATAATAAAAGTGGCCTAGTCTTAAAACCTTAATGCAGGCTACGACATGCGAAGCTGTTGCTGGCTGCTGGAGTTCATTGCTCCGTGTGTGTTCGCTTTTAAACCTGCTGCGAGAGCTGTGTATTGAGCCCATTAAGTGTATGCACGTACGTGATGTGTTGTTTTTGCCCGTATGTAGTCTTCCAAGTAGAATTTGACTCTGTGGAACATTTCAGCTAAAGTAATAACCTGGCATGTTGGCAAGACGCTCCTCTGGAAAAGTTCCATAGTGCACCTCTAGAGCTGTGACATTCACAAGTAGAAATTTAATCAGAGCCAGTGGGAGGCGCCCCACACAAAGCTGCTAATGAAAGTGTGGGAGCATCTGTCTCATAGCCTTATTACTGTCCTCTAATCCGAGTGAACGCCACGTGACTATTTTTGTTGAGGCCGCCATTACGGCAAGGAAGAAACAGTGGTAATGAATGGCAATGGGCCTGAAATGCAGCTTTTGGAGTTTGCCTTTGTCATTAACTAAAGCCAAAAATAACAATACCCCGTGTATCTAATCATATTAAACATTAGCGACCATCAAGTGTCGCGAGTGTACTTTCAAAGAGTTTAGATTGCGTAGATTGCGCCCTAAATTAGCTGAATCTGGACATCTGATTCCCTTTCCACCTTCTAATGTAAATACCCTTTATTATAAAACCCTGTTGGTATAATATTTACTGATATTGATATTAAAATTCTTCATGAAATAGTGAAAACATTTACTTTGACTGATGTGAAATGTTGTACATAAGAAGAGAAGATACACTCATGTCAATTTATTAAACACCCAAAAATCATTGGTTTAACTATACTCTTTGATTATATTAAATAATTGATGATGCAAAAGATGTTTTTAAAGGTCTTTGTGATTGTTTCTCTTCAAACTTCTTTCTCTCACTTAATTAACAGATCAATGATTAATACAATTGCCAAGTCACAATCTTAATACATATTTTGAATCATTATGAGATGATGGTTAAATTTCCCTCCAAATAAAAACCCAAATCAAATATTCAAATATGGGATTTTTCAAAACTTTTACAGTCTAAGTCTAAATCTACAGTCCGGTTTGTTTGGGTCATTCTGAATACGCGATTGAATTCTCATCCTGCCCAAAAAAGCAAACTCTGGTCTGGTTTTGGAAGGTTTATCTGACCGATTGAATCACATTCTGGTGCGATTTGTTTGATTTGAGAATGCAAACGGACCAGTGAGTTTCGTTTGATAGAAATAATTGTGAACACGAATGACATCATCTCAGAGAATGATGTAGTGTCGCATTTGTGGTCCTAAATCGATCTGAGTAATCCAATCGAGGTCGTGTGAATGGGCTCCTAATCATAATAAATTTTATTTTGTAGTTTGAAATTGAATATATGTTGTTTTTATTATTGATCAGTGTTTTATGTTGCACCTTAAGGCCGAGACAAGTTCCTATGTTTGTGAATTTTGTTAATTGACAATGGCAATAAACCCTTTCTGATTTTGATATATCTTATCTTTTGTGTGTCAAACGGTGAAGTTATTTTGTGCCAGCCTCTATTGAAATTGATATTATAAGGTCAATTTTAGTCATTCTGGTTTAGCCTCTTCTGCTTTTCTATCATGGTTTAGTGCTGGTCTACAGAGACTTCAGTACAAGGTAATGTTTTGTATAGCCACCTAACGTAGAAGAAAATCTATCAAGCTTTTTGACTACGTGTTGTGAATGATTCATGTTGTAAAGAAGCTTGTGAAGTCACCAGCCTTGAAGTTGCTATTTGTCTTGTTCGATTAAAAGTTTTGTAGTCATGAATTGCAAATGGCCCTCAAACGCACCTCAGCAGATGTTGTCTAATATTCAAGCTGTGAAAAATATATTATCTGAAATGATGGGTGATATTGAATATATATATATATATATATATATATATATATATATATATATATATATATATATTATTTTCATATGATATTCTTTTTTTGTTTATCACTTTTCACTTTTTGGTAGTGTTGGATTTAAAAAATAATATCCTTTTGCGCGCTCTAGCTTGTTTCTTATTTCAGAAGTGCTCAAAATGTAAATTCTATGTTTTGCACGATGTAGCTTTTGGATGAATTGAATACAATCAGTGTTTTTATTGCTAAAATTCCTGCATTCTTACTGTCAGAACCTTGATGTTTGGTGATTACAGTGAAAAGGAGGTGAATAGTTATTTGTGGCTTTTCTTGGAAATGATTTAACCTCTTTTAGGATTCCTTTGAAATTACCAAAATGTCTAGCAAAATGTATTTGATTGCCTTGTGCTGGATATATATATATATATATATATATATATATGGGGTTATGTTTCGGTGTGGGTTTTCTTTCATCACAAAGATTACAGCACATGACAGCACAAGGGCGGGAAAGGTCAGAGTTGCAATGCTATGACAAATCTGAGAGAAGTAGTAAGTTCATGAAGGAGACGATTGGTCTAGAGAGATTTTTAACTTTGCAAGAACATTACCCTAACTCCAGGCTACTATAGCCACATTTCCCCAGGTCCCAGACCGGTTCGCCTGGGAGGTTTTGGCACGGTTCTTTTAATGGCGGCTTGTGTCTCCCTGCTGTGAGACGTGGCTAAATCTAGAGTAGGCAAGAAACTACTTCCGCTTTATTGTCAGCTTTTTCTGCATTCATTTCAATTCTCTGCATCACTACACAGTGTTTTTCATTTTTTTTATGTAAAGCATTGGGTTTGGCTAATGTTAGATACATTATGCACTGGAATTATAATATTTTTTGTCTTGATGCGAGTGTGGCGAGTTCCATAAACAGGAAACTGCTGTTGCTAATGTGCACTAGCTTTGTTTTGCTCAACATTTTGGCTCAACGTATAAAGATATCATCACTGGAAATATAGCGGTTTATTACAAGATCAAGTCAACGTTTGGTGATAAATTATTATGTTCTATTTATATCTGCTTTTACTGTCTAGTTTTCTACTGAGTCATCTCCTTAGCTAAAGTGTATCGGTAGCCAAAAGGAGCTGCACTGCTTTGAAAGCTACTTGCATGGTCCGCTTCGGACTCCTTAAATGGGCCGGTGCGGTTCACTTAAGATAGCGAAGGCACTTGATTAAGATTCCTCTTCCAAACAATACATGTTATAATAATTACACCTTACTTAGCCTTCATAAAGCATGAACAAAGACAATTTTATTAAGAATGAGTCAGGCTTAGTAACTACTTAATTAAGGAATAAGGGTTAGGGTATTGATTAATTAGTTACTAATAATCTATTTGTTCATTATGAATTAGTTGTTTGTTCATGCTTTATTTAGGCTATTTTATTAAGTTCATTTGCAAGTTTGTCATGTAATGCGCCTCTTATTGTGACAGTTGAGTTGTTGGACTAATTAGTTTTAAATAATACGTCATGACTTGATTTAGTGCTGTTGTATTCCTCTTTGGGAATGCTGTTGGGCTTTGAATATGAATATTTAGAGTCTTACTTAGATAACCATCCACGCTCATTTGGATGCCTTTCATTGGAAACCCCACGGAGCCTTTGAGAACTCTCCCTTGAATAAGCGTCTGCAGCCAAAGCAGTCATTTCAATCTCCTTATCTTTGCACAGAGCATATTAAACTCCACAGTGGATTTCTCTGAGACCTCCTATCATTTTATACGTGTGTGAGTGTGCAGAGATGGAATGACTCGTTTCCATAAACAACTTAATCCTGCTTCTTAATAATCTGCTCCTTAACTCCAGAGAGTGACATGTGACATAAATGCATGCTGTGGACTGTGGGTAGAATCAGCTGCCATATCGTTTTGTACTCACATACTGACATACTGTAGCATACTGCCCTGAACTATTCACCATCAGTGTTGGGTAGCGTAACTTTTCAAAGTAACCTGTTACGTTACCTCCTTACTACCCTGGAAAACTAACACTTTACATTACTGCGCTACTGTGTTATAAAAGTAACGCGTTAGAGTACTTTTGTATTACCAGTAATCAACATTATTGTATAACCTATATCGTTTGCCGACATTCCCTTTGCGTTAATGAACACAGTAACATAATCATTAAAATATCAAATAAACAAGCAAAGTTAATGCGTTTGACTGAGCTTTATTTATCTTTTATGTTTCCAGATTACCACATTACAATGCCATGCAATAAGCACGTGTAGGCCTGTCCTCAAGCAATGCTAAAACAACATTTGTGAATTAGCAGGGACACGGACGCACAACAACAGAATGCGCTTGTTTTCAACCGTAGTTTGTTTAAATCCATCCATCCATCTTCTTCCGCTTTATCCGGGGCCGGGTCGCGGGGGCAGCAGTCTAAGCAACGACTCCCAGACTTCCCTATCCCCAGACACTTCCTCCAACTCCTCTGGGAGGATCTGGCGTTCCCAGGCCAGCCGAGAGACATAGTCCCTCCAGCGTGTCCTGGGTCTTCCCCGGGGCCTCCTCCCGGTGGGACTTGCCCGAAACACCTCCCTAGGGAGGCGCCCCGGAGGCATCCGGAACAGGTGCCCGAGCCACCTCAGCTGGCTCCTCTCGACGTGGAGGAGCAGCAGCTCTACTCCGAGCTCCTCCCGTGTGACTGAGCTCCTCACCCTATCTCTAAGGGAGCGCCCAGCCACCCTGCGAAAGAAACTAATTTCGACCGCTTGTATCCGCGATCTTGTCCTTTCGGTCTCTACCCAAAGCTCATGACCATAGGTGAAGGTAGGAACGTAGATTGACCGGAAAATCGAGAGCTTTGTCTTTCGACTCGGCTCCTTCTTTACCACAACAGTCCGATGCACCGATCCGCCTGTCAATCTCGCGCTCCATCCTTCCCTCACTCATGAACAAGACCCCGAGATACTTGAACTCCTCCACTTGGGGCAAGGACTCCCCACCCACCTGGAGAGGGCAACCACCCTTTCTTCGGTTAGAAGAAACCACATGGCCTCAGATTTGGAGGTGTTGTTCTCATCCCAGCTGCTTCACACTCGGCTGCAAACCGTCCCAGTGCATTGTTGCAGGTCCAGGTTTGATGGAGCCATTAGGACAACATCATCTGCAACAGCAGAGATGAGATCCTGTGTTCCCCAAACCGGCAGACCCTGACTGCGCCTAGAAATTCTGGTCCATAAAACAATGAACAGAACCGGTGACAAAGGGCATCCCTGGCGGAGTCCAACGCGCACTAGGAACAGGTCTGACTTACTGCCGGCAATGCGAACACAGCTCCTGCTCCGTCATACAGGGACGGACAGCCCTGAGCAAAGGCCCCGGACCCCGTACTCCACAGAACCCCCCAAAGGGCACCCCGTGGGACACGGTCGAAAGCCCTCTCCAGATCCACAAAGCACATGTGGACTGGTTGGGCAAACTCCCATGAACCCTCGAGCACCCGATGGAGAGTATAGAGCTGGTCCAGTGTCCACGGCCAGGACGAAAACCACTTTGCTCCTCCCTGAATCAGAGGTTCGACTATCGGTCGGATTCTCCTCTCCAGTACCCTGGAATAGACCTTACCAGGAGGCTGAGAGTGTGATCCCTCCATAGTTTGAACACACCCTCCGGTCCCCCTTCTTGAACAGAGGGACCACCACCCCGGTCTGCCAGTCCAGAGGCACTGTCCCCGACCGACACGCGATGTTGCAGAGACGTGTCAACCAAGACAGTCCTGCAACATCCAGAGACTTTAGGTACTCAGGGCATATCTCATCCACCCCCGGAGTCTCCACCGAGGAGTTTGCCAACAACCTCAGTGACGTCGCTTGGTGATAGATGAGTCAGCCTCCGAGTCCTCAGTCTCTACTTCCTCTTCGGAGACGTACAGTGGATTTAGGAGGTCCTCAAAGTACTCCTTCCACCGTGCGACGACATCACCAGTCGAGGTCATCAGGTCTCCACCCGCACCGTAAACGTGTTGGTGGAACACTGCTTCCCCTCCTGAGGCGCAGGACGGTTTGCCGGAATTTCTTTTGGGCCAACCGATAGTCCTCCTCCATGGCCTCCCCGAACTCCTCCCAGCCCCGGGTTTTTGCCTCTGTGACAGCACGAGCTGCGGCCGCCTGGCCCGCCGATACCCATCAGGACCCTCAGGAGTCCCACAAGCCAAAGAGGATAGGCCTGATAGGCCTCCTTCTTCCGCCTGATGGCATCCCTTACTTCCAGTGTCCACCACCGGGTTCCGGGGTTGCCGCCGCAACAGGCACCTGAGACCTTGCGACCACAACCCGAGCAGCCGGAGTTGTCGATGGAGGTCGAGAACATGGTCCACTCTGACTCAATGTCCCCAGCTTCCCCCGGGATTTGGAAGAAGCTCTCCCGGAGGTGTGAATTGAAGACCCTGCTGACAGCGGGCTCCGCAAGACGTTCCCAACAGACCCACGCTATACGCTTGGGCCTGCCAAGTCTGCCCGGCTTCCTCCGCCGCCAGCGGATCCAACTCACCACCAGGTGGTGATCGTTGACAGCTCCGCCCCTCTCTTTACCCGAGTGTCCAAGACACGCGGCCGGAAGTCAGATGACACGACAACATTGATCTCCGGCCTAGGGTGTCCTGGTGCCACGTGCACTGGTGGACACCCTTGTGCTTGAACATGGTGTTCGTTATGGACAGTCCGTGACTAGCACAGATGTCCAATAACTGAACACCGCTCGGGTTTAGATCGGGGAGGCCGTTCTTCCCAATCACCCCTCTCCAGTGTCCACTGTCGTCCCCCAGTAGAACAACGTAGTCCCCAGTCGGTGCACTGTCCAGTACCCCTCCCAGGGACTCCAAGAAGGCCGGTACTCGGCACCGTTGTTCGGCCCGTAGGCCGACACCACAGTGAGAGACCTGTACCCAACCGAAGGCGTAGGGTACAGGTCGCGACCCTCTCGTTCACTGGGGTAAACTCCAACACATGGCGGCTGAGCTGTGGGGCAATAAGCAAGCCCACGCCAGTCCGGGCAACGTAACTGGCCTTTGTGTTTTTCTCATCATATGGGGCTTGTGAACCGATCTTTGTCCGACCCGTCACCCAGGACCTGTTTGCCTTGGGAGACCCTACCAGGGGCTTGAAGCCCCGGACAACATAGCTCCTGAGATCATTCGGGCGCTCAAACCCCTCCACCACGTTAAGGTGTCGGTTCAAGCTCACCAAATCGCTGTTACCCTACATTTGCTCCTCAGCTACAAAATAGTGGTTACAACGAAGGAGGAGTTTTTCAAAACGTGCGTCTGAAAGTTTGTTTCTCTTTGGCAGTGCGCATGTTCACAACACGCTGAGCTCTGGAAAAACTAACGCATTACTCATTTGAAAAAGTAACTTGGGGAGTATCAGATTACGTGGGTGCACAAAACTTATCACGTTACGTTCCTCGTTATTAAAAAAGAAATTTGAGTACGCTAACGCGCTAGAGTACCGCCCAACTCTGTTCACCATCCAATAAAATGAATGGGTGTGGAGCCATTCATGCAACCATCAATGCATGCTTGCTAGGAAGTTTGGGCTTTGACTTCCAACCACAATAACACCCCAGAGATATTGACTTCACATTTCAAGTCTATACTAATGTCTTCTTACACCATTTATGATGCACAATGTGTTAAAAACGTTATCTTGGAAACTCTTGCAAAGTTTTCAAGTTCAGGCGCACTTCTTTGTGGTGGTCAAAATTGTGAGTTCACAGGTCTAAATTGGCATTGTAATTCTAAATTATGAAACCGCAAGTTTGAATTACGAGTTCAAGCAGCTTTCCTAGGACCTTTTCCTAGTGTGACGTCAGACAAATCCCAGTTGCCTGGAAACTGAAAACACTTCTCATACATACAGTAACGATGTATTCCATTTCTTTACAAAATATAGCGGTTCCTAGGTGAATGTTGCTCTACTAACAACATTTTTATGCACAGACCGGCTCAAACTTGACTGTCGCAAAATGTATTTCGACATTTATGTGAGGACTGACAATGCAGACCAGCTTCAATGCTTAACAAAGGTAGAACATCAAAGCGTTGGAATGTAGCATGATGTGTAGTTGGCCATTCACATAATAGCACACAGAGCATAAAGCTGCTGTTTAATGACTGTCTATAGGAGCAGGCCACAGAAGTTGACAGCGTGTTACCTAGCAACAGAGGCCCTCACATGTCAGTCAACCGTTGGCAGGGGGAAAACTGCCCAGAGGCCTGAGGCGTACACACTGCCTCTGAAATACAGCTGCATAAAAAGATTACTGGTCTTTAGTGCTCCTTTTTGCATGGATATTTTTTGGTTATTATGGCTTGGCAAGAACAGCAAGGAATGTGCATGATGTATATTTTACATACACCATACAGCTATATTATTGTGATGACTGACAGGAAACCAGAAACATCTGTTACAGGGAGCACTGTATGTAATTTGAAGGGAAACCAGAACTGCACACATTTAGGGGAACATGCAAATTTCATAGGTTGGCCCTGCTTCATTCAGGAAACACAGGATCTTCTTGCTATGAGGGATGTTTGCTTACCAATAATATGTTGTACAGCCCATACTAGACAACTGTGAAGTCTGTCTATTTTTGTATGCACTAACCTTAACTGAGTGGGTGACAGTTGCCGCATAAATAGACAAATGTTAATGTTAAATTACTATTCAAATTAAATTAATGCTGGCTAAGTACTACGTGTCCTGGTTCAGTGCAAGTTGTATGTTGTGTTGCATGCAATATATATTTTTCAAAATGATAACCAAAGCAATAACCAAAAGAATCATCAAAAATATCTTCACATTCGCTAGGATAAGGGTATTCCCCAGGGATCTGCTTTGGAACTCCTACTTTTTTCTTGTCTTGTCTTGATTCATAAAAAAGACCTTTTATGAATTAAAATAAAATGTCAAAAAGCTGGTAAATGACCTTGTCCCGATAACCAGCGTAGTATCACATTATTACATTCTTTGAAATGTAGAAAGGGCTATATTTTCTTCCAGTTCTAAGACAAAAGCCTTGGTGATTTGACTGTGAACGTAATGGCTCCTGACAACCCTCTCATGTGGACCCTTGGGGCTGCTTTGTGATGGTCCAACCTTGAACTCAGGATAAGAAGATTTCCCCAAGCACCTGTATTCCCCATCGGGATCACATCTGCCTTTTTTTCCAGACAAAAATGATTGGTCTCCATTGCTGCTAGCTGTTTGATTCCCAATTTGTTGATATTTCCATGTGTCAAGCGTAAACATGTTCGAATTTGTTTGCTCATAAAGAAACGCCAGTCTAAATGAATCCAATGATTTATTGGGGATCAGAAGATCGGCGCCACCTGCTGTAAATCGTAACACATTTGACACACGGTTTACAAAGTGGTTTGATTTAGGGGCCGGTGCTCTGATGTATGGGCCCATGGAGGCGCAGTAATCAGTCTGCTGTGTCAAGAGAGTGCATTCAAGGCCAGCTAATATAACACAGACAGAATAATTTCTCCCTCTAACTTGATTGGATTGCGCTTGAATGAGATTGTTTTTATGGGCAGTTTTGGGATTTTATATTGTTTTCTAATATTCTTTTACATGAGCATTGTGTTCAATCAGTGAAATTTTCATGAGCTATTTTGAATGTTATTGCGAATCATGTAAATGTGTTACTAAATTACGACAAAGCTCTTGTATCTAAAAATTATTATTTTTTTTAAAAAACTGGTCAAAACTTTCAACCAGAAAATCACAATCCAATCAAAGCACAATAAATAAAACCCAATTTCAATAGAAATAGATATTTGCACATTTACCACTAGATTTTTTTTAGAGGAAGTAGAACATTTAATACAAATATAATACAGTTCAAAAAGCAAGATTTAACTTATTTTTTGGCTCCTTTTATTATCGGAATTAACTGTAGACTTTGTCTGGTTTATTTAAGGATCATCTATTACTACTATACAAAATACTGCTCATGCAAATTACACACTACACATTCTCGCTCACTTACTTTCTCTCCTTTTGTTTAGTTTGGCAGCCCATTTGTGTTTCACAACCACCACAGCCCTGTTGTAACTTTAATCTCCAACAAAACTGCTGAAGATGAAAAAACAACTTTCCACAACATAATGAAGATGGCTCACTTTTACTTTTTTCCTCTGGTCTTTCTCCCTCAGTGGATCCTAACCGAGGCCTAGCCAACTCAAAGAAATGCTTGTTTTGTAAAAGTCCTTTGGAGTCTGGATCAAAAGCGCGTTCAGAGCAACTCAATGTATGATTGAAATATTTAATACTGGCACATAGTCGGGTGCAATCTCCTGCGCTTCACTCAACTCACTCGCTCTTTATCCAATCACGCCGGTTTGTTATAACTTTCAACTTTGCTTTGTTTTTTATTCACAAGCTCCTTTCATTGGAAAGAGAAAATATTAGAGCATCTTCATGAAATATTACAAAAACATTGTAGTATGTTGGTATGTAATTCTCTGTTCGTTCGGGAGGTACTCAGACACTTGCTATGCTCCTGGTTATTAGGCCAAAAGTTGAACATGGACAAACTCTCACCACTTAAACTCGTCAGAATACAGAAAATTACATGCATTTCGTAAAATGTGGATGGCTATCAAGAAGTTTCTCTTATTCTTACACAAATGAATGGTTTGAGATGGGGCTGAAACAATCAATAAATTGTAACTAATTGATAATTGAAATAATCATCAACTGATTTAGTCTTCGAATAATCGTTATCTGGACGATACAGACTCCAAAAGACGGCATGTGCTGAGAGACTAAATTGTGTAACTCATTTTGTGAAAGTCTCATATTTTTGGGCGTTTTGTGTATACACAACTTGATTATCAAATGATTCCATAGTTTATTTCTTTATTTGATAGGGACATATATGTAAATTACAGCGTAAATATGTCAAATTATGGCAAGAAGTCAAATTTCCATTTGCGGTCCCGGGGCAGATTACATAAGAGACAATTACAAAATATTACAAAATAAAAATGACACAATAAAATTATACAATAAAATGAGGCTTGTCCACCTTTCCTGTGTTGTACAGCCCCTGTCTCACTCTGACACTGGCATTCTATATAAAAATCTGCCAAATGATCATGCAACTGGTTTGGTGTCGTTACCTCACATATGGGAATAGCCCAAAAAAAGGTAATATTTTATTGACTTTTTTTTCCTTCTTTTTTTTTTATACATTAATTCATGTTGATGAAAACATCTGCTATGTTCTTCACTTAAGAGAATGGGAATGGGACAAAGCACAATTCCCACAAGGTGAGATCAAACACAAGATTTGGTCCACGAGAACAAGACAAGATGAGATTTTGACATAATTCATAATAAATAAATTGCGCGGTTCAGTTCACAAATTTGTATTCATTTTATTGATTTCATATTTTTGCCGTCATTGTAGCACTGCTTTTTGGACCTACATCTTTTGCAACGCAGCACAGTTAACCCTTTTTTGTCCAAACTCATCTCACACGATCATTTTCCATATGTGGGCACAATCTTGGGGCAATTTTATCTCAGAAGACCATCATCTTGTGGTATGACATTTTGTTCCCATCCCTGTTGTATAAAGCCAGTTTTATTTTTTATTTTTTAAAGATATTTTTATTTTGCAAATTTATGAACATAAAACACAAAAAACAAAAACAGACAAAACAAGACCAGAGAGAGAAAGAAAAGGTACCCCACATAAAGCCGGAAATTTGGTTTAAATGGGCATTTTAAAACCTTCCCTGCAGATGTTTTGCTTGGATTGTTCCATATATGGCGGAACATTCACAGCAAAGCAATTTAACGGACAGAAAAGTTACATAGTGCACCTTTAACTCTTGAATGGGTTCCTCTGAAAAATATACATTTCCAATATCGCATGCATGTTCCCATAAGAGTATAATAGTTATGATAGTTTTGTGACCAGCTTCCTGTTCACGGGTTTCCGCTTCCTGTTAAAGACTACATTTTGAGGACTTTTCAACATTCAAAAGATAGGTTTGCTATGGTGATGGTCCATTTCTTCGTCATTCTGAAACCCATGGTAAAGTACTGTAGCTGGATACGGCATATGCCCTTTATTCTCCTCCTATTCTATATTCTGTTTATCCACTCCTTTCTTCACATTAATAATCCAGGCTAATGCACAGTGCTGCTCTGTATATTTAATTGTCTTCCAGAACTCTGCTTGTGCACAGAAAGCCTCATATACTGGCACTCAGCTATTCACTGGCACTGTGAAAAGAATGGACCAAAAAAAATAAAAAATACACTGAAGCACACTTGGAACACTATTTTTTACTTCATCCCTTTCATCCTTTCAACACATGGGGTATGAATCTGAATAGTGTTTTTTTTTGTGTTTTTTTTAGTATGACATCAGAGGGCTACTAGCTTGGTTTTTAAATTGTGTTTTGCATAACCTTTCCTTTAAAAAAAAAAAAGGAAAATCACAGGCAAGTTGTTTTTGCTGTTTTGTCTATCTTTAAAATGTGTGTATTTGTTAAATTCATACATGCCAAATTAAAAAGCGAACGATTCTTAAGACAACCAAAAATATTATAATGTTTACTCAAATGGCCACTTTGTAAATTCAAATTGATGTAAACGATTGACGCATACAATATGAAAAGCATCGGGTTCGACCAAGTACGAAGGGACAGCGCCTTACTTTAAAGGTGCACTACATGACTTTTCTGGTATGATCCACAGTATGGCAATAAACTATCTTGTATTCATGCTTAATGTGAATGCTCTCACCTCTCCACAGATCTGATTCATCACCTGCTTGTCTCCACAGAGATATAGAAGTTTAAATCCATAATGCGGAACATTCCAGGTGACGCAATACCTCCATGAAGAAAAGCAGATGGCGGACCCTCTACCAGAAAAGTTTCATAGTGCACCGCTAATACGGAAAATGTCCAAAAATTTAATAGTTATCAGTATGTCAAACTGTTTAAATAGTTTCAATCCGTCAAACTGTTTTGCACGTTACCTCTTCTCTCATTTTCCACAGGACAACAGCTGATTAGGCTCAACAGACAGCAGGAAGCTCCGCTGATTAAAGGCCACCTAATACTCTTTGACACCGCTGGCTGTCACAACTCATTACGCACTGTAAAAAAGTTTAGCTGGATGAAGTTTCATTGTTTTTGGAGATGGGAGCAGGTGGAAACTCGCTCCCCTAATTATGGAGACTTGAGAGTGTAATAGCAGCCTCATCTCCGGCGTAATTGGCCCCTCTATTGATTAAATAACATATGCACGTCCTCAATGTTTGTTTAGGAGATTGGAGAAGTGGTTGAACTTGTGCTGATGTGTTTTGAGTGGCAGTTAAAATGGCGCTTGTGCTGTAAGGACACAGCAGCTTGATTTAATGTTTGGATCTTTTTCGTTTCATGACTTTCAAGTTTGAACGTAAGAAACCGTTTGAAGGTCAAAACTGACCTATTTGATTCTTGAGTTGTTCAAATTTTCAACATTTTGATCGTAATTTGAGAGTGTAGCTGGGAAACTGTAGGTTTTTATTTCTGTTCCTAACTTGCCTGACCATAAGCTATTTCAAAGAGGAACGGTTTAAGCCTGGTCTTAAATGAAGAGACTGTGTCGGCCTCTTTCACATGGACAGGAGCTGATTCCACAACACAGGAGCTTGGTCGCTAAACGCTCTGCCTCCTAATGTGCTTTTAGAGACTCTTGGGACCACCAGGAGTCCAGCATTTTGAGTGCAAAGTGCTCTGTTTGGATGATAAGGTACTATAGCGTCTTTGAGAACAATGAACAATGACCTCTGTTTTTTCAGGGTTAAGAAGCAGATAATTAAGTGTAATCCAGGGTTTTATATCTTTCACACAAGCACTAAGTCTGTCTGCTTGATCGGTCTGATCGGGTTCATTGATACAGCCGTGCATAGCAGTGGAAGTTAATGCCATGCTTCTGATACTACTACTTATTTGACTTGTTAGCTTTCACTACAACTACTACTTATTAGTGTTTAGTACTATGACTTAATAGCTTTTAGTACTATTACTTATTTGCTTTTACTTCTACTACTTATTCACTTTTAGTACTACAACCTATTAGCTCTCACTACTACTACTACTACTACTACTACTACTACTACTTACTACATATCTAATCAGGAACATACTTTACTCACAAAATGACCATAATGCTATCACACACTGTAAATATTTAGCGTTTTTAAGAGTTTATTATTGTGTAAGTCAGTCAGTTCCTCGTCCCTGTGTCTGACCTACAGATGGCAGCATTCTCTCGACTCTCCGGTCTCCGCCTTCAGAAAGCAAAGCTGTGACAAGCCCCCATAATGTGGATTTACTGTAATGGCCCAAGAGCAAATGAGATGTACACTGTTAAATAGTTCGGAAAGACATCTCCTGCTCCGCTCGGCTGTGTCCTTACCGCACTGTCCGGAGAAAATATGCACACACACACAAAAAAAAAGCACTGCATAATTTATCTCACGAAGTTGAAGTGATGATTTCAATTTGAGGGAATACAAAACTTTCTATTTTATGTAGCTGAAAAACTCAAATGTTGTCTCTTTTTTGTGCTGTTAAGCCTCGCTCTTTTTGTTCCTGAGGTGCGGGTGGAAGCAGTGATCTGTGTAATTTGGCTCATTCATTATGGATTAGTCGTGAATGGATTGGAAGAGCGCACTGTATTTTTTAGTACTGATGGTCCAATGCATTTCTAATAGTCATTATAATGAAGTCATGTTCCTTTGTTTTCTGTGCGTCTTCCAAAAAGGCTTTATACAAATGTTCTCAGTTTGCATGTTCTTCCTTTGTCTCGCTTTGCTTTCTCATAAACATAAGGATTTTTTGACCTGTAGGCTTTATTACAGTTTAGCGTGAAATAGGGAAATGAGAGCGCTGCAGCAAAAAGAGTCGATATTCGAACTAAAGACACTGCGGCCGGCTGCACATGGAGCATGTGTGCTACCGCCTTAACCACTCAACCACCAGCACAAGATTTTACCTTTAAAAACTGAACTAGTTCATTTGAAACAGTTTGGACTTGTTCAAATCTATTATTAACGCATTTTGAGCATCCAAATTATTACCCTAACACTTGACATCAATGAGCTTATGAGTGCTTTTTACAGCTTGCAGAGGCTAGAACAAAGTTAACGTCACGCCAAAGGTAACAAACATTAGCATGCTAACAGCGCACTTCCTGCTTTGTCTGTATCTAAAACATTCTGTATTAGATACAGACAACACACAGCGGTCTATTTTTCACCCTGCGTTCCTTTTACAATACAATAATCAGTACTGTACATTTACTTAAAAAAAAATTGGGTTCAGACCCTTTAATCAATAAAGCTGCATAAACTTTAAAGTCATGCAGGAGGAGAAAGAGGGCAGCACGCACAACCTCAGCCGGTGGAGTGTTTTGAGACCTTGAGTCAAAGACAGAAACGTGGTCAAACTTTAGTTTTGTTTTGAGAATCATTACAAAAGGCAACCTGAAGATATAATATGCAACATTTAAGGCAGTGCTTGTTGTCATGGAGATACAATTTATTTTCCTGGAATTTTCCACAGTATGGCATTAAACTTGAATGTCTCAAATATCCACACGGAGACATGCAGGTGATGCTACGATGCTAAGTTAGAGCTACGGAGAGGCGACCCCGCTCACAGTTAGAATGCATGTTTTTCTTTGAACAGTAAAAACACGTGTATTTCAATAATAACAAGCAGGTAGTGGACCTTCCCACCAGGAAAGCACCGTTAAAACTTTCATGATTATCAACCGTTCTCATCACAGCAATTTTACATGTTTCTATGCAATTCTGAAATATCAAATATATAAATCAGTTGGTCACAGTCCATTTTGTCTTCTTTTAAATTGTATATAAGGATGGTGAATATTAAACAGTGGTCTCTCTCCGCTCTGGTCTGCAGATGGGAACATCAATAGTTAATGCTGGTTCAGCTGGTGCCCTCTCCCTGCAGGGCAAAGTGAGGAGCAGCCAAGCCCAAACTCCAATTCTCTCTGTCTCCTCTTGTACTTTTCTGTAAGCCTCCCTGATATACAAACATCAATGGCACATACATACATACATACAGTACTATAGGGAAAGACGCCTTTACACTTTTGATTTTTATTGGCTTTCGAATCCTTGTGTTTCTCTAAAAAGTTTCTCCCAAAGGCACACTATGAAACCCTGACCTGGAGGTTTAAGGAGGTGAATGTTCCGCAGTCCAACTAAAGATGAACAATAGTATGAAATAGGGCTAAATAGGAATATCGCATTTTAGTGTTTGTTATTGTTAGAAGAAACATCACAAATTAGCAGTTAAACAAAAAACGGGATAAGGCGCAGTTTGTGGTACGGGATAGTTGAGCATGATTTGAATGTTACATGTTACTCTTAGTGTCTAGACTTAACCAAGTCGAAGTCAAATCCAAAACTGGACCTGTCCTAAGGCAGAATTCAACCAGGTTCAAACCAGGTCTAATCCACTGACGCCCAGTCAAAAGGACCAAAATGAGTTTTGAAAAAGGACCAAAAGAACTGAAACGGCATTAAAGCAGCTCAGAATGATGGGAAATATTTTTTTGGTGTGATGTCATTATGCCCTGGTGTGGCTTATTCGCAACAAACCCAATCATTCCTATTGACTTGATTTTGTACATTTTCTGTCGGCGGTCATAATAAACTGCTGCATATTTTTTATTTAAACTAGTGGTGCACCGATATGGAAATGTTGGACCGATACCGATATTATGGGGAAAGCTGTGGCTGATAAAAGATATAATACCCTTCTTTGGGCGGAAAAAAAGGAAAAAGTTTGATGTGTTTAGATGTTGGTAGGCTCTAGGCTATAGTATGATTATTCTTTAAATAAAATAAAATCAGCCTTCACACTGTTCCATTCTGTGAATTTCCCATTCTATTTATATTATTTTCAGACTAAAGCGTTTCTCTGAACCTCTCCAGTTCGTGTGTCATCGTGTTTCTCTTTCGCTGCTGCTGTTACAGCTGCTCTTCCTCAGTCTCTCCTCCTCAAACTGTGTCTGATCACACACTCTGTCTCTTTGCTCCTTCTTTAAACCTCTCACACTAAAGTTATTTGCAGTAAACATGTCTAATCTGATTCTTTAGGGGGAGAACTAGTCAAATAATTGAAAAAAACATTGTGTTTATCTCGGGTCGGGAGTGAATTTGTTGCGTGTATATTTCATGATAAGTTTTGTCTAAAACCTTTTTAGAGCTTTTAAAAGTCTGTAACTTTTGGCTCAGAATAAAGACTGGATCAAAGTTTACAGTCTGTTAGAATATAGCAGCCTCAGTCCACGGAGCAGTTGTTTTCTTCTTTGTTTTCTTCCTGTTTTGAAGGGACGGCAGATTTAACTCTTTCATTACCGGAGCGTAACCATTGCAGACGGATATCGGTGCATCAATGACCTGACTATCGGCCGATACCGATACTGGGCCGATTCCGATCGCTGCACCCCTAATTTTTACCCTCATGTTGTGAATTTAACCCAGTTGTATAAGCTACATTTTCACATTTTGCAAGTTTAAGTTTAGATTTTTTCAATGAACTGCAGTTTCCCTCAAGCCTGTCCCGTGGGAAATTAATGCTATATAATGATCCACAGGAACCTAATTAACAACCTAGAAAATCAAAATTGGTCAGAAATCCATTTTTCTGGATTCCTTTCATGCAGTGTAAATTAGACTAGAACTTTGAAACGTCAGTCTCCATTAGAATGCACTAGTTTCACAGAACATTCTTGCATGTGCAGCTCTTGTACTCTTTGTCAGACTGGCAGCGGCCTGGGTGTAAGTCTGTAGTATAAGCAGTGATCCATGGAATACATGACTGCTACACTCACTGTGCCTTCATGTTTCCCTCTGTAAGTTAGAAAATAAACCGTTGAACATTTTGGAGCTTGGTTCACTTTAATATATTCTGAAGAAAAGTCGTTTAATGCCTCTGTCGGTGTTGATAATCTGACCTGCTTAACCTTGCTCATTAGTGATCCTGGTAAATGGTCAGTAGTAAAAGCTCCATCGTCCCTTTGAATAGATGCACCGTGTGATTAAGGGGATGTTAGTGGCCAAGGTGCCCTTTAACGGCAGCACCTATTAGCACAATAACCAAAAAGCAATTAGATTGACTTTCTAAAAGGCACTCAATTAGCACGGACATGTCGCTACTAAGAGAGAAGGAGCAGAGAAGGAGGAGATGGGAGGGATGACGAAATGGCTAGTTTGTCAGAGGAAATGAGGTGCTTTGAAACCGCAGTCAGTCAGAACCTTTGCATGCACGGAGAGAAAACGGAATTTCTATGACAACAAGATTTCTGAACCACATGTAAATGACAGACTCTGATTGAGGACGTGAGGCTCAAATCCCTTTGATTAGGAATACGTTTTTCTTTGTAGTTTGTCTTTTGGTTTATGCCTGTGAATTTCTGCTGTAAGACCACAATTTATGTAATGTCAATAAATGGAGCAGAATCAAATGAAACAGTAACTCACACCAATATCCTTGTCGATGTGCCAATGCAAGGAACAGCAACACAAAAATGAAAAAACAAAACAAAACAAAAACAGCACAGCACACTCAGATGTCCAAACGTTATATTTCTGGTTATGTTTTGGCAAAAGCCTTCGTCAAATCAGTTTCTTCTTTTTCTTGATCAATGTAGACCACATAAAGTAAAGAAGGAAAGCCATGCCACAAACGTAATCAGGTGCCAAATGTCCAAAACGTTATGTTTCTGATGCTGATATGCTATGCAGTTTCTTTCTTTTTTTTCTTTTTTTCTTTTTGATGAAACCCAGCTGATACACTAGCTCCACCCTGCATCCTGCAGGAAACCCTTAGTTTATTTGTACCTGTTGTCGTTGATTAGCACACGGTGTTTGAACAAAAGCTTTTATTTGTGTGAAGCTTTCCGGTAAAAACCTTAGAGCACAGAACCGTGGGTCAGACCTGGGTTTGAAGTCAAATGGCTGTGAGCCAAAGCCAGGACTGGCAGCCCTGTCCACATTCTTCTGACAAAGATTAAACCTCCTTTTATTTCATAACTCACTAAGGTTTCAGAAATTGATTTTATTTTTTCATAACACAGGCTTAGAATTTTTCATATTGAAGTGGCAAAACTTAATAGTGGCAATAATATCTTGAGAGCTCATACCACCTTGAGAATTCTCGATCTCGTCTGATCTTGGAAGCTCAGACGAGCAGGGTTGCACCTGGCTAGTTCTGGATGGGATGCTCGTCCACTAACCAAGAGGTTGGCAATTCAAACACTGACCAGATGAGTGTGTTCTGTCCTTAAGTCCTTAGTGAAGACACCTCACCCACTTGCCTCCAGTGTCCATGTATGAATGAGAGTGTGTTGGTGAGAGCGAATGCGGGGCAACGGATGGAAAGGAACCCATAATTACATTCCAACGTGTTCACAGCAAGTATCATGTATGTTCATTAACATGCACTTTCCCCACCAACCAAACCGAACCAACTAAAACCGCTAATGCCAAATTACTATTAGGCAAGACGGATAGTCTGAGTGGATGTTTCATGTTTCTTTTAAAATGTTCACCTAATAAAATTTGCTTTTCTATTTCATCAAATTAACTATCGATTGAGTGACACTGGATAGTGCAGTAATCCGAGGAAGCCTTACTTTTTTCCTTTTTTCTTTTTTTTTTTTTACCACAAAAACAAAAAAGGCTGACTTGGTGGACAAATTTATGAACCTAGCAACTGTTTTGTAACAACTTCAGTCATACTTGAAGGTACCATACTGTGACTATTCGAGACAAAGCACTAACAATTCCATGGAGACAAGCAGAAAGGTTACATACCGTATTGCACCTTTGATATAACATTTCACATCTCATTAGCACTTTTCTTTGCTCACTGTTTACTTCTACTGTGCACTACCCGTTTCTCCTGATTGATATTTTATTGAGAACAAGGCCGTGGTATTTCACTGGAAATAGATATGCAAAGAGGCTTATAATCTGGCTGAATATACTTTACCCTGAAGCCGTGTCTATTGAGGCTAGCACGTCAACGAAAAAGTGTTATTTTGTACAATTATGTATGCTTCTGAGCAGGAAATACCACAGACTCTGCAATTTATTTCTATAGAAACCCAGCTCGACCAAGATCCCATGCTGATAATAGTTATGATTGTTGTTGATGGCTTGTCCTATTTACATGTAGAACTTGTTGAATATTTACATTTTTAAATGTTCAATATATATCACAGTTATTTGCAATAATTAAAAATGGCTGTCCTCTTACACTTATAAACACATTAAACCTGGGACTTAACCCAGAGCTAAACCAGTAATAAGCTAGGACTAGAACAGGACCAAACCAAGCCAACATTAGGACTGAAAGGACTTGTTGTTCTACCAAAGAAAACCCAAAAACAAACCCCCATTTTATTCACACACTATCAAGATTGAGCCAAGAAAATATTGTCCCAACTTTGATTTACTGAACAATCAAAATGCTCCAGCCACAAGGGGTCAGAAATGTTTCTTTGCACTTTTGAAACCTTTGTGCTGGTTCCATGCCTTAATAAATGTGATGAAAGGGCATTCTATTTTCAAATGCAATTCACTCCATTGAAGAGAAATTAACACTTTTATCTAAAATTACGTATTTGACCTTCAGCCATGGTTCCTACTCAAACCAACTCTTTGCTATTAAAACCAGGCAATTCAAATAATTGCGTTGTGATTTCCTATTTGATACAGTCATTTGAGTAATTTTTCCGAGCTGTCGAGACCAAACGTCATGAATGAATGGAAAAGTCATGCACACGTACGTTTATGAGCGGCCGTAGACAATGCTATTTCATGCACAGCTTCACATTATTACCTTCACAATGGGAGCGGTTTCATGAGTGACGTCGGGACTTGTTCTGAGTAAATTACTGCATTGTTGAATGGGATTTGTGTTACATTGGTTTGTGAAATGCATAAATCTGAGATTGGTCAATTTCCAATCTAATGTGAAAGGGTTGTATTGAATTGTTTTGTACATTTTTGGTGTATTTCTCCTGCCCTATTTGCCACAACATTGAAATAATTAACTAGGCATCACATCTTTACTTTTTATATTTGTGTCCAATGGAATAAATCTTTCTATTCAAAGAAATGGAGTCTCAAACCCTCCATATGAGGCTGGTACCACTCCATATGTTGGCTTTTCATCGGGAGAGTTAGCTTTAGCCTCCCAACATTACTAAATATGAAAAACCAGAGCTGTTTAGGCGACTGACAACCACTCGACCACATGTGAGTTAAATCAAAGCCTTGTTAAAAAATGTAGTGTTATTTTTCAACGTGGGGTAGTTAAATAGCGGTGTAGGTAATTAATGTTATTAAGATTTGGACATTTTGGGGTACTAGTCTGACATTCGCCTGCATTCTAAAGGTTTTATACATTGTCTCTCTTTTTATTTTTTTCAATATTTTATACAAGAATAAGTTTGGTAAGGAAATGTTCTCTTATCAACCCTACAATTGCTATTATTTTCTTATACGGCTACAAGAACTCATTGATACCAGCATGAAGTTTAACCCTATTAGCATATTATTAAAGGACCTATCATGCATTTTATTCTACTTTATGAACTTGGTATGTTTTTAGTTCAACGCAGAATATTTTTTACGTTGCGACAGTATGTTCAGATGCTGTGCACGAATGAAACAAAAAGCATAATTTAAGATATAGCATACTTCAATCCTTCTTTTTATCTAAAATGTTTGATTTGGTATGTGTTGATGATGTTTTCTGTCACAAATCTGGCTTGGAGATCAATATACTGAAAGAAACGCCGATATTTAGATAGGTTCCAAGCCGCTACTAAACTCGCTTGTCTGCGCTAAACTACGTCCAAACAAGGCAGTGTTGTGACTAAATCAAGCTAAATCTAAATTGAGTTATCGCACACCTGACCCTATGAAATCGCTAATTATTCAAGGACACTCGCTCAGGTTCAATTCTACAGACGTGAGCGTGATAAATCAAGGCAAAATTCTGTGTTTTGTGCATGTTTAGTATTTACAAGAGCGTGCTTTAATCCTATTTTAGCTCATATTCAGTTTATGTGCATTCTCAATTACATGCCTGAACTGCTGCTATTAATATTCATCAAACCAGTGTTTTTCATAATCCCAGTATTGATTGGCTTCTGAAATGAAAGTCCTAGATATCACTTAACTGAAATGCAGTATGAACGCGATATTCAAAAGCTGATAAATAAATTCAGAAAACTAAAGCCAAATGTGCTCCTACCTAAATAAACAGTGAGGAGTTTGTGTTCTCATTTCCCAAACTTGGATATTTCAAGTTAGTTGAACAAAAAACAAACGCTTCTGTTTGAATGTGGAGGTCACTGCACTCAACAATATCCCGTATTGTCCAAACAGCGGCCCTGTGTGATTAGATCAGCCACTGTCTGAATACACAGGCTGATTATGAGCTCTGCACACAAGATCACATTATCCATCTGACCTCACTAATGAACTCCTGTCATCAGTATAATCGCAACCAGAAATAGCACCGTTTTGTGCTTTACTTTGGACATACAATCTTAAAAGGTGCAGAATTTAACTTTTCTTATGGAGTGTCTGCCACCTGCTTGTCTCCATGGAAAATGTTATAGGCTTGCTTGGAATGTTCCACAGTTTTTGCCTCTACTCTGATAATGTTCAAATCTAGGTGAAATTTTAGCTGTGCATATGACTGAAAGGATTTTAGTTTCACTCGCTATGTCTTTTTCTGTTTTGTGATTGTAATGCATTTTTTCCCCCTGTGAAGCACTTTAAATTGCCGTGTGTACGAATTGTGCTCCATGAATAAACTTGCCTTCCCTTCCAAGGAAAAAAAACCCAAAAAACTAAATGAATACAAGCAAGATATTGGAACATTCCAGTCAAAGCTGTAACATCTCTATTTATACACAATAGCCCATCACAAACTTTTCAAACTGAAGATTGCATGGGGACCCCCAATAATGATAGGCACTCCATTCAAACAGATGTGTAATGTTTTCCTTTTTGATTTACATTTTTATGACTTATTACCTGCCTTGGGCAAAGCGAATGGATACCTTTAGAGAATACGTTTGACTGCAGGGATGAAGGCCATTACATAAAATGGTTGACACAACTGTACCAACAATCAAGGACGGGACCCAAATTATAATTGACATTCGAAAAACTTTGGACAAGGTTTGCCATAATTTTTCTTTTATTTAATTGGAGGTCATGATGTTGTTTGCTTGCTCTCTGTGTTGTGGTCCATGTTTTGTGATTCATGTGTTTATTTTAAAAAAAAAAACATACACTAATTGCTTTAAGGCTTACAGATTTTGAGTAGTACATTTAAATAAATATACTGTGTAAAGTTGATTTCAAACTCTTTTCATGCTTTGTGGGCCCCTTGAAGTGGCAACTTTGGGAACCACTGCCCTGTAGTGTAGCCTATTTTTATTCATATTTGTATATATGTTCTAAATCTACATGTCTTTGATGCTACACTGCTACTTGCTATGCTAATGACCATGAGCTGTCAATCACACATCAGACACCTTGCATGCTAACGTTAATTGGACTTGTTATTTTTGTCATATTGAAATAAAAAATGAAATAAAAGGAATCTAGCTGAAATAATTTCAATCTGTTAAATATTCAGTGCTCTACTTTGTCAGTTCCCCCTTCATTCTTTTTTATGGACAGTACATTTTGTTCGCTGCTGTAGCTAGCCTCCATGCTAATAGGACATACCACCCTGCTATAATACAGTTCTGTCTTTTCAAACAGCCTGTTATCTGGTTGATTAGAGAATGGTAGGAGATTGTCTGATTAGCCCTCATTAATTGAGTTAGCTTCCTCCCGCCTGTTCCAGCCTATACCAGAATCGTATAGACGCATGTGATTAGTGTAAGGACATACAGTGTGCTATTTTATTGAGTTTTTCTGCACACAATCATTGCTATGCATGGCTTAAAGACTGTCTGCTTAGATAGATTACAGTAAAGGAGTTTGACAAGATGGGTTATAATGGCAGCGCGTTCTATGCAATATATAGGCGTATATAGGCAATGTAGGCACTAAAATGTTCAGTTAAACTAGTGTTTCTAACATTTTAGAATTAAGGTTTCTAGGACACTAACACTTTCAGAATTAAGTTAATGTAGGACACTAACACTTTCAGAATTAAGTTAATGTAGGACACTAACACTTTCAGAATTAAGTTAATGTAGGATACTAACACTTTCAGAATTAAGTTAATGTATAGGATTACTAACACTTGGAGGATTAGGCTAATGTAGAAATGTTCAGAATTAAGATAATATAGGCTACTAAAACTTTCAGAATTAAGATAATGCTCTTATTCATAAGTCTATTGGTTGTTGGATTGTTGGCCAAATACCTAAAAAAGAAATGGTCAGAAATGGTTTTAGGAACAGAATGGATAAACAATTTTGTAGGGGAATAGGGAGAACATAGGTATTCCCTGGTACCTGTGTTCCCCCGTTTCTATGAACGAGGGAACACAAGTACTAGCACAAGTATTAGCATAGGCTAATGGTTCAGGTTCCACATCCCCAATAGTTTTGCATAAAGATATGATTTTACAGCATAAAATATAGCAGCATATAACCCAAACCCTAGATACCGGGGAACATTGGGCTGACCCCATTTTATATAGCCAGTATTAGCTTCTGTCATAAGGGGTCTGGGTCCTAAACCGGTCCTAAACCAACTTTTACAAAATATTTAAAAGTAAATAATTATCAGTGTAAGTTTAGAAAAGTTTAGTAAAGTTCCAAATCGAGGCATTACTCATCTCATGTTCTCCACACCTCAAAAAGTAATCCTGGTTCATTTTCAGCTATCGTCATTACATTCGTATAAAAGTGTGCTGATATTGTTAAATAATTTTTGAAGAACTATTTTGAAGTTATATATAGTATATACAGATGCAGTGCAGCCACAGTGTATTATTTAATTATGTATCTTTGTCAAATTAGAAAGGCAGTGAAAAAGACCATGAATCAATAAAAAAGGATGGATGTAAGCAAAATGTATTGCAATTTTTCTTTCCTTAATTTAGCTTACAAGTGAACGTAAGTGTCTACCAAAGCGTCATACTACTATCCAGCAAACTATAAGCCACAAATTACATGCCTCAGATTTATATTTTAGAAAAAGAACCAAAAACACACTGTATATCCTCATTATAAACAACTCCACGGCTCACTGAAAATTCAACATGCTGTTGAATTCAAGCTGTATAGTTATAAAAGGTGTGAACGTTGCAAAAAATGAGATGGAAACAGAAGCGCAAAACAAGACATCAAATCGATAAACAGCTGCAGTTCGACAAGCAACAGTGCATGTTTTTGAATGTGACCCAGATTAAAAGGGAAAGGGTGTGAAATAACGATTGGAAAAACAAAACTAGAGGCGGCAATCTTAGAAGGAGATGCGATACAAGATTCGTAACTGTTTGGAGCTGTTAGGAGCCCCTCCTCTACATTGAAACGTTTCGAAAGGATGCTAATGTTAATACTGTTAATAACTTAGTAATTTACAGTGCTTCTATATAGGCTAGTTTTGTTTGCCCGTGCAATAATAAAACAATAACAAATATATTTTATGGAGGATTTGTTTAATCAGATTTGGAATTATAAATAGTGGAAAATTTGTCCAGTTTTTAAATTCACATTTTTAAACCCTGAAAAAGCATGTTTGGATTTTTTTCTATTTTGAATATCAGTTGCTGAATTTTACAGTGTGCATTTCCATATATATATATATATATATATATTATATATATATATATATATATATATACATATATATTATATATATATGTGTGTGTGTTTATATATATATATATATTTTTTTTCAGTTGCACAAATCTCTACATCTAAATTGAGTGAATCGTTGCGGTGAATTTTGTGAATTTTACACAATGTCTACAGCAACATTCAGCGGCTGAAAATAGACATAAAAACAATTCAAACATGTTTTTTCAATATTTGCAATGGTTGCAAATGTTTATCAAATTTAACTGGAACATGGGAAATTATGATAATGCTGCCGCTGTCCTTTTCTGCCATTGAATGTTATTGCTCATGACTCTACCCACCTGTTCCGATTACACTATATTCATTTCGAATCAGTGAATCTAATTTCAAATATGGAATTAAGATGTCATGAGTTAACAACGCCTTGTCTATTACGTTTCATTTTTAGCTTGAGCAATACACAATTCACACTACAGTCAGTGTTATTTCCTTCCATATACCAGTTTGGTTTGCGAATTGATTCATGTTTGCAGTTGGATCCTGCCCTAATGCGTTTGGACATATCGTACTGAGTGTTGTTAAAATGAGCTGTGTTCCTGTGGACCCTCACGTCGTAGTCATTAGGCCCGCGTACTGAACAGAAAATACACTTTTGAGAACACGTTGATATAGCACACACTGACCATTTCAGCATGTCACGCTTTATTCAACAAGCTCACAATGTGAAAACGTTGGAAAAGCTTTTTTATGTCTTCTGGTATTGTTTATAACAAAGTATTGTAGAAAGTGTCATTTATTTAAGATATTTGCTAACCTAAAACCTACATGGCAGCGTCATATGTCACAAGGTATGTTGTTTGTTTTGTTGAATACCCACATATCTTCAGAAGTCAAAACACGTGCCCTTCCATAAGTATACACATCACCCTGTGGTCATCCATGGAGCCCCTTTTATGCTTTTGAAGTTCATAAGGTTCAGAAGACAAATTTTGATCAATTCACTGCTCAAATTTAGAAGTTAGATGCATAATGCACATAATGTTTGATCTTACTGCGAGTGCCCTGAATTGATAAACAGGAAACAGCTGATGCTAACTTGCGTAACGTATTGTATTTCCATCATTGGAAATCACAAGATCAAAAAATATATATATTATTTTCTGTTTATATCTATATTACGTCTTTCAAGTCTGCATTCTCTCTTAGTCAGTCTTCTCACTCAAAAGCATACCGGAAGCCAAAGCACGCCAGATCGGTTTGAAAGCTACTTCCTATAGCTTATTTGGGTCGCATAAATGTGCTGGTATGGTTCACTTAAGACAGTGAAAACACACTGCTAATGTGTGTTTACATCATGTGTTTCTTGTATGTTCATTAACATGCACTGTCCCGACCAAATAAATATAAATTAAATTAAACAAAACATGACCCAGAGAGCAGGCTTAAAATAGAATATAGTAAAATGGCATCTCTTATAATACATTTGAAATATATATAAAGATATCATGGCATTTCCAACATAAATGTCCCATTTTGTCCATTATTATCCATTGTCCAGTCCTTAATTGTCGGTTCAGTTTATGTCGTCCATTCTTTTGTGATGGATTTTTTTGCTGCGGTCAGAAGTATGGTCCAGAGGCATCCATATACAGCGTCCATGTCAAGGGTCCTGGGGCCCAAATACATAGTTCCAAAGTTGATTGGGATGATGACATCAAAAACAATGACAGCATTGGGAGACACTTTTTAAGTTGGCGTACACACAATATCAAGGTTGTGTTGTCCAAAAGTTATTTAAGCTCTCACTAAGTATCATTACTCACTCCAATTGAAATATCAACCTTCAAGTTTGCTTAGTTGAAATTGTATCACAACTTTTAACCATAATTTAGTCTCTATAGTTCCCTTTCCCTCTTCTATCCCTCACCATGTTCCATTATTAAGGCCCTAACAGTTTGACAGATACAGAATTCAAAAGAAAAAGAAAACCCTCTTTAGTGGAGGCAAATTGGTCGCACAGGATCCACCGTCAGCAATCTTCCCCAGTCATTGTTCTTCTTTCATTTAAGATTCTGTCTATATTTCAAGAGCTTTGTGTATATCTTGGAGTGTGTTGATATGTTGAAGTACTTTTCATTTGCTGGCTGACTGTGGCACACTACAGTGCTATTGGTGGGACGGAGATAAGGCGGGGGATTGCCGGAGCTGCTTAATACGTTTCTATCAGGCCTCTGTGTGGAAGAGATTGGGGATAGGAGGAGAAATAGTGTGTCTCGCTGCTTGTATTTAAGGAAGTGTTTTGTGTACATTTTGGAGGCCGGTTAATGTTTGGAGACTCTGACATGTACTGCATGTCCTCTCTTCTCTCTCTCATCCCCCATTTCCCACTTTCCTGTCAATAAAGCCTGCAGGCACCAAAAAAAAAAAGAAAAAAGATCTACTGGCAGCAGAGGGATTTAGCATGGGGAATTAAACAAAAACTAGCTTTTCCCCGGTGTGAGCCTCCCTAAATAGTGCCCTGTGTAGGGAATAGTGTGGACATTCTGACGCAGCCTGAGTGTTTTCTGAGGCTGAGAGGGAGAGGACTTAAAACCAACTTAAAACCAACTCCATGTATGTTTTTGATGTTTTAACATGGTTAAAAACTAATGATAACGGTCCTGTAAATATATGATGCCACTGTTTTCCATTGAATAATTTTATTTTTATATTTTAAGACGATCAACTTTATATGTTAATTTGGCATAAAATAGGAAATAGGTGAAATCATATTTAAATAGGTCAACATTTCATTTTTTGTGTGTGTGGGTGGAGTCTTTTATGAGACGGCAAGCATAGTTGGACACACACACACACACGCATACATTTTACACCCTGAATACTTATAAACCCTCTAATAACATCGTGACTCGACATACTCAGGCACAAAACAAGTCTGTTCAATATCTTTTTTTTGTTCATTTAGCAAAGTTCTTCCCTGAAGCTTTAATAGCACAGTGGAAAACCTTGCATTCATCATTTTATATCTTCACGTCTTCTCTCCATGTCCTCTCTTTTTTTTTCTCTCCTTTTTAAAAAAAATGGCAGTTTTTTGCTCTCTTGGAGTGCACTGAAGGTGATAGAGCAGCGATAATTTGCTTTAGCCGAGGTGAAAAATGCCACCCCTCTGCCTGCCGCCCTCACACAAGCTCCCCGAACCCGATTAGCCCGTGTTTATGTGCTAGCGAGCGCCACTGTAATGACTTGAACCAGTTACACACCGCCGTACTGCGAAAAGACAATAAGCTTCATCTGAAAGAAAGTGCGGGAAAAGAAGTGAGCAAGGGAGGTAGTAGTTTGTTATCGGAGAAGCAATTCTGTTCTGCCTTTACTTTCTCAACTTTTATGATGAGCAAATAATGAATGCACGCGAGAGGGTTGAATGAACTTCTAATAGCCTGGCGAGATGGTTTTAAGTTTTGCACACAGTAAAAAGTTTGGCCTCTGTCAATAGCTTTTTTTTGTTGGACTAATAGAACAGAAAGAGGAGCAATTTTCAAATTTTAATCAAAGCTAAGCGTGCAATTTAGTGATTACTTTCGATTTTTGTGAGGTATTTTAGCTCTAGATGTTCCAGACGAATTAAATTTTACTTGGACTACGTGTTCTTGGATTGGCTGTTAGTATGAACATTTTGTAATGAAATGGAAATACAAACAATCTTGTTTTAATTTTTAATTAGAGCTGCACAATTTGCAATCACACACACACACACACACACTTAAATGAGATTCAGCTCACAGTGCACTTTTTAGACATGTCCAAGAGCATTGACATTGGAGAGAAAATTTAAATATGAACTGCTAAGTGTTGAGCTTACCCATTTAAAAAGTTTGTGTATAAAGAAAGTATATATTTTAAGTATTTTGACTCATCATAAAATCATTTTAAAAGATGGGAGAATGTTCCATAATATACTTAGATATGCTTAACATTCAATCTTTTCGCGTAGTTTAAAGTTTTTTCTATCACCTAATCATAATCAATTGATATATTTTGGATTTGGTATAATGATTTGGTTGAGATTAAAGGTACAATTTTAGTTTTAATCTACAGACAGAAGTGACGACACAATCCAATATTTGATTTCAGTAAACTTTTAATTGTTTAGACAAGAACGTTATTTGTAAAACATGCAAATTATATAGAATACTTCTAATTTTTGTATTACTGCTTTGGTGTAGACTTAAATTTAGACATTTTAAAATTGCTTCTTATTCTTATTGTGGATATTCTATTGTCTACCCTCACTCTTCTCAAACAGTTAAAACCCCGCCAGAATGAAAAAGTGTATATTCTTCCGTTTAGAAATCCCATGTTGTGCAGTTTAACTTTTCATATATTTCCACATGTGCTGCTCTTGCATGTTCTGAAACGCCTGACTCCACTGCACCTCTTTGTTTTATAAATTGAATAAAATGGGGGATTTATTGCCTGCTCTCGGCTGGTAATGTGTAAATTATATAGATGTGTGCTTCTTCTCGCAAATTCTTCTCTCGGAGCGAAAACAAAAGCATCAACTCGCTGCAGGTGTCAAAACGCGCTGCCGACGACTCCACTAGTGAATAATTAACAGGAACCCACGGCCGTTATAATTGGGTGTCACATTGCAGACGCTTTTTTTCTTCTTCAGTATTGTATATGTGTGTATAATTATTGTGTCTGTTCTTTTTTTGCACCCACAGCGCTGTCAGTGTTGCGGTCCAGTGAAGAGGTGGCACCTGCTCCGCAGAACAAGTTCATAGGGGACATTGAGGAGCTGGCGGCGAGCTACGAGCGCAAACTTATCGAGGTGAGGGATCGCGAGGCGTTTTATAGGATTTGTTTATTGTATTAGATTATAAAGCTATCTGCTTATTAATACTGCTTATGTATTTCTTGTTAAACAAAATACCATGGTGAAAATGTTTGTCTCATGAAAGGATATATGGATTTATTATACTCATATATTCAATCAATCAAATAACTTACCACCTAGTGACAATTGAAGCACATTGAGTGCAGTAGTTAACAGGAGGACAGGTCAGGATCGGGAAAGAACACTCAGTCAGTTTTGTGTCAGGGGGTTTGGTTGAGGCAGGGAAAAGCCCTCAGGACAAAAGTGTCCTTCTTCCTCTGTGACTTGCTCCTGATGTCCAAACTGGAGCCAGATGAATTCTGGGAACATACAATGTGATTCTGGAGGATCTTGGTGCCATCTCCTCACAATTTGCTGCCCAAAGATGGAGACATTGAAGAAGTTCAGCTTCCTTAAGAGATACTAACTGTGCTTTTTGTTTTGAAGCAATTTTCAGCTGTTGATTAAAAACTGTTACCAGGTACTTATACTTGTACTACTTCGATAGGGTTGCCATGGGAAGTTGTTGTGTTGTCTTCTGCCAGCACTATTTGCATCACATTCACAATAAAGTCTAGTGTAAAGGGCCTACATATACTGTATAAGTATATGTATATAGAAACTTTGTTGGATCCTCATCAGAAACATATATCTGGAGTGTTTCATTTTAGTTCACTCCACTCTGGTATATGTCTGCACTTTGTAATTTATGAAGCTCCTTCCTGTTTTTATCAACCCTATGGCCTAAATATGCATTCATTACACATACATGTAAGTCAATATTATAACTGTTATGTTGTCCAAAGTAGTTTTACCCCCTCCCCCAAAGTTAAACAAACAACAATTTTGCGCTCGTCAGTAATACTTCTAATTTATTTTAATATTATTTATTTATTTATTTAATATATTTCTGTCCATTCTTGGCCTTTCAAACTATGTATGGACTCTTGAATTTTATCTTTTAGCTAATATTTTAGTCTTTCTTGCAGTCAAACTTTGGCATCTCAATAATTGACGTAATTTAATATAAACAGAGGCCAGATATTGTCTTTTCTGATTCCTTGTGCCATTTGACAAAATGCACATTGTCGTTTATCATGTTTGCCGTTCCTCAGCCTCTTGAGGACTATTTGTGGCCGAATCGAACATCTTCACAAAGCTACAATTGTACTCGCCGTTGCTGCATTGATTGAAATTGCAGTATATGTCCTATAGCCCGACTCTCTGCTTTTGACAAATATTGATCTTGGTGCATACACAAACTGGTTCATAATTGGAGATTGCGTAAGCCAGATGGAAGAAAACAACATCAGATTTTGAAAATGGTAACAAAAGTTGTTTTGTAATTATTATTTACAACACTTTCTACTGCTTGAAGATGAAGGGCATAGAGCGTGCATAGCGCTGTCGCTTGTCTCATCACTCAAAAATGACTTTCAGCATTAACAGTTTGAGAATTAGAAAGTGTTTTATGTGTAATTGTAATTTGGATTGGCTTAGCCAATCAGAGCCTAGTTGACCGAGAGCCCTCCATCCATCCATCCATCTTCTTCCCCTTTATCCGGGGCCGGGTCGCGGGGCAGCAGTCTAAGCAGGGACTCCCAGACTTGCTTATCCCCAGACACTTCCTCCAACTCCTCCGGGAGGATCCTGAGGCGTTCCCAGGCCAGCCGAGAGACATAGTCCCTCCAGCGTGTCCTGGGTCTTCCCCGGGGCCTCCGAAACACTTCCCTAGGGAGGCGCCCAGGAGGCATCCGGAACAGATGCTCCTCTCGACGTGGAGGACGTGAAGGGAGCGCCCAGCCACCCTGCGGAGGAAGCTCATTTCGACCGCTTGTATCCGCAATCTTGTCCTTTCGGTGACTACCCAAAGCTCATGACCATAGGTGAGGGTAGGAACGTAGATTGACCGGTAAATCGAGAGCTTTGTCTTTCGACTCGGCTCCTTCTTTACCACAACAGTCTGATGCAGCTCTGCACCGATCCGCCTGTCAATCTCACGCTCCATCCTTCCCTCACTCGTGAACAAGACCCCGAGATACTTGAACTCCTCCACTTGGGGCAAGGACTCCCACCCACCTGGAGAGGGCAAGCCACCTTTTTCCGGTTGAGAACCATGGCCTCAGATTTGGAGGTGCTGATTCTCATCCCAGCTGCTTCACACTCGGCTGCAAACCGTCCCAGTGCATGTTGCAGGTCCAGGTTTGATGGAGCCATCAGGAGATGAGATCCTGTGCTCTCCAAACCGGACCCCCTCCGACCCCTGACTGCGCCTAGAAATTCTGTCCATAAAAGCCCTGGGGGAGTCCAACACGAACCAAGACGAAAACCACTCCTGAATCCGAGGTTCGACTATCGGTCGGATTCTCCTCTCCAGTACCCTGGAATAGACCTTACCGGGGAGGCTGAGGAGTGTGATCCCTCTATAGTTGGAGCACACCCTCCGGTCCCCTTTCTTGAACAGAGGGACCACCACCCCGGTCTGCCAGTGCAGAGGCACCGTCCCCGACCGCCACGCGATGTTGCAGAGACGTGTCAACCAAGACAGTCCTACAACATCCAGAGACTTTAGGTACTCGGGGCGTATCGGGAGCCCTGTCGAACAAAATGACATTATGACGTAATTTTGTTCTTACAGCTCGAGGTGCACGAACAAACTTCTCACTTCTTCTGAAGTATGAATTGGCCTTAATGCAGGTCATCGCAGCAGTCTGGGTGTGTGCGCTTCAGAATCACCTGCTCCCGTAGCTCTGCTGCTGCCTGCCCCCATTTATGGGTCACAAATCAACAGAGATGTGTGCACGTTCTTAGCCTGGGTTCATTTCAATATTAAATTTTATTTATTCAATAAATTTTTTGGGGAACACATTGAAAAACAGGAAATCAAACAATGTTTCAAATGTTTCTTTGCCTGTATATGAGGCATGACTGCGAACATCATCTACACAGGTGGTGCTTTTGAATGTTTTTTGATTGATTCTTGCAGTCTTTAGCTAGAGAATAGTCTCTATCCGTCCCTTCGGATGAGCAGACGAACGGGTTCGACTCACCAGGATGAGTCATCCTGGGCCTCTGTTTACACCCCCACCATCTCCACTCTAGGCTACCTCACAGGGTAGGTGGGGAACGCACGCTCACGCTGAGTCTACGTCACAGGTTGGGTGGGGGAGGCAGATCACTCTTCGCGAGGGTGGGGGTGAATCTCAAACCAAGCCGTCTGCATTTCCGGGTTGGGGAGCGGGTCCAAGATACGGGTGATATTTTATAACTATTATGTTATGGGTGTTGCACAACACTTATTATTGTCAACTATGCCCTTAGGGAAAAATAGCATAATATAGGATCTTTAAGTAACAAAATTGAGTACTTCTTCCACCACTGTCTAGAACTAAGAGAAACCAATGGCCAATAAGATGTCAAAATATTTCCCCAAATTATTTTTTTACAAACTCCTCCACAGCCCTGTTTTACCACAAACTTTTAAGACAGCAGTGTAATCTCATTTTGTGCACTCACTTAAGTATTCAAATACACAACTTACTTAGTTCACCTAATTTGCCGAGTATCTAAAAGTAACTATTGAAGAGGAGTAAAAGCACTGTGTTGAATTGAGAAGCAGTAAATGATCAATCGTAGCTTCTGCCCCAAACTAATATACTTAATATACTGAGGTTAGAGACGAGGGCGTTATTTAATAAGTGCATCTTCATAAATATTCCAAACACCACTTTATGTCTAATTTCACATAACCGCACATATTTATGCGCATGTATGTAGGATGCATATTTAATGGCCTTTACTAATTCATTCCTCCATTTTCCTGGGCTTTCCCATAATCCTAAACACTGGTCCCTCGCCAGTTAGGCCACTTTGTCCAAACAAGTATGTCTTGGAGAGAGCTGTTTGTGTTCCCGTGTGATAGGTAACAGGTCGTGAAGCAGAACGACTGTTGGAGCAGAAAGTGCAGGAGCGAGGGCCATGTTACGGTCCAGGGGTCATCAGCAGGTACAGATAGAGTGGAAACAGGCGGGACATACTTTTATCACTATCGGACAGCTTGGGTCATGTAGGTTTTCTCTTTGTATGTTCCAGAAATCAATTTGTAGAGGAAGAAAAATAGTTCAGATTTGGCGTTGTTGTAATTAGACTTGAGGTTGTCGAATTTGTAGGTGGTCTGGGGTCAAAGCTTCATATTTTGAGAGTTTGAGGTGAAGTATTGGCTCTTGAAACTGACTTCTATTTGGGCCCAGTCCATGATTTTATTTTATTTTAATTCCGTTTATAATTGTAGTTTCTACTTTTGTCCTGAGAGCTGCTACTCTCCACAAAGACCTTTGTTTGAGCTTTCTATTATTATTATTATTATTATTATTATTATTATTGTGTTTGTTATTGTATTTAACTCAGTGGTGGAAAGTAACGAAGTACAGCTAAATTGTTTTGCTGTCTGTACTTAACTCATGTCTTTTTTTTATTTTCTTTTTTTTTTAACATTTGATACTTTCTGCTTTTATTTCACTACATCTAAGAGCAGGTATCTGTGCTTTCTACTCCATTACATGTTTTTGATTGCATGGGGGTTATTTTTAGCACATTCACGGTGACTAAAATATATATACATCAAATTTAAGGATGGTTCAATGTGGATTTTATTTTAGCCGATACAATAATCGATATTTAGAATGAAAAATTCTTAAAAATCACAAATGAACTTTTGACTTAAGTAAAAATATATCTGAGATCTAAATGAATTTGTTGCATGATTGTGTAGACATACAGGCATAGTTTTTGTCTAGAGATGCACGATAATGGAATTTTCAGCAGGTACCGATAACTTTGTGTTCGCAACCGATAACCGATAAATGAAAACGGATTACACATTTTTAAATTAACCTCATTTTGAGAGTAAAGGTTTTTGTTTTATTATTTTTTTGTCTATGTTTTGTGTGAATGTATGTTTCTCTGGGGTTTTCATGGAGAAAAAGGTGTGGGCAGCACTGACTGTTGCTTCTTCTTTTACATGACATAGACTGTGAGTGATACAATCTCAACCCAGTGACTTTAAACAGTAAAAATAGTGAATTAAAGCTAGCGGAGGAGTCAAGGCAGTCCGCTCGCTCTGCAACAACGCGTGTGTGTCCGCGGTGTAAAGAAGCTGCACAGAACAGTCATCACAGCAGTGGCTCAGACACAAACTCCTCTCACTGCACAGAGCAGCTCTTTGTTTTGAACAAGTACTAAAATAAAAGACGATCCTCACAAAGTCCGAGCATGTCCATGCACTCTTTTAGATGACTTGTTAGATTTCCTGTTAGAAGCCTGTGTGTCTCCTGTGTCGTGGGGCTGGTACAAAGCGATTTTGTAAAAATATTTGACCTCTGAAGCATAAAAGAAGCTCGTACATGTAAACTTTCCTCAGCCGTTCTCTCTACTTTTGGCCCTGGTGCTGCTGCTCTGTGTGTGTGTGTGTGCGCCGCGGTGGAGCAGGGGGCAGAGCCGGGGTCAGCGGCGCTGTCAGAACGAAAACTCAGAGGAAAAGCGTCTGAATCTTTGTATTTTGGATTTATAATTCTCTGATCAAATTATTGGTGGAAAATGTAACCATCGGATTATCGTCACCTCATAATTTGACATTATAGGCAAATAATTATTGCGCATCCCTATTTTTGTCTGATTGCCCATCTATTTCCATTTTCACAAGAAAAATAAAAAATCGATATAGATATATCTATGTCTATATCATTATCGACCAAAAGCTATACTGGTGAAAATCAGATATCGGCTTATACTGCTACTCTAGAACTGATATATCGTCCACTTCTAATAAAATTAACTTGAAAAAATAAGAAATTCGTTTGAATTGCTCCTGTGACCAAAGATAGCATGATTCTTTATCAAACTCTACATTTTATTAACTTAATTCAACACTTCAACAGCACATTTTGAGTACTTATACTTTTAGTTTAGTAGATTTTATTATGTGCTATTTTAAAAAAAATGTTTTGATTGTAATTTTTTGCACATACAGCTGTACTTATACATATGCAACACAATGAGTTCTTCTTCCACCTGTGATTTAACTGTGCATTGAGCTTGAATTGCCCCTCTGAGACAAATGAAGTGATATGGATTGATTGATTTTCTTATTTTTACTTGTATTATAATGAATATGTTTTGAAATTGTGTCGAAGTCATGTCTATTGTCAGTTATAAACAGCGTGGCTCTCTCGGGTCAGTCCCTGTTCAGTGGTGAATGATTTTACTCGTAGCTGGCAGATGCTCTCTTGTCTTGTTTCAAAGACACAGACAAAAGCCCCCATCCGGACGTATTGATTTTTGAAAATGTCACTCACTTCCTTGTTGTATACTATAAATACTACAACAGGTATGAAGCTTTTAAACCTGCAGATCACAGCATCGAATCAAGTTTTATTCAACATTATTAAGAAATGAGTTACATAAAAATCTTGTTATCCAGTAGTAGTAGTAGTTCAAACTTTTATTTCAATGCATTTTATAGAGCTTGTATGACACTGACTCATGGGGAAAGTGTATTAACATAGTGGCCATAGTGCACCATCAAAAAGAGATTCTTAATCTTATCACGCACAAAATATTGACTTTGTAAATCTTTTTCTAAGCGCCATCATTAAAGTACTCAAAACCAAATGCGGAAAAAAGCAGGGCCGAACCAGGAAAAAAGCAAACCAGTTCCAACCCAGGACTTAGCCAGGATCAAACCTGTGATTAAATTGGCTCTATATATTGATCCATATTTGAACTCAATTGAAAATAGCTATGTGCTTATTATTGAATTTGAATCGAGATTGAGATTCAGTAATGTATGCAGACTTCTCTGTTTTCATTAAATGGCTGCCGGTGTTGTTTTTGTCCATTGAAATAAATTGCGTATGTGATACAATTATATTGTCAATTATTATCAATTCACTATTGCTATAAAAATTATAATAGTAATGAAAATATTATGAGGCATGGAAGAGATAAATTGTTTACCAACCAATTTGTAGGTCGGAGGTTCGATTCCCGCTCGTTCTGTCGTCGTTTCCTTACTTAAGAAGACATTTCATCCATTGCATAGTATGAAAGTGGAATTGCTTGGCTTGGCAGGGCTATTGCAGACTTCCATCAGTCTGCTACTGAGTGAAAGAATAACAGTCAAGAGTGTAGCGCTTTGAGTGGCTTCGACAAACCTATACAGCGCATTACAGGTACAAAGCATTATTATTATTGTTATTATTATTATTATTATTATTATTATTATTATTAGAGACATTGGTGACTAATTGTATGGGTCTGCCACTTTTTATATCCATGAAGATGCCACTTGGCCAAGTTACACGTCAAATCAAGCCATTTTTGCTATAACATTTTATTTGATTAAAGATTGAATCAATGAAATATAGATAACTTTAAAGCGTTATTGTAGAACATTCTAGTCAAAGCAATGACATCATGGAGACAAACAGGCGATGAACCCCTTTTCAGAAAATGTAAAATCATCTTGATGCTTGAGCTTGCAAATTAAAATCAAGATGGTCAACAGACAGGGCGCCGGCATTACATTATTCAAAGTAGTTTGAAAAAATGCATTTGGAACAAAATAAAATTAAAATTAAAATCAAGATTGTTCAACCTGTCATCTAGCACAATCCTAATAAAACATAAAGAGTCAAATAAGATCAGAAACGTAATGGAATCTAAAAGAATATACCACCTAAAGATATGAGTGGAGTAGATAAGTCAACATATGTCCCTGTAGACCAGGGGTCCCCAAACTTTTTCCAGTGAGGGCCACATAACTTTTCCCTTCTCTGATGGGGGGCCAGAGTCAGTTTGTAACAGAAAAAAGTGTGACGATTGCAGGGGTGCCTAAATGTAAACATTTAATGTTTTCCAAAAAGCCACACATAACCAAAGATTAATAACCCTTTCCGAGATCAAATAACCCTCTCTGGCTTCTTCACAGAAAAAATTAACTCAGGAAATATATAATAACACTATTTATGAAATCAATAAAAGTCAAATAACCCTCTCTGGGTTCTTCTTCACAGAAATCTTGGGTAAAAGTTCAGCTTCAGCTGTCTCTTAAATGACTCATATGAGCATGAATAATGCGTCTCTGGTATTGTTCAGGGGGCCGGGTCAATAGTGGAGGCGGGCCGTAGTTTGGGGACCATTGCTGTAGACCTTTACCAGTGTTTGAATATTGCTACGTAAAGAGGCTGTACCCAATGTAATAAAGTACAATCTGTTTTGCCCAAACACAGATACATAGTAAAGGCATCTCTTAGGGTCAAAATGAGACTGCTGTGTGCTGCCTGCATCTATTTATGGAGCGTTTTATTCTCCGCGAAGCAGGAAGTGCGCTGTTAGCATGCTAGTTTTTGTTAGCCTTATCATAACTTATCATATCATTGCTCCGGCTACACTTATGAACTCATTGCGGTGAATATTTAGAATGCATTAGGTACAAGAACAATACATGTGGACCGCTGCAGTTTAAAATGAACGTTTATAATCAAGCACAGCACCTTTATTAATCTTGATTACTTACTTTTTTCCTTTGCACATGGTTGAATGAACAATCTTGCTATAATATTGCAGAATACAAAGCCCGCATGATCACAGCTGGTTATGAAGAAACCTGCCTGGCATCGATTCCCTGTCCAGAGCGATAAGCGGAAAGCTAGACTTGTGATATAACATTTTTTTATCACAGCTCACAGGCGGCTGGTGTCAGAACATAAGGCTTGAGCAAACTCCCGGGGTCCACCCATCATTCAACAAGCCAACGTGCCCACCACCGCTCCACTGTTTACTCACCGCGACACAGGCACACACAAAAAAAGTAACACAGTTCTCAGGGTCCAACGGTGTGTACAACAGGCTGCGAGCCAAACAGCTTTTCCATTAGAAGTATTTCACGGTGCGAAATAAATGAGTCAGGCAGATCTAGTCATAGCAAGGGGACAAACGAGAATGTAAAAGATGATTATTCAACAATCCATTAGCCAGTGAGAAATAATCAGTTTCACACCTTTGAAAAACAGGTCTATAAAAACGTATTTATTACTCATTTATTATAAGATTTTCCATAGGCTTTATTACAAGAGCCCTGCCTCTACCCACCTGCGCGTTTCAATGGAGATACGTAAGTTTAATATGTTCCAGGCAAAGCATATTGAAATGTGTCCCTTCTTCCAAACTAAGTCACCAGTTTGGATGAAGTTCAGGTGAGATTTGAACAGGCTACTCGCTGATTGGAAGGTAAAAATAAATCGATAATTGGGTTCAAATGGCTTCACAACATTTTATTATGCCTGTATATTAAAACTGAGCTGGAGAAAGGTCAGAATTCATATTTGTCAACCTTGTTTGTGGTTCATATCTCTGCGTCTGTCCACATTAAAAATAGCACTCTCGCCTCACAGCAAGAAGGTGGAGGGTTCAACTCCCGACTTGGACTGGGCCTTTCTGCTTTCCCCCCCATCACCCCCAAAACAGCCGAGAGATCTGGAGATGGGTCCCAGGGCGGTGACTCTTTGCGGCAGTGGCATTTAAGTGTGGAGAGGACACATTTTGCTATGGAGACAATAAAGGCAAATCTAATCTATCGAAACAAAAACTGGCACAAAGTTGAATGTCTTCTCTGTTGAGATAAAACAGGATATTTGTGGAGTTTTGATTTAGATTTTTTTTTCATGAACCTTGAATCTTCCGTCCGAAAATGTCAGAACACGAACATAAATCTTTCTGTCTCGAGCTTGATTTGGCCTTGATAAAAACACATCTGTGCAAAATTACATCATACAGATTTACGAATTCACTGTAATACAAAAACACACATGCCACCTCTCACCTATTTCAACATACATTCCTCATTCCAACCGCATCGTTTCCCCTTTGGCGTTGTTTCCTATCTGGTGCTGTATTGATAAGACAAACACTGGCATGTTGTTTTTGAATGATTTGGGTCAAAACTTCAAGCAGGATCGGGGACTTTGGCTTTGATCCGCAAGCTCATTAATTAACCGCACAACAACACAGAGAACAAGAAAGGCAATTATTACAAGTCTCGCAGTCTTCTTCCAGTTTAAATCGGCAGTAACAATTGCATTCTTCATTATGCATGGGATTTTTAAGGTGGATCTGCTTTGAAGTACAAATACCAGCCTTGCCTTTTTTAACAACGGGAATAACCTTTTGTCAAGATTCAATTTTGTGACTCGCTCTTTTGCGACGGGAAAGGCTGTGTTATAACAGTTTCTTTTTTGTGTATCTCTTTCAAATTTTAAGCCACGTTCTTTCAGCGAAAATGAAGGCGTCGCTAATCGAGAAGCTCCAACGCGGCACAATGATCACATGAAATCTTAATAAAACGCTATGGAAGGTAAAGATTTCGTGGCGCTGAGGCCGTCTGAAGTGCAGGATGGAGTAGGAGAAGAAGATCTGAAGCCGAAGCTATGATATTTCAAAGTCGCTAAAGCACCTAACTTGATTAAGTGTAGTCTTTGTAAGCCATACAGACTTCACAGTAGCTCAGCGCCGCTAAGCTCTTGAGTCAGTTCAGAGCCCAATTCACATGCATAATCTTCAGATACAGATACAGGCTTGCACAGGGGAGGAATTGTGGAGAGGAAAAAATGTGTCTTTGTTTGAAATATTACGTGGTGAAAATCAGCACACAATATCAAGTGTTAGGTATTCAATTCTTAATGTCGTAACAACAGAAAGTGCAAAGTATAAAAGCAAAGTATCAAATATACAAGACAAATTGCAGCACAAAACGCCAACCTTAAAGAAGACATGTTAAGCTTTTTTCGGGTATTCATTAATTTAACTATAACATGTAGATTGTTATTTTACATTTTGTTAATTGTAAATGGAAATATAGTTCAGAACTGCCTCTGGCCAAACCTGCCACTTCATAGAAGCATTTCACTCTAACAAGCAGAGGATTGTCATTTACGTCTTGCGTCAAGTAGAGAACTGTGGGCGTAGATAGGGGGTAGGGGAAAACTGAAATTTTCCAAGCAGTCACGCTTCAATTGCAGGACCATTCATGGGTCAAAAGTCTCAAAACAAAAGATTACTCCTCTGTAACATCCCAAAGACCCTGAACGCTGAGCTGTTTGTTTCAGGTAGTTAGCATCTGGCTAATGCTAGTTTACATATTATCGCGTGGCTATGCTTATAAATGTCTGCTTACTTGCAAACAGAAGCCTCACTTCTAACCGTTTACTTCTAGCCAGTCACTCACCCTCACACAAAGTCCGTGCTTTTGAAAGCTTTGAGCGCTTGTCCAGTGCACAAGGCTTGAGGACGAGGAAGCTCAGATGTAAATGTCCGTAAAACTTTGTTGTGGCTGGTTTTCACTGCTTTTAAGTGCCAGCGACTCGCCCCTGTAGATAAGGATCAAAGCCCATAACTTCTATCTTCTTAAAGAATCAACCCTTTTCATTTTCAATTTTGTGCACTGTTGTCATGATTAACTAACAGCGGAGAGGCCACAGCATGTGGTGATGTCTTCAAAATGGCGGTGAAAACAAATAAATCAAATAAATGATTTATTTACATTCTGTCTCTCACGCTAGATGTGTACCAATGATGAAAATTACAAACCTCTCTTATCTTTTTAAATGGGTGAACTTGCAAATGTTTAAGTTGTCCAATACTTATTGGCCCCACTGTATATGAAATCGAAAGAAACAATTTAAATCTACTATAGGATAAAAATAAAAATAGGCTTACTATGTACACAGTTTTTACAGTAAAATGTACAGTTGCAGTGCATAAAGTGAACAGTGCAGTGAGGGATTGGTTAAATTAGTTAAAGTAACAGGTGTTTAAGAAGTGTTCATCGAAAGAGGGGAAGAAACTGTTCTTGTAGAGGTAGGTTCTGGTCCGGATGGACCGTAGCCTCCTGCCTGAGGGGAGTGGTTCAAAGAGTCCGTGTCCAGGGTGAGAAGGGTCAGCAGTGATCCGACCTGCTCGTCCCAGAGCCCTGGAGACGTACAGGTCCTGCAGCGATGAAGTCTGCAGCCGATCACCTTCTCAGCAGAACGCACAATGCGCTGTAGTCTCTGTTTGTCCCTGGCTGTGGCTCCAGCGTACCACACGGTGATGGAGGAGGTGAGGATGGACTCAATGATGGCCGTGTAAAACTGCACCATCATCTGCACTGGCAGCTTGGCTTTCCTCAGCTGCCGCAGGAAGTACATCCTCTGCTGGGCCTTCTTGATGAGGGAGCTGATGGTGGGCTCCCACTTGAGGTCCTTGGTGATGGTGGTGCTGAGGAAGCGGAAGGAGTCCACGGTGGAGATTAGGGAGATTGTCATGATGAGGGGGGGCTGGGGGGCTGTGACTTTCCTGAAGTCCACGATCATCTCCACTGTCTTCGTGGCATTGAACTCCAGGTTGTTACTGCTGCACCAGCTGGTCCACCGCCCTCCTGTAGACAGACTCATCCCCGTCCGAGATGAGCCCGATGAGGGTGGTGTCCGCAAACTTGATCAGTTTTATGGAGTCGTGGCTGGAGGTGTGTGTCCCCTTCTGCATTACTTACTATTGTTATTGGCCTTTAAACATGCTCTTGAGAACATTTGTTCTGACATCTCATGTTTTAGAACTTAAATCAATGTAATCATTCTACTGAAAGTATACATTACTTTATATCTGTGAGGCATTCCAACCTCAGGATTTGTGTTAGCACTCCATCTACTGGCTGCAAAGGGTATTACAAAGGGGAACCAAACAAAAACTAAATTGCTCCTGACACAGAAGGGAGAGAACTTACTAAACAGGATTCATCAAACAAGCGTGAACCAAGCTAAATACAACTCTTTTGTTATTAAAAAAAAATAAAAAAGTTAAACATTGTTATAACATGATCAAAAAATTCTACTTTGCATAACATATGTCCTTTAAAACATGCTGTAGTTTGAATAAGACTAAGATACTATTAAGAAATTGTGTCTAGACATGAACAAGATTTTTTTCACAGCCTGAACGTCCCTGGTTCAATTCCAAGGCAGGTGTAGGATTTTATGTAGAAATGCATGTTCTCCGCCTCCCCTCTTGTCAGCGTACACTACATTTTGGGACAGTGGAAGTGACTCCTTTTTAGATGCAACTTAATCTTAATCTGTCCAAATGCGTCTGGCGTGCGGCGATGAACATGCAGAATGACGGCGCTTTGGTTCATCCGGCTGACGAAACAGCCCCAAATGGAGGCTGACACACTGTACTTAAACATTTCAAAGTCCACAAACGTGTGATCCTGGCTCTGCTTACAAAACGCCGCACCGCTCCCTCTCCTGCCAGATTTAGTCTTTTTGTACAGCAGCCTATTTCTGGTGTTTTCTATTGGTCCATCTGCAGCTCTCATGCGCTCCTACTTCATCTCGGTTTTTTGGTGTGTGTGTGTGTGTGTGTTTTTTTTTTTTTTTGCAAGGCTTCAGAGTGGACAGCACAGCTTGCGATGTCTATATCAGTCCTCAGATTTTTTTTACTGTTTTTCTGTCTCTCAGTCTGGGAGCTTCCTGTTAGCAGCAGCTGGGCTCGAGTGACTCAGACAGGCGCAGAAAGGAGGAACAGGCTGCGTATAGATTTACAATAAGAATGTGGCGGATACGTTGGAGTTCACTTCGACTTCCAGTGATGCTATATTGCCACTCCATATGTCACCACACTTCTGAAATCTCTTACTTACATTATTACGTAACAAATTCAATTTATATACTGGAAATTAGCATGAATCTAAGGGATGATTCTAAACATGAAACGGACTTGCTTTGCTTGTTCCTCCAGGCTGAACATAGCCAAAACATGCACATTAGTTCCAATCTAGGTTGCCCTAGCATCAATAAAGGGTCAATAAAATGTAGCTTAACTGTTAAACCTGTTGACTAAATTTGCATCACAATACTAACATTTCTAACTTCATTTTGATATTAAGGGAGACGCTCAATTATCTATGGTTGTATTTGCTCTAATCTGATTTGATCCTTGTTTAGTCCAGATATAGCTTTGGTTTTGTCCTTTTCTTGTCCAGTCCAGATTGGTTTATGAGTTTTATCCAGCTGTCCAAAATTTAGATGTGGTGTCTGTACTAGTGCAGCCTTACCAATTTTGATACTACAGTGACAAACATCATGGTCATGCTTGGCTTGCACACTGATGGTTCTATTTTCAGTGTCAGTGTTTTTATGTAATATTAAGGGGTTTTGACCAACTAAGAAGTGAAGCTTGTGCGGTTGAAGGGACAGAAGTTAATGACTGTTGGATTGTGTGATTTGAGCTGTTTTTCGAGCTGTTTTTTGAGCTGCACTAAGACCTTTTTTTGAGCTTTTCTATCATGATTGTAACTGCAAAATTTGCTTCAATTTGCTTCTGGGACAAATGAAGTGAGGTTGATTGAACAGCAAATGTTTGAATCAACATAATAAATTAGCAATACAGTGATCATAAAAAAGAAGTCCTAAAGTCAAGTAAAAAAAGATCAAGACCATTCATAGATTTATAGCTGCTGAAATGGACATTTACTTTAACGGGTAAATGAGCACCTGTTAAAGAGCTGTTTTGAAGCTCTTTTCTCCAGCTTCAAAACCGTTGAATGATGCCTATATATTTCCATAATATTAGTTAAACTTTTAGCTATTCTCCAAGTTCTGATCTTTTAACAGAAGACTTTCTGAAGCACCCACAGAGACTTCACTTTTAGCGCTGAGATCAAAAGAAGCCAAATCATCCGTAAGAAAAATAGAACCTTGGATTTGTTTCAGGTAAATTCACAATATTGCCATCTCCAGAAGGCGCATTTGTCCTTTTCTTTCAGCACAGGTGGCTCTTGCATGAACGTAGAATTTGAACATACTCGCAGCTCACAGTGACCTACTTCGATCGTCCCCATTCATTGTAAAAGTCTAATTAAGCCTCATTACTTTTGGGTCATCTGTAACACTGCTGCTCCACTTGCCCGTGTCCCTTTTCCTCCCCTCCTTTTTTTTTTTTTTTTAAAAGGGGCTTTTCCCCCCCTCCTTTTTTTTTTTTTTTTAAAAGGGCTGGAGGCTCTGCCAGGTTTTTCTTGGCCTTTTGATTGAGGCCAACTCCTCGCAGCGCGCCTCTGATTTCAATCATAAACTGGGCGAGATGACACAAAGCACATAGAGATTCTGTGAAGATGGCAGTGGGTGGGAGACGTTGAGGGGCAGGAGGAGAGGCTAGGTTGTTAAAAAACCTAACTATAAAACAATCTCCTTTTTTACCTCCATAATGTATCCTTTGAATACATTTTCTCTCTTAAAACAAAACCTAAATACTTAAAGGTGCACTATGTAACTTTTCGTGGTACTGTATACACAACTTGATGTTTACGCTTTGCCTTGAATGTTCCTGTGAATGGCATTAAACTTATCTCCATGGTCATGTCTGTGGAAAGGCAGTGAGAATGCATGTTTTTTAGCAATGAAAACACCTGTATTTGATTAAGAGGAAGATAAGTTTAATGTGGAACTATCCTGACAAACTATCTCTTCGGACTATCGGATCCTCCACCCGAAATGAGTGCGCGAAAGTCCATACAATTTGATCAAATCTATTCCAAGTATAACCGATGGAAATGTGATGTAGAAATGACCCTGATTCTTCTGACACAGTGACTGGAATGAAAAATGAACACTTGCATCCAGGAAACATTGTCCTCTGTATTGGTTTTTCTCAAGGTAACAAAGACAAAGTGGTCTCATTTATACTTGTTGAGCAAAAAACAAAAACAAAAACAGTACAGGCCTTAACCAATGTCAGCCTCATTTTTGGGGGGGGGGATTTTTGGCCCGTAGGCTTTATTGGATAGGACAGATGAGAATGAAATGGGGGATGAGAGAGAAGGGAGGACATTCAGTAAAGAGTAGGGAATTGAACTCATGACAGCACTTGGAGCCTGGAATATGTGCTGCGCCTTAACCACTCGACTGCCGCATGTCAGGCAAATTTTATAATTAATTCAAATGAACTGGAGCAAAAATTTTGTTTGTCAGTTGCTATATTTTATTAATACATAATAAATTAATAAATTATGCATTACATTAATGCATATGAATATAGTAACTGTAACTTGAATACTAACGCCAACAACTAGTAACTAGAAGAGAAAAAAAAACGCTGCCCGCTGTTTTGGTTCAGGTACGAGTTGGGGCACTATCTAGCCATACTGTATAAAAGCGCACTCTTATATATTTCTTTGACACTTAAGTTTCATTATGACGCACATTCATGTGTGTATGTCTGACACATTCTTTTCAATTGTATGTTCCGTTCTATCTTCTCCTGGTTCAGACGGCTTCTTTCTAATGGTGCTTTCTCAAGTGGTGCATTTGTACTCAACCTCATGTTAATTATTTTTAGCACGGATGTGTGTGTGTGTGCGCGCGTGCGTGTGCGTGCGTGTCTGTGTGTGAGTGAATGGGAGGGTTTGCATGTGTGTGACTGTGTTGACTGTGGGCTGGGGTTCAGGTGGTTATGAGCCAGTTTGTTGGCTGCGCATGAGTGGATACAAGGGAAATATTTTAATTGTCTATGCAAAGCACTTTGGGTTACATGCATTGTACAAAAAGATCTCTATGGTCTTGGTTCTGGATAGTTAATACTGCCAAAAATACACAGATGAATAACCTGGTCCTTTAGTTTAGTCAGCTGGCCTCACCAGGCCAATAATTATTCAGTGGGACGTCTTTTTTTAATTTATATTTTTATATCAAACCAACTCTTTTAAAACCTTAAAAGGGCTCATTTATCTATGAAAACATTGCATGATTTAGTAAAACATGAAATACATTCTGTTTACATTGATGTAAGGAAACTTTTGTAGTAGTTTCAAATTGATATCTCTAAATGTAAAGGTTTTTCCTATTCACCTGCCCTAAAGGTGCACTATGTCTCCATGTCCTGCATGTCTTGCAGGACAGTGCATTTTACTGCAAAATGTGTATTTTGCAAGCACCACTTGTGTATTCAAATATTCCTGGGAAGATTAATGTCATTTGTCCTGCAGATAAAAACTGCCAATGTAAATCAACCTTTAGCTATAACTAGATAAAGGTCATCTCTCCACCCATCTGAAATTGGGTCTGGTCATGGTGTGTTAATGGAATCTGAATTAATAGCCTTGCGTTGATAACGGTAGGAATGATCAATTAGCCTGGTAAATGCATTGGTAACAGTAGCACAGTGCAGCTTGGTTCAGTTAGCATGCTACACAAACTCACAGTCGCACAATGACAAACTGATTAGCCGCTCCTCGCTGAGAATTAATTGAGTTTCTTCACGCTTACAATTAATTCGCTCTTATGTAACATCCCATTTAAGAGTTGTGGTTCGCCTGAACAAATGGATGGTGATGAATGGGTAATATATGGCGGACTGGCAGGGAGTGCAACAGGGTTCCGATGGTTGACATCTTCCTGACCTACAAATTAACAAAGATGAACTGTGCTTGAACACAGTGTACTGCAGATACATTAGAGGAAGGTTGTTTAGATTTAACACAACAGGTTTACTTATAGATTGGCAGCAAGGTCATGATGCAATCATTTTAGCTCTTTGTAAATTATGAAAGAAAAATGTATATAAAATTGTCGCGTCAAGAAATCATGTGGAATATCACCATGATCTCTGTTTTCTGTATGATTGCAGGATAGAGACAAAGAAGTTACACAGTGAGACAAACCACATGCGTACAAATGAGCTGTCTGACATTATTGTGTCATTCTGTTGCAAACCTGACTGGTGAACACATAGATTTATAATTAGTAGATGCATACCATTGACCACTAACTCTGCCAGATGGCAAGTCCGGGAAGATTTTAAAACTCCAGAGCCAGTCCCCTGTATTTTTTCCTGTGACCAAATTTAGGTCAAAGCCATGGTAAATGGTTGAGTATGTAAACCTTTTGCTTTTAAAATTTTTTCCAATGTTTTTATTAATAACAATTAAATTTCAATTTGTAAAACTGTAATCAGTGCTAAAGGCTGACTGACTTTAAGTTGAGAGTTCTCATGTTGTGCTTCTGGAAGGGATCTAGATGGATAGATGGCGAATGACATAAATATCATGAAATAAACATATTATATACTTTAATATGGGTATTGGCTTCACCCTTTATTTGTATGTGAAGGAACATTTGATTTGACGTACATGAGCATCGACCATGTGATCGAGTTGTAGCAACAAGCCAAACAGAAACAAACACAAACACATCTTCCATGTATATATAAAAATATATAAGTAAATACAAAATATATATATATATATATATATTTGTTTCAAACTGGGTGGAAACTGGCATTTACCAATGCATAGAGGATAACTCTCTAGGGGGTAATCATAAACACTAATTATTTTATAAGGAAGTGATTTTGCATTCAGTTGCCATGGAAACAAACCAACTAAGCAGTATGTATGATGCATCTGTGTAGATCTTTGTTTGTCTCACTATTATTATTATTCAGATTATTAGTGTATATCTTTACTTCTATGGGACTGTCGATAGTGTTACTGATGTTCTCAAATGTGAGAACCTCTTGTGGTCAAATACTACCACTGCACTGACTTGTTGGCAGACTGTGTTTGTAATTAATGAGAGGTGAAGTCTGTGAACCAGCCCTCTGAGCGCATGAATCAATATGTTAAATGTGCTCGCCTCCAGCTGTAATTGAAAATGTTAAGTAACTTGAATAGAACACGCAGTTCGTACAAACGAAATACGAGCAGGAAGACAAAGCCAATACATGGGCATCACAAAACGACCCTTGGATAAAAGCATTGATTATACATAAAACTATAATTAGGGGGAAAATAATTGTAAAAGATGGATGTCTAATAATGTTTAATGATCCATTTAATTGTTAGCACTGGCTGATTAGAAAGCACTTTGACTTAAGTTTGTTTTTCAAATTAAAAACTGTACCATTGTATTAAAGGGGACATAACATGCTAAGTCAACTTTAACGAGCTTTTAACCTTGTTTCAACAGTGTTTCCTCATCATTACTCAAAGTTGTATTTTGATGTTTGACTAATCATGTATTGTCCTGGAACTGAAGCTCAAGTTCTGTTGAGGGGAAAATTCTGTTTACACCTACCCCCCGTTCCCTCCCACACACTTAGTTACGGCTTTTTGAAAAATGAAGACTCTACACGTCACGGTGTCACTTTTCAACAATAAAAACATGTAACTGACAATCTGCTGCTTGTTACAGTGAAACGTCACTAGGAAGAGGCGGGGCTTATCAGTTCTGCAAGTTAATGGACCTGTTTCTACTAAGCCGTTTTAGGTCAATATGGCAGTTTACGTTGAACAAAATGTAACGTTATTATTTACTTATTTTATACTTCAATATAAAGTACCTGGACAAAAGCATAGCATGTCTCCTTAACAGTAACTTTTATGCAAATCTATCTCAACCACATTACAAAAGCTTGACTGGTGAAATTTGAACCAGCCACCTTTTGGTCAGAGGGTGAATTCTTACTGACTACAACAAGGTCAGCCTGCATTATACTCATCACCGCTCTAAGACAGACAATCATGCCACATTAGCATAGTGGCACACACACACGTACACTCCTTTAGAAGTGGCTTAACTGTGTCAAGGTAAGTTTGAGCTGCACAGGATTGATTATGGGTCTGGCAAGAGTCTGGATCGCTCTCCCAGGGGAGCCGTCCTGTCTCTGTCAGGAGGAGCACCGTGCCCCGCTGGCAGCAGCAATTCAGACTCCACTGGGGGGGCCACTGTCTTTTGAGAAGTTAATCAGTTGCAGGAAATATTGATAATGAATGACAATGTTCTACAAATGGCAGTGACCTTTTGGAACAATTGGCACACACCATTGCTTGGAAAATAATATCCATATCTGCATATAAAATCGATGTTGTTTATTTTGTCAAAAGAGTAGATGGGGGACATGTATAAAAAATTGATAATATCAGAATTGTTGTTTTGGATATATGCAAAATATCAAGTGTATCATCTACAAATAAAAAGAAACACCCAAAAGTGATCTTTCTGCACTTTAGTGGTTAATTTTATGCACAGTCATGTTATGTGTGATACTTGAACATCAACCAAGACATGTACAGGCACATTTTAGCACATTACAGATGCATTGTTAAAATATTGTCTGAATGTTGTTATCGAAATAAATAATGTAAAACAAGAGATATTCATTTTTGTGTATATTGCTCACCCTTACAAAAGAGTAATTCTAACTTTAAACATGTGATTCGTGTATATTCAATTCCGGTTTACTTCAAAACTATTTATGTGCATGTAGTTCTGTCTGAAGCTTTTTACACCATTTCTTAGTTATGATAGAGTAAGTCACGTTTAAGCTTTCGGCTCTTGGAACTTTGGAGCGACATGATTGGACAAGTGCGATCACAGACGCCGCAAAAGCAGATACAAAACAGAAAATGATCATTTCTCACCCAACGCTGATTTGATTTTGTGATGAACCGCCGTATTACCTGTGATGATGAATGTTGAACCGACAGACTTGGCAAAACAAAGCTAGCGTGTGTTAGCAACAGCCGTTAGCTGTTTATAGCTGTATTACATTTCCAGTGCATAATGCATTATCCAAACATTATCCAAACCCCAGTGCTTCACATAAAGAGCCGTGAAAATGTGGTGTAGAGGCACAGAGACGTGAAATAATCGCGGAAAAAGCTGATAATGAACCGAAAGTAGTATCTTGTTTACGCTGTAGCTTTAGCCACATCGCACCGTATATCATATTGCTGAAATCGGCCTTATAATTAAAAGCTATACTTTGAGTACAATTTAGCCTCCGTTTATTATATATTTGCCATGAAATGAACCATTCTATACTGCTACAAAATTAAATATGAAACATGGTTTTAGGGCGCCAGACTTGGACCCTTTTCCTATTCTCTTCTAATAAAGGGGGGCCCATGTGAGCCTTCGTGTCCTGAGCCCCGAAAAGTTTGTCCGCGGCCCTGGTAATTTTATTCCGATATGAAAAAATCATAATTAAAAAGCAAATGCTTATTTGCTGATGATAAATACACCGCTGAAGCGGTTCTGGTAAAAGTGTATGAGCTGTAGAAACTCTTTGCAGGTTTTAAATGAGACCTTGCGAGTTACATGCTGACTCTCCCCTCTGCGTGCTCCCCGCAGGTGGCTGAGATGCACGGCGAGCTCATCGAGTTTAATGAACGTCTGTACCGCTCCCTCATGGCCAAGGACCACCTTATTGTCCAGATGAAACAGGAACTCATTGACCTACGCGGACCAGTAAGTCACTACACACACACACTCTCACACACACACACACACACACACACACTTCAAGTTTCATTTTCTATTGCAGTCTCCTTCGTGGCCCTTTTGCAAACTTCCTGAACAGTTACTCCCACCATTGTTACATGGTTTAACATTTTCTAACATTATTTGTGTGTGATAATAACATTGAGACGTTTTTACACAAATACCAGCAAAATACGGATTTTAACTACATTTAGAGCATGTAGAGTGAACTAGCTTTTGTTTTATTGTTTTGGTTCGTTAAAGTGAAAGCGACATTTTTTTCGGAGTTTTGACATGTTAAATCGTTTTCATTAGCAATTAGCAACAAAGTTTTACCCCTAATGCAAAATTAGTGGAGGCACCTGAACGTGTCTTTGCCGCCCGTTTGCAGTTATTCGGCTTTGTGACCTGCATGCGGAGTGGGAAGGAAGTCGTTCGAGCGTTTATCTTGAGAAATGTAATTAAAAAGCAGATGAAAAATGGAGTGTCGCCTGCGCAGGTAAACATAATGAGCGAAAGTTGAGCTTGCGAGACATTTTCGTTCACACGGAGCAGAATCTTCCCTTTAAAAAGCACCTCATTGAAGGACGCAAGTTGATGGTGCGAAATCTGGCTCCTAATGCGCACTTTTAACAGGAAATGAAAGATTAAAGACTGTTTGTTCTGTTCTGTGACTGTAATAAATTGATTCACGGATGCCAACGCTAAACGCATTCTCCGTCTATTTATCAAGATGCTTCCGCTACTATTTTTCACAAATTAACTAATCTGTACATGCATTAATCCTCCTGGAAGGATTAACGCTGCTGACATGCTTTTGATTACACAACGCCACTATGATTCATAATCTCTAAGGCTGTGTACATACAAATTGTTCTAATGTAAAAATGGAATTATTTATAATTTCTTTAATAATAAAGTTGAATCAAATGTAAAGGCATAGTATAAGGTAATGACAATCTGCTTATTAAACCGGCATAAATAGTTCATTTAAACTGTTTGCTACAGTCCAAATGTATTCCTCACTCTTACATATTTCGACCGTTGTAATTATTCACTGCGATGAGTTTATAAGCAATTTTCTTTTATAACCTTGAGAGGCCAGAGCAGAGCAGAATAAAACTGACAACAATTAGTATGCTAACAGCGTACTTCCTGTTTTTCGGAGGATAAAACGCTCTCTAATTAGAGCCAGAACGCACTCAGTCACCTTATGTGGTCCCTGAGAGCTGCTTTTATGTATATCTGTGCTGAAGCAAAACACATTTTTCAAAAAGGTACTCCAGATCTGATTGTAGCACAATACAGAAACACTGAAAGAACTGAAAGGCCTTGATTGATGAAAGGATAAGAATAAAAAAAAGAAACATTCAATTGATTGTACACTGTCTTTGTCAAATGTCCCATCAGCCATTTTATTGTTATTGTGTCTTAAAAAAAAACTACAAATTCAGCCATAATATCCTTCTTGTCACAGTTTCAAGCCTTTCCCACGTTTCCTCAGTCGTTTCAAAGTTCCACAAACAGAGCTGCCACATCTGGTCACGGTGCGGTTAGTTCCGGACCTTCCCTCTCTCACACACACTCTCACATCCGCCGCGATGGAGCCCCGGGCCTGAGATAGCATTCTTATCCTTATGCTCCAGCCCTGTTCCGCTGGACCACTCTCCTCTTCGCCACGGCCCCTGGATGTGTGTCCCCCCTCCGCAAATAGCTTCTGATGGTTGCACTTTCACACAAGATGACCCAATGTCGCCGCGTCTCTTTTATTCTCCATTCCTTCTCTTTTGGTCTATTTATGACTTCAGCGACTTTTATCCACCTTGACCTGACATGTCGCTCCTCAAGAGAAATGTAATTGAAACTTGATGGGCGAGCTTGCATAGGCATTAGAAAGACATTAACATGAAATGGCCAGAGTCATCAACGTTGCAACTTTGACTGACTTCCATTAACACTGAAGCCCAGGCACTTGCAGAAAGAGTTTAGAGAACGTGCTCTAAAAATCCTCTCATTGGCTTGTGAAATAGTATAATACAATTCACCAACACTGTATTTTTCAAATGTCAATAAAAGCAAAATATTTGTTAAATATTTGAGATATCAAAAAAGTAAGAGTAAAACTAGTAATTGAAATATATATTCAAATATTACTAAAAATATATAGAAATTACATATGTAGGTGGATTATTTTCCTTTTAAAATATATTTTTAAAATTTAAGAACACATAAAAAAACAAACACAGTGAAAGAGAAACATGACCAGAGAGAGCAGACATCCAACAAATAATTGTTGGAACGTCCCATTTAATCCAAAGTCTGTCAAACGTATCAATTTTCAAGTTTTTTTTCTATTACTAGATGTAACTTTTAAGTAGATTAGTAAATATTTGATTTTCTGTTCTAGTTATTATCATACATTAATACACAAATGTACACAATTAATGCTTTGTTGGTGTATTTTTTGTGTTTCATCCTCAGCTTCCTGGTGATTTGAGCCAGACGTCAGATGACCCCAGCCTGTCTGATTTTGAAACGTAATTATTCTAATTCATTCGTAGACATAAAGCATACGAACAACACAAAACGAAAACGGTGAGACGTAACATTCACGGAATAGGAACACTGCCACATTTAAACCTTTCAACAGTTGCAGACACGCTGTACACAAACGAAATCCCATTGCTCAGTCATCATTTCATACTTTACACTTTCCCTCCCCAACATCTTCTCACATGCTCCGTTCTCTCCCTCCACATTTTCAGCGTAAGAGCACTCGGTTCTTTTCATATTTTCAAATTAGCATGGCGCATGTCACCGGACCAGTACATATTACTCTGAAAACAGGTCTGTTCAAATAAGACACTTGAACCTCAGGAAACAAAGTCACGGGAGAATCGGGCAGGTCACATGGTAACCAGCCCTGCATGAAGTCCAACACTTTCCTCCATATTGGAAAAATCACAGGAACATAGAGCTTATATCAATGTACCTGTGGCATTTTGAGAATTTCAGCATAGTTCAATTCTGCTAATACACATTTTTGAGACTTTTATTTATCATGTGGGGACATATTGTACCATTTTGAAGCTTTGCAGGGTTATGCATTTTGTAGCAAAAACGTCTCCACTAATTTTCTCTTGTGACAATTTGCCCTTTAAACCATTTCTCATCTAAAGATGCTTCCAGTAGTTTTTTCCCCCCATATTCATCCATTTCCTTTTATTTAGTTTGACATCCAAATTACGCATTTCCTGCAGAAGTACGCATTCATTACATGTATTATTTAAATTGTTATGGTCTTTTAAAAAGTTAACTGTAATTTCCCACGGACTCTTAAGTTCATTTAGATGCCAGTGCGGTATTTATGCTAATGCTAATGGAAACGTAATGTACTTTTGTTGTTCTCCAGTGCCCACCGTGCCCTCATCAACGTTTGGATCCCCTCGGTGTTCCTTCAGGGTCGCGCTGCTAATGCCTACCATGTCTATCAGGTATGCTCCCAAGCGAACGGTTCATTTTCGTTTTTACTACCAGGGAAAAGAACATAAGCAACATAAGTACATCCGCCAGATTTGTTCAAGAATCGTCCTTATCGTTTTAATGAGTGGATGCCTTGCTTGACGGAGTTCACTTTTGGTTTGGGTTATTAAGTCAACTAAATGGTACTGCTCTACGGACGTTTCTCCTCTGATAAGGTGTGCGAGCATTTATAGAGGAGAAGTTTTGAGCAGAAAAGTGAAGCTGATATCTTAAACAACCTTTTTTACACCATTATATTTTTCTATCGCAGATCCTTTTTTTTTACATACATGTTAAGGATACATTCCGTTTTTTAAAAGCAGCATTTAATCTTACAAATATTTTTTATGAAAACACTTGCTCTTTTGATTGGATAACTTAATTAGATATTTAATGGTTTGTTTGTCATAACACACAAATTGCTAATTAGATGTTTTCAGGGTGCACAATGTACCTGTAGCTTTTCTGGTTCACCATCTGCTTGTCTCCATGGAGATGTTATTTTTGTTTGTAACTTATGATTACTACCAGTAATATTCCCTGGTATGGCATTAAACTTAAATTTCCATGGAGACAAGCTGGTAAATTCCGTAAAAAGCAACCCCCCCTCACAGTACGAAAGCATCATTTTCACGTTCTTTTTTTAAACGTATAAAAGTACAAATACTGGATTTGAAATGTGGACTTTTCAAGATACATTATGTCTGTCTATCATTAGAACTTCAGACACCTTCAGTATAGCGGTGGGAAATAAAGATCGCAATTAGAGCTGCGACAAGTGAACCGATTACTATTCGATTATTGCAATAGTCGTCAACTCATTTAGTAATCGAACAATGGTTCCCTGGTGTGTTCACAGATCCCAAAACATGCCATGTGTCGAGAGAAGACGTTTTATGAATTGCATTACAGTGGCACTGGAAACGTGAACCTTTTGCGTTTTTGATGATGATTGTCGTTATTTTGGCCAAATTTTATAAAAGGAAATCTCTTACTAACGGGCCTTTGCTATAGAAACAACTACCAGTCATTGATTAACCGAGAGAATGATTGCTCGAGCCAAAGTAATTGTTTTTGGATTATGTGGATTATTATTATTTCCTTTTTTTTACCTTTATTTAACCAGGAAAGTCCCATTGAGATGACCGATCTCTTTTGCAAGGGAGTCCTGGTCAAGACAGCAGCTCAGATCATTCATCAACACACATTTAGACAACCACAGTAAATATGTTCCCCTGTACAATGTTCGGTGACAACATTGTGGCTATCCATCGGACTTGTGTTCAAACGTGTAAATATTTTGGTTGAGGCTGCAACATGAATGGAGTGTAAAACATACTTATCAAAGACGGTATACTTGGAATGATCAAAGTTTCCTCATCTCCAAAACAAGTATTGTAACATTATCCATTCCTCGATATCCCTCCCACCTCTACTTTAGTACATTTAACATTGTGTTTTATTGTGCACCTCAGAACCCCCTGTAAGTGTGCGTGTCGTCCCAGTATGTAAATTAGGCTGTTAAAGCTAATGGTCCTTCCTACGCCACTGATAGCCCGACTCTTAACTAAAACGCTGTTGTCTGGCACTGGAGTCTGGCACTTATCTCTTAGTGAGGGGCTTTGGGAAGCGGACTCGGGAGCACCCTTAACAAACCACGACCGCTGCCCCTTCTTGTTTCTGTCAAGTTTTCGGTCCAAGTAGACACCAGTGACTCTGTCCCCCGGTGAGCTGTTTGAGCGCGTCCGTCAGATTAACAAGGTGTTGCTCTTCAAACTCCTGCCTGTCCCACAGCCACAGGCCCATGCCCCTCACACACGTGCTCTGCCCCGGCTGCATTTCCAAAGACAAATTTGGACAACACTTAGACGATGTCTGGACAATTGTGTAACTTTGGAGCCAGTGTGTGGATATGGAACTTGGAGCGTTATACAGCCACGGTTAAAGTGTGAATGACTATTTATGAGTTTATGAGTACAGTTGTTTTAGTAGTTGACTTATCAGCAATGATTTCCTTTCCTTTAGTTGACTAGTCAATCAAATAAAATAATTTCTATTGTACATTGAGATTTTTCAAATTAATTTTTAACCAAATAAACATTGAAATATGGTGACTGAAGGCTTATAACTATTTATGAATACAATTTTAAATAGTTTATTCTAGTTTGCCATTTTGGTCTTATATTCTGCAATTGTCTTTGGGATAAAATGTCTTTTTGCATGCGGTTCAGAGTCTCTATGGACCTTTCTAGTGTTTGTGAACAAAACACTGCATTCCATTACCCGGTACCATTCCTCAAGTTAGCGCTGATGCATTTTCAGTGGGAGGGTTAGCGTTAGCTTCCAAACATCACAAACTATGAAAAACCAGAGGCTGACAACCATTTAGCCTTAGCATACATGCTAACGATCTTGTAATTCTTAAATCTAATGTTATTCTAGACCATAATGTACCAAAGACATAGTGTTTGTGTAATATGTATGCATGTATGTATGTATGTATGTATGTACCGTATGTATGTACCGTATGTATGTACCGTATGTATGTACCGTATGTATGTATGTACCGTATGTATGTACCGTATGTATGTACCGTATGTATGTACCGTATGTATGTATGTACCGTATGTATGTATGTACCGTATGTACCGTATGTATGTGTGTGTGTGTGTGTGTGTGTAAGTCTGAGAACTCCTGTTTATATCCTACTCTGTGAAAGCCAGGGCGGGACCTCCTGATAATGGCCCATTGAAACTTAACTGGGATGGGCCAACTACACCCTATTGCTGCCTCACCTTGAGTGCCTGTTTAGCATCTGAATGCCTTAGGCGTCTCCAGGGTTTCAGCAAACCATTATAAACAACTGGAAGGTTGAATCTTAAACCTCCATTACGATTTAAGGAAGGATTCTCTTTTTTAACAAAGATGGCCTCCTTAACTCCCCTCACTTAATCCCTTTCAAACCATCTTTTCTCCCTGCTCAGAATCTCCACCTCACTGTCTTCAATGGAGTGGTTTGTGGCTTTGAGAGGAAGATGTAACGCGCTTTGGGTCCTGAACTCGCGTGTCTTCTGCGTTGATACAGCCTCTTTTGAAGTGGCTTTGAAGTGGCTTAATGTACCGCTTTTTACAACTTTCTTCACTGCATTGGATAGAATACACTACATTGCTCTGTTGCTCTGTTTCTCTCTGTTTCCAACCCAAATTTAAAAAATTGCGGGGCACTACTACTAAAGTCATACATCTATAAGAATAAAGTCGTAGTCGAAATAAAGTTGACATTTAAACGTTTAGGGACGCAAACAGAACACAAAAGAATGGGCTTGGATGAGTAAACAGCTTAGAACTACATAAAAGCCAGAAAAGACAGATTTAGCAGCACCTTCCTGTTACGCATCATTCACAAACGTTTGGATCAACACTCTACTTTTTACATGGCGTAGCCGTGGTTAACCAGCCCTGCTCCGTGCCACAGCCGCCCGCAGACAGGTGGAGGAGCCTCGGTGTTATTATTCACACATGCTCTGCTCTATTGCTTTGTTTCTCTACGTGGGATTTTGTGCACAATCACTGTTCTTACGAGTTCATTGTGGATATTACTACGGCCCCTGGAGGTCCGAGGAGCCGTGGTGCACTGGGAAGCCTCAGTTTTACGCACCGATTCTAATCTTTTTGCACCCCTTGGACAAATTTGGTAAAAACACCAGCCCACACTGGACAGCATAGTGGTGGTTGGGGTGATAATTTTTTGGGGCATTCACCAATTGTCTTGCGGAAGAAAATGGTGCGTTTACGCACACACCATCATCCATACAAGCCTCTTACATCCGCAGTAACAGAACTACAACACACCCAGCCCAGGCTGATACCCACAATGAGGGATGCTATATCTAATAAAGACATATAGTGCTCACATGGCCATGCATGAGCGCGGCTCCAACAACACACGTGCACCCAACTAGGGAGTACGTCATTTTACACACACTATCCCAACTGTGAACTTCATTTGTGTTCAAAAATGAACACAAATGAAGTTCCATGCTCCCCAGAGGACTAAGATCATCCTCTAACTGCACACTGTTTGTCTCCAAATGTTTATAAGTTAGTCTAATACACAGAGTTTATGGGTTAGTCCCTGATCCCGAATTCTGCAGAACCCTTCCACAACCCCCCAGGCCCGCCGTACAGGGTCTGGAGCACTGGCCTCAGACCCTCGGTACAGGGTCTTGAGCATGGCTCCACAAGCCCGTAGTGCTGTGTTGAAAACCTATGCACACAAATGACTCATAGGATCGTTGACTTTATACAAAGTTTAGAAGGGTGAACCGGCCGAAGATGAGGGAGCAGATTATTGGGGAAATTCGTCCAAGACTCCCTCACCTGCGGCTGTGGCTCTGACCGCGCGGTCAGTGTCCTGCCCCATGCCCGTAACCAGAAGGACATGGGGTACTGCACGGGGGAAATGATTGTTTGTGATGTCTAAAAGGCCAACATTTACAAGTTGGATATGTACTTTGGGCTTTTGTGTTAACTTTTAACTCATCCAAACCATTTTGACTACGACTTTATACTCGTTAATTTACTAATTTATTCTTGTTAATTTCCGTTTTTTTCTCGTATATATATATATATATATATATATTAATATATAATATATTAAAAGACAAAATTGCATTATATTTGGTGCCACATTAAAAAAAATGGATAGAATGCGCAGCTTTTCTAAACACAATGCTCCTGGAGTATTATGGGTTGATTATTTTTATAGCAATAATTCACAATTATTTAGATAAATCGTTGCAGCTCTAGTTTTACATAAATTGATGTTTGCAAAGAAAAGTGAAACTTGCCAGATCAAAATGCAGGGAATTGATTTCTGGTTTCATTCACACATCATTCATTCGAATGGTAAATTCACATTTTAGGAGCATAACTTTTATGAGCTTGTTATAGCTGTGTTTCCACAACAATGCTACACTGCTGCTACATTGATTATGTCTAATTCTCTCCTTGAATAAAACTGGATGGAACTGCTGTCCAGCCCTGCAGCCCATCTGGTGTATTGGCCACTTCCCTCTTCCCCACGGCTATATTGGCCTAATGGCTCCCTATGGAAAGGCTTTTGTTCTCAGACAGGTTAATGGATGGCCAAGGTTAGCCCAGTCATTGTTTTAAGGTGAGGTAGTTGTGGTGATTGAACGCAGCAGCCAGGAGTCTTAAAGAGCTGACAGTATCACAGGATGAGAGAGCAGGCCCTTTTAAAATAACAGTCAGCGTGGTACTTATTCTCCTCAAGCACAAGCTACAGGTGCTGGCAACTCTGAAGTAAATGCTGTGTACCTTTCATTTACAGTAGTATTCATTGATAAGGGTAGGGGTGTAAAGAACCATCTGTTAACAATTGTGAATTAAGGATTCCACTGTTTTCGGTTGATGTTACCGTAATTGTGAATAATCGAAAACCACTAACATTTGATATAGTGATGTAAGGTTAGGTACACTTTATTGTCCTGGCAGGGAAGTCTGTCCTGCATGTGACCCATCCCTCAATGCTGCCGGGGCAACCTGTCCGGAGCCAGTGAGCGCCACAACAAAGTGCCGAAGATCCATCTCCAGATCTTGCTCTAGTCCAGAGGTCTCCATTTCTATTTTCCAGGGGCCCAATTTTTCAAAAGCTAAGGTCCGGGGCCGACTACAAAATCCAACCACAATTTATGTTTCATCTCTACAAGATCCACAAAACAAGTCACAGTGGCACTATTCAACAACAGAAATCATGCACAGGACTTTACTTTCAGAGAAGGAAAAACTTCCTTAAAAAAAGTTACATTACTAAAACAGGACAAAAGCACTAAAACCAAGACAATGCAAACCCAGTGTTAACCAGAAACCTGACTTGACTAGGGCAGAGCAGACCTGGGATAAGAACAGGCTTAAACCAAGACTAAATGAACTATATCTACATGAAAAACATGGATGAACTATAAAGTGAAGAAGAAAACTCTTTGTGTAGAATAACCGAAATCCAGACATTCTTATTATAATGCTTCATACATTGTTGAGGCTTTTGGAAATGCTTCATCAAAGAAGGTCTAAAAGCAGGACTAAAACAGGACTAAAGCAGGTCAAAAGCAGGTCAAAAGCAGGTCAAAAGCAGGACTTAAAACAGGACTTAAACAAGAGTAAAACAGGGCTAAAGCAGGACTAAAGCGCAGGACTAAAACAGGACTTAAACAGGACTAAACAGGACTTAAACAGGACTTAAACAAGACTAAAACAGGACTTAAAACATTAAACAAGACTAAAACAGACTAAAGGCTAAAACAGGACTAAAGCAGGACTAAAGCAGGACTAAAGCAGGACTAAAGCAGGACTAAAGCAGGACTAAAGCAGGACTAAAGCAGGACTAAAGCAGGACTAAAACAGGTCTATTTTAAAATAAATGTCATTGAAAATGATATTAAAAACAGTAGCTTCCCAAAAAAATCTCACTTTGTATTTAGTTCTTCAGAACAAATGCAGCTGTCACTAGACCACGTGCACAGTATCATGTATGTTTTGAGAGTTCTCTGACCTGCAGTAGTCTGTTAAAACTAGCCCAGACTGAGCATTGAAATATATGCAACGTAATGAAATGGACAATGGGAAAAAGTACTGAAAGCACTAAACTGGTGACAACGGATCTGCACCTGAGAAATAATGTATTTGTGTCTTTCTTTCGCTTCCATAGTCACGTTAAACTGTAAAATGATGTGTGTTTTATGACAATCTGACACATATTCTCGGAGCAATTAGCATATGAATTTAGACGAGCCTAAAGCAAAAGTGTACATGTCCCGGGACGAGACCGCAGTCCACCTTTCATAAGCCCACCCGTGAAATTATCCGCACATCACACACAGCGGTCTGACGTGCCATGTACTCGCGCAGACCTTTCAATCCAACGGCGAAGCCTGGAAAACACGTTGTCCTCCAGTGCCACGGCGCATAATGTTCCTCATTAAAGAGTAGACTTCCAAACACACGGAGCACACGGTCCTTACGCATATTACATTTACACCAAATCATCAGTGAAGCTGTTATTGACTGTGTCTGCAGCATCACACCTTTCTGCTTTGACAGAGCAGCGCGGAGTGCTCCGGATGCGCCTGGAAAAATTATTTTTAAAATTTTATTATGGGAAACTGGGCCACGGGCCAGACCAAATTGCTCCGGGGTCAGGACAACTTAAGCTGGAGGATTTTAGGCACGTTTTGGGTTGATGGGAGAAACCTGAGTACCCGGTGGAAACCCACCCAGATCCCAGGAGAAACATACAAACTGCGCACAGAAAAAACCCGGGCGAGTCAGGGTGTTAGCTAACCACTGGTATAAGTTGGTGACTTAGTTTTCTGGAAAAATTACAACTAAAATTGACTCATTTTCAAGCTGTGTTCCAAATCTATTTTAGTGCAGTAAACATATTATTCCATCCCCTCTTGAGCAAATTCCCTCAAAAACATTGTTACTAACAAAATGTGTAGAATCAGAAAAAGGTTTATTGCCAATTGACGCTGAACAAAACATGCCAAACCTTGATAAATTACTAAAATGAAGATATCTGTTTTTGCAAATGAACTCTTTGAATCACTGCAAAGCTGTAAAACGGCAGTAGACATTTAAGACCATCAGCTCTGTCCTTGTTCATTCTCTCCCTCGCTGTCATGTCAGGTTAGCAGTGGCGTACGTTGACTTTTTCTTTCAGGCAAGCAATACATTACAATTTCAAACTCGATTTTGATAGGAAGGAAAATACTTGATTCTGTAGATTTAAAATGCCCTTTTTACATGAACAATAGCAGGCGCTATTATGAATTTTAAAAATGAATTAAACTGGCTAAAACGGACTGCATCAACTTAAGGCACAAGCGACATATTACAGCTTTAGTACTGCAGGTAACTACATAAAACACCATTCATGACATGATACTCACAATAACAGCGTACTGTTCTGACGGAGGCATTTATAATCATGCCTCATTTGCCACAAACGTAACCTTAAAAACATCTATGCATTACAACAACCGCGATAAAACTTACCTGTCACTCCCAGATGCAAATCAAACCACGTCTTTCCTGAACAAATGTCCTGTATTAGTGTATTTCCCTGAAGTGGAGTTGGTCCCAAACAGCCATCGATTCACTCACTCTTCATCAAATGTCCGTTATTCCTTTGTCGCAGTTTTTGCTTTATAAAATAGTGTTCTGTCAGACGAACACTCATTTCACTTGTCAGCCCAGAATCCTCATTGCACCAAACTTGCTCTCTATGTCATTAAATGACTGCCTGTATTTCCAACTAACTTCGAAATCCTTAGAAACACAAACATAGCCTTAGCTACAAACAAAGATTTGTCGTTGAAGTCACTTGTTGAAAGTTTTCTGCGTTGCTGTCTTACAGCTGCACATTCGCATTTTGGGCACAGGATCAGAATCTGTTGATTTTTTTCTTTCAGGTTTATTCAGCCTTTGGTTTAAGCCTGTGTGGTCCTCAGAGCGCATTGACCTCTAGAATAAGCTGCTCTCCGCTCTGGTTCTAAAAGCTCATGTTATAGAGCGGAACATGAGCGGGCCTCTGAACACAGGGGCAGACTGAGCCGCTCTGGAAGAACGGGAATCAAGCTTCCTGCAGTACTGCTCAGCGGCCTGTAGAGGCCACTGAAAACACTGTGACTTCAACCAAGCTTCGGCAGCAGAAGTGATGGGAAAACGGGTTTATTTGGATATATTTCAGAACAATTTAAATATAGTTGTGACACACGGTAATTTTGAATTTTATTGGCTAATATTACTGATTGCCCTGATTGCACGCCACTGCAGTTTAGGGGGCATTCTAACTTATTAATTTGTTAAGTAGCGAGATGTAAATGCGAGACTTGGTGTTCGTAGCGGGATGTTGGTGAACTTTTAAGATTAAATCTGGCTGCTTAAGAACATATCTATCGAATCTAGCGAGTTCTCTTAGTCTCTACTTAAAAGACTCATTGTGACACCAAAACACCAAACTTTAATTTGTTTTGTATTTCTGTGCTCTGTGTTCTTTTCCATTTCTTTGTTTCATGCCAGATTTGTAAAACTGCCTACTCATTTAATGTCTAAAAGATGACATCTGAAACTGATACATTTGCTCCATTATCACCCAGGTCTTTCCTCTTTGCACGGTTTGTACGCCTCCGGGTCTCCATCACACCAACCCACCTCTCCCCTCACCCTCTGAACTCCTAATGAGCAAAATCTAGCAGCGGCAACGGGAGATTCTCTGTGTTTCGCCCACACCGCATGGGAGGGGAAGGAAGTGGTCTTCGTTTGCACACAATCAGCGAACACACAAATTATTCCGCGGGCACACCAGAGACCCGCTTTTATTATCTGTGGGTTTTTCAAAATGAGCACCACGCAGAAGCTGGCGCTCTAAAATGAGGTGCGTATAATAAGGCTGTTAGCAAACACTCGTAATAGGAATAAATGGCCAAGCAGTAGTAATATATACGCCATAATATGTAAGGAGAGATCTACTAGTTCAGAGTCCTTTTGAAATTCTTCTAGGTTGTGAATACGTTTGTAGTCTTGGGTTTAGGAAGAAGATTGAATGCAAATTCAGTTACAATTTCTCTTTTCCCTATCCTAAATAATTTCACTATAAATGCAATACTGTACTATTCATAACAAAGAAATTGACCTCTGAGTATAAAATCACATTTCCACAAAAAAAAATAAAAAAATCACTCTTTATACAGTTGCAATGTTTGGATCAGGCATAAACTTTTTCCCTCTTTTAATATGTTTCCTGGCAAATTAAGTGTACTTTAAGCACAACTAATTTAAGTGAAGTTCTTTTTATATTCAAATAAATCAAGCGACATTAGTATCACTGTTGCATATTTGAGGCAGTTGCCCTCAGCATTCTTGGATATTTATATACATTTGGGCCACATTAGTCTGTATTTGGTGCAATACAACTTCTAACGTTTGCGTTTCCTTTTGTGGTTGTTGAACAGTGGGTGACAGAGCAGATCTTTTACATTGAAATGAATTTCGTCCATGGAGGTGTTAAAACCTTTCATTCGTGGGCATCCCCCCGTATGCCGACTGCACTGTACGTGAATGATAGATGGTAGGACAGGGTGTGGGCAAAGATTGGCAGACAGATTTCTATTGTTCAGCCCCAAAGCAACTATTAAATCTGAGTTACTGGTTTTCAAACGTTGAAATGCGCAAGTAGGTACTGTATATAAATCTTAACTTGTTCCTGGCTCTCACAAAACTTTTGGAACATTGTTAGTATTCACATGCATGCATTATTTGGGCACTAGCACTGCTTTTTCAAATGGAAAAGTGAAGTTGGGTGGTTAACCCTTGCACAGACATGACAAAAAACAAACAATTATATTCATTTACAAGAAAAAAAACTTGGATACTCGCGCTTTAATGTGCTAAATTCTCTTACGAGTTAAATGACACATTATCTGTCGGTGAGAGCTGCTGTTTTCCAAAACAAGCTGTAGCAAAACAAGGTGGTTGTTTCCTCTGTCAGACTCCATGGGTGAGACAAAGCACCTGTGATGGGCATGTTTTGATTACTGGGTGTCATACCTGTGGTGTTATCGACTGTTACAGGGCTGCAAACTTTCCTCATGTTCCCTTTCACTTGACCTAGGTGGAATCGTGCGCTCTGATTGTAAGTCTTGAAAGTACTTTTTCTACAAAATACTAAAAGCCTTTACCTTTCCAAATTACTGTTGCTTCTTTAGACATAGACCTGACTCTCAAAATGTGTGGTTAAATGTAGGGAGCCGCAGAAATGTAAGAGGGTCTCAGGGGAGCACGTTCACATTAGCCATATCTGTTTTCATGGAGCTTCAGCTTCAGCTGTTTCAGTCTGTTTTACATGCATTATTCTGTGTAGTGCTTTAGTGCTGTTGCACTTTCAAGTAACATCTCCACGGAGACTAGCAGTAGTTGACTTTTTACCGGAAAAGTTACATAGTGCATCTTTAAGTCTGAAATGGAAAAATGTGATGAAGATAAATCAGAATTATGAAATTGTCTTCAGAACAATGTTAACTGAATTGGAATTGGTTTGTTGATTGGTTGTTTGTTTGTCATAGAAAATTGGGTGCCATGTCAGTGGCGGAGCACCGATGCAATTTCACCAAAACTGGTAACTGCACAAGGTATTTTGGTTGGTTCAGTTTTTGGATGGGTAGGCTTTATTCGACAGGACAGTGCAGCATGAAATGAGAAAGAGACTGCGAAATGACATGCAGCAAATTGTTGAGAGCCGGATTCAAACTCACGGCGCTGCGTCCTGTCCCTGTTTCAAAGGTAGTCATCTGGGCACTTTTAGAAAGCAAGACGTTTCAACTTCAATTGGAAAGTCATTTTCAATCTGACGAAAGTGGTCCGAGCAGCTAGCATTTCTTCTCTCCTCAGATTGGTCCTGCCCAAAGGGAGGAGTAATAACTGAAACTTGCCCTGCCCTTGTTTGCAATTTGCCGGTTTCACACTTATAGCTTGGGTCTATTGAGGTCAGGCCCCCTTCCTCAGAGCTACCAAGTACCCGATTTGCATTTGACTAGTTTCTGCCAAGGTGTTATGAGGCTATTGTAGACTGAGGGGAGATTGTACTTCAGACTATCATTCCTATTTGAAGAAGGGTTTTTTTGTTTTTTCTTAACAAAAATAGCCTCCCTTGATAGGAGTTTCAAGAGGTATGTGAAGACCACTGCTTTGTGTCATGCCAAAGTGGCCATTCTACCTTGTGGGACATGTGAAAATAAGTTTTATGCTTGGTCTTTGGAACTTTGAAAAAGTAAATGTTTGGCCATCTACCCTATAAACAACTTTTTAAACAAACCAATGACTACAACTCTTCCTATAGAAAGCAAACTCTTTACTTTACACATCTATCCAATTTACAAGATATACAGTACGTAGTCTGGGCACACAATTTCTGAACGAGCATTTCGCTTTGATCAACAAAAAGCTGAGGCTATATTTTTCCCTACAAAGTTGCTGGAAACATCTCACCAATTGAATTATGCTAATCACAACTTTTTGCTTTGGCACATTGTTTTGCTGTCCTTTAAACTTCCCGTGCGCTCTCTAAATAATATGTAAAAATAATCACTCCATCTCGTGCATATGCTTATCCTAACACCACACTTTTAAGCACGCCTAAGAAAACAGTGACGTTATATAATCCCGTAGTGTTTAATATGCGCTATATGCATGTACATAAATGAGCGGTTGGATGAATAATTGAGTCGTCCTGCTTGACAGACTGTGCTAGCCGTTCCCCAGAGTACGGAGTGTGAAATGTGTTAGCACCTTTAATTTCGGCATTATACACTGGGTTAACTCTCTGCAGAACGAGGCGCAGAGCTTTGCATGCTAACAGAGTAAGGTGTGCTGATTGGCTGGAGGCTGCTATAAGATATGGTACTGCTATGTGTACTGTACTCTTTCAAACCCTGTAGAGACTTAAAGGGAATGTTGGAGTTCTTACCAAGGCAAGCCATTTTAAAATAATTGGTTGGCAAACATTCTCTTTGATGTAGAATTGTTAGGTTTGCAGATTGATATGCTCTGGTTTGGATTATAAGGGATCATTGACGTCATGTAGTAATTTAAAATGTATTAGTCCATTATCTAGGCCAACCAGCAATCTGCTTGTGAAGTCTGCATGTTCTCTTTGTCTCCAAAAGGCTGTACAATTACTACATTCAAATAAAGAGGAACACCCAGATCAGCTAAACAAAAGTCACACATTTGAATACAGTTTTAATCAGTTAAATAAAAACCCTGACAATAATGTATGAATAGTTCACACACACACACACACACACACACACACACACACACATGGGACTGTTAAGTGTGACATCATCACAGTTGTTTGAGTCCAAACACTCAGCAGAAATAGGGACTTTGTCTGAACATAACAGGTGGTAGGCCATGAGGCAGGCCCCCTGACTTTTTCTTAATTTATTTATTTTTGTCCACCATCTCATAAAATAGGCTATCAAGCTTCTGGGCATTCTGGGATGAATTGGGGTCAGTTTTGTTCTCCAGAAAGAAAGAAAAATTAATTACCCTGATATAAACAAATTTGAATTAGTACGCCTTTTATTTTGATCCCTAAATCTATTTTTTGTTTTGTTAAATTAGCTTCAGCATTTAAAGAGGAATTGTCAAGACCCAACAAATACCTAATCTACTGTCAATTCAGACAGATATATTCCTATTTAACAAAGAAAATCTCGGCAGGATTTATGTGATGTGATATTCCTCTGTGCAGAGCTTGCTTCCAGTTTTAATTACAGTAAATCAGGCATCAGAAGCCAAAACTACAAAGTCTCAGCTTCACAAAGAGTCCAGCCATTTGTTCATTCTACAACGTTTGAATTAAGCTCATTTTAGTCAGGCTTTTTAGAGAAAATAAGGCTTAAGCTAAATGACCAATATGCCATTACAAAAGAAAGAGGTTGCTATTCTGTTGGAGCCGGTAGGAGCCAAAGTCAGAGTGATGACATCAAAGTGCAAACGCTGTTTGTGGCACTGTAATTTTGCCTTCGAAGCAGAAGTTTGCCACATCAAATCACACACTGTTGTTGTGTATTGGGAGACTCTCCGTCCCAATGGCATGGTTATGATGAGTAGAACAATTAATGTTTCTGTTTCAGAAACATACATTATTTCTGCCCTCTTGAAACACTATTCTCACTTAAAAGGATGCTTTGTCACTGTCTAAATTCCTGCCTAAATGTATGCAATTTGCTTGGCAAGTGACTCGACTATAACATAGAGACCCACTGACCTCATTTGGGTAATGTGATCCCCGATAATGGTCTGCATGTTATTGCGCACATGTGACATTATGTATCTGATCATAGCTGTGATAATGAGAGCCTGGTGTCACAGACTGATAAGTGATATGCCCATGATGATAATGACAGACACTTTACACTGCCATTGGGGATGATGATAACAGTGTTTGTCATGGCGATCCCATCTATCAGTCCCGGATTAAACGGGGCTTGTCTCATCAGCACTGCGTTTGTTTGGGCGTTCTGTTTTATATCACATTTTGCACATAAAACTGGGACATTATTCTGGTATTAACAGTCAGAAGGTCAGAAGCTGAGGTAGATGGGACTCAGTGTGCAGTTTATGGGTTGAGTGTTCACCCTGTGGTAATTTACGTGTTCAACGTGTTCAATGAGTCGTGGTCATTGTGTGAGCAAGGCAAAGATGAGTCAGTAGGGTTAGGGTTAGGCAAACGTATTGTTCTTCTTCCAAACAAATTATGTTTTAATCTTCAATATGAATGCACCGGGTTATGTTAAAATAATGAAGAACATTTTCTACATTTAAAGGTGAGGTATGTTGCTTTTCCTGGACTGTTATACAGTAAAGCCTGTATCTGATGGTACTCTGTTTCCATGGTATTTTTATCAATAAAAACACTGTAGTTAATGCTATACTGTGGAATATTCCAGGCAAAGAAATAACTTTATCCCTGGAGATGAGCAAGTGGCGTACCCCCGAACCAGAAAAGTAGAAAAAAGTTTGGTAAGCACTGGTACAAAAAAACCCAACAAACTTTCGTCTGATGGCAACTTTTGGGTTGTTGACTTGTCTGGGTCAATGAGGGAATAAAAACACAGCTTTAACGGCTGCATATGGGGAAATCAAATGTGAAACTGTCTCTCTGCGTGAAAATCAGTTGGTTCAATTGTTTGCTTTTGTTTTGAGTTATGACTGAACAGTAGGGCTGAAGTCGACTTGAGAAATTCTTGGTCGACAAAAGACGTGTCCTATTAACTGAGTACAACTGCATGAGTTCATGCAAAAACATCTATTCACACAGAAAAGTACTTGTTAGTGATACATAATTAGCGTAAACTCATGACTCACTCCAAAATCTTCTGCTAACATCACTATAGAATCCATTAAACTAAGACTATATGCCTTTAGATGGTTTTTAATGTTGCTTGTGATTTGAATGAGGGGTTGTCACTTGCACTTTCTCCGTGCTGTTTTTTGTTTTCTCGTAGTTTTCTGCTAGCATTCGTCCTAAAAAAGGTTTAATTCTGTCGGCTGCACAAACCTTTTGGAGAACCGGTAACTACGTTTCTCCACACAGCTCTGGAAAGGGACTGCCTTAACCTACATTTCTATAAAGTGTACATTACCATTTTGGTCCTTTTCTTTTTTTAAAGTTCCATGTTGTTGGGTTATCCTTTGTAAATGTTAGCACTCACAGATCTATGTGTTGTGCCAAATTAGATTAAGAGAAGAGTTGGCTGCAGAGAGACAGACTGCAGAAAGCAGCTGGTATTTTTAAATAAACACCAACTTCTCGGTGATGAAATGGCATGAAATTTGAGCTTGTGCAAAGTAGCCTACCATAAATAAATATTGGAAATATACTGCATGAATTTTGAGTTTGGTCAGTGTGCAGAAAATTATGTGGTTAAAAAGTTGGAACATTTTGGTAATGGCTGTTTTGGTAATGAGCGATGCAAAACAGTGCCAAAACATTACTTTCAATCATTTCTCATAAACCCCATCATTGACAAATATCACAAGTTAAATTGTAGCTTTGGAAATTGCCACAGCCCTCAATGAGTAGTTTATCATTACCCAGCTGTTATGTGTGCAGAAATACTGAGCGGAAAGTGCAAACAGCTTATTTGTATAAATGCATTGGCTCCATGTAATTGCGCTTCCATCGCTGTGCACCTGTTATTCCTCTGAATTGTTTTTTAAAAATACGTTTGAATGTAACACAAAAGCCTGCTGTACTGTTACATGTGCAGAGGTAGCGCTGTTGTGTGGTGGAGTGGAGTACAGACAAGCTAACAGAGTAGAGTGTGAGCTATGGCTAAGTTTTAAATGATCCAAAAAGACCCATCACAGGGAACCGTCCCGCTTAAGGCTTTCAACCGAGAGTGGCGATAATTACTGGGGATGCACCTTCAGTATGTATCGACCCAGTATCGGTATCGGCCGATATTCACGTCATTGAGTAATATCAGCGTCAGCCAAAAGCACAGGTATCAGTCTGCCGATTCTATTCTCTGGTAATGAAAGAGTTCACTCTGCACTCCCAGAAACAGGAAGAAAACATTTGCCCACGCTTTATTCTGAGTCAAAAGACACAGATGTTACAAAGAAACAGACTTTTAGACAAAACGTATCATTAAATACGTGCGCAATGAATTTAAATGTGCCCCGCGATAAAAGTTTTGTAGATATTATTTGACTAGTTTTCCTCATAAATGATCAGTTTAGACATCTTTACTCCAGATAACTTTTGTATGCGAGGTTTAAGAAGGAGAAGAGCTCCGAGTCTGATCAGAGTCTGAGGAGGAGAGACTGCTGCTGTTAGAGGAGGAGGCGGAGCAACACGATGATGTCACGTAAGAATGAAGAGGGACAGAATCTAAATAAAATAAAATTTGAAGACAAATTTTACTCTAATAAAGAATAATCATTTTTATAATCTATAGCTTTCCTATATCTAAACACAACTACAGCTGATTCTATACATCTAAATTAGATATGATCCTTGTATTAGATATAATTAGTTTACAGTAATAGTTATAGTAATAAAAATAAAATAAGAATACAATGTATAGAAAATATTGGCCTAATGTCGGTTAGCGGCCCAAGCTTTTTCCATCACATCGGCATTGGCCAAAAATGTCAATCTCACGCACCACTAAGAAATGCATAAATAAATATGCACGTGGATATTTAACGATCGATCAGTGAGCAATAGGCAGGTACTAAAACTGAGGTATTTACTTGTTGTATTTAGTAAGGAATGGGCACGTCTGAATAGGACTGCTAAACAAGGACTGAAACAAGAGGACACAAGAACAGGACTCCAGCTCCTTCTATTAGGCTTATAGTGAGCAGCAGACTACACCGGACAGCCACAGGACTTAGACATGATTTAAATCATATTTGGGATCATTTTGGGGTTCAAGACTACATTTTTGAATAAATGAATCCCAGATGCACTGAAAAATCATTGCAAAGTCAAAACAGCACAACACTGTGAGCTCTAGAAACTTTTTAGACCTAAATGGTAAAACAAAAAGCTGAAGGAGCAAAAAAAAAAACCATGCTATTAAACATGTATCTAATCCCAATTAAAACATTTAGTCTCTGCTCAGCACTACACAACAAAAACACTTAGAATTGAATAAATGCAAGATATAGCCTATACATTTAATGCCCTAGTGTGGCACATCCCAGGTAAAGCAATATCATCTACAAGGACCCATTCAGAAACGTTACCTTTGCCCCTTTCCATTTGGCTCTTCTCTGCGCCGCTCAGCCCTGCTTTAGCCCAAGTCCAACCAAGTCGAGCCAAGTCGGGCCAAGTCGGGCCAAGTCGAGCCAAGTCGAGCCAAGTCGAGCCAAGTCGAGCCAAGTCGAGCCAAGCAGGGCCAAGTCGAGCCAAGCAGGGCCTAAGTGGGATGTCCACAGAGCGTCAGATGCTGATTGGGTAAAATGAGACAGAACACCAATGTATCCTCCGTGAATATGCTACACATTACACACTTTCACAAGGCAGAGACATTAAATGCAAACCACAGAAATGTTTTAAAATTGTTTTTATTCATTTATTTAACCCGAAAATTCCCACTGAGATTTAGAATGTCTTTTTCAGGGGAGTCTTGGCCCCAGAGTGAGGACAATCTAATAAGATTCTGTTGTTTCCCCCAAGAACAAAGACGAAACAATCAAGCAGAAAAGAGACCGCACACTTCACTACAATACAAAATAACCTCGTATCAGCTGTTTCCTGTCCAGAGAAACGCGACTCGCTTTAAGACGACGACCAGAGCATGCAAGTCAAACCTGTGTTATTCTCATCTTTGAAATGTGGTGCATTGGTGCGCATAAATACTTTAAATGCAAAGACAGCTGTTGCTAGCTGTAATATGCAGCAGCTTCACTTACTCTTCCAGCGTGGTTTTTGTAAAGAATCTTACGTCAGGATCTTCTTTTGCTCTTTTGAGGCTTTTAAAAAACCCTTCAAACTGAATTAATAGCAATTTTTGTGAACTGGGTGTCGTTAAATCGCGGAGGAAAATACGATAAGGACCTGGATGAGAACGCTGTAGTTAACTGACTGCTCCATGAGGTTAGTAATACAGTCATGATTTGCCCTTTTTCCTATTCCCCGTGTTTGTAGCCTTCCCGTGTGTCCGTGATTCCGTTTGCTCCTGACGCTCTGCTTTATTGTCTTTAGCCGCGTTGTTTTATGGCTATTACAGTGTGTAGTAGTTATGACTGCGTTTTGGTGTCCGTCGAGGAGACATACGTTCGTGTAGCAAATCTGTATACAACCAATGACCAATGCAAATAAAAACAATGAGCATAATCTGTAGGACTTTTAATGTCTTGCTCTATTTCCCACATTTGAATTCTGATCAGAAGTTTGTCTAAAATCTTGTACGTTCTTAAGGGAGCCCTGATCTGTGCTTGATCCCGCCGACAGCTGATTAGACTGCAGTCGCTCTATAATTTGTGCCTGTGCCTCGGCGCTCTCTCTGTTGTGATTCATATTTACTTTACTTTGCCATGCTAATTGTCCATCTTTTTCTCTTATGCTTCATTTTCTCCCTCGTTGCCCAATTTCTCCTCCTCTGGTGTAGACTGACTCCGCACTGACAGTGTCTCATGCATGACTTAAAAGAAGGTGGCTTTAAGACACTTTCCTCCTAATTAAAACCCAACAAAACTGAAAATATGTTTGTACCTGATATGCTAGCATGGTTTTCTTGTTTGCAACACGATTGAGAGTCATTGCACACTTCTACATTTATACCATTGTTTTGTAACTTGGCTTTTTCTTCCGTTGGAGTGACTATTGACAAGACCAGCGTCACATCACCTCCATATCTTTTGCAACAAGGTCCCGTATTTGATTTGAGCATTTTTGGAATTATTTAGTCTCATATATGCAGCATTTCATGTTCATATAACTTTAAAAATAAATTGTTACAATTCACTTTATAAAGAGTGCGTTTGGATGGATTTGAAGTGAAAAATAGAAGATGTTGAAAGTTGAATGTTCTATAAATAAATTTCCTTTTTTGACATTGCCTTTTTGAAAAAGAAATAATAGTAATATAAGTTTAAAAGCTTCCTTGGGGCTAATCATCTGTGGGGTACTTAGTGACTACAAGATAACTGTTAAGTTATTTTAACAATTTCCTAAATGTTAAGTTAAAGTGTTTTTTGGACTGAAAACAACCACTTTATAGGCATTAGTTGCCACATAAGTAAACCTCTGTAGTGCTTTTAAAATTGTTGTATTTGAATTTTTAAGTCTATGGGAAAACTTAATAGGAAATTTACATCCAGTACCTGGGCTTTGACTGTTGAGCTCCACAAACAACAGAATGCTAATGATATTCTTAGATAGTTATTTATCCTACACAGAAATGTCCCCTTTGTACGACAAATGTGTAAAGTATCTTACCCGTTCATAACAATTCCTGGGAAATGCAGACACAATTTTGATCTCGCAACAATACCGAGTATGTATTTAGGTTGCAAACAACACAAATTTAAAAGTTCATAAAAAGTACAATTAGAATAAGCTTTAAGCGTTTTGAAAAAATATTTACCAAAAAAAAAAAAATTTAATGAAAAAATCTCTGAACACATTAGCAGTACTTAGTTAATTAGCGCTGTGAGCTCTGGGGATTATTATGGGACGACACACTTAAAGAGGCCATGTTTATCTGAGACGGAGTTGCACTGAGTGCTTGTGTGACCGTGTTGACATAATGTAGAAGTAAATAATGCTCGCGGTCCTTGTGCTGCATGTGTAATGTGCACTAAAGGCCTGGCTCTGTTCTCGAGGTGCTCGCAGGGACTGGCAGCATGTCGTCTCCTCTCATTTGCAAAATAATGTGGTGCTTTACATACGCAGCAACAAAAACACCCTGCATTTCTCTCTTTGTAATGTCAGCTACTTTACAGCATGTTTTACATAATGATTTTGGCATAAACAAAAATGACTGATATATGGTATACTGTGCATTGTGTTGTCGGAAAAAAATTATTAAAGCAAAAGTGCATCTACAAGTTTGTGTGCAAGACCCTAACCCACTGCGTATCATACTTGGATATTTACAAACCAAGTCATAAGCCAGTTCTCATAACGGTGGGAAATGCATTCTCTCCATGTGACCCATCTCAATACTGCTTGGGCGTCCTGTTAGGAGTCGACTTGGTCAAGACTACCTTAGGCCCTGTTTACACGGCAACTGTGGTCAGGAAACCATACCAATTACAACTTTTTTAATCTGCATGTAAGGCAAGGCAAGGCAAAGCAAGTTTATTTGTAGAGCACAATTCGTACACAAAGGCAATTCAAAGTGCTTCACACAACAGGAAAAAAATGCATTAAAATCACAAAGACATGACAGAATAGTTTAGGACATAAAAGAGAAGAGTGCAAATAAGATCATTTCAGTCATAGGTACAGCCAAACAAAATAGTTTTTAGTTTAGATTTGAACAATGCCAGAGTAGAGGCCTGTCTCACATCCTCAGGAAGACTGAGGATGGCACTAACATGTCCGAGATGTACTTTGGTGCTAGACCATGGAGAGACTTGTATACAAGTAGAGCTGCTTTGAAGTCTATTCTCTGAGCCACAGGGAGCCAGTGCAGAGACCTGAGCACAGGACTAATGTGATCGTACTCCTGTTGGACCTGAGCACAGGACTAATGTGATCGTACTTCCTGGTTCTAGTCAGGACCCGAGCAGCAGCATTCTGGATGTACTGCAGCTGTTTTACAGCTCGTTTGGAGAGGCCAGTGAGCAGAACGTTACAGTAGTCTAATCTACCAGAGACAAATGCATGGATAAGTCTCTCCAGGTCTGGTTTAGACACTATAATTTTGATTTTGGCAATGTTTTTTAGATGGTAAAAAGCTGCTGATGTTATTGATTTGACGTGACTGTTAAAATTCAAGTCTGAGTCCATTATTACCCCCAGATTTCTAACTTCATTTGTAGGTTTTAGAGTGAGACTCTGGAGGTGACTCTTTGTTTCTGTGGGCCAAAGATGATGATTTCAGTCTTGTCTGAGTTCAGCTGGAGAAAATTGTTTTGCATCCACACACTGATCTGTTGGATACAGTGACAGAGTGAATCCACTGGCCCATATTCACCTGCCGTCAGTGATCTGAGTGTCGTCTGTATAATTGTGATAGGACACATTTTTGCTGCGTATCAACTGACCTAACGTAAACAATGAGGTGCGAAGAGAAAGACTTTTAGATGTAAAAAGCTGGAGTGCATTCATTTTCCTGCAAATGGCACTGTGCTCCCTACTGCCTCACTGCACTACACGGCAAAAGTACCAGTAATTTGACTTTTTGTATACAACTTGTAGAACTTTTATACTTTTCACAGACATTCCTGGCGCACTCTAAAGTAAAAAGTTAGTGATAATACATGATTTTCTGACAGTTTCTTGTGTAGATAAAAACCATATAAGGCCAGTGTTATAATTTGCAATGGGTGGTCTCTTGCACACTGCCTGCAGACTGCCTATCGCTGCCCAGCTGAGCTCAGAATGGCCTCCCATCCCTAAAGAAACTACCTCTTCCAGCATTTGAGTATGGAATATGGAGTGTGGATTCAATGAACATGTTGCTCGTTGTCGTGAGGCCAATCCAATATCAAAACATTGCAGATTTGTGAAAACTCATGGCTGTGTGTGTCTTGGAGTTCACCTATTTTGTGCCCAGAAGAAGGAGACGATCCCTGGACCTTCTTGTACTAGTACTAGCCACTACAGACTCATTTACGTATGTTTCAAACACGTGCAGACACGGGTGGAGGCTGTGTTGTTCTGTCTCCTCAGAGCTTATGGATGCATAGCAACATAACTACATGTGCTTTTTCTTCCGTTTTGGTACAAATCTCCTCCTGACTTCGAGTAGCAACTGGTGGTAATTTAGCACAGATTTGACATTAGAAACAGATGAAAGCAGAAATGCAGTGAAGGCAACTACGTGGGAAACGTACTGAGCTGTTCATGAAAAAAATGGAGCATAAATGAGCCTTAAGCCACTTTGCTACCATAGTAATAGTAATATGTTGTGTTCACGTTCTTAATCAAAATCGTGGCTAGAGGTACCAATATTCTCTATAATGCAACAGGTTTTTGGTAAAATTGGGTCAACATTGTTTATTTTGTAGCTAAGTTATGTTGAATTACCGGTTGAACTTTTATGCACATACGATAGCGTAATGGCACTTCATTTTGCTTTGATATTTTAGCAAAGCGCTGCCAGATAAGATCTTTGTTCGATTTTTATTTTTGCTGGAATTGGTCTACTAAGTACAAAGGGATCGACCTTTCACCAAACACAGAGACATTCACATTTGTCTTGTTATTAATAGCAAAACAAAATTACATTGTTAGGAAGCATTACCTGCCACCACAAAGCAATGCACTTTGTTTTGTTTCCTACCATTTTTAATAATTTGTTCTCCTTTGGATTATTGAAACAGAACGGAGTCGTACAGGTACAGAATGTCAGGAGGTTAAGTGCTTATGGAACAGACTCGCCCCCTCACCAAACACAATAAGCTCTCTCTGTCCCGGAGGAGAACACGGGCCTCTTTTCCGTGCTACTGCAGAATAGCCAACAGTAGTGCCGACGCCGCGAGCGTTTCCATCACACTACACTCAGCATAAGTTCTCAGAAAACAGCAGGAGGCCCAGGTATGAGAGCTCAATGTCTAACTTGCAGTGTACCTTGAATAAACAGAAATCGCAGCAGGTGAGAGAGCCAGGCCACTGAACCATATCAACTGTTCAGAATGTTTTGTTTTTTACAAGAGATTGTCTTAAGGCTATCAGTTAAAGATTCAGAAATGTATATTTGAAATACACAGAGCTATAGATTGGTTTTGTACAATATAGCAAGCAAACTGTTAAGGGTTGAATTACTGACTTAACACGAGAACACACATTTTATTTTAGGTGTGATTTCTGCTTCTGAAGTGGTTTGATTCTGACAGGTGAATGAAATAAAAACTGCATTTAAAAGCAATCTGAATTCTACATCTAAGACACAACATACGCAGCGCTCCACTGAGGAAAGCACACATTGAAAAGCAAACAACTACGGATAATTGCCCGTGTAGGGTAAGAAGGATGCATGGCACGTCCAGATTGCCATCTCAGTCTGTGGATACCCTAAACGGGCACCCATTAAAGCTAAACCTGCCAGACCTTTGAAACCATTTCTACCAACTCTTGGATCACTTAAAACCCACGTCATACTGTTATATCTTTGGGCGAGACACATCCTTATTTTTGAGTAATTTTTTGGATGCAAGATCAGTCCTAACTCATTGCGCACTCGTCCTGGACACATGATTTCCTAAAGTAAACTCAGGTAATGGGCCATAATCCTCAAAAGCCATCTACTTCAGTTTGCCTTTGTCCGATTTTATTGTGGAACATTCTAGGACAAAAGGGTGAACACATTTATTTCACCTGCCAAAATGAACAACTCCGGCCTTATCGGCTACTACAAGGAACGGTTATGTGAGTGTTTTTGGCTTCACTAAATTCTGATAATGGAGTTACATAACAAAAGGCTCTGGATTCTGGTGCCTAATAGTCTACACAAAGACTCTGTTGTTGTAGCTGTCATTCACTCTTTCATTCTTCAATTCTTGTTTAACCAAGCGCACATTTAGGATACTTCACGGACTTTGTTTTGCCGTCAGCCCGCCTCCATCTTATTTCTGAACTTTTGTGACCTGGTACATTTTCTCGTTACAGTTCCATTCTCTTTCTCATCTTCGTCACCCACCCTCGTCCTCCTCCTCGATTCCGCTCCCCATCACACCCAGAATCTAGCAATGTAGAAAATTTAAGTTCTCCCCGAGGTTTCTACTTTCCCCACAGGGTTTTGCAGTTTTTCCTTGCCCGAGAAGGAGGGTCCAAGGACAGGGGATGCTGGGACATTTATTCATTTGCTAATTTCCTGTGAACATTGTTCAATCTGCTTCTCTATGTCACTGTCACCCTTTGAGACAAAATGGAATTGAATTGAGACCTCGGGAGGTATACCGATGACGTCACAAAACTGGGAAAGTTGGGAGTGTTTTTTGAGGCTCAGAGAGGAGAGAACTTACTAAACAGGATTCATCAAACGAGTGTGACTGAAGCGAAATACCACTCCAGGTACGCGTCTGATGAGGCAACAGTGATACAAAATGGTGTCCTTTAATGGTGTTTTTTTGTCTTGCACTTGCCCGATTCTTACACTCTAATCGTCAAGAGAATTTTGTCTTTTATAGCATAGTGTCCAATGGCCAGAGAAGGCTAAGGGATCTCCTCATTATAGTGACAGTGTGTGGGATATTGTAGGTCATGAAGTGAACACCTTTGACGATGGATCAACGCGCAAGACCCAAAATGACAAAATTGCTGAGAAATTCAAAGTTGTGGCAAGTGTTAAAGAAGCACTAAGTCACTGAGAGGGTAACTGATGAGCGGGCTCGCCTTGCCACAGATCTGACCTGTAACTTGGCCCGGTGGAATCATCTGTTCATCGTCAGGTAGATGAATAGATTTAATATATACTGTGGATTGCTCCAGGCAAAGCCTTAACATCACGTCACATCACCGGAAAAGTTACGAGGGCACCTTTAACCGTCATCTTTTGAGGCACTCAATATATAAATATTGTATATATACTCAGTATATATAAAATGATTGCTGGAGTACCTTAGTGATGTGTTAATCAACACCGTGGAGGATATATGCACGAGTCATTCATTAATGCACATCAATCTTGTGTATGAAGTTTCAGGATTTAGTCTTATGTGACACCTTTCCGTTATGGGGCGCCACAGAGGAGACTTTCAAGTTTTCTGCATGGAGCATAATTGTCACACAAGTTATTTATGCCAATGGATATTTTAGTCTTTTGGGGCTTCCGGGACACATTTTTTTGTTTGGGGGTTGTCTTAATACACAAATTTCTATAAATCCATTATTTTAAGTTTAAAAAAATTAAATGCCAAGTAGAGGTACTCAAGAGCATGTTTAAAGGTAATTAACAATACAAATAATGCACTATATGTGTCCTTTAAATGTGTTGTTACCAATCCGTGAGACATTTTATGAAGCCTTGTGGGGTTTTGCATCAGATTTAGTCAGAATGGGACTCTGATCAGTAGAACAGTAATCTGGGCACTATTATCTGGGATTAAGGACACATTTTCTGTGTTTATCGCAGCAGGGTTTGGGGGATTATTCTTACAAATTATGTTTTAATTATTCAATTCTGCTGTGTTCTGACTTTCTGTTGTAAAATCTTATTTTTTCTAGGGTTTACCAAACAATGACATAGCTGTTAAGAGTCACATGATGTTCTCCTAATCTCTCTACAAACTTTCAAATTGGATTCTATTTTCTGCCTAATTGGGCAAATGTAGAGAGAGACCAGACGGAGTTATTATTTTCATCTTTTCATAGCAACATGGAGTAGTCTGCTGTTATTCTTCCTCCTTATGCGGTTTCCATCTTCTTATTGTTCTTTTAGTCAGCACAAGTGGCTCACAAAAATGCAAGATTTGTAAAGACGCCATCACTGATCCACTCTAAAGTCACTTGAAGACAACTATGCTTTGAAGAGCTCTTACTCATCAGAACCTGCTCATTCTAGTGATTAGCTATGTTCTCTATAGATCGCTTTGCCTGGAATGTTCCAAAGTATAGCATTAGATATATCTATCCCCATTTAGACTAGTTACAGGCCAGTGGCTCATCTATAAAGGATTGTGTAGAAATTTTGCTGAGCAAGTGCGTAGTCTAAGCAACCACTAGAGATTTACGCCACGCAAACTCCTGATTTATAAAACACTCCATGCACTGTCCACCAAACACTTAGGGCTTTATAGATCTCACATGCAGCTGGTATCTGAGCATGTGAACCCACGTCACACACCTCAAAACGCTTCAAAGGGCCATGCAAAGTGACTTATGAATTAGATTTACATAAACATGAGCCGATAATCAGTAGGTTTGACCGGGACACGCGATACAGAGAGAGAGGGGCAGACGCAGCAGCAGTCACATCAAAGACTTTATGACAAATACACATTGTATTTGTAACAACTGTCCCTCTCTAATTAACTTTTAAAGTAGTAGTTGCCTACTATTTAGCCACAAAGCTATGTTGCAGATATTGTCTTGGTTGTGTTTCAGACTCGTATGTTTGAATGAGATGTGCGTGAGGTTTGACCATGGCTCTGTTCACGCACATTCATACGTGCACGTGGAGGTCCGAATGGTAAAAGGAGGGGGCAGTGACACGGATGCTCTTCCTGACAGAGCGAACGCAGCAGGAGAGATATGGATTGATCAACAGAGGGAAAAACACTTTTTCTGCAGAGACAAGTGAAGGAAGAACAAAAATACAAAGACATGTAGCTCTGTCTCTTATTCTGACAATAAAACTGTGTTTGGAAAGTAAAAACATTGGTTACTTCTGTGCGTGCGCACCTGAGTCTGACAGAGACAATTCATTTATTTAAACAGCTTGCTCTTAAAGGTCCCCTTATCTGTTAGAAAATAATGAATGGAATTCTGGGTATGAGTCAGGTTCAGAGACAGGATCGGGTTTGATCATTTGAGTCAATCCAAACTCCAGCGCGTGATGCGGGAAGACAAATGAACATGTTGGATCTGCATCATGTCTCAGAGCTTCATTAAATCAAACCTTGATCATGTGCTCCGTCTGAAGGAGTTTTCTCCAGGTTCGATCGTTGTTTAATAAATGCATTTATAGATTATAGATTATAGAGGATCTTCTCTGTAGGGTCACAAACACAGTCTGATATCGTCACAGCGTGGACTGAGAGAGAGCGCCGGGAATGTGCACGAGCGCGTGCGCACGGGTTCATCTGTGTCATGTGCTGTCCAGAATAATGAGTGCAATAAACAGCCGGCTTCTGTTTTAATGTGATGATCTTTCTGAATAAAATGATTATATTCCTCAGACTCTCTTCTCCTCTCCACGAGTCCCTGTGTCTTCAGACTTTGCACAGAACTTACAAGAGGGTCTCAGTTTTCATAGAGATAAGCAATGTCCTGCACCTCGTGGAAGTTTTATAAATACCAGAAATGGCGCAGAGGGCCCCAGATCTGTGACAAGGCGAACCTGCACACAGTTGGTTTTTCTAAGTATTTCTGAGCAGTATACAGTAAATACCTGAAATCAAATAAATGTCAGACAGACAATTATATTAAAAACTACATGCATTTCAACATGTTTCTACAGGAACATCTAACAGTTTTTATGCAAAATAAGACTAGATATTTTGTTGTTTGTAGAGCAAATTAGAGTGCTTAAAAAATTGCAGCCTTTGTGATTTGCTAATGGCGTCCATTCCGATGTTGATTCGATTGTGATTATTTCTTACACCATAACACTAACCGTCACTTGGTTTAGTCTTGGTTGAGTACAGATTTATTTCTAGGTTGAGTACCAGGTTAGTCCCAATTGGGGTGTGGATGTTTAAGCAAACACACAAGGCACTTTTTAGTTGTATTGCAATATTATTTACTCATATTTTAATAGAGCATACCATTATGTGCATGTCTCTTTCCGCTGGTAACAGTCTAGCATTTGATTATGTTGAAAGGGCTTAACGTCAGCACAGTAGTTGCTTGAATGATCATACGGAGAGGTTTGAGGTGCAAATAAATAGGATCTTTACATACACAACACTGCTCTGAAGTTTGAAGCAACAAAACCTACCACCATCTTGGAAAAAGAGAGTTTTGAATCTTCTAGAACATACATTGCACAAATCCCAGTCATTTAACAATCAATCGTTACTCGGCCAGAGAAGACGTCTGCTATTCGGTGCCTGAATGCCACAGTCGCTCCCCCTCACCTCACAGTGCAAGTCTCTGTACAGGGCCCTCCTGCAGAGTGGAGAATGGTTTTCGCTACAGCTTTCTTCTTTCACCATTACCCAGGCTGTCTGTGCGAGGATCAACAGGCCAAAGTCTTTACCGCCGCAGATACAGGCACCCTTATCATTTGCATTTGCATTCCGTACCAATTTTCATCCTTTCAAGAGCACCGCGCTATTTCCAGTTTCCACCTGGATTGTTCGTATACCCTCAGGCTAAAGATCAAGCTAAATGTCAAGCAAAGAAAAAGGTGTAATTATGGCTTCCTTTTTGGGGTTCTTCTTTTTTAAGTTATTTCACACCAAGTTTATTTTTTCCCTCGCTCTCCTAAGTAGCTCCCATGCTGTGACTGTTTCCCTGGATAAGAATGTAGCAAGGGCAATGGCTCACATTGTGCATGTCTTTAAACTTCAAGTCATCTACTTAAGGAAACTTTAAATCATGCATTGCTATAGATGGTCGGCCAAAGGAATGTGCATGCTGATGGGGAAGCTGATAAATAAATGAAAACTTTGTCCATAAGGAAAGGGCAGACTAAGCTTTTTCGATTGGTCGCGCACTGGAAGCTGTCTGCAGGCATTGATGGTAGGGATTGTCTGGCAGCGGAAAAGAACAGTTGATTCCCTTTTTATTGGATCTTTGTTGACCTGTTTACAGTCCATGCTCAGTATTGTCAAATCTTGAATGTCACTTCTGTTCTTTAAATCATTAGTCACATTGAATTGCTTTTTGTTATTGTAGGTACATAAAGAAGAGCAGATTCTTCTAATGAAAAGGTTATTAAAGTGACAATTAACTTAAGGTATGGATTGTCATGGATGGTTCAAGTTTATGTTATTGTTTCGTAGGCCTTTAATCCACCCTTCAATACTAAAATGTCATCCTATCAATTGTGCAATTCCAGTAGAATTTGTCTGGAATGTCCAGAAGTTCATCCCTCTATTTTTACCTATATGCAGATGATGTTCAGATGGACATGATTGACAGGTGGATTAGCCAATCAGGGACACATATGGTCCATACGTATCAAAACAAACAAAAAAAATCACACGGAACTGAAAAAATTTCGCTGATTTCTGCAGGGTCAATGAACGAAGCACAAAACTGTTAATCTGAGGTGAGAGAAGTTTGAATTTTGCACTGAATGACAGATATATTCTTAATGCACGGTAAAGCAACTTGAAACAGGAGCTTGGCAATTGTTACAACCGCTTTGCAGGTAAACTAAAACTTTATTATTAAATGCTGTTTCATACTTACTGCAACTTGAGAAAGCAGAAAGTGTCTCGCTTACACCTTATTGATACGACCACTTTAAGATGATCAGACACCCATTGTCTGAAGCGAGGCACATTATAGTAACAGAATATGTCTCACCTACTGTAAGCGACGTTTTTCTTCTTTGGAACAATGTGCTGCTTATTTCTACAGTGCCTATGAGTCATTGAGACTGATGGCATTGATTGGTCATTGACGGCAGTGTCTCTCATCAAGGCAGCACTTGAAGTCCCATTGGCGTCATCCGTGTTGTATAGAAATCAATAATTGAGGTAGAAATACTTAAATAAAAAAAGAATTGCATCCTTTTCTTTGTTCATAAAAAATAATAAATTGATTTCTATTTTACTGATACAGGTTGTCAACATATACAGTATATATATTATTTCTATGAGCAAACCTTAATGCGTTTCGGGCCTTTTGTCAGCATTTCATAAACATAAAACAAATGATGATAATATATATCCCAAATATGATAAAATTTTTATCATGTGGATACAACAGATGTACATTATGCTAATCTTAGACTCTTAACTAAGTAAGAAATTCAAACAAAATCTAGATGTTCTAAAATTCTAAGCTTTTTATGGACATTCTAAGATGTTTCTCGTCCTAAAAATGTACTCACAAATGTAATTTAGGTTTTGACCACCCTACGTGCCATTTCTGTCATGTTTACACAGTAAATATTGTAGAAAAAGATTCAGTTGTAGTCATCTGGACTTTATATCCTACTCTGTGAAAGCCCTGTCCACAGGGCAAATAATCAATAATTGATTATCTGGCTTTTTCCTTCTTACTTCAATATCCAGACAAAAAATATTTTTTTGCCAGATTTTTCAGGACCAAGTCCAAAAGAATGGCACCCATCACATAGAAGCCAAAACCATATTTTGACCTATCCCCTGTTGGAGGCCGCTTTCACTGGCCATATTAAAACTCCCTGTTCTCAAAAGTACTTCAGTTTAGCCACATTTTTGGATAATAACACTATTTGATTAGTAAGGAGCTCATAGCTGTGCGAAGAGGCTAATGCGTTACCATAAATAAGTGTGCCAAGTGGATTAAGCACGTCAGCCTAATACCGCCGTATGCAAAAAGCTTTTTGATGTGGGAAAATTACTGATCCTACAGCGCTGATAGCATCTTCAGACATTTAATGGTCTCATACAAAACAAAGCATTATATTAATATTATTTTAGTTGAAATACTTTGCATAAAATGTCATCCATGTTAATGAAAAAGTTAGAGCCGTGAGGCAATTTGCATTTGCATTGTAGAAAAACAGCATAAAATTGTCGGCAATCTAAATGCGTTTTCATCATGATCTTGTTCAGCAATGCGTTGGAGTTGAACATATAGAAGATGTAAGGTCAGACCTGGATCATGGCAGTGGAACACATAGAATAAAAATCACATGTCCTGCTGTGATGAATCCAGAGAGTTTGGGCATTTTACTTTTTACTTATTTTTGTTTTGTATTTTTCTAGTTCAAGTGCCTTCTAGTTTGGCTAGTCTTGTTATTTTATCATATCAATTTAAATGGTGGTTATCCAATTGGTCTTAATTTTATTTTCTAGTTTCTTTCCCCTGTTGATCTCCCTGTTGATCTAGCCAATAGTTTAAGAAGTTCAATGGAGCTAAAGTTGACCCTTGTGGAATTTTATTTGTAACACATTGCACAGCTTTACTGCACTTTAAGGCCCTATAAAGGCTAATACTTTTTTTTAAGGCATCATTTTAAATGTGTTCAAATATTCTTGGCCCTGCAGTAATTCTATAGCCCAAATTATTGCCCAAATAGGAACTTTAACGTTTTTGTATATATACCTTTTCTCCATTCAGTCTGCCAATAGATCACCCTTCAAAAATGTAAACAGAAAGAGTTTTGCAAATGCATGTGATCAGAAGAATTTACAGTTTGCACTTAATTCAAATTTGTTAAAAGCAGCATTTTGATACTGCAATAATTTCATAGCCCATAGAGTTATATGTGATTATTACATGGTACATGCTGGAACTCTTTCCCCTGAGGTCATAGTTCACACTTTTGGGAGAGCAGCCATAACACAGCTTAAGGATTGTGATAAACTTACAGAAAACTGAGCCCAGGGCAGTGCAGGTCAGACAAAGTGCACCGATGACAGGTCCATTTCTCCTCATCTGTCCTCTCATGTCATCCAGCGATGTCACTATTCAGTCAAGAAATACAACCATGATATCTCCTACCAAAAACAAAACATATGAGGGAAGTTTTTCTAAAGCATATGATCAGAAGTTGTTCTTACTTATTCCAATGAGAGCCGGAAGATTCACACCCAAACAAGAAGATATTGCTCAGATTTTTTACTTATTTAAACATAATATTGTAACGAATATCCCTTTTATCTCCATGGAACCTAGATGGATTGCACCAGGAAAAAAGATCTTATTGTTAAATGTATTACCCCAACAAGTAAATTGTTATTAATAGTCCATTATAATATTTGGCCTATCGTTAAACAACAATTGCAAATTTTCATTTTATTAAAAAGACTTTTGAAAAAGTGAAAATGAAATTGTTTTGATGTTTCAGTTTGCATTTTAATTTTTCCAATTTACTTGCAAAACATTAAATACATGCTTTTTCATTATTGACTTTCTGTGTCTATTCATCAAGTTCATAATTGGTTGACTTTTTATTATGTGTGCAACTATTTGATAAGTTTACAGCTGTCTGGACCAGACCGCCAGAGCACAAATAAATCTGAAGAATGGGACTTTTGGGGGAAGCTAACAAAGCCACAGCTGTCAGTCTTCCTTAATGGCTGTCCAAAATGTCACTTTCCTTGTTTTGGCCATATGTCATTGTTTTGGTAACCTAGACTGCAGGGAGGTTTGACGCTGACAGAAGCTGGGCTGGGAAAAGAGAAGCAACCAAAAAGATACTCAGGGCAGGGCCGGCCCAAGCCTTCCGGGGGCCCTGAGTGAAATTTTCCTTGGGGGCCATCACCGCATCATCAGAATCAGTTTCATTGCCATTGTCAGTGAACAATTCACAAACTAGGAACTTGCTTCGGCGCAAACAAAGCGCACCAAAATACCAGGGCATCCGTTTGTCATCTTGGTTAGTTAAATATCAGCGCCTCACGAGCTCAAATATTGATGACTCAACTTGACATTCCGTTGACATCATCTCTACTCCCTGTATAAATAACACACCTCTGTTGTTGTTATAAATGTATTTGTAGATCCTTAGGTGTTAAGGATCGATAACCACATTAGCAGTTTAAATGATACAACAGGGGGGTCTGGGGGCACTCCCCAAGAAATGTTCGGACCTTTTTGGTGTATTCTGGTGCATTTTAATGTGGTCCAGCCGGGTAAAGTAAGATTAAAATGTTGAGGCTGTAATGCTATAAAACTGTGAAACTGTGCCAGGAGAAAGTGACTAAAGCCAGATATTAATACATTAGTATACTTTAACTATAAATTCTTGTGTGCATAGTAAACCTATTTTTATTTTATACTATAGTAAATTTAAATTGTTTTCTTTAATGCATGCCCTTTTGATTTCATATATATTTGTGAATTTTGTTCAATGACAATGGCAATAAACCTTTTCTGATTCTGATTCTAATAATTACTCGATGCAATATTGGCTATGAAATATTGTTACGGTCAAATTGTGTTCATAACAAAATAAATGTACCTAAAACATCAGGCTATATGTTGAATACCAAGTTAAATACCATGTACTGCTGGAGGGTCACAATGTGTTTGTTAATACTGGTGATAACTAACTGAATGGATTGCAATAGCATTTACTCAACATAACACAAGGAAGGTCAAGTACAAACTGGCCAAACATCAGAACTACAAATATGACAGTGCTATAATTGTAAACCTATATGTTAAAATGTACATTCTCTATTTAACTGAAAATGTAAAAGTACTAGTTATCCTTACTAATTTATCTTTTACTGCTCCTGACTGTTCCTTCTTGCCAAAGTGACAAAACAAGTTACATTCAATTAAACACATGGCAAAAGCATTGATTGATTAACAATTAACACTGATAAAACTACACAAAAATGTTAATTCCCAACAGAGAATGAACAGAACGAGAAGTGAAGATCCACACCTAGCCGGGTGCTAGCATGAAAAGTCTGCGTTTCTGCCACTTTGCCACTTTTATATTGTAATATATATATATATATATTTTTTTATAACTTTTATAACTTATAAATTATTATAATAGGCCTAGATATTTTTCACAATTTACCAATTTATTATAATTTATAACAAATAGTCTAATGGTGCTTTTTAAATTAATTGAAATATTTTATTGCTCTATTGAAAGTTGATTAGAATATAAAGCTGACATGAGATGTTTGTTATTTTAAGAACATCACACACTGGACTCTGACTTTCCTCTGCATAAAAGAATGCAGCGATGTGATTGGCTGATGGGCGTGGCATGCAGAAACCTTTACGTTCCTCTCGTCAGTCAGTGCTGCGCTTATTTCTTATGAAGTCAAAGTAAAACAGACATCACGAGTCAAGACTGATCTGCGGTTAAGGCTTTCTCAGCGCTGCGATCTGACGCACGGTGATGCACGGGCAGCGGGTGTGTCTGGATCCTGTGTGCTGGGACCGAGAGGAAGAGAGAGGGAGCGAGAGAGAGAGAGGGCGAGAGAGGGAGAAAGAGGAAGCGAGAGGGAGAGAGATGGAGAGAGAAGGAGCGAGAGGGGACGCGAAGGAAGACGCAAACTCCCAATTCATTTGAAACAATTTCTTAAAACCCACTCATCTCTAACACACGGGGGGCTGCACTGCTCGTTCTGTGTGAACGAGGGGCATACACTGTTCACTCCAAAGTTTCATGTCAGAGGTTCTGGTCTGGACGAGTCAGGCTGGCCACAGACTCAAAGTTCAGCCTTGGTTGCCAGTTTGTAATTACAAAGAAATCGCCAACGACGCTTACACTTGGCATAAGTCAGGTGGCCAGATTGGGGGCCCTTTTAACGCCTTGGGGCCCTAAGCTTAGTTCACTTATAGGCTGACTCCATTGTAGAACTAGAACTTTGAGTCTGTGGCGGCCTCTGCATGTTAGATCTGCTGAGACACTAGAGCAATTTAAATCTTTGTTAAACCTTACCTTACCTTTTCTCTTTGGCCTTGTAACATGAACTGAGCTGAGTCATTATTTTTATTAACTTTATGTGTATTTGTAATCGATGGTATTTTATGTGCTGCTAATGTATTTTATTACACTTGTCTGTACAGCACTTTGGGCTTTTAAAGTTGTAAATGTACTTTAGAAATAAACTTTGACATTGAAAACACTGCTCTTTCAGTAGATTGAATGGGAGCGGCTGATTTTAGACGCTGAGCCATACACTGGCTCTGCTGATTGGACAAGGATATTTCTGGGCTTTTTAATGCATTGCAACTTCAACTACACCACTTTTTTTCTTTTTGTTGGCGGTGTATTGCACCCATCTCCTTAATGGCGCGCCGCCCTTGTAAAGCACTTTGAATTACTTTATGTAGGAATTGTGCTTTAAAAATGTACTGCCTTGTGCAGAGATTCAAAGAAATAGTGCAACATAGCAGTATTTCATCAAAAGTGCACAATGACATTTTTTGGTCGAGAGTATGCCACATTCTCGATTCCATGGAGATGTTATTGTTTTGCCTGGAATGTTCCACAGTATGGCATTAAATGTATCTATCTTTTTTCATCTCAATACAAGCCAGGGACAGACCACCAGAAAGAGTCGCAAAAATGAACCTTTTCAGGATTTGATATGCTTTGTTCCCGTTTATATGTGTATATTTATATTAATTAAATTCACTAAATTAATGAAGCCGTAAATATCAATGCATCTTAAAAACGAGTCAGATTAAACATTAGCGACCCTCACCTGGTACAAGTGTGCTTTTAAAGAGTTTAAAATGTGCCATAAATCTTCAAAATCCTGACATCTGATTCACTTTCCACCTTCTTTTAACATCAAATCGTGTCCTTGGAGATGTTTGTTTATTATAAAACTCTATTCCTATAATGTATATTAATATTGACAATTATGATGTGATGTGACCTTGATTAAATTGTGTAAAAAGAAAAAAAAAAAACATGTACTCTAACTAATGTGAAGCTGTTTTAGTCTAATTCGCCCATGTAAATGGTATAAACACCCAAAAATCATCGCTTTAATTTGTGTTTGTTATTTTATTAAGCACTCAGTTATGCAAACTCTGTTTTTGAAAAGCATTTGTGATTTTTTTTTCTCTTTAAACTCTCTCACACTTAATTAATATATTCATAAATAATAGCAAACAAGTTTAATAAAGATTTTGAATTGTTATGAGACAATGTTTAAATCACCCCCCAAAGAAAAACCTCGATTGTTTGTGAATCCCGGTACGCAAAAACAATTTACTGGAAAAATTCTTAAATTTTTATTTTCAATGCAAATTCCACGCCACCATCACTGCCAGTGAGGAGTCTTGTGGTGCATGCTGGGATAGCGTAACGACGGCAGGAGCTTTATAATGCACAATCAACTTTAAAGAGCTTTTAACGATGCAATTGTTTTCCTTCATCATTAGTTTACTCAAAGTTCTATTCCGATTCATTCATGCATGTTTGTGTAATCCTGTGTTGTCCTGCAACTGAGGCTCGAGTGATTAGAAAATTCCTGTTTTCACCTACCCCCAATCCCAACCCTCTTCTCTGTGCTTAGTTAGTAGTTAGACTCTGAGTCAGGTCTAAAGGGTTCAGTAGCTATTGTTCAAAATTAAAAACATGTAAATTGATATCCACTGCTTGACTTTGGGGAAATGTCACTATGAAGAGGCGGAGTTAATCAGTTCTGCAGTTTTGAACAAGACGTCAAGGGACCTACTGCAATTACGAAGCCGTTTTAGATCAACATTGCAGTTTACAACGAACATATTTTAAAATGACGAACTTCTTGCGTTGCAGTTCAATATAAAGTTCCAGGATAAAAAAGCATAACATGTCTCCTTTAATCTTGTGACGTCCCTTGTTTTTGAAATGTGGTTTGGACGATTTGATTACTTATGAAAAAAGCTAAGTACTGTAAGGTCGAGTAGACTAATCCTGCAGTTCATACAGGCATAAGAGGTGTCGAGCCTGTTCTGGTGTTACGGAGAGGCTTTTTGGCAGTTCTTGCTCCAGTGGTCCCGCTCAGTCCGGCAGTGATCCAGCCCGCTCAGTGTGAACGTGGACCTTTTTTGTTCACTCAACTCTGTCTGACCCTCCAGCTCCAAAGAGAGGCTTCAGTTCGGCACCACTTGAATTCAATAGCTTTTATCTACTTTCAAAGAATCTTCTGGTGGTTCTTCTGTACTTTCTGGCTACCATTATCCATTTTCAAACCATATTGCACGCCTCGTATGCCTGAATCTATGCTGTTTACCATTCGAAAACTCAAATTTGAAAAGACATTACTCTTTCTAAAAATCCGGGGCGGCTCTATCTTTCTCTTCTCGGTAATAGGCTCATCACTCCTCCTCGGCCCGCTCTCCATATCTTTCACGAAGCAGAATAAAGCGGCTAATGGGCCGTGGAAATAGTGGCACCAAAGACACATCTCCAGACACAGGCGTTTTCACTTCTCTCTGGGTCTCTGTAAGTGAAAACAGTAGACGGGTGGGTTATTGTTACGGCACACATGCAGATTACAGTGGGTCGATTCAAGGGACGCCTCTCAACAAAGCACAGTTGGGGATTATAGAGTCGCATATCTTAAAGTGCCTTTTTAAGATTCTATGGTGTTTTGTGCAGTCTGTTCTTCTGCTATAATGTAAAGGTATGCTTTGCCTAGAATGTTCCACAGTATGACATTAACTATCCATAAAGAGCAGCAGATAGTTCCAACAGGCCAAATTTTCACGGTCTTTGTTTAATCGCTTGAGCCTTGCTCGAAAACACTTCCACATGTACTGTTAGCATATTATTGAATGAATGAATAAATTAATGACTAAATTAATGAATCCATCAATAAATAAATGAATGAATGAATGATTCAAAATGGATCGAAAATATCACAGGAATTGGCCCATTTGTTGATTAACAGACCAATAAAGTACATATGGGTAGCAAATTTGTAAAACCTGTAATAATGGCTCATACAAAACTTTTCCTGAATATTTTCTAGAATGGTCTTGATTTATTTTTTTATTATTTTATTTATTTTTTAGAACTATAAGACCATATATTAAAAGAAACTACAATTATTTTGTTTTGATTGACCCCCCCCCCCCCCCAAAATGTTTTTATTATTTAATTGTGATATAGCGCTTTTTCCTTAGTTTCAACATTGAGTTTGATATTATTGTATCGTGACAACGCTAGTATATTGACAATAATCATTCATCAGTGCAGCCAATGTATTTCAACTTTGCCATGCCAAAATACCACGTTAATTACTATACTGTATGATTTGAATCTTCTCTTCTCATTGTGCTTTTCTAACCGTACATATTCTGTACCGCTACAGGTTTACATCCGTATCCTCGACAACGAGTGGAACGTGTACAGACGCTACACAGAGTTCCGAGAGCTGCACAACCTCCTGCGAGCACAGTTTCCTCAAGTGGACACCTTCAACTTCCCGCCCAAGAAAGCCTTAGGGAACAAGGTGAGTCCATTGTAGCACCATAAAGCCTGTCCAAGCGCGCTCAACCGTCCCCTCTTCAGCCCATAAAGGGAATAGATTTCGAAATGAGTCGTTATTATAAGACGTTTTCTCATAAGGTTTATGTGCGGCCGTAAAATATGGCATTGAGTTGTTATATCAGCAGCTGGCAGTCGGAGTGTCACGTCCTGGTGCGATGTCACTGTACACTCAAACATTAGCTGCCTCTTTTTCTGTTTTGTTTGAAAAGAGAGCATGCGGTACAGGTTGTTTAAAGTTGACAAATGATGCTAAATCAACTCGGCAACTTCTCGTCAAGGCACAATTATCGCGGCAAAAATTCGAACATTCTTAAATGCACGATGATGCAAGATCAACAAACCACAGCTTAAGATCAGATTTCCCACTCTTACTGTACGGTGGATCTTAGCATATGCCACGCGATGTAAAACAGTGCTCCTGCTGCCCCACTTGCACCTCGCATTTTTTGCTGACACCAAACCTCGCTAACAACCTCTTCATTTAATCCTCCGTCCGTCGGGACATCATTTGGTCCTGACCTGGATTCTGCGGCAGGAAGTCTCCCTCCTCACTTCCCCCCTCATTCCACGGCCAAAAAAACCCATGATCGAAATGCCAATCGCCACTCCGCTTCAGGCTCGTGAAAGTGCACAGACTGAAGCACGTAGACTGGTGCCCTGGAAGGTTCCTTCTAAAGCCTGTTACTAAGCAGGTGTGTGTGAATGATTGGGTTTTGTGTCTCTGGGAAGCAGAAAATAAGGCCTTCTTTTGTTCCACGCTGAGCACATTTGAAAAAAGAACACTTCCAGCTCCTGCTCTCACATCAGAAGACAAAAGCGCAGGCAGTGATTGATTTAACGTTAGCTGACATGAAGGAGGCTGCGTTTCGAGAGCTCATTCACCGTCATACCTGGTTTAGTCTGACCTCTCTCTGCGGCTTTACATAACGTATTTGTGCCTCAGAAATGTACATGGTGTTGTGTTTTGTTTTCTCTTTCACAAACACGCACGCGCGCACAAGAGCACTTCACAAGTTAGAAAACAACTTTAAACTAACAAATGTTTTTAGACTATTTTGATTTAAGGTCTATACACCCTAGGCTTTAACCATTTCAGAGCCTGACTCAACCTGACTGCAACACACTGATTCATTTGCCATATTGACAATTGTCATGCATATATTTTGTTTGTCTGTAGCAAAAAGAATTTCCCCTTGGGGATGAATAAAAATAATTGAAAGCACAGGGGCTGGGGACAGTTAAAGGGGCACTAAAGGCATGTATCCATGGAGAAGACTGAGACCAAAGCGAACCAGTGGAAACATGTGAAACAAGGAACTGTATCGAGGTCTAGCTTCCAAAGAGTCTGGCTTGTTATGGCTCCCGCAAAGCTTTTGAGTGAGGTGATTGGACAAGAGAGAACACAGACTCGGGTGAAAACAAGACGGCAAAAAGCAAATACAAATACTGTGGGCAGGGCTTTCACAGAGTAGGATAAAAACAGACTTGTTTCACAGATTGAGAATGACTCTTGGATGAGAGTCAAAACGTATTGTTTTTTCTAAAACAGAGTCCAGATGACTACAACCAAATCTTTTTCTACAATGGAACACTCCTGGACGAATGAGGGATTACACCGACACTTATGATAAATTGCCATATTTCCCGTGATGGTAACTTCTACTACATGCTAAGCAAAACAAAGCTTGTGTGTGTAAGCAACATCTGATTCCTGTTTATCGATGCATGGCCAAACGCAGAGTGAAATAAATGCAGAAAAAGAACCGGAAATTCTTTCTTGTTTATTCTAGCTTTAACCATTTACTCATTTTATTTATTCATTTGTCTACAGCTCACTGGTCCTGTTTTATATTCTTTTTGTTATGTGATCTTTTTGACAATGTTGAAATTACAAACACTTCAACTTTATATGCCTGGTTGATCCTGAGACAAGTGCTCCAGGAATTAACTAGTCAGTTCTTACTGGGATTTATGAACAGTTTATCTTTCGTCATAGTTCTAGTCTGCAGTATACAAAAAAAAATGCATTCATGTACAGAAATCATAAACCAGGAATCAAAAAAAGTTTGGAGGTACTCAAGTAAGCATCAACCTTTTGAACACTTCACTAAAGACAAACAAAACACTGGGTTTGAGGAACTTTGCTGCAGGTGGAACTTTGCTTACCATTTCAGACACTGTCCAGTTTTGGTGGTAAAAACAAATGAAATGAAGGTGTGTGCATTTTCAAAGAGGCCCCAGTATACACTTGACTTGACTCCTCGAATAGTGTGATATTGTGCCTGCAGTGTCTTGAGTGTGTGGTGGAGTAATCACCCGGCTTGCTCTGCTGTGTTTTTTTAAAGTTCTATGCGTACCATGTTTATTTGTTTGCGAATCTCCGGGAGCGCTGTGAAGTGTCGGCAGCTCTCAAGACCTCTGTGCTCAGGTGAAGAATGGGGCAGAGCTGCAGGAAGTACATCAGATTATTTTTTATATCAACACATACAAGTAAAGAAAAGGCTAAAGAAAAGGAAGCCAATACCAAATAGCAACATCTACCACCTCTATACAAGTTCGGCTTTCTCTATTGTGTGAAAAATATTGTAATTTTATGGTTGTCACACAAAAGGAATCGTTAATACATTTTCAATACTCTTTAGTATTGAACTGTAACATAAGTAGATCATCATTCTACATTGTGTTCATTGGAAATGCAATATTGATTTAAAACAGCTTGGTAATAGAAATGGGTCCATTGACTTCCTGTTCAAAAGTGCAGAATTGATGAGCCTGTTCATAGTGGCATTTTACCGTAACAAACAGCAGGTTGTCATTTACATGTTTTTATTTTTAAATTGCTACATGACATTTTAGAATCCTACGTGCATCACTCAAAGTCTTTATTTTTCAAATAATCCCAACTGATACATGGATGTGGGCGGGGATAGAGGCTAGGTGAAAACAGGAAGCACTTTCTGAGCACTGGCGCCTCAGTTGCAGGACGGTTCAGGATTACTCAAACACGCATGAATCAAATACTCTTTACTTTGAGTAGACTAATGATGAGGAAACACCGTTGGAACAAGGTTAAAAGCTCATTAAAGTTGATTTAGCAAAGTATGTCCCCTTTAAGATTACATGAAGTGACTCTTTGTATTTTGTTTTACTACATGACACTAAAGGTGCATTGTGTTTATTATTTCTTTGTTTGGAAAAGGGTGTGAAGAAGAAAAACAAAAGAAAAATGGTGGGCTGAGATATGATCTACCTTCTGTTTACAAGCGTCTCATCAAACCATGGCAGAGATAAAATGCTAAACAGATACTCGACAGCTGGAAGAGAGCGCATTCAGAGAGCAATAGTGTATTATAACAACCCAAAACTGTGAGTGAGAAGAACACAATCAAGCAAAAAGTAACCTAGGACAAGGCAGGTTATATAAAAGTATATAGCAGGATTATTCTAGCTCAGGAGAGTATCAATTCTTGATTCTCAAACCAGGACCTTCAGTTTGAAAATGACTTTTCATGTAATAAAGTGAAATAAATTTGCCCTCAGTACAGATCTATTGTAAAAGCAATTCTCAGGGTCAAAATGAGATCACAGTGCGCTCTCTGCATATAATTATAGCGTTTTATTCTCCATGAAGCAAGAAGTGCGCTGTTAGCATGCTAGTTGTTATAGTGATGGCAAAACTAGCTAGCTTCCTCCGAAAGTTGTGGAAAGTGCTCATAAATTCATCACAGTAAATAATTAGGATGCTCAGAATGCATTACGTAAGTGAGCAGTGTTAGTGTAAGAGAAAGTTTAGAATGAACTTAGTTTTTTTACAGTGCCTTTAATAATGGGCCTTTGAACCAGAAATTGAAATGTTACCGTAAACATTCTTCTAAATAAATTCTTCATACCTATTTGTATAAGTACAGTGAAGGGACAACTGTATTTGTTCAGGGTATTTTTTTTTATACCAAATTGTAATGATTAATTTGAAATGCAGAACTTGGCATAAAAAGTAGATTGCAGCATTTGTCATTTAATGTCCAGCCACTTTTGGCTCATCATCATCTGTCTGAATAATGAGCCTTGGTCTAATTATCTCATCTGTGCAGCTTTTTTACTTTTGAGTGCCTGGTCCACCTTTTTATCCCTTCATTCCTGACGCTTTAAGCACAGACTCCGACAGATCGCACTTTGATTCACACAGACACAGAGTCTACTATGCGGTGCTAACAGTCAGGAATGCTAATGTTAGCTTTGCTTGCCGGTGCAGATCTGAGGTGAGAGGAAGGCCGCAGAACAAACCTGTTGAGTTGAGTTCTGCTTTTGGATGATGTCAAGATTCAGTGAGACGGTGCATCAAAAAGACGATGAACCAGGATTAACCTTTAGATCTCACCTGCTTGAATCAGAGCCCTTGTGTGGAACATGGAAGACATAATGAAATAACTTTGTCGAAAAAGATTCAGTTGTAGTCACCCTGCCTCACCTTGAGTGCCTGTTTAGCATCCGAATGCCCCGGGCGTCTCCATGGATGCTAAATAGGCACTCAAGGTGAGGCAGGGAACAATAGAACAATAGGCCCATCCCAGTTTCAATGGGCCATTAGCAGGAGGTCCCGCCCTGTGGGCAGGGCTCTCACAGAGTAGGACCAGTTTCAATGGGCCATTAGCAGGAGGTCCCGCCCTGTGGGCAGGGCTCTCACAGAGTAGGATAAAAACAGGAGTTCTCAGACTTGTTTCACTGATTGAGAATGACTCTTGGATGAGAGGTGAAACGTTTAGTTTTTTCTAAAACAGAATCCAGATGACTACAACTGAATCTTTTTCGACAATGGAACACTCCTGGACGAATGAGGGATTACACCGACATAATGAAATAACCATGCATATGACGTAACAATAGTCAAATTAAGTTATTGTAAACCACCGGTAATAGTTTTGTTTGTTTTGGTTCAGGCCTGAGGATGGGTGTGTAAATTGGTGATACATTGTGCCTTAGACCCCCATTTCTGTTCAGAGATGGATTGGCTTTCCTTCTCTTAGCATTAAATGTCTTCACTCTTAAACTTTTGTCCAGTTGAGAGAATAAAATGTTCTTTTGCCATTGCACCTATGAAAGTTCAATTGACCATCATTCTAAGATCTATTTCGTTTAAAAAAAAATAATAATAATTCAAACAGTGTAGTATAGATATTTTGAAGTTGACTTTTTCTACAGTAAATCACAAGCTTAAATGAGACACTTTATACAAAGAGTTTTAACCATGTTATAATTGCTTTATCTTTATTTATCCAGCTGAAGTTGTATTTAGAGGGGTTCATGCATGGTCAGTAATCGCTATTCCCATTTTTCCTAGACTCTATACACGCCCACAGCTCTTCATTCCCCCCTTTTTTTTTTTACATTACTGCCAATGAAAAACATAAATCCACTGTTTGCTACAGTGAACATACTGTTTGCATGACTAAGCCAGTCCCTTCTACATTCTGTTTGAATGCAGAAGGGTCAGAAATGGACCATAAAGGCAGTAAAAAAAAAAAACTCTCCTAACTTGGAACGGTCCAACCACAGTTGCTAATTTGTACCTCGGAATATTCTCATAACATTCAGAACTAAATTTATAGCTTATTTGCCCATAGTTTAGTGTCTATCGTTTAATTTGAAACTATATATTTTTGGTGAATTTAGTTCAAAATAAAGGAAATCAAACCAGTTTTACACGTTTTAACAGTATAATAATTTTTGTCCATTTAATTTTGCAGTGGGGGTCCAGAGTAGAAAAGTTTGAGAACCCCTGTTGTGGTGCGGCGCTTGGTTGTGCGTTTATGGGGTGTCGTAAAGGGGTGTCGTAAAGGGACTGGCGAAAATCAGCGCTGCAATTTTCAGCCCAGAAGTCAGCAGACCCATTTATTTTATCAAGTCGTTTTGGATCAATATTGCAATTTAAAATATCCTAAATATAAAATAATGATTGACAGGTATCATAGATCATAACTATATAGCAGACAAAAGCATAATGTCTTGCAAAGGCAATATGTAGTTGGTGACTCTTTAACAGACTCAAACTTTTGGATTTGTGAAACTTTGTGACCCATGTTCTTTTTGGTTTGAGTTGTCAACATCTACAATGAGACATAACTGACTCAACTATGAGTTATGAAGCCGTATTTGGGTTTGATTTGATCCAAGACTTGCATCACTGACCAAAAAGGCAACTACCCAGACACAGTGTTACACACCCACAAAGCAGAGACGACAGTCATCCAAAGTCTGCCATGTTGACTCAGATCCTGCTGGCTCTACTGAGGAACACCTGTTGATTCTCTGTCTAGAGTTCTTCACAATCGCCTGACTTCACCACTAGATGTCACCGCTCCCTGTAGCCAGTACAGTAAACACTCTCAAGAGACTGTTCATCAGCTTTCATTTCATTTAGAGGAAGTGTCTTTTCCACAACAGCTCACTGTGACCTGCATGACAGTGGTACCATGTGTCACTCCGCATGTGTCCATCAGCTCTTCTTAATGAGCTAATGGAACAAACGCACTGAGGGCTTGGGGCCAGACTGTCCAGCTGCGTGTTCTGGCTCTACTCATGATTTACTCACAGATCTCGCTCTGGCCTCTGACCGCTGCTAACAAGCTGATTTGTAAGAGCTCAGACCAGCAGGCTGGCTGCATGTAGGGAGCTGTCAGAGTCAGCTGTCAGCGGTCGTCACACGTGCACTTTCTACAGTCGTGATGGCCTGTGTCCACGAGGGCTTTTGTTCTCTTCTTTCAGGTTGAATCAGTAGTTTTGATCCATTGTCATCTGCTGCGCACCAGATCCATTTAGAGATATCCCAAGGCATATTGGGACCAGCTAATCGGGCAGATATGTTGAGTTCTACACATAAAAATGCAAAGCACACTCAGGTGGCAGATGTCTAAACCTTTTTTGATTTAGTTTAGATTACGCTTCGGCAGCTTTGTCAGATAATTTTTCTTTCTTTCTTAGGACCTCAGTCAGTTTCATTTGAGTTCTACACATTACCAATTTGGGGGGGCTCTCCCTGAAAGCGATTGAGATGAGGTGGAACGTTTCAGCAAATACTTCAAGCTGTACGGGGCGAAGATTCACAACAGCAAAACAGAGGAAAACCAAAAGAAAAGCATCTTTCCCATCCACAAATGTACAAAGCGCTTACCTCTGCACTTTTTGGCAGAAGTTCTTGTGACAGTGTGGCTACAGTATGTTTGAATTGGTTTGTTTGAGCTCTTTACTTTTGGCTTCCATCCAAACCCCATTGCTGCCCCGTGATTGGTCCAATATCCAACTTCTTTGAGCGTTTTCTGTAGTATTGCACCTGAACCTTACCTCACACTGTAGTTGTAAAACAGGCAGTGTGACAGGCAGTCAGCAAGAGATCCATTCAAATTACATGAGTGTAAACAAGGCTTGGAGGAGATGTGGAGGAGCAGCGGCTCTACCCCAAGCTCCTCACTGTATAGGGCCACTCAGGCTACTCAGACGCAGATACTCTTTTTAGGGGCTCTATTAAATTTAACTAATGTAACCGTGACCTCATAATTCTGGTACAATATTGGGGGATGGGTAGGAAGTCAAAAATGGTCACACATGATGGGGACTTTGCTGGCCTCAGTGTCATGAGATCAAATCCTACCTCTGACCATTTGCTGAATGTCTCCCTTCGCTTTCCTGCTATTTCTCACACATGTCCAATAAAGCCTTTGAACGAAATATCAAAAACATTCTCCCTTTATCCAAGTTGAACGCCATCATTAAATTACTCAAAAGAAAAAAGACTGGCTGTCAGAAATAATCATTGGACAGGGTTAAAACAATAACTCGGTGCAGATCTTATCACTTTTGCATTGATTCGCAGTGGAACCTTATACTTAATCTAGCTCTCAAGAACAAATCACAGCAAAAAACAGCAGCATTACACAAGCGCATCCCTCGCCCCTGCGCACATGTAAGAGAGCCGCAGAGCTGTGCCAAGGCCGCTCTAATTAATTCATCACAAACTACAAAGTGAATTATTAACCACTCTTAGTATGTTGTATTCACACATTATGCAATATACATGTTTTGGGCTTTTAATTACAACAGTGGAGACATTGTGGAGGTCCGCGTTGTGATGATTTATGCATAAAGATGGGGTGGACTATGTGTCGGGCAGCTGTGGGTTGGATACATGCTAAATGTTGACCTTGTTTTGTTGCCAACGCTTTCCGCTCTGATTGGATTTAAGAGCACTCCAGGCTCACGCTGACTCAGGTGGAGGCTACTGTTTAATGTTACAGGTTTTATTGCTACTGTAGGTGTCATAATTGCATGTCACAGTTTAAAAATCTAATTAGTTTCCTTTTTAATAAAAGTTTAATGTTTTAAATTAGTCTTGTGTATTTGGTTGCATATATCATGCTTGAGTGCCACTTTTATGTCTGCTCTGAGTAGTGAATATACTGTTATTGTGTCCTTCGCTGAGGCAATTTAGCAATTGTGTATTTTTATAAAAGTGTGTGAATCTAATACTTTAATACTACGCATGTTATAAATGTTAAACTAAGAAGAAGTATACGGTTGATGATTAGCCATGATTTAATCCTTAATAACTGATATTTTGACCAAAGTGTTTCTTTTGCCTTGCCTTGCGCTACAAGAGAGCGCACAAGTGCGCCCTTACAACTGTGACGCCGCTGGATGAATAATAATGTTCGCTGACTCTCAGTAATAATGTATTGATCTCATAAAAACTGAGCAAACCTGAGTAACAATGCAGTTTTTGTAGACTAATATTAATATGTTTATTTAACTTGGTTCTCGCATTAGTGAAGAAAACAGACTGATTATTCAGCTCTTTGTTTGAGATGGAAGCTATGACAAATATGGATAATATGACATAAAAACGATAGGACAAACAATATGACCAAAAAAAAAAGATACAACAAAAAATTCAAATCACGATTTTCTTGCAACCAGATTGCGGGTTAGATTTTATCGCAATTCATAGAAACTTAGTATATTTATATTGCCATTTGCTTCTTCTGAAAGTTCACATTGCAATGGGTTAAATCCAACTGTCACTCAATTCAAATCTTACTGAGGATGAACAATAGGAGTTGTGTGTGGGGAAAAGTATCTTTATTTGAGAATTGCTGAGTGGATGTCGATTTTGATTCTCATCCCTGTGACAATACGCTTAGATATTTATCACCATATTTCCCAGCGTTAGATCTTTTACCTGTTCAAGCTAAGACAAGCAGCTAACTTCACCGTGATTCTTCTTATAAGATTGGCTTATTCATAACGACTCTTCCGCTGCTCTGCGTTTAATCTTGCTGTGCAATGTGGTCTTGTCTAGTGGAGTCAAAAAAGACCTATGCCTTAACGTAATAGGTTGCCTGACTTTTGACCGTTAAGATCTTTGGTGATTTTAAATGTGCACCCCTAATAACTACTCATGTAAGCAATTTTGTTGGTTGGTTGTTGATCCAATTTAGAATAATCCAATCCAACTATATTTATAAAGCAAACAACACCAAAGTGCTGTACACAAGTGAGAACATGCATTTTAGTGAATAATAGGGCGTCTCTAACTGCCCTAACTGCTCCTTTTTTGACTGAGATCAACATTTCATCAAAGTTCATTTCTTTGTTGTCTTTTAATTTTGTTTCTTGTTTGCCTTTTCTCGTTCTAGTGACTTATCTATATCCAAATGCACGCCACATTTCTCAAGTACTCCTGTTACTCCCCATGCGCAACTGAAAATGGCAGCTCGAGATTTCTAATTGCATTTTGAGGGAAGTGTTTAATCACCTACGTTTTATTATAACAAGAATATTACATGCAGGAACTCTGACTGCCACCGCTGCTGGAAACATAAAGACTAGAAAGCAATGATTTTTTATTGTTTTGAAAATGTGTTTTTATACCATAGGGTGCATTTTTCCTTTTTTAACTTAAAAGTCTGTTGGTTTGCCTGGTAACATTCAGCTTTTTCACAGTCTTGCCGGTCCTAAACCGCCCTGAGCAGAGGCGGTAAATTCACTCCATTCCGAATATGCGACTACTTTTCCGCCAGGCTTCCATTGACGGCACCCCGTCCCGGCTCTCTTTGTCCCCTCAGAGCACTGACATTTAGCCATGGTCGGCAGCGGCGTGAGATGTATAGACAGTCACATCAGTAAAAACAACCATGGCAGATAAGGATGTATATACTTCAAAAAGGCTTATCTCCAGCGCCTGACATTTTTCAACAGCGCGCGAAACCTAGAGGAGAAACATTTGACTCACTCATGGCTTACAGAAAGTCCATGCAGTGCGGGGACATGTACACAGGATACAAATAGTGGACCATTAGATTACTACAAAAGACACCCACTAACGGGATTTAGCAATGCATTTAGGAAGAGAAAACACGTCATCTTGGGAAGACTAAAGCAGAACACCTCACTCATACGGACATACAGTAACAACAGTAATATATGGACAGAGCGGGCTTCAAACGTCACAACTTTGACCTGTAGGATAAGTGCTCTAACCACTACTACTTCAATTTGCCCTTCACCAGCAAGAAGCAGTCCTAGTGTAGGCCTGTAGGCTTTATTAACAGGACACTGGGGGCATTGCGGAATTTGAACTCAAAGTATTTTCAAGCTTTTCCCTAAGGTGTCTAATTTAAAAATAATTAACTAGACAAACTGATAAATAAGGCAGGGGTAAAGGAATTTCCAGAATATCTCAGTATTTTTTTCCTATACTCCTTGATATCAGTCTGATCACCGGTTTTAATCTAAATTCAGATGGTTGTGATTGACAGGTGGATTAGCAAAAGCTCAGGGACATGCATGGGCTGTTCTTTTCAAAACAAATTATGACTGCTCACAGGGACTGAAAAAAAACATGCAGAATCTGGTCAATCTGAGGGGAGAGAGGTTTGATTTTTGTTCTAAATAATAAATTACCAATGAGTTCATTTGTTTCACATGTGTCACGGAAATAGACAAATCTGATTGCACAAGTTTCCGTTTGAGTTTGGCTTGAGGCTCGACGGAGGGAGGGAGTGATGACCAGACTCACTCTTTGTAAAATATTGGCTAAGTGTGTATTCTGGATCCCCAGGCAAGTAAAATACTGCACTTAAGTGGTTGATTACACAATCCAGTCATTTTTTTGTGTTGTACTGGAACTTTAACCAAGACATTTAAGGCTAACGCACATCAAAGCACGGCGTGGCGCATCATTTGACGCAGGTTGAGCACGCCATTCAACACACACTGAAGGCAGCATGTCACAGTTTATTCTAAAGCCGGAAACCAACTTTTGGGGTGCTTTAAATAGGATTTTTTATCTGCAGGTTACTGATAAAAAGAGAGACATAGTGTGAGGCAGTGTGAGCAGATGAAAGGTGATGGTTTGAGCAAGTACTAGTGCATTATGTGAGAAACTAGAATTTTCTGTGGACAGAGAGAAGCAGGAGAGGAGCAGGTGCTTTCTCTGCCTTTGCTGCAGTTTGCGTCCCTCTACTCCAACTTTACAGCCGAGCTTTTGTTTATCTCAAAGCAGCATGTCTGTTCTCATTGCAGGAGTGCAAATAGCATGCGCCGTGTCTGAATTGGGAACTTTTTGTTTGTGAAATGTGTTATATATATAAAATGGATTTTTTGGAAAAATTGGATAGCATTGGATTGCCAGTCTCATAGAAGGGTGTTCATCTGAGCCCTGTTGTGTATCTGGACCAGACTTCTGTAGCTGGTTGTGACAGAAAGGCCACTGAGAGAAATAGCTTCCAAACTGTGCAACTGGTTCACAGTACAAAGATGGCAGCAGAAAGCTAGATCTTACAGTGAATCTCTCTATTGTAAAGTATGTGCACACGCCCACCATTCAGCTTGCTAATGCTCCAATTCCAAATGCTAAACTGTTTCTTGATTGGCTGTTCTGTTTGCGCAGCGTACCTGACACGAATAAGATTAGCCACATTGGTTGATGAGGGTGTTTGATTGTTGTTTTTTTATTAATCAAAGAAATCAATATTTTCCCTGACAATTCTCTTGTTTTGCCCAGCACTTTTCTGCTTCATTTATATTTAGATCCTGTTGTAAATGTCCACTAATTCTAGAACATGTTTTTTTTCCTATTCATGAATTTCCTATTTTACATTTTCCTGTTAAATAGTGTGCTTAAAGTAATACGGCCGGATAAAGTTTTCAAAATGCCTCCACTGGAAAACTTAGGTTGTCCTAGCTATATTTGTAAGTCTAATAAACAGTATCTGTTCTTGATCATTTTTTGATGAGCGTGTAATACAGCCTGTGCGCTGCAGGCGGACAATTACACGGCCCTGGCACCCACCGTGACTCTTAGGCCGCACTCAAAAAGGGTGTTTACAGGTGGACCAGAGACCAGGAGCGCACAGGAAGTACAGACCGCTCCAGAGAGGGATCAAACAAGTTCAGATATGAGTAACTGCACTTATTTAGATCTCCAAGAACCAAACACACGAAGGATTGGCTGCTTGAATTAGACGCGTCGCACGACAAGAAAACCTCTGGTGCTTTTTTTTGGAAAATGAAAGACTGAATTATACGTGATCATGAAGATTGACACATGGAGTTTTACATGGAGTTTACTGGTACATGGAATAAAGGTGGACAGCCGAAAACGGGCATGACATGATACATTTTTACTTGAAAACATGAGGACAGTTTCAGATTCTTGCATCTTATCTCAAAATAAGCCTGAATGTTCTGACGCCCCGTGTCTACATAAAATGGGTACGTGTGGAGAGTTTTCCAAAATGCTTTCTCATCGTTAACATTTGTCGCTGGGAATAGCCACTCCCAACACATGTGAGTATCCCAGCCCTTCCTAATGGACAGTGAGGAGGAAGGCAATAAAAAGTTTATGTGGCCACAATGTATGTGCTTATTTGAACTGCATGATGTCTGTGTGTAATAAGATAAGTGAAAAAGACTCAGCACTGTTTGGTTCACCACCTGTATTGGGTGTTTCTGTTTTCGAAATTGCAACTTCACAAGCAACAGTGTGGTTGCAATTTTTATTTTTTATTTTTCTAAATCAGCGGTTTTCAAGGCCGCTTTATTTCTGCTGAGGGCTAAAACATGCATGGCTGGCATCCTTTTCGCCTAAATGGGGATTTTTATTGTATTTATGGTTTCTTTCTCTGCCTTATTTCCAGAGCAGTGAGGTTATTAAAGGAAGATTACGTAATATTTCAAGTGTCTGCCACTTGCGGGTCTCTATAAAGATTTTACTGTTCTAAAATGTTCCACAGTATGGCATAAAACACAAGCAGGTGATGCCACAGGTCCGATCCGTAAAGAGGTGAGCCTGGTCACAGTAAGATTACAAGGTATTTTTGAGCAAATAAACACACATGCAAACTAATTACATCTCTATGGAGACAATCAGGTGGTGGATCCTCCACCAGACAATTTGTATTGTGCACCTTTAAAAACTATTTCTGTTTTCTTTTCTTGTTATAAGAAAAAATAAACCAAATTGTATTATATTTCCCTTAATTCGACTGGCAGCCAAAAAAATATACTGTTTTCTAAAATACATTCTGTTCATGTCAGTTGTCTTCTTAGGATTTTATTAATCATGGTTGATTCAAAGACAGAAATTGTGTTATTATGGTGATCTAGTAAATGCTAAAACCTATCTGAGGCCGCTGAGTTCCTTCTGCCAGAAATTTGGGTGTTGTTTTTGATTGCTTTTTTAAGTTTGACCTGCAAATTAGCCAAGTTGTTAGATCTGACTTTTATCAGCTGCGCTTGCTCAGTAAGGTGAAACAATATCTCCACCGCACTGACCTGGAACATGTTATTCATGCTTTTATAACCTGCCGCTTAGACTACTGTTACTCCCTGTATTCCGGGTTAGACCAGGCCTCCACCCACCACCTGCAGTCAGTCCAGAATGCGGCTGCTCGTTTGCTCACAGGCATCAGAAAATATGATCCCATTTCTCCTGTGCTGGCTTCTTTGCACTGGCTTCCTGACAGTTTCAAGATTGATTTTAAGATATTGTTGATGGTTTTCAAATGTTTGAGTGGGCTGGCTCCTCCTTATCTTTCAGAGCTTTTGTCTGCCCATGTTCTTAGAAGAGCACTGAGATCAGCAAATCTGACGACCTTGGATGTTCTGAGGTCACGGTTAAAAACCAGAGCAGTAGCAGGTCCCAGACTCTGGACTAGTCTTCGTCAGGGTTTTTGCACATTCTCCAATTCATAAATTATGGAGGGGTCTGAAACTTTCATGGTAGGTGCACTTCCACTGTGAGAGACAGAATCTAAAAAAAATAATAATCTGGAAATTAACTTGTATTGTTTTTTTAATGATTTAATTGTCTGGAAAAGCTGTTCTAAAACTGAATGCAAACAATGAAGTGAATCAAGTGAAAATGCAATGTACTTTGCGTTTGTCAGCGCTCCAAACACATGCTCCTTGCCTGGCCAGTTGATTTACCACCACGCTTTCTCTCCTCACACCTGTGTCTTCTGGAACAACTGTAACATCCTTTTCAAGAACAAGTCACTGTTTTTTGTCTATGTCAAACAACTATTCAATATCAACGGACAATTAATGAACTACTCGTGATGGACGCAATACCAAAGCAAATTCTGATGCTGTTCAGAGGCCACACCTTCAACTCCACCAAGTCAAACACTCTTTGATGGAAACTGCTGTAGGGAAAACATGCTTCTCATCTTCACCATTAAACCGGAACGGCAGGATCAGAACCCTCTTTCAAGCGAAGATTATGTTCACCATGACTGGAGAGGCTATGTACCAAATATTCCAAATATTCCGTGGGAAAAAGTCTGGACCTTGCCATATCGTTTCTTCATCACAAACAAGCAGGGAGAAGTATCATGCAAACTCCTACGTTGCTGTTATCCAGTCAAAAGCAACCTCACGACATTAACGAACACAACGTGTCAATCACACTCACCTTTTCTGGTCATGCGCCAACACCGTCACCTTCTGGAAATATTTTGTCAGATTCATTCAAAAATCTACCCCCAACTTTTGTTTCAGTTTTCAAGACATGCTCTTTGGTTTTTACAACAATCTCAACAAACATTACGTTATAAACCCACTGATAATTCTGGCAAAATTCCATATCCATAAATCCAAATTCTTAAACAAGACACCGCTATTCATAATCTTTCACAAAGAAATCAGCCTATACAAGCATTCAACTCTCTCCTCCGAAAGCCATGAAAACCAAAGAACTACTCAATACCTGGTCTGTATAAAACTGTTTAAATATACTCTGTACTCTGGCATCACCCCCTCCCCCCACTTTTCTCCTCGTCATTTCTTTTTCTTTCTGTAGCCCCTTATATAAAATAATTGTTTAATTTTAACCTGCTGAATAATTAATACAAAAAACAAACTTTTATTTAAAAGAAGTAAAACAATGTAAATATTTACCACAGGTGCTATCCCTCCTAACAAAGTCATAATTAGAAAACAGGAGATCAATTGTTTCTCTCAAATCAACTTTCAACAGTAAAATGGAAACTGAAAGTATTTTCTCTATTGTTTCTCCCAATGTGCAGAGCTTAGCTAGCGTGTTTACTAACAGTAGGGGGAGATAAAGGAAACTTCAAAGCACCGCACAATAATTCATTTCCTCTCCAAACTTATTTAAGGATGTAAATGTAATCAGTTCAACTGTGTGTGATCACAAAGTCTGTATCAGTGATACAGACTTTCTTTTTTTAGATGTCATGTACCAACTAAATATTTAGCTTTAGAGTTGTAGACTTTTATATTTGCCATTAGACTGTTGCAGCCCTTTCGCTTTTTAGATTTATTTGGAGTTCTTACAGGAGAAAATGCCATTACTTGCCATTGACTTTGAAATTCTGAATGCTGTGATGTCATCTGCATAACCTCTATACGTCCTGCACCTGTACTTCTGCCTAACTGAGAGCGATGGGTTGCATAATAGAAGGATACAGGCTTCAAAGTATGGCTGGATGTTGGCCAGGACATGCCCACCTGTCATGTGTGAATGCTTATTAGCCTGTCCGTCCAGGGTGGCTACAGGAAACTGCCCTGTGTTCCTGCACAGGGCCACTATGGATGTGTCGCCATGTCCATTAGGCTTATTACCACGAGGACATGGGCGCAGACAGCCGGATGGGGTGTCCTTTATACTGCCGGACGTGTGCTGTGAAACTCGTGCTGGCATCCGTGGCCTAATCTGACACATCACATTTACCCCCTCAGAGCCAGGCCGTTTTACCCAGCATGCAACTGGAGCTACACTCTCTACACATGATGTAAAGGGTCGAACTGACTGAAGAGTTGATCTGCTGGTCTTTCACAACCATTGTCTCATCTGCCTATCTGTGAAGAGATGAGAATGTTGCAATGTATTATCAATGTATTATGCAAATGCTTAAAAATCATACAGTATAACACTCAACTTGAGATATTTCTCTGTGTTTCACTTGTCATTTCTTTTTAAATGAATGATTAAGGTTGACTGATATTGCCATGGAAATTAATTAAAGCAGCGATATCTGATTTTCAAACAAAGTAGGTTTTCAAATCTGTTTAACTAGTTTCCAGCTCTGACAAAGCCATAGTACATTGCATTTTCACTTGATTCACTTAATTGTTCGCATGCAGTTAAAACAGCATTTTCAAATACTTACTTTCCTCACTGTATGTGTTTTTACTATTTAATTACATATGTTCGGCATTGCACCTAATTTAAGATGAATTTAAGATGGTTAAGAAAATGATGAAATTTGACTTTCACGTTCCCTTAATTTATTCTTGAGGTAAAACATTCGGTGTATTTGTCAGGTTAGGACCTATTACTCAATCATGCTTTCCTACATAAGATACTGTATGGAATAGATGATTTATGAGTAATCTCTATGGTAATTTGATTCAAATGAATTATTTTTCCTCTAGGGGCAATTAAAAGGCATGTAAAGGAGACAGATCCCTACATGATTTGCATACAATATAAAACATCCTGTTCATGTCAAACAGCAGAGGATAAAAACGTATCCGGGGGCATTGCATTGTACTACACAAAGCGGTAAAAGTTTATTCAAGAAAAGCTCTTTGGGCCAGGTTGGGCTCCTGCTACCTTCACAATGTTAACGCTGGCGTAAGGAGGCTGTACTTGGCTGCTGGTGTGGGATGGTGCAAGTACATATATGGTGATAGCATTTGAACCAATAACTTTTAAGTGTGGCATCCACTTGTGAGGGGGATTTTGGCATTCATTGCCTCATATCCAGGCAAAGAAAGAGCAATAAAACGGTTTGATTTTCTGTTTTTCAATTTCTTTCGAAAATTTAGAAAAAAATAAAAAAATGAAATTGAAATACTGCCCCGGAGCGTGGATTCTTTATTTGATTGACCTTTATTTGGTTTGGGCAAAGCAGATGACTCTCTTTCACCCCTGGGGAATGGACTGTATGTCCGTGCGCTTTTTCCCAGTCTGCCCGTACTAAACCAAGACTAAACCAGGTCCAAAACCTGGAGGCGCTGAGCACTGAATGCGCTACAGTCCGCGCACACATCTCTGCTTGTAAACTTGACTTGTGATCCATAAACGAGGTCAGGCAGCAGCAGAGCCACGTGAGCAGATGATTCCGAAGCGCACACCCCCAGACTGCTGCGATGATCCGCATCTGTCCCGGTTCTGTGGTCAGCACCAGTGTGTCCACCTGTGTGTGAGTGCTCGGTGGGATGTGGCGTAGTCCGAAGGGCGCGAGGACAGAGCCCACTGTGGTCACCTCAGACGCTAGATGTCAGGAAATTACCTCCTCGTTCTACTAAGATCAAAGGCAAAATATGGCCCCAAATCTTGAAGTTTCAGTCAACGTTGTGTTGACCTTTTTGAACCAGTAAAATTACATTATGCAGTTATTGTGCATGAATTTGGAGTAAGTTAAATGGTTGATTTGACAAATATATTTTGTTGGTTAGATTAGCATTTTAATTAGCAAGTCCATTTGTCTACTATGTTTGCGACTCTGATTGGAGCTGGAGTTGACTCTCCATCTATCTGCCCATGATCTCATAGACGTGACTCAGGGTGGCTATTTTCTGCACTACTTCATTAGAGGGGCTTATTTAGTCTGTCCTCAGTGCTCAGCCATCACAAAAAAGCAGACTACAGTAAAGCATGGGAATAATGGTGAGCCTCGTCATTAGGGAGCATGGACAAATGCATGTGTCATTTATTATTTAATTTCTTCTTGGAGGAAATGTTCAGTGATCCAAGCACATGTTTATGGATGAAGAGGCAGATGAACTATTGTGCACTGATCAAGTTATAGCTAGAAATAGTCATACAAGACTAATTTTCATCATAGGTATGGGGGAAAATAATCATGTTAATCACATTGTAGGATTTTTAATGAATTCATTTTTAAATTCCTCGGTTAAATAAGAATTTGGTCACTTACAAACAAGCAAGATTTCTGGCTCTCACAGACCTGTAACTCCTTCGTTAAGAGGCTCCTCTGTCCTCCACTCGTCACCTGTATTAATGGCACCTGCTTGAACTCGTTATCAGTATAAAAGACATCAACTGTGGGAGCTAGTTTTAGAAAATGGAAGACATACAAGACCACTGATAATCTCCCTCGATTTGGGGCTCCACACAAGATCTCAACCCGTGGGATCAAAATTATCACAAGAACGGTGAGCAAAAATCCCTGAACCACACAGGGGGACCTAGTGAATGACCTGCAGAGAGCTGGGACCAAAGTAACAAAGGCTACCATCAGTAACACGCCGCCAGGGACTCGAATCCTGCAGTGCCAGACGTGTCCCCCTTCTTAAGCCAGTACATGTCCAGGCTCGTTTGAAGCTTGCTAGAGAGCATTTGGAGGATCCAGAAGAGGATTGGGATAATTTGTAATAAGGTCAGATGAAACCAAAATAGAACTTTTTGGTTAAAAACTCAACTTGTCGTGTTTGAAGGAGAAAGAATGCTGAGTTGCATCCAAAGAACACCATACCTACTGTGAAGCATAGGGGTGGAAACATCATGCTTTGGGGCTGTTTTCCTGCAAAGAGACCAGGACGACTTGTAAAGGAAAGCATGAATGGGGCTATGTATTGTGAGATTTTGAGTGAAAACCTCCTTCCACCAGCAAGGCATTGAAGATGAAATGTGGCTGGGTCTTTCAGCATGACAATGATCCTGATCTGCTCTTCTCCCTGTACACAAACTGCTGCACCTCCAGCCACGACTCCGTAAAACTGATCAAGTTTGCGGACAACACCACCCTCATTGGGCTAATCTCGAAAGGGGATAAGTCTGTCTACAGGAGCGAGGTGGACCAGCTGGTGTCCTGGTGCAGCGGTAACAACCTGGAGTTCAAGACCCAGAAGACAGTGGAGATGATCATGGACTTCAGGAAAGTTACAGCTCCTCAGCCCCTCACACCATGACAGACTCCCCCATCACCACCGTGGACTCCTTCCGCTTCGTCTGCACCACTATCACCCAGGACCTCAAATGGGAGCCCACCATCAGCTCCCTCATCAAGAAGGCCCAACAGAGGACGTACTTCCTGCGGCAGCTGAGGAAAGCCAAGCTGCCAGTGCAGATTGAGTCCATCCTCACCTCCTCCATCACCGTGTGGTACGCTGGAGCCACTGCCAGGGACAAACAGAGACTTTTAGCGCATTGGGCGCATTGTGCGCTTCACCTGCTGAGAAGGTGATCAGCTGAAGACTTCCATCTCTGCAGGACCTGTACGTCTCCAGGGCTCTGGGTCGTGCAGGTCGGATCACTGCTGACCCTTCTCACCCTGGACATAGGCTATTTGAACCACTCCCCTCAGGCCGGAGGCTACGGTCCTTGCGGACCAGAACCTCCCGCCACAAGAACAGTTTTTTTTCCCTCTGCCGTTGGACTCATGAACACTTCTAAACACCTGTCATTTTAACTGCAATTTAATCAGTCACTTTCTGCACTACATCTGTAAATTTAACTGTATTTTTTTTTTTTACATAGTAAGCCTATTATTTTATGCTGTTTTCTTTAATGCAAGCCCTTTTGATTTCATATGTTTTTATTACTGTCCATCGTTGTATGTTGCACCTTAAAGCCGAAACAAGTTCCTATGTTTGTGAATTTCGTTCATTGACAATGGCAATAAACCTATTTTGATTCTGAACACATCGCCCGGGCAACGAAGGAGTGCCTTCGTAAGAAGTATTTCAAGGTCCTGGAGTGGCCTAACCAGTCTCCCGATCTCAACCCCATAGAAAATGTTTGGAGGGAGTTGAAAGTCTGTGTTGCCCAGCAACAGCCACAAAACATCACTGCTCTTGAGGAGATCTGCATGGAGGAATGGGCCAAACTACCAGCAACTGTGTGTAAAAACCTTGTGGAGACTTACAGAAAATGTTTGACCTTTGTCATGGCCAACAAAGTCTATACAACAAAGTATTGAGGAACTTTTGTTATTGACCAAATGCTTTTTTTCCACACCAGTAACGGGTCACACCAGTACAGTGATATGCTCTGAAATAAAGTATTTTTTCAGACAAGGTCAACCCCAACCTTTTTCTTTGCCATACAGTACTTGACCACACCCTTACCCTCAATGTCCTCTGGAATTCCGACAATCTGCAAATTACATCTGCGTTCTTGGTTCTCCAGGTCATCCAGTTTGTCAAAATATACACCTTTTGTCCACCGTTTGTCAATTCTGCCACTTTGGTTTGTAAAGCAAAGACGGCGTCTGTATTTGCGTACACTGTTTTTGTAATCTTGTCAGTAATCTCCCACAAAGCCGTCATAATCACGGGTCTATCTCGCTCCTTGTTCGCTCCGCCGCCACATCCGACCTGGAGCTGGAGCGGGCGCGAGAGGCGGCCGGAGCAGTGGCCGGAGCAGCCGCGGAGCCTGTGCCAGAGCCGGTGCGGAGCTGGCTAGCTTAAATGTAGCATTGCCAGCCTGGCTCTCGGTGGCGTTTCCTTTCTTGTTTTTCTTAGACATGTTCCTGAAATAAGTGTCTAGGCTCTTTTGTCTGCTCCCACGTCGAAATCTCAGATCTTTCTACAGCCAGACATACATGTCCGAACTAAGCAGCCATCATCCCAACTCCAGATTTTTAAAATCTTCCGTGCACACCGCACCACAATCTCTGCTTTATAGATCCCACCTGCATCTTAGATCTGTGCACTCGGACCCACATCATGTCACGCCCTCACCACGTCTCCAATTCACCATAAAATGGTTATTCATGAATGAGATTTGCCTAAACATGAGCAACAATCATTAGTGGGTTTGACTGAGACCCAGAGGGCAAGTAAGGGAGGGGAGACGCTCCCCCAGCAGCACATACTCATGAGAGGCTTAATGAGCAATAGCTATTCAGATTAAAACAATAAAATGTATGCAGTGACTCATCCCTCTTAATTTAAATGTTAAACATTAGGGTGCAATTCATGTTTTAGTACGCTACAACATTTAGGCGGAATGTTTTTGGCAAATTTAGTTGTTTTCTTGCTCTGCTTTTCTTGCTATATTTATGTAGAACTTTGAGATGTGCACGAGGATTGGCTGTGGTCTGAGTGATCAAAGAAATATCTGATATAATTTACCCAGCAGTTATTCCACTGAGAATATAGAAATATCTTGCTGTACTTATGATGACCAGTGACTATTACTTATTGACATATTGATACTGTGATAAATTGTTTTGTCTGGTTTAGGGCCGCTCTCTCTTGATGATTCTTGAAAAGTCTTGCCCGTGTACCCTGTGTGCAGGATGCCAAGTTCGTGGAGGAGCGGAGGAAACAGCTGCAGTGTTACCTGAGAATGGTGATGAACAAATTGGTCCAGACTCTGCCAGACTTCAGCGCGCGGCCCACCAAAGAGACACTGCTGTCCCTGCTGCCCTTCTGCCAGTGAGTAAACCCACCAGCACCACACACACAACACCACTGAGGCCTGTAGAAGAGAAGACAAGCAGGCTACGCACTGATGCACACATATAAAGACCAGGACGCCAGTCAGGCTTTTGATCACTATTTTGAGGACGTGATTGATAAAATGGACCACAACGGGACTCAACTTGGACTTGAATGCCATTGACTCGATTCTTGACTTGGAGCCTTGTGATTTGAAACATAAAAATATATGTGCCGCATTTTGAAAACGGTCTTCCCTAGACAGTCGATAGATGTACTTTCCGTGTTTAATTTAATATTTATACAGGAACAAGAGTAACATGTCCCTCCCCATTCCTCTATTTGAGACCAGGACTTTTTAAAGAACCATTTACAAAAAACATATACATTCCAAAAATGTGAACTGTATTTGATAGTTTTGTATGTCAAATCTAGTGGTTTTATATCTCATATCAAAACATAGGACTGGACTGGACTGGACTTGACTTGACTTGGACTTGACTTGGACTTGACTTGGACTTGACTTGGACTTGGACTTGACTTGGACTTGACTTGACTTGACTTGACTTGATCAGAATGCGACTTGAACTTGATCAGAATGACTTGGACGAATGCGACTTGAACTGATGAATCAGAATGCGACTTGGACTTGATCAGAATGCGACTTGGACTTGATCAGAATGCGAACTTGAACTTGATCAGAATGCGACTTGACTTGATCAAATGCGACTTGGACTTGATCAGAATGCGACTTGGACTTGTGGGCCACAGACTTGGACTTGACGGCCAAAGACTTGAGATTTACTTGGACCTTGATTTACTTGAGACCAAAGACTTGGTCCCACCTCTTGAAAAAAGCAGAGGCAATGATGTTATTTTACAGATTTTGCAAGATGTAACTGAAAATGACGGCTTAAAAATAAAATGGAAACCGTAACATAAACAGTAAAATGGTATGGAAAAAACAAAAAAAAACAGTCCCTTATCCTCAACAAAAAAGTTTAAATTATACTTTATTGATTACTTCACTCATATGTAAGACTTTGCAATACTAAGCTTTTTAAAAATGTATTAAGTCCTTGATCTTGTACAAATTTTTCTTGCTTTATTCGCATATTTTTTTTCTCCTTTTCCCATGGTCAAACGTTTATTTAAATGACACCCCATTTGCACCTTCTTCCAACTAAAGTCCTGAGTGTGAAATACTCCTGTGTGTACTATTGTTTGGATGAAACCTGTTTTTGAATTATCTCCAAATTCATGTTTTTCAGTTGAACTATAAAGCATGTTGTGATTAGTTTTTTGTCAGCAAATTTCTTCCATAATGTCAGACAAAATACGAAACATAGTGTAAACAAACGCTCCCCTCCTCTCCCTGCTTTTTGGCCTGCCTGAAAATGAGATCCTGGCTCTCATTTCCTGTCGCATGGCGATGTCATATCCTCTCCACTCATCGAAGAAGAAACAACAACATGTGCGGCGTTCAGTGGCACTACGTGTGTGTGTTTGGGGGGCGGTATGACATTTGCAAAGGCAGCTATCAAACTTCCTCCATCTGCTGACCAGCTCAACTGTCATGTAGTCATCCACGAGTCAGCCATAGGAAGGAACACGTCATTTGGTAACTATGGGAACGTGTATACATTCCCGCTTGTCATCTAAGGCCTATAAAAGTAGTTTCTATATTGTTGACCGTGCAGAGCTTAGCGAGCCTGTTTGCACACAGCAGGGGGAGTAAAAGGACACATTTCGACGTAAATGTTTTGCATGGTTCAGATTGTTCACCTGCACAAAAAACATTAAAAATTTAACTTAAAAGTTTATTTGAATACAATTGCATAAGATCAAATTAAAAGGCTTTAAATAGAATAAAACCAAACATTTTTCAAACACTTTTCTAAATCAGTCAGTTTTCTTAATATCCAAATCAATCTAATGTATTAATAGAGTGAAATAGAGGTGAAGTAATCACTGTTTTGACCATTAAGCTGTATTTAAGTGGAAGTTCTATAGGGCTTTGAATGCACAATACAGATACAGAAGTGTTCTGAACCTAAATTTGACAAATTAATTGAAAATTAGCAGCACAGTGGTAAACCCAGTCTTACATCATCACATTTGAAACAACCTGCACTGTCAAGATGCTGATGTTTTGTACTGATTTGTAGTTCAAATATTTCTGTATTTACTGGAGTTATCGTGAGATTAATGTTGTTACAAAACGTTAGCTGAGGCCACCTTTTCACCTCTGAAAGCGCGCTAAAGTTTTGATATAAAAAGCTAAATTAATAGTGTGATATGCTGATTTGCTGTCAGCTTTTCAATGGCAGATGACCAATTAGTTTACTCTAAGATTGTCTATTTGAGCTTGGCATGTCTTGCTGCCCTCATTAGCTGACACTGGTTCTATAATATTGTACAATGTCACATTGGAGCTAGTTTTCCCGGGTCCACCTCGTCCTTGCGTTGTGTTGGACATGTAGAGAGGCTGAGCAGTGTGATTAAGGCTTAATGAGGGCCCAACACACAGACACAGGCACAGGCAGGGGGCTGAGGATCTCTTTATAAACTTTATTACATTATAAGTTTGATTTAGGTCTAGATAAACCCGCTGACACAGACAAAAAACCCATGGCAATTGCAAACTAATGGAAGTCGCCACCTTTTTTGAATCCATCACATTTCACACTAATAATAATACTCCCTTGGTTCTCTGCAACATTTAAGTCTGGTTATTTCTGTAATGTTTTTGTTAAAGACGCATACACACAAAACTTACTTTTTCAGCTTTAACCATGTTACATTGTTCCCTCATCAGAAACATACCTGCTTAGTGAGTCCTCTTCCTCTGAGCCTCAGAAAACACTACAAGTTTCCCAGCGGGACTTTTAAAATAATAAAGTGTGAATGCACTTTGAAGTTTTTATTTTGAAATATGTTGGCTCCTCTCCTTACTAGCCCGTCACGTGGTGTGACTGGAAAGGAATTCTAATTGCACGGTGGCTAAATGGCTCGTACTCTCACCTCACAGCAAGAAGGTTCCATATTTGATTTCCAGGCTGGATGGAGCTTTTCTGGGTGTAGTTTTGAAAGCAGTCTGGTAAAGACCAAAAGTGTGTTGTTTATATCGACTGACTTTAAGGGCCTGTGGCTGGAGGTTTGCAGCCACGGTCTGTGCACTGCGGCCTCACACTGGACAGTGCACAGACGTCTCAGGCAACAGTCTAGTCTGAAAGTTTTAGGCAGCCTTGACTGGACTTATGTGTTGTTTGTTTTATGGGAATTCAACTTATCTTACAGTAATTTGTGCTATTGAATTTTCAGACGATTTATTTCATAAGCTGTTTTGCTCATAAAATTGTGAAAATGAGGCGGATTGTCAAAACATTTTAACTTTTCAAAAGCTTAGGTGGTGTAGAATATCTTTATGGAGTCCAAACTGTTCTTACGGTCTTTGATTTCACTCTATGTACTGCTTATTACTTATTGCAGACTCATTCATTACTCTCCACACAGGGACAGTGGCTGGGATCTCTCCTGGCTTTGTGCGCCCTCAGCACTTTATAAAAATACTTCCTAGTACACAAGGAATGGGAACTGTATAGCTGGAGAAATTAAAGAATTACAGCGTTAATTACTTTATGTATCTCACTCCAAATTATACAATCTTGAAATACACATAATCAATTTAAAGTAGTCCATCTATGATTGTTCTGATTCCATTAGTTTTAGCAAATGTAGACTTGTCTCTTTACCCTGCCAGTTTGGATGAGATTGCAGAGGTTTGCTGAGGAGAAGGAGGAAGTGGGGTAGCTGTGTAGGATCAGACGTGATGCTCCAAAAGTCCGTTTAGCTGGAGGGACCTTATCTACTAAAGTAGGCCAGCTAACTCTGAATCATCACTCTGAGCTCTCCACTTACACAGGCACTGAGACGCCCAGGCTCTCCGTCATCTCGCCTCAGTATCAGCCACAAGTCCTGTCTGTCAGAATCTCCTGGTCCAAGGATCCTGTTCTCTCATAATTAGGACGATTTGATAGAGGCGAACAGCGGAAAGTTGGAGGGTTTCTAAATCTTTGGTTGAACAGAAGAACAATAGAAGATGTGTTTGGATTAAGGAGGGATAAGGAAGGAAATGAGCCTGTCATTTTGTGTGTTTGACTTTCAGATGCTGCCACTTGTTGTTCCATGTTGTCATGTAGGTGTGGATAATGTTGATAAATATTTGGATATTTTCTTGGAGTATCCCGATAACAATTTATGGGTTTCACTCACGTGATTTATTTGTTACTGCCATTTTGAAGATGTCACTGCATGCTGTAGCCTCTCCGCTGTTAAAGAGTCATAAAAAGCAGCAAAAGCATAACATTTTAAATGAAAAAGGTTTATACTTCAAAAAGACAGAAGTTCTGGACTTTGGTCCTTATCTACAGCGGTGAGTCGCTGTCCTCTGCACCGGAAACTCAAAGTTTCCTCAAAGTTTTCAAGAGCACGGACTTGTGTCTTATCCTAAAATATAACTTGTTTAACTGTTTGCAAGTAGTCTAATGTTTATTAGCATCGTCACGCAATAAAATGTAACCTAGTCTTAGCCAGCTGCTAACTACCTGAAACAAACAGCTCAGCCTCAGTCTGGAGTGATTTCTGTAAGTCTCTGGTCTCTCCTAACAATAGTAATACGTTTCTGGTGACAAACTGTGTTTTTGAGGATGTTCCAGAACAGTCTTGATGTGAGACTTTTTTGTTGGCTCTGCCCACAATGAGCATGCAGCTTTTGTCCTCAAGATGGCAGTAGCAATGAGTGTGTTGCTTCGGACACATGAATATTTAGTCGATATTATGTGAATTGAACAGAAATTGTAAAACATATTATTTGAGGTTTAATGATCAGGCATGTGTGCAGAAAGATCACCATATTTACTTTATGCAACGTTTAAAGTGTGCAGGAAGGAAACTTTAGCTACAAAGGGTTTTTATGCTGTGAATAAGAAAGAAGCTGATTGGTTGAAGCAGAGTCGAGAGTTGCTGTCCTCTTTTTTGCCTACGTGACCTCGGTTCACGTGGGATCCTAGCTCGTCTTATCAATTAGACATCCTTGCAAAGGAAGGCAGGACAATACAATACAGGATTAGCTCAAACATGCAGGAATCAATCAAAAAACAACTTTGAGTAAGATTAAGAAGATGCTTGTTAAAGTTGATTGTGTGTAAATATATCTTCAACCAAAATGACCAACTTTTCCAACATATCTGTGAACTTGTATATGCATAACAGTGGTGAACTTTGAGTATTTTGTATTTCCAAATGCAACTCGGTCCCTGCTCACCTGTGGACGTGCGCTGACACATGAGACACTGTTTTCAATACAAGTTTAACTCTCCACAACCACTGTTATTCACTCCAAGCTTTCACCCAGAAGTAAAACTACACTGACAAGTACTTAAATGCTTGAAACAAGTTTGTGCGACAGAGTGAAACACTCCGCTCGTCTCCGCCTCCATCACAGCATCAGATCGATACAACCACGCGAGTGTACGTGTCAGAACTGCGGGGACACATCAGTTTGTTCATGTTGTTTCTGCTCCTTTTGCTGAAGGCTGCTCCTTCACCAGATGAGTGGTTTATTCACACTTGTTGTACATGTCAGGCCATTGCTTTCTTGCTCAGCTCTCCTCCAGTGCAGACGTCTTTTCTATCTGCTCCCACTTCCGCTGCTACTTCGCCTTGTCTCGCGTGCTCTCCTGCTGTTCTCTGGGAAATGTAATCTGATTGATTGGGCTCTGAGTGCATTGGATAAAGTTTTTTCCCCAAGAAAAGCTGCTCCGGGAGAAGCCACCTGTCTCGAGGGTACGGACGCGCCGCGGTACGTACGGGACTCTACGGGAACAAATGGCAGGTCCTATTCAACGAACTCTTACTCGTGGAAGACGTGAAGACCTATTCGTATTTGGATTTATGATAGCAGGATTCCTCCTAATTGGGCTTGGAGTCGCCTTGGTCTATCGGAAAATTGGGAAAGACAGGAAAATTCACCCAGTTACTGTCTGACAACAACAAAAAGGAGTTTGTGGAATTGAGTGAAAGGATGAAAAGACTCGAACAGAGATTTGAGTACAGTATGGCACAGCTCGTAGAACTGGACAAAAACATCTTAGTCCGGATTACAGACGTCCAGAAGACCGTGGGACGTGATCAGGAACAGTGAACTTTTTGAACGATGGAGTAACTCAATGGCACAAACGGATCGCTACGCTACACAGAGGACCAGAAATTATTGGACTATTTGATCTGGCAATTTCTGATCAAACAAATGATCTACTAAAAAGTATTTTCCCAGTTATGCTCCATACTACTGCTCCTTCCTTATCTTTTCACCCGGCCTTGGCCTTGAGACCAGTTTGACAGCCAGCGAAACAGAGCAACACACATGCATAAACAACATATATTTGACCTTCATATCGCCGTCTGCACTTCCCTCGTATCTACTTCTCCTCTTGTTTGTGACCCTGGCCCACTGAATATTCATTATATGTGTTGTATACTGTGTATTATTGTTATGCTTATGCTGAACCTTTTCTCATTTTCCAAGAGTTTAAGTATCCCAGCTGGCGCCGAGTGAAAACCAGCTGCCCGGGTGACTGGTGCTCTTTTCTGCATGTCTTTCCATGTCGCATCTGTCATCAAATCTAGTTCCTATGTGAATTTTGTTCATTGACAATGGCAATAAATATATCCTGATTCCTGAATCCAGATTTCATTCATCCTGTGCTGCGTGAGCTCCGAGTGTCAGAAATCCTTTTCTAGTAGCTTTAGCCCAGATGTGTTTAGATGTTTTAGGACTTGCATAGCAAACACAAACTGCTCCTCTTTGAAAATAAATCTCATTATTGGTCCAAATGAAAAGTCCAAACAAACCCATTTTCTCTATATTTCTTGTACATAAACACTGCCAAAAGTGAAACACAGCTTAAGCTGTGGCTTAAACAAACTTTGAATATAAACACAATTATACGCCAGCTAGCGGCCACTACAGTCATTACACAAGAGTAGCACTGGCCTGTGTGAAAGCGTGGGCGGGATGATACCAGTGCTGGTTTCAGCCTGTTAATGAACTGTAAATGGCTCATTTGATTGGTTATCGCTAATATGTAACCTCTGAACATGTCACCTCAAACCCCACCAAATCTGATTGGACACTGTAGTTTTCTTTACTCAGGACATTTGTTGTTATTATTTCAAACATATTGTATTATTATTGCCTTTAAAATTATGATTTTACTGTGGTAACTAATGCAATTTAACAATATTATTTCATTATTATAATATAAAATGTAACATCTAATTGCTGAAATGTTTAGGTATTTTGTTAGGGCCTAGAAGTCCTTAACGGTTCCCCTCTGGTACATACATGGCAGTAGTGTCCCTCTGAGGGTTGTGCTGACCGCTGTGTTGTGCTCACACTCCGTCATCATCAGACGCTGACTAAACTTTGGGTTCTCGCCTCCCTGACCTACAGCTGACTAGCCATCAGCTGCACTTCGTCAATTCAATCAAAGAGTGAGTTCTGAAGAAGCTTTGGTGCTTCGTTATCTTCTTTTTTCTGGCAAAGTTGTTTACTGAGCTCCTTATGGTTCGAGACATGTCAGCACTTCAGTGAACTCAGCTGGCACGTCGGCATGTCCGTAAAACCCGCGAGAAATTCAAGTTGTCCCTCTGAGGCTTCAGTAGTATCAAATGTTGTCAATGTTTGCCATGCGTTTGTGATTCAATGTTTTGTGTGAATGATTTTACACATACAAGGCTAATTAGGCTAAGCAAGACTTTCTGAATAGTTTTAGCTGTAGTGTAGAAGGCCTACATTTACTTTTAACAATAAATATAAACGTTTTGGTTCCTCTTCTCACTGTGAGTAAGTCTACGAAAGAAAAACCTTTATGTTGAATCATTTGAACATTAGTGTTTCCTCTCCCTCAGATATTATTTTGTTTTTCGTTTGTGTGCCTATCTTTTACATTAAGATAAAATTATGATTCAGATGTTACATCCAGTAGCTGTTTCTCCAAATTCTTTTTTGCTCACTTGAGTAATTTATTGAACCACTACTTTGGCATTTTTGGCTACACTACCCACTTCCTGATTGTGATGATGTGTGATTATAAAATATAGACTGTGTGGTGCTCTGAGATGGCCAGTAAGGCTGCAGCTATCGATTATTTTAGTTAACGAGTAATCTTTATTATTTACTTTTTACTTAATTGAATAATCTAGTAAAAACAATTATATATTTTCCATTTAGCTGCATGTAAACTATCCTCCACAAAAGCTAATCCATATACAGTTGGTAAAGAAAGAATTATAGTTTTTCAGTTAGAATATTTATAACAAATTATTAATCACCTTAGGTTAGATCAGATTCAAGCTGAGCAACACAGTAGCTATAAATGAATTTGCGTCACGTCACTTCACATAAGATATGAATAGTAAACATCTACACATGTTTGTAAAACTTGACTTGTTTTGTGCTTCCAGCTTTTGTGATGCTTGTGTCCTTTTGCAGAGCTAGACGTTTATTTTAGCCTCCATGTCTTCGCCCCTTATTGCGGTCCTCTCTTGCTCAAAACAAAACACCGCTCCACAGACACACGTGGGCTTCTAAAAAAGGCTGCTCTCGCCACTCTCGCAGTCCTGTCAGGGAAGTACTTATAATAGGAACTAGAAGAGGAATACAAGATGGCGTTGTATTGGTTTCATTGGCCGGTGCCTGTCGAAGCATGACGGCAAATTGTATTTTTGCTTCCGCATTACTCCCTCAATACAGGCTAGTGCTATACCCACCATGTGATGACCGAAACGTGCACCACGTGATCAGTCCAGACCATTCAGGACCACAGTAGTGAGAGCGGAGCTAGCAGTTCACATGAAAATGGAGTGGAATCCAAACTTTGTAGGTGAACTGTTAGAAAATCAGTTTGATTTCACATAAAAATGTATTGTTGCTCTATGGGCGAATCCTTTCTGGGCAGAAGTGTAGTACCACAGAATCGCCACTAAACAGACTTGCACTCTGACGCTTATTCAGTTCGTATTGTAGATCCTTGAGTTCAGTGCAGTGCAGGCGCCTCGGTCTGCTCCGTGCGCTAGTTTCCCATGGCGTTCATTTATCAACTAAACAAATCAAAAAGGCAATACAATTATAAATACAACTTTTTTGATTGATTGTTTCAGCCCTAGTTGCTGGTTCTATTCCAGCTCCGACCTTGCCTATGGTTTGAGTGACTAATATATCAGTTTATGTATTAATTCAATATACTTTTAACATCACAACATTGAAACTGTTTGTCTGGAGTGACAATACCCTGGGTAACGTCAGCCCTTTGAACAGATTGACAATAGATTTTCTTGTCTCAATCTGAGTGTTATTTTTCAAATGAAGGAGATAAAGTTTGAATTTGTGGCTGACGCTGGCTCCATTCTGTAGTTAATCAGTTTGAGCAGTCTTTGTTCGCGCCCTTCTTACCGTAATTACACTCTCTCACATTGATATTTTGGGCAAGTCATTTTACTGCCAAGTCAATATTGTGCCCAAATAGTGGGCAAAATCACTGTAAAATATCTATAATCCTAATTAATTTGACACATTTAGCGTCTTTGCCCAGTTTGATGTGATTAAATGAGATGACCTGCAGTTTCACATCTATTTACCGCTATACGGTCCCACTCCACTGCAGCCCTGATAGTGTTGGGGGTTTATGCGATACGGAGCGTTGAGTAAGTGGCACTTGAGAGGCTGCTAAACATACACAGGGAAAATAATAGCACTCGTCTTATTAAAAGAGTTCAGCGAGCCATATAGACGCCCACTCCAGAATGTGGCTGATCCTGATGGAGGGAAGCTGAGATGGGCTTGAAAACACGTGTGCTCCCCAGGTCAAGGCTTCAGTGCTTCTATATATAGAGCTTTTTACATAAAGAGAAGACGTTAGCAGCATACAGTGTACTTTAGTTGTGTGAAAGGAAGTAGCCTGTTTTTTTGGGGGGGGTTTTCTTCCATTTTTAAAGAAAATTAAACAAAAAACATAATAAAAAGAACACAAATGGAATTGATTTGTGAATGCAGAAATGTTGTAAAGCCTTCTACCATGAGTATGATTTTATTTCTTTAAAATATGCAAGATTAAACACATAATGGGAGTAGTAATGTCTATAATTTGTTAAGAATCACAGTACATAAGTCTTATATTGTGCTTTTTCAGATCCTGAATTTAATGTATTTTTTATGTTCTGGAAAAGAGTGAAGAGTGATTTGATGTAAAAGATGATGCTATGCTGTTCAGAGAATTTGATGTGAATTCATGTTTTTAAGATGAACTGGCAATTGTTTTGGGATGTTTGATAATGCCAGACAATAGATAAGATATGATGTAATTACCTTCACATCTTTCAACGAAAACTTCCACAAAAAATTACTATGAAACTAAAAGCTATTTTAATTAAGAGGACCAGATGAATATTCTTAACTTGTTAGCAACTATAGGTTATCAGCAACAACAGACAAGTATTGGATATCATATTTCCTGGAAAAAAAACAATAAAAAAACATTCCTATCGGTCATCACTTTTCTTACATCTTTCTACATTTTACCATACAAATAATGGTTATCACAGTAAAAAAACAACGTGTCATACTTGGACACTGTTCTTTGTAGGCTGAAGGCCGTGTCCTCTGGCAGACACACACAAATCTGATCACTTCTGCTCCACGTCTCCTCCTGTGCTCCTCATGAGAACAGTTATATTTAGCTCGTGTGCTCCACCTGGGACTGTGCAAACGTCCACAAACATGTCCCAGATAGACCAGACCTCAGCTGATTGGTATTGAGATGTTTGTGAAGAGGTCATCATGTTGTCAACCATTATCCACAGCTGTAATGAGACCCAGAGAAATCATGTTGGTTGTTTTTCAGAAGGTTCTGAAGACATTTGTGAACAATATGACTTACCTTGAACTATTGAGACATCAGTACAGATATTGTGATTTGGGAAAAAATATGTTTTCAAACTGGGACTTTCCAATGTTAGTGTCTTCAGTTTTAATTGGTAACACGTACTTGCCAGGAGGAGGGGTCCATTTTCACAAAAACATCTATGAATCTCTTATAGTTAAATAGTTAGAATAGTTCATGCCTTTGAGTGTCCCACCAGACCTTGTCACAATTTATTTTTTCTCACTCTCTCATCAGTTTTCAAAAAGTTTTTAAACTTTACTTTGTGTTAGAAAATGTAAACACAACTCCCCTTGGTCCTAAAACGGGGTGTTAGGTTCTACTCCAAGGAAATGTGAAGTAAACTGAACTAAATACCTGCATTCTGTGCTCGATCACCGCTCAGCACACCACAAAAATTGCATGACACATATTAAAATTAAAACTAAATTAAAACATAATAATGTGCGATCTTTTACAAAACAAAAAATAAGAATCATGAAGTCTGCATTTCACGCAACCTAAAATGTACCTTTCAAATACCACTACTACTTCCCATGCCTTCCTATTGCCGCTCTTCTCCCTCGTTCCTGGCAGTGATCAGATAAGACCCGGGGATCAGCTGTTCGCAGGCAGAGGAGAAGGTTGTCAGGGTAACTGGCCGAACGGAGAGAACAAAAGGATTTCCTCCATGAGCGGAGGAAGTCTTAATGTCACTCTCATGGCTGTAATTTTATCTGCCGTGTCACACATGAGTGCCTCGAGATGAAGCCGCAGCAAAAGGGCCACAAATAAAAGAAAAGGAGGAAATACTGAGATAATAAAGATTGAAAAAAAATTTATTGTGACTATTTGATCTTAATTAGAAAATAATACAAAAATTTGTTGTGTCGACAGTTTTATGTGTGTGTTAATTTGTTTTACATGTAGCCATTTATTTTTGTAACACTAAAAATCACAACTGCAGTTGTCTCGAAGGATGACAGTGAAAAACAGATGAAACAATTTTATAGGAAATTGGCAAATGTTCCAACATCCCCTGTCCTTAGACCCTCCTTCTCAGTAAGGAAAAACTACAAAACCATTTAGGTGAAAGTAGAAACATTGGTGAGAACCACAGTGACTGAGAGATCCTACTCCCACGGACAAACAGGCTGACGCGCTTCAATTTGCAGATAGAATGTGGAGCCAGAACCACTCAGGAGGAGAGAGGGTGGCTCATCACGCAAGACGGTTCATCCAGGTAGCTGAAGATCCGTTCATCTAGAGTAGCATTCCTCCAGGCAGTTGAGGAGCATACGGATCTACAGATCAGCATCTGCAGCTTGTCCCGAGAGGAGTCGAAAAAGAAAAACATGTGAGCCGTAATGAACAGACTACAAATGAACTAAAATATTAAATATTGTTGACAGGAAAAGTAGTCAGAAGCAGAGGATAATGCTCAAGCTGCCATACTTTCCCCAGCATAGTCGCTCCTAGGGCAGCGTAGCTGGGAACTGTAGGTTTTTATTTCAGTTCCTAACTGGTCTGACCATAAGCTATTTCAAAGAGCCTGTGTCGGCCTCTTTAACATGGACAGGAGCTGATTCCATAACACAGGAGCTTGGTAGCTAAACACTCGACCTCCTACTGTGCTTTTAGAGACTCTTGGGACCAACAGAAGTCCAGCGTTTTGCTATTATAGCATCTTTGCGATAGGATGGCTTTCCTTTATGGCTTTGTTTGTCAGGAGGAGGAGAATTTTTAAATTTGATTCTAAACTCGACAGGGAGCCATTGAAGAGACTCGAGCACCGGCGTAATGTGTTCTCTTCTTTTAGTTCCTGTTAGTAATCTTGCTGGTGCGTTTTGATCCAGTTGAAAGCTTTTTATGGAGCTTTTAGGACACGCTGTTCGCAGATAGTAACAGTACTCAGCATAGCTTTTAGACAAGATTTTTCAGATTTTAGCTATATTGCGCAGACGGAAATTGGCTGTTTTACAGGCTTGATTTGTATGCACTTTGAAAAAGAGCTCTTGGTCAAATAAGACTCCAAAATGTCTTAAAGTAGAACTGGTGACTATCTGCTCAGATAAAGATTCTCGTAGATGTTTAGTTACCTCTGTTAATAATTCAGTTAATGCCATGCTTTCTGATAGTGTTACCTAACGGCAGCATATAAAGAGGAAACAGAATTGGGCCGAGTACTGAACACTCTGGCACACCGTAGGTTACTTTAGAACAAGGGGAGGTTGTTGGTTTACATGAACAAACTGGCACCTATCTGATAAATAGGATTTAAACCCGCTGAGGGCTGTCCCTCTGACACCTACATCACAATCTAACCTCTGCAGTAGAATGTTGTGGTCGATGGTGTCAAACGCTGCACTGAGGTTCAACAGAACCAGGATTGAGCAGTCCATCGTCAGCAGCGAATGACAAATCATTTCAGTGCTGTGGTGAACTCTGAACCCTGGCTGGAAAACTTCAAATAAATTATTGTCCTGTAAGTGGCGACAAAGCTGTTTATCTACAACTCTTTCAAAGATTTTGGAGACAAAGGGATATTTGAAATAGGTCCGTAGTTTACCAACAGGTCAGGATCATGATTAGGCTTTTTCAAAAGTGATTAAATTACTGCATGTTTGAAGGACTGTGGAACATAACCGCTTTCTAATGAAGTATTTATTATGTTAAGAATAGAATCTATAATTAGGGGAAGAATATCTTTGAGGGTCTAGAATACAAGTTGACGTTTTAGAGGACATAATGGCTGAAGTTATTTGATCTTGACAGCAGTGAACCTTTCTAATGTTACTGATGGATTTATATAGGGAACTGGTTTTACAGCTTGGGCTTGTTCAGGGCTAATAGTGGGAGTAATTTCATTTGGTTTATTTCTGATTGTATTTTATTGTTAAAAAATAGAAGAAAATCATCAGAACCGAGAGTAGCTGGGATTGAGGGCTCTACTGCGCTGTGACAGTTGGTTCGCCTGGCTACGGTGCTGAGAAGAAACCTAGAATTATTTTTGTTAACGTCTATCAAATTAAGCAACATTTTTCAGATTTTATTCTGTGGGGCTGGAAATCTTTAAGAATAAACTGAAAGATGATTTGGAAATTATCTGACAATATAAGGTTTTGAGGGAAAGCAATAGGTCGATAATCTCCGCGGGAGCCCACCATCAGCTCTCTCATCAAGAAGGCCCAGCAGAGGATGAACTTCCTGCAGCAGCTGAGAAAAAGCCAAGCTGTCAATGCAGATGATGGTGCAGTTTTACACGGCCATCATTGAGTCCATCCTCACCTCCTCCATCACCGTGTGGTACGCTGGAGCCACAGCCAGGGACAAACAGACACAGCATTGTGCGCTCTGCTGAGAAGGTGATCGGCTGCAGACTTCCATCTCTCTGCAGGACCTGTACATCTCCAGGGCTCTGGGATGAGCAGGTCGGATCACTGTTGACCCTTCTCATCCTGGACATGGTCTATTTGAGCCACTCCCCTCAGGCAGGAGGCCACTCCCCTCAGGCAGGAGGCTACGGTCCATCCGGACCAGAACCTTCCTCCACAAGAATAGTTTCTTCCCCTTTGCCGTTGGACTCATGAGCACTTCTTAAACACCTGCCACTTTAACTAATTTAACCAATCACTCACTGCATTGTGACGTTCTGCACTAAAACTGCTAATTTTACTGTAAAAACTGTGTACATAGTAAGCCTAGTTTTATTTAGTTTCTTTAACGCATGCCCTTTTGATTTCATATATGTTGTTTTATCATTGTTCATATTTTTATTTTGCACTGAATCACCAAAACAAGTTCCTATGTGTTTGTGAATTCTCTTCATTGGCAATGGCAATAAACCTTTTTTCTGATTCTGATTCTCTATTCCATATGTTAGGACAAGATCCAGAGTGTGTTGTGACTATGGGTCGGTTTATTTACATTTTGAGTGAAACCAACAATTGAAACTCCAAAAATCACCATTTTATCCCAGTCTCACACTAAGTTTGATATAAAGTCAGAGAACTCTGAAGTTGGTAGATAACTATGAACAAAACTCTGTTTTGTTTTCTCCATTTTGGACCTGTGATTGATAACATGAAGCTTTCAAATGAGCGAAATGCATTGTTACTTTTAGGACTCAAGAGTAGGCTTGAGTGTGAGATCACTGCCACACCACCACCTCGGCCCCTAACATGACTGGGTGGGGTGGATTAATTTCATCACACACAAGTTTCAGTTAGAGCTAGAAGATCAATGTTATAATCACTAATTCATTCATTAATTAATTCACTAAAATTAATTTGGAGGCAATTGATCTAACGTTTAACAGTCAAAATTTTGCATGCTCATTTATTTGTTTATTTTTCCCATGTGTGAGTGTCATTTTTATTAAGTTAATTGATCTGACTCCCGAAATAGCTTTTCCGATCTTCTCTCTTTGCCTTGAATCTGAAAACTTAATTTGTGACAGAGCGGACAAGAGCTTAGCAACAGAGAAGCGTTTTACACTGCTGCTCTGCACCTGGGAGCCATCTCTGGGAGGTCACTTTAGACATCTAAGGCTATCGGTCAAACTCCGAACTACCCTCCAAAGTGGTCGACATTCAAGTTCTATTATTCTATTACACTCTGCCACACCACTAAAAAGCTCAACATGACAAGAAAAATCTAATATTCCTCAGAGCCGAGATCATAATTTAAATGTTCAAAATCGCAATTCATGTACAAACATTATATTGTCTTTAAGAGGTAAAACCACCTGCTGCTTCAGGGCGTTCACACTTCACTGTGATTGGTTTAATCCACTCACTGGGATTATGACAGTTTTCATCTCCGCAACTTCAGATGGGCATGATTGAAAGGTGGATTAGCTAATCAGGGACACGCATGGCCCATCCGTAGCAAAACAAACATGCTGCCTACGAGGAAAAAAGAGAGGCAAAAAAAGTCACTGGGACTGAAAACACAACAGATGTTGTTCTAAATGAAGGATGGCCAATGAGCTTCTTGCTCTCCTTTAAACAAAGCTCTATCTTAAACTCGGACGTAGTCAAGATCCTCTAGTTCAGGGGTGTCAAACTCATTCTGGGCCGAGGGCCGAATTTCAACACTCTATAGCCTGGTGATAGTTCTTTGTGGGCACTGTTGCACAAATCTGCAGCAGGTGAAGTATTTTGAGTCCATATTCATGCATCAGCAGCAGGAACAGGAACATAAGACTTATAATATGATTTTTGATATGAAATGTTGATCACAGACCTTTTGCTGCACAAACTCAAGATGCGCTAACTATTTTTTGTTTAAGCTTAAACTCTTCATGTAGTGAATCAAATGAGTGCATTCTGATTGTATTCCATGTCCAGCTCCTCAGTCACATTAGTGTGGACACAGTCAGCGCTCACAGCAGCTCCACTCTGTCATGTTAATGCTTCATTATTTCTTTTTATTTTTTTATTCGGGACATAGGTGAGGACATAGGTGAGGACATAGGTGAGGACATAGGTGAGGACATAGGTGAGGACATAGGTTCCATATCTTAAAAACAAATTTGAATACTGTAAGTTACATTAGTATTTACAGTATGTTTTTACACTCCTCACAGAGCTGTCATCACAGAAGTTTGTTTTCTTGTTGTTAGCTCCACTTTTAGCACATTTCTAAGGTCCACAAAACCGTCTCCTGTCTTTCTTTCCGAAAACCACGTCTCTTTCCCCGCTCAGACCTGTGCTCCAGTCAAATATGTAAAGTTTGTGTTGGCACTGAGGGGATGCTCTAGCAGCACAGCAGCGCTAAGCAGCGCGGGAGAGGGGTGGGCGTGGCAAAGGATGTGGGACATGTAGTTCTATCGATAAGAAATGAATCAATATAAATGTTATAGTTCAAAAGCAAATACAAATTGAAATTCATTAAAATTAATACACAACAGAATTTAAATTCCAGTTCGTCCATGATTTCTCAATTTTGCTTGCTGACTTTCATTAGGAACTATTTTTTATCGAGCTTGGCTGACATTTACAGGACATTAAACCTTTGGTAACTTGGTATAGCACTTGAATATAGCCTCTACAGTTTCATAGAAAACTAGTTTTTCAGATTTTGTCATCAACTTCGCCCAACTTATTTAAAGCCTGTTATTTCTCGATTTTCTGCAAACTGAAGTGGTGTGATTGTTTAAACGTCTTTGGGGATAAACTTAAGTCGGTCATCACTAAATATGAGTTTTCCTCCAGCATCTTCTTGTAAAGTCTTTGAAGTCAATGCAGTGTTTTTAGTTGTCTCTTTCCAGAGAGAATGTCCCCTGGCTTCAACAAACAACAGATTACTGTCTGCTGGTGCATTAGCCTCTCTCTGAACTGTCTGACTTCTAAATCTCTAAGGATATCCAATAATACACGGACAGAACGCAGATATATTTTCACGATTTTCATTCGAAAGTTTTCAGTTCGAAAAGAAAGTTAGGAAATGCATTTATTTCAGGCCTATAATTTTGAGGATTTTGATAAACCAGCTAAGCCATTTGGATTTGCATTGGTGAACAAAAGGTAGCACAACAAGTAGGGATGGTCCAGTACCATAATCCGATATTTGGCTCACTTCCATGCCCAACCAATGTTTGCCGATACCGATATTTAGCTTTGAAAATCCATAGAAAAGTCCAAAGTTTATCTTATGTTGAAGTAAAGATCACTTTTCACTTCAACATTATTGTGTGTTCTAGTAGTATATTAGTTGCTTAGTTGAGTGACGGCGGTTTTGTTCTAGTATTTCTTTCTATTATTCTATTATAGTAACACCTTTTTTTCGGCACATTTCACGGGTCGTATCGTTTTGTCGTTCAAGGTTCTTTTTGTAGATATTTCTCGTGTAATTCTCGGTATTACTTTTAGTATTTGTCGCTTTTGTCGGTTTTTCAGAATTTGTTGTCAAAGTTGCAATTTTTCCTATTGTTTTAAATGGCAAGATTTGGCGCTCTCCAGGTTCAGGTGTTATCGGCTCTCAGCTTTGTAGTAGTTTGTAAGTATTTTTTTCAGGACTTTTAAGGTTTGTAGTGTTGTAGATCTTTCCGGTACTTTTAGAATTCTAGTAATTCTAGTACTTGTAGTACTTGCAGTATTCGTAGTACTACGTTATAGTACTACATTGTAGTACAGTGATCCCTCGCTATATCGCGTTTCATCTTTCACGGCTTCGCTGCTTCACGGATTTTTTTTACAGTGCGGATATTTTTACAGTGCATTGTGCTCTGTTTTGATTTTTGGTTTCATTCTATAGGTCAGTATTACATTGTAAAATAATAAGAAAAAATAAAGCTGACTACCACGGATTTCACTTTTCACGTGTTATTTTTGGAACGCAACCCCCACGATAAACGAGGGATCACTGTAGTACGTTGTAGTACATTTTTGTACTTTTAGAATTCTAGTAATCCTACTACTTGCAGTGCATTCAGTATTTTCAGTACTATATGTCTAGTACTTTTCTTTGTACTTTTAGAATTTTAGTAATTGTGAGTTTTTCAGGGCGTGTTTTTTTTAAGAATTTCTTTCTTAAGTTGGTTGTTTTGTCATAAAGTTTCTTGCGTACTTTAGAATTTCTTAGTATCTTGTACTTTGTAGTATTTTTAGTACTACATTGTGAGTACTTTTTCGTAACTATTTTTAAAAGAATTCTTCGTTAATTGTAAGTTTCCAGGGGGTGGGTTTTTTAAGTTTTTCTTTTGTAGATTTCCTTATTGTACTTTTAGAATCCCTAGTCTTGCAGTGTATTTAGTATAATTCTCTTCAATTTGTTGTAGTACTTACGTGTAGTACGTATTGTGTGTTAGTAGAACTATATTGTCAACGGTACTGTTGTGTTCTAGTACTGTTATTTAGTATAGTATTGAACGCTGCTGTCAGTAGTACTACTAGTACTTTAACCGATCTTTTGTATTTAAACAATAGTTTTTAACTAACCGTCTTGGTAGTACTTGTTTTTGTAATGGCTCGGTACTGCCGCTGTTGTACATTTTGTAGGTTGAAGAATTCTAGTAATGCTAGTACCAAGTCCAAAAGTAGTCTAGACCAGAGCCCCAAGGTCCAGGACCCAGGTATTGCATGTAATGTAGTAGAAGCGACATTGAGTACTATACCTTCAAAATCAAAGCATTGTTAAACAATGTGATTTGGAATTTTCACAATAAAAAGCACTGTAAACTATGTTTTGGGGATTTTCCAACATAAAAGCACTGTAAAGCTATGTTTTGAGGATTTTCACAGATAAAAGCATTGTAAAATAATGTGTCACAGTAAAAGCAGCTGTACTTGTGAAGTGTAGTTTGTTATTTCTTCCGCTTTGTGTACTTTTTAGGTTTTATATTATTTCTGTGTTCTCTACAGTATTTCTAAAAATGTTTTGTGCTTGTTTTTCTAGTACTTGCAGTCTATTTGGTATTTTTAGTGCTATGTCAGTACTATGTTGTAGTAACTACGTGTGTAGTACTTGTAGTACTTTTAGAATTCTAGTAATTGTAAGTTTCTCCAGGTTTGTTTTTTTTTTAGGTTTGCTTTCTCGGGTTTGTTGTTTTGTAGATTATTTTTGTACTTTTAGACGTTTTCGTACTTGTAGTTTTCATTCTCGGGTAATTTTCGAGGTTTGTTGATAGTTTCTGGTAGTTCTGGTAGTTCTGGGAATTTTTCGCCATGTTGCCATTGCAATTTCTAGTTATTTTTGATCTAGTATATAAAATAATTTGTTGCATGATTGTGAAAACATACAGCCATATTTTTAACTTAATTGCTCGTTTTCTTTTTTGCTCTATTTCCCATTTTTACTAATGAGGCGGTTCAAAAAGACAAATGTGATTAACTGAGGACAATCTGGGAAAGACACATGAACACAGAAATGATAACGGCTGATACTGGAACCGATATATCGCCCATTCCTAACAAGAAGCAACATGAATGAATTAACCAAATCACAAATAAAAATAATGTTTATACACAATAAATCTTAACAATTAAAACATTGCACTCTCAATTCCCTGTATCCAATCCCCTATACCCTTTACTTTACTACATAAATACAACAAAGGCCCTGTGTCGACATTATATCAAGACTTTTTCCTTTGTCCCACACAGAGACACGCCTCTGACCAACGACAACGCAGCAAAGACGCCGCGCTCCAGAACCTCATCTCGTTTTCCTCGTCTGGGTCGCAACCGTAACCAGGAGGCCCGGCCCGAACCCCAGAGCGGAGACCTTTAACAATGGACTGCTTCAGCCATCAGCTTCAACAGGCCAAAGACTGTTATAGAGGCCGTTCTGGACCTTTGAAAAGCCCCCAAGTAAAAAAAAAAAAATGTAAAAAAAGATTTGGGGATGGATATTTTAATGTTGTGTGCTGCCGTGCCGGACAAAGAATCAATCTTAAAAGCTGCCTATTTATGGACTTGACAAACAGCACCGATTACCTCAGTCTGCTTCATTGAGACTGGCTATATAATGAAATAACAGGACCATTTTCATACTAGTTTTGTAGGTGGTATATAATGGTCACAGTGCCTACAGTGTTTTGTAGCTGCTTCAGACAAAGAATGGAAGAGGAAATGCACGCCCATCGTTTAATGCAGTGAATGTTGTCCGCTTCAGGTGCCAATTTATTTGAACATTTACAATGAATTTCTGGTGTGGACCACTAGACAATGGGCATTCCATGCTTAATGTATACGTGCGTATTATGGCCACAGCAGTAGTTGTGAGTATTATCATAACTGATAACTGAACATATCATGAATGGGAATGCAGTTTGAGAGAATATCATCTGTGCTGACTTCAGTCTTAGGTTCAAATGTACTCTTTCTTTGATAAACAATGTGTTTTTTTAATATACCTTGTTTTTGGTTATTCTGTGCCTTCAAACAATTTCAAATGTATTAATATATTTTAAACCATTGTAAAAAATCAACAAGTGATCCAGCTGAGACACTCCTTTTCATAAAGCAGCCCCACAGGTCCACACTGCTGTAACACTGTGTAGGGGTCGGCAATATTAACAAAATAAATTCAAATTCTTTATATTTTGTGGGATTATCCCGGTGACAATATTTTCAATAGTGCATTGCAGATGTTATTTTTATGTTATTTTATCATTTATAATTTATCCAAAACAAGAATTGCAGCATTATCCATTTTTCTTCATTTCCCCCTCTACTCCACTACTACTGTGTGGTGGAGTAGAATGTCCATGCCTTACAGAAGTGCTGTTGACTGCCCCCGGCTTATTTCAAAGATATGACATTCAATGCATCTGTCTCAAATTGATTTAATTACAGGTGTTTCTATTTCATCTTTACTGAAGCTCCGCCCTCTGGCAGTCATCCGGTCATTCATAGAACCATAGTTTTATTTGTAAGAACCTTTTTGAAAATCGGCTTCCCCACAGATCTGACCTCCGTGGAGATAGATAAAGCTATACTGTGAACATTCCAGGTACAGCATCAACATCTCCATGGAGACAAGTAGGTGGCCGAAACTGCACTGTAAAAGTTGCGTAGTGTGCCTTTAAGTGAAAATCCCCTTTAAAGTGAGTCAGCTGGTTCATGTTGAATCATGCAAAAGCATCAGTTGCCAGAACAGTACAAACACTTTCACATTATTCTTTCGGAATCCTTTGCGCTCTTCGTCACATGTTGAGGATCAGTTCCCGATTGTTTTAGCCCAGGTTTAACAGACTGTTGTGATTTAAGGAGGACTAAACACATGAATGGGGCTGCTGCTTGTAAAGACCAGGAGAGAGAGTAGAAACACAAGCTCATGCATATGGATGGACCTCCCCAGAGCCGTCCCACACGCTGTTCTACCAGAACTGATTACAGCTGCAGGTTTGGAGACGCCGGAATCAAAGGGTCGACTCACAGAATGGTAAACACAACTGATCCTCCGACGCGGAAGCCAAGAAACAAGACATCTGGGTTTATTTAGCTGCTATTTCTACACTGCAAGAGAATGAAGGTGAGAGTAAAAAAGATGTAATTTTTTTGTCTCTAATGTACTGATCCAGCAAATAAAAGGGCCTAGTATTATTTTTAATGGAAACCTTCGCTATACAACAATGAATGAAACAGATGATTGCAAGAATTGGTATGGTTTTACTATCTCGACAATAAAAATGTTACTTGAAACTTAAAAAACATTAAAAATAAAATGTGCTGTGTCACTTACTTAAAATTATTATACTTATTATATTATTATACTTAAAATAACTACTTTGGATAAGTTTAATGCCATACTGTGGAACATTCTAGGCAAAGCAATGAGGGCTACAGGAATTAATTGTGACTGTCAAAAAAAATATTAATAATAATTGAAAAAGCACTTTTAGTTGTAAATTGATCATTATACGTAATTGTTATCTGGACTATACAGACTGTAAAACAAATGAAAATACTTTATAACAAAGACAGGAGCATATTAAATCAAAATATCCAAAAAGTTTTTTTTTAAAAAGGGAAAAAAAGACACAGTACACTTTATCTAGAAGCCTTCAGTCTCTATATTTCAACCTATTATTTGGTTGATAATGTATTTAAAAATTGTCAATGAACGATAGAAATAATCGTTTGACTAATCGACTAATCGAAACAATAATCACAGCGTCTAAAATAATTGTTTCAGCACTACAAAGCAGTAACAGTTTGTTTCATTAAGCATCATTGTTCAAGTTTTTGTATCTCAAAGGTTGCTTTTGCTGGGGTACGTTATGCACGTTCGAGACCTGCGCTGATCCAATCGCTGTCGATCGACATTGGGCTTCCTGATTTAACGCTATTGGTCTGCACGAGGCTGCTGGCTGTTTCTTCTATACCCTCTTTGGACACTTCTCCTTTCGTTGATCATCCTGGCGAGCGAAACTCGATCGCGCCTGTTGTGTTTTGTGTCATTTTTGTCACATTGCCTTCAAATAACGTCTTCAAAACCGTATGTTTGATTTATTATTATATTAGAGACAACAATGAGGTAAGATGAAGGTACAATTTCTCCACAGAGCAGTGACTTTTGGGTGACATCTTTTGTTTGCCCTCAGCACAAAAGGCTAGGCGCATTTTTGTTTAAACTAAATTAGCCTTTGATGGAGACATTTTGCCAGACATTTAATTTGTCACGTTGCATAAGGAGCATTGCTACTTTTGCAGCATGTAATTGGGGTTAAAAAGGCATATTCACATAACATCTGGCATTCTGTCTAAAAATGGCTTCATATGCCTTATAGCTCTCTACAAAACCACAAAAGTACAAGGTAAAGAGTAGAAATTGTAATGCGTACATCTTCTCTTCAGACTTATATGTGTAAATATGTGTCACCAATACAGTGCCATTAAGTTTTAGATAACATAACAATATAAAAAAACAACAACTTTTGCAGAGGGTATGCGCAAAAGTAAAGCCAAGCAGAGGATCATACATGTATGTGTGTAGCGATGGTTGTATAGACATATTTCAGCTAATTTGAACTGATTTCTTTTTTCGTTTGTTTCAAAAATTGCACTTAGAGCGCTTTGTGCATTTAGGACAGGGAAGATGTCTCTATTGTGTCTGTTTCTCTGCTTTTTTTTTTTATGCCCCGATCACTTTCATTCAGTGAGAGCCTTTCCAGATTGATTCATGCGTAGAGCTCAATTCAGAGTTACCATATCAATCTGGTCAGGTGCTATCCACATGAAGCAAAAGCTGGCACCAAGTTCAACGTCTTCTCTGTCAGCATCAATAAATAACAAACAAAGGAAATTACTTTTTTCTCTGTGCCATTATTCAAGCCGAAGATGTGATGGTTGTTAGTTGAAGGAACTTTCAAGATCAATGTGGTAAATTTGTTAAGGCAAGTTTAGATATTTCTTTCAAAATTCGCCCTGCCCATTACTCATGTTCTGACTGCTAGTGGCCCGCGCTTTTGGTTGAGTTGGCATTTCAAGTTAAACAAGAGTTCAATCTATGGAGAACTAAGGAAACATTCTGCTGCTGAAATATTGGTTGGTTGATTTGTGTAAAATGTTCAAAGTTTCATGTGCACCAACTTGAACAAAGCCAAACTTTCTCTGGATGGCTTGAAAAAAGTGTTTTGTGGTCTGTATAAAAAAAACAGACTCAAGTGGGAAAAAAGACCACAGATAATGGCGCTGCTTGTGGAACTTCCTCAATAATCTGGCCTAATCTGAAATTAGATTCGCAATGGTTTTCTTCCAAATGCAGGAACTTCACTAAGGAACATGAGACAAAAATTTACAAAATGAATGTGAAAAACGAGAAAAAAAAACAGAGAACACAATCGCCATTCACAATGACTGATGAAACGTCTCCTTCGCTGCAGGTTGAACACTCGCTCCTCCTGTCAGCCCACACATCCTCGAGTCGCGTAGTCGAGGGGAGCGCATGTTTTCAAACCTGCTGCAACTTGATCTTATGTCGACATGAAATAACCAGTAAAACCCTAATTACTGTCAAACACACCTCAAATATGGCCGCAAACTCTTATATACTTGACTCACCTGTTGGATGCTGTCCTTTTTCCATCTAAAGCATGAATATATCTGCTACTTTCTCCGTACAGCTCCCAATTGTTGCAGAGTCTCCTTGAAGATATGGAGATCTTTTCAGGCTCATTTTAAGGATGCAGTAATTACCGAGCCCTTACCGTTGTGTGGAGGACATGGAGGAGATGGAGAGCCTGGTTTAAACAAGGTCATTGTATAAATAAGATTCTCCATACAGTGCACAGAGGTGGGCACAGGCAGAAGAGTCCTTTGTTGTAATGCTAATACGCTGTTGGACATAAGGCATCCTATATAGGCCTTCAGTGTGGAAAGACTCAGAAAAGCTTAAACAATGTGGATATTAAGTCACTACAACAACTTTATAGTCAATGAAAAAAAATTGCAGAATAGACTTGCACAAAGAAATAGTATTTATTATTATAACTGAAAACAGACAAGCCAAAAAAAACAGCCTGGCGTCAGCTCACAACTGATTCTGATGTTAAGTTTCACTTTTGTCTCCCACATATACTGCGTTGATGCACAGCAGTGCTTATGCTTTTACTAAACGTGCTGGAATTTCGTTTTCGCTGCAACTTTAATGTGGACTTCTCACTGGATTTTAACCATGTCACATTTACTTGCGGTTACGTGTTTAACTGGACCGAGGAGGATTACAGCCAAGTGTTGATCATGTCCATCTTTGGCTTCAATGCGCACAACAGACTGTGACGTGGATTTACGCACAGAGCAAAGACTTAGTGTTTTCGGGTGATAGTCCTGTTATAGACCCATTCTAGATCTGGTGGCACTCGGAAAGCTGGCCATGCTTCCATTTTAGGGAGTATTATGATAAACTCTGAGGACGTAGGTCAGTTATCAACAAAGAACTGTCAACAAGGACCAAGCTGGAGGTGTCATTGGTACAAAACTATTGATGAAAATAATAAACTGATCCAGGAGAGACTGGTGAACAAAGTATTTCTATCTCCATCTAAAAATGAGTCATTTTCCATTTAGTAATGGTTTACAGGTTGAACTCCAAAGCAGAGTCATGAGACAGAGGCAGGTTTAACAGTTTATTTTACCCAGGTTAAGGTTGCAGGCAGTGGAGGCAAGGGGCTTGCCGACTGAGCCGACAGAGCAGGAGCAAGATGACGCTGAGAGCTAGACGACATGAGGAGCAGCAGGTAAGTAGATATCCAAAAACAAGACAAAACTCAGGCAGCACTACCGAATGTGACGGAATTATCTGGCTGAGTGGTCGTGAGAAGACCAGTCTGATATACTGCAGGTGGATGAATTGATGAAGTACAGGTCTGTCTCGTCTGAAGCCCTGTAAGAAGATCACATCATTTTAGTAATATTAATCATCTGTCAATATCAGTATACCTTATATGTACAGAAAGTATTTCTCACAAACATCTCCAGAGGCACTTTTTATGATATTATAAGGTAGACAGTGAATCGGATGTCCAGATGTTGCCGATTTAGGATGCAATCGAAACAAAACACTCGAACCAAGCAAGGGCCACTAATGTTTATTCGGATTCAAATGTGTTGATATTCATGGCTTCATTTAATGACAAAGCAAAATTTCAGACTCGTTGCCATTCATTACCGCAGTTTCTTCCCTTCCATTATGGCGTCCTCAACAGATGTCGTCACGTGGTGCAGGAGCTCTTCTTGCGATCGCTGTCTGCCATGCTCATACTTGTTTCTCTAACCTAGCCTTCTTTTCCATGGACTCTATTTTCTTCTCTTTCGCTTATTGAGGTTCCATTCCTCCCTCCGCTCTCTCCTCCCATCCTCCTGCCCTATCCATAGCCCTTACAATCTCCCCTGCTCTGTTCTATCTGTTCTGACTGCAGTTTTCTCCTGTCTGTCCGATCACCACTTCTCATTGACAGTCTGCGGCCTTTCCCTCTGAGAGACGGCCTGCCTAGCACTCTGGATTTACTCAGGCTGCCAGAGACTGCTGCTATTTATTACCTATTTAGCAACAAGACAGAAGAGAACAGCAAAGAACAGCCCCATGGAGACCTCTAACCCTGCAGCCCTCACCACTGCTGCTGAATTTTAAAATGGTTACAACCAAACCGGGGTTGCTCAAACTTTTCGCAATGTATTTTGAGTTTCATCGCAGTAAATTATTTCAACCCTGCGACAAGCTGGCCTCTGTCCAGGATGTACCCCGCCTAAGGCCCAAAGTAACTGGTACAGGCTCCAGTCACCTATGACCCCTAACCGGAACAGGCGGTAGAAAATGAAAAAATTAAGGCAGAATTACATCAAGATTTGAACTCATTTTGAACTGGACTACAGATGGGGAAAGGGACTCGAGTGTAGCCGTTTAATATCCCAAACCCTGGCATTGCAGACTGTTCTTGTGTCTCTGAGCAAGCCATGTGTCAGTGAGATAAAATAAATAAGACTTTAAATTTGAGATTATTTCCCCCCCATGTTTTTAGCTTGGCTTCAGTTTTGTCTGGAACAGAAAAAGGCTTAAGTCCTGGAAAGTAAACACCTCTTGACGCAGGTCTCCCCTGAAAACGAGTTCTTGATCTCAATGGCTTCTTAGCTGCTTAAAAAAAGATGAATAAATAAATTGAGAGGCTGTAGTTCCAAATAGTAATGCTACAAAATACGGGAAAATAAAATATGTGAGGCCAAAATAGTGAACTGAACTGCCCATTTGTGCACATTGTGTACATAAAAATGCCTATTTTTATTTTTATTTTATACTACAGTCATTTTAAATTGTTTCTTAATGCATGCCCTTTGGATTGAATATATGTTGTTTTCATTATTGCTCAGTGTTTTATGTTGCACCTTAAGGCCGAGACAAGTTCCTATGTTTGTGAATTTTGTTCATTGACAATGGCAATAAACCTTTTCTGATTCTGATTCTGATTCTGACATTTTATCTGATACAAATGATGTAACGCCTCGTCTTGTTCTCATTGACCCAATCTTGTGTCTCGTCTCGTCTTGTGATAAATGTGTCTTGTCCCATCCCTACTTGTCAGGATGAATATGTGATTATGGAAATGTGCTACAGGGCCCAGGACTAAATCAGTCAACTCATTCTGAAGGGCCTAAATCAAGAATAAAGGGTTAAAGGAGCTGACCCCATTTTTTCATGTAATTAAGTGAAATTGGTTTTGTACCAGCACAGATCTATTATCAAATCTGCTTGGGTGTGTCAAAATGAGATCACTGTTGCAAACCAGGAAAGGCTGGTGCGTTGTTCATGCTAGTTGTTAGTTTGTGATGTGTTCCGGGGTTCCCCCTGTACCCCCATCTACTGTTTCACTACAGAAACACTGAAAGGGTTAGGGTTATGTTTAGGAACAGATCATTTGGTTTAGGTTAGTGCTTTGGGAAAGGCTAACCAGCATTGAAAATAACCTTCGCTTTTGGATGAACTAGATATATTTTTCATGTTTTTAAAACAGTAAAAATCAGGACTTAAACTACACCAAAGGCCTAGTAAAACACAACAAACTTTTAAAACGACAGGCCTATGCAAATGTCTCCATGCACAAAGTTTACAGTGTTAACATATCTTCGATCTAAATAGAATCCCTCACTAGCATGTAATGGATTATGCCAATTAATATGCTATCTGTTTTGGGAACATGGGAACTGCTTCATCCCAAAGCTGTTTATTAAGTTCTTTGCTAATAAGGCATGCGATGGTCCCTGAACATCAATCAGATAAAGATATGCTGATTCTCAACATGTAATGGCCTTGATAAGAATAAACACGTTAGCATGTGGCCGACCTAACATGCCAATTTCTCCAGTAAACACTATCTTGTAGCGTTTTGTGCTAACGTGGCTTAGCGGCTCCCGCATGGCTCTTTGCAGCATTTGTCCTCGATTTTGACTTTGCTTTCTTCCATCTACAGGCTCCAGAGCTCTTCGATGCACTTAGGTGCACTCCCAGCTATCACACTCTCTCACAAAGGCCCGCGGCATGCTTTTGATCGGACCACAGGCTTGATCTGAACACCTTGAATCTTTAAAACTGCGGAGAGAAGTGGAGAAAGATTGGTAAGCTAGCAGCTAACACGGTAGCATGGTAATGTAAAATGGTAGATTTGGTCATATGATCTATTAAATATTGGAGTAACACAAGCAATGAAATCAAATGATTCGAACACAACATGACCCAATAGGCACGAGTCTTTGTTGGCCTGGTGCAAAACCATTGCATCACCCAAAAATATATCAATGTGTCATCTCCATTTTCGTCTTTAGTTTTAATACCCAAAAGTCCATAACAAATCACGCTTCCTATTGCTCTTATAAAAATACATTTTATTTTCCTAATGGGCTGTAACCAATAAAAGTGGTGGACAACGTGATGCAGAATGCCCTCTAATGCATCGGATGAAGGCGTCGTGGCAAAATGGCCTTGTAATTGGACACTTAATCACAGGAAGTGGTGTTTCAGCCATAACTGATGACCCTTAATGGAATCGAGAGGCGGCGCGAGTGTCAGAGGAGGCAAATTGGCTGAGCGATGAGATGGAAAAACTCGACATGATACAAGATATGTTTTAAAAACAATAACTACTTCCTTTTTCTGAAATGTTTCTGTATAAAACATGACACGGAAGTTTGTTCTCAAACCAAAAATTGACAAACGATGAACCCCTCAAATGGACTGAATTTGAGGACAATTTTGTGGGTTGGGAAGGACTGGGATTGGGCGTTTTGAGAATGATTGTTGGATGAGAGTCTTGTTTAAAAAAAACAGATGACTACAACTGACAAGCAGGTCAGTTACATGTCAGATCTGCGCAGAGGTAAGCCCATCCACAATAAGAATGTATTTTTAAGCAATTAAACACCTGCAATTGACTAAATGTATACTATTGAATATTCCAGGCACATAGTGAAGCTTTTAGTCTTTGATCAAAAGATGCACAGCTCTGTGTGGTGGATTCATTTGAATCTTCTATTTCCATTGAGGTTTCTGCTGCTGTGTAGATCCCATCCCACCTACAGTCTTCATCAAAAACTCTATTGTATTATGGAGAGCAATCAGGGATCAAAGTGCAAAACTATCTCATGTGCCGAACAAAAGTCAGGTTAGAATTTTTGTTGAGGGAGACAAGTGATCCTTCAGAAGACCAAAGCCACAGAAGAGACAGGGACATGACAGAGGAGACATGAAGACCAGGAGCTGGCTCCACCCAGACGACAGGGTAATAGATTAGAAACAGGTGCCGCTCATGAATGTGCATAATACAGGCTCCGGTGCGCTGCTGCATGTGAAGTGGCTTTTACGCATTCATCTGTGATAAATGACGAGCCGAGAGCGGAGAGTGAGTTTCCTCCAGACAGAGGAAGAGTGGGAACATGTATGGAACGAAACGTGAGGGAAGTTTTACATGTAAGGACAAATGTGAAATGAGAAGAGAACTAAATGTACATGTACAGAAGTATTCTTTGAGTTGTAGAGAAATGACTATCCATGGTTATTGGATGGTGATTATCGTACTTCTCTTCCATGGGCGCTGTACTTGATTTTTACTGTCCTAAAACATTTAAAAACAGTTCATTTTAAATTAGTATTCCTCACTTTCCTAATGTCTTCCAATTTGTTTCCTAATTTTTGAGCTCTTTTCACTTTCAGAGGCCAGAGTGTAGTTTTGTTAGCATAGATTTCTTTGGCCATACGTCACTTCCTGTGCCACCAGAATGGCCCCGCCCCCTTTTGGGTGAAAACAAATGTATTGGAATGTATGGACTGTAAATGGTGGTCAATTTCGAATCAATGTCTATAATCTATATTTACTGAATTCTATCGACTAGTCAAAGACGAAAGGAACGCAAAGGACCTGTGTTTGGGCTTCAAACAATTCAGAGACGATGGTAAATGACAGACTTGACTCAAAGCTAATCCTAAATGCGTTTATCAGATGCATTTGTTTAAAAAAATAACATTTACTTTGTATGGTTTTATTTGAGGGGGTTATTTAAGTCCAGTATTTACTGTGCTGGATTTCTTATCGTGAAATGAATTGTTCACTGTCGACTTTTTGGAGTGTATTGTTTCAGGGCAGGGCCGTGGCTAGCCATTTGGGCGCCCTAATGCTCAGTGGTGCCCCCATACCCCCCCACTGCCTTTGATTTTCAACGATTTGTAGAAAAAAGTAGTCACTATAATCTAAATGGAACAAACATTTTCAAAAGTAAGGGAACGAAGCGCTTCTGTGAAAGGAGTGAATTTATGGAATGAGCTTGACAAAAACACCAAAGAATCAAGAACAATAACTGCATTTAAGAAAGACATGAAACATATCATAATAAGTGAGTAACAAAATTAGGTTGTTGAGAGAAAGGACATCTCTTTGCAGTGTAATTTTGTATGTCATTTTTTTGCAAATGTTTGTTGTAATGTGTTTTAAATATCAGTGTCAAGTACAGGTTGAAAAGGCGGCAGATAACATAAGATTGCTCTTCTTTCTGCTCCTCTTCATTAATTTTTTGTGCAACTGTATGTCGATGATAAAGTATTTTCATTTGTTATTGAAATTAATAAATAAATAAAATAAATATTATTTTTTTATATATAGGCTATTTAATTTTATGGATTGCTTGAATCATAATCCTTATGTAATTTCCTTTATTCTGGTGCATTTTAGATGTAATAAAATTACATTCCAGGCCCCCCATAGTCCCTAAATTTCCTTGCTCCGCCCCTGCTCCAGCGTCACCCGAAGCCCTTCTCCTGCTCTTCTGCAGAGCAGATTGAAGCTTTAGAAAACACTACAGGCTGCAAACTATTGACGCTTTCCGTTGCATTTATGAAAACATGATTTAGACATTTGTAAGAAGTTGAACCACTTTGGCTTTGTGCGCGCCCGCGATGTCAGCTCTGTGGAGCCGCGCCAACTCGACGCATCGTACGTCTCATTTCATTGAGGCCGATTTTCATCATCTAAAGACCGCTTTGCTCCTTGTAGATCAAAAAATACGAATGTGGAGTTTAAACCGCTCCCAGCTGTGCCCCTGATCTCGCTTTGGAGAGAGAGCGGCGACGTTACTTGAGTCCTAGAGTTAGTTTCAAATGATAAGCTACTAAAGACAAAGTAGACCTTCTATATATGCTCCACGTTTATTTGCAAAAGGAACAGTGCTGAAGGCCATCGATCTTGCTAGGAAGCCGCGCGGGCTGCACGCAAGCTTAACACATCAATGAATGTACGGTGAGACGCTGGGGACAGCGGGACGAGCTCATGCGATGCCAAAAGTCAAAGGAAGAGAGTTCTTCAGACGGCCATATACAAAAGGTGCGGCCTATGTATTGTTTTATTATCGTTTTTTTAAAAATAGAGCAAATGCGGCTTATATAGGGGAGCGGCTAAAAGTCCGGAAAATACGGTAAATGGATGAATGAGTATGTATTTCTAAATGACAGCCACTGTGTGGAGCCGTTCATTCACCCGAAGCAGAGGAAAGCTTGCAATAATCAGCTGTTAATGCTTTTGCTATGAAAACAAAGCGTGCGTTGGTCGTGATTTCATATATCTGTGAGAATGAGTGGCTGTTTTCCCATGGTTCTGATGGATGATTCGAAATATTTTAAGACAAAAAGGAGAGAAGATCCGTCAATTTGTATCTTCTGCCATTGAAAGAAACAGAATGTTTTCAACCAAAAGTGTGCGAGGACGGCTTCAGCATCGGCAAACGTGCACGTATGCGGAAGCCTGAAGTTCAGTGTTTTAATAGAAAACTTTGGTTCATGATAATTAACTTTGAAGCCAACAGCTAACAATCCCAATACTAAGTTATCCTAAACGTCTAAATAAGGTATAACAAGGCCCTTTAAGAATCCTCAGAATAATAAAATCTGACGACATAAGTTGTCAAACATCTTTTTAAGAACATTAACACCTTTTAGGAACCTGAAGTGAAACTTCTGCAAATTTGACATGTGATCCTTACATCCACATCACTGCATTTTTAATGTGTTGTTAACTGAATAAATCGGGAACATCCTACTCTCAGGAGTCACATGCTCGAGATGCAGACATTTTTAAGCCGAGGTGGTAGTCTTGTGATTCAGCACATTTTCAAAAGACGACAAAATCTGAGGCTGTTATATTTGCTTTTGCTGTCGACTCTGCATCGCCCACACAGGCTTCCCTCACTTCTGCGGCGTGTTAGAACAGCCACGTACATTTGTGCTATCTGAATTTAACTCTATGTATAATGTGAGAAACGAGAATATCGGGTGAGAATTCTACTGCTAACTCAAGCGCGGTGTGTTTCGGTTCCAGCAACTTTCTCGCGCTAATTGTCTCGTGCTCTCAACAGCTCAGGTCTCATGGCTCACTGCAGGATCACCACACCTTCTTCAGATGTTGTTATGGCTGGTTTCGAAACATTCCTGAAACACTTTTTGGAGGTTATTTTTGTAAATAATTATACTTTGGTTGTCATACTTGAATAGCTGCGGTTGGTGTCTAGGGAGCTGTGAAATGACAAATATGTTTCTGAAAGGCTGCAATTATTGTTGATTCGGTCCTGGATTGAACCCGGTTTTGTCCTGATGTTGACTTAGTTTGTCCTGTTCTAGTTTTGATATGACGTGTGTTGAGAATGAACGCTCCGTAAACTCGACATGAGCCCTGCATCGATGAGCTCTAAATATGACCCTTTCTTTTGTTCAGAAACCGCGCGGTAAGGAGGAACCCGCCCTGTAACAAAATCCCTGTCTATGTCATCAATAAGGGACATTCTGCACTTCTCCACGGGCTTCTCTTTGCACTCCTCTCACTTCTCTCCAGCAAGTGTGGAGCGATGTGGTCTTCAGGCAAGTCAGGCAACCCACAATGCATTTCATTGTAATGTTAAGCAACTTAGCAGCAATAGCCAAAGGGGAAAGGAATATCTTAACAGTGATGATCTTTTAAATAAATCTGTGACTGTCCAGCAACAGCTGAGGTGGCTCGGACATCTGTTCCGGATGCCTCCTGGACGCCTCCCTAGGGAGGTGTTTCGGGCATGTCCCACCGGGAGGAGGCCCCGGGGAAGACCCAGGACACGCTGGAGGGACTGTCTCTCGGCTGGCCTGGGAACGCCTCGGGATCCCCCCGGAGGAGTTGGAGGAAGTGTCTGGGGAAAAGGAAGTCTGGGAGTCCCTGCTTAGACTGCTGCCCCCGCGACCCGGCCCCGGATAAGCAGAAGAATGGATGGATGGATGGATGGATGTCCAGCAACAACAATGTAAAAATGTTAAGCCTGCTCTTATTTGTTTGTGTCCAATTCAGGAAATGATCCAACCTAAACTGATCATTGGGACAGGGCCATAATTTACTCGCAACTGACCCATTTTTCAGTTTCAACAATCATTTTACAAAATCAAGGTATTTTTATTTGTCAAATCAGAATTATTGTGTAGTTTGTTTTTCGTTTTCACAATATAGTTGCTACGTGACAGCTAAGTATGCGCCCTCAGTCCAAGTTTAGAAAGTAGGTGCGGAGGACAATAGCTTGCGTTCAGACAAAGATTGAGTTTGTCTGTTCTCCAAAAGCCTGGCAGTCTCCTCTCTCCACACTCCAGCCTTTTGTCATGCGGGTAAGTACATGCAGCTTGGGGGTCGAGGTTGTCTTATATTTGTGCGATCCAGACATCCTCCAAACTCCTGCCCGAGGAGGACATCCACACACCCTGACATTATCCCATAGATCAGGGCCAAAACAACCGGGACGTGACAGTCTGTTGGCGAGTGCCTCGCTGCAGTGCGGAGTAAAGGATTAGCACTCGTCTTCGCATCCATGCCTCTTGTGTGTTTCTAAAGGTTAAAAGCAAACCTGTGTTATGTTGAAGCGGTCGGTGGTCGAAGTTTCATTAAAGGCATTAAAGTCTGTGCTTAAAGTCTATATCATTTCAAATGGCAATGTTTCAGCGGTAGTTTTTGTCTTTAAACCTGATTAATGGTGGTTCAGATCTATATTCCGTTCGAACCTGCAGCTGTTGTATCTTTGGGAAAGACAGTAATCAATAATCTTTCAGTGCCTAAATATAGAATTTTTAGCCACCATTGGAATATTTACATTTTGAGGTTGGGTGGTCCTTCCATTAGATCTATCCTGTTTGAATTTTTTTTTCTTTAATGAATTGATTCCTACAAAATTAAACACATATAGACACAAAATTTACTTTTGTAAGCTTTTAACCATGTTATATAACATAGTTCCCTAACCAAAAACATACCTGGAGAGTTCTGTTTCGCTTCACTCATGCTTGTTGTATTAATCTAGTTTACAAGGTCCTCTCTCTCTCTGATCCTCAGAAAAATCCAGAGGTCTCCAGCAAGACTCGTTCTGAGTATTTCTGCTGTCAAATTGTATTCATGTATTAGCGTACTGCATAAGCTAGCTTTTGAGGTTTTTTTCCCCCATGAAGAAAGGGGTTATGACAGTTGGCAAATGCCGAGGGCTGGACTCTAACCCAAACCCACGACGCCGCAGTGGTAGCAACCACACACGTGCAACGCTCTTAACCACTGCACCACCAACGAAGCACAGACGCTTTGCCATACTTTATTGTAAATTCTAAAGCACGAGATGCCAAAGCAGATGCAAGAGCATGTTTAAAGGCCAGTAACAATACAAAAACCAAACATTGATTTTTTTACAGCTATTTTTCGTGTTTAATTTTGTTTCAGAGATGATCAAAACACCAATTATAATGCAGTCATATAAAGTTATTTAACGTACGCTTCCACCAGCAGTTTTGCCGTTAAAATTCCCCTCACTAACATTAAAGTGCTGGATATTAGACATCCCTTATCCGATAGTAGCGTCTGAGGTCCCCCTGTCGGTCCCAGGAGTCCTCTGAATGTGTTGACAGTGTATTTAGGGAGCTTTTAACTCAATCTGCGCCCCAAAGCCCATGGCAACGGGGCTTTTCTCCTTCGCCCATCACCATGGAAACGCAGATGTTCATTAAATTTCATGCTCTCTTTGAAGATATTAAGACAAAATGGGAAAAAGAGCGTCTTATGTGTTTTGAACAAAAAGCTGGCTGTAATACGTGTGAGATGGGAGCCTCGGTCTGGTTTATGTGGAGCAGATCTGCCACGTTTGTACATAATTAAAGGCAGTAGTATATATACGTGCATGGTACGGCGGTGAACAACCAAACATATCACTTTTAAACTTGGGACAAAAGAGTGAATTGCGGACTCAAATTGCACTCTGTAGCAATGGCACGTATGGAAGTAAAAGTGCTTAAAAAAGTGAATTTGACAAAAGGTACTTTAGTTATGACCTCCTTACAATTTAGAGTATAGAGCTATAGAGCGCCCGGGGACACTATATTAGAGATACAGTATGTCGGGCTGCTGGGCTTATTTTCTTTGTTACAGCGCTACATGGTGACATCACACGGCTGTGGCTTTATTCGTTCGTGCAGGTCTGAGCGCGGGCCACAGAACTCTCCACAATCAAGCTTGAGCGCGGCATGATTTAGCGTGAGTAACTTGTTCCCAGCACTTATAAATTCTTTCGGCGCATGCACAGCTTCAGAACCGTTTTTTCCGGCCCGCAAAGTGAAGTAGGACGGCTGCCCAACCACAGCCAATCTGCCCTCACCCCAGTGGTGTGACATAGCAGAGCATCAGGCTCTTCCTCCTTTGTGATTGTTGAGACGTTTTACAAAAATAAATACTCTAATTTACAAGACAAAGCATTGGGCATTACAGCGGCTTTTAATTTCCCAAGCTTAAGAATGTCCAGTGTGCTGTTCAGAGCCACTGCATGTTCACCCCATTCTGTTTCCAGCCTCTTCACTGTGGCGGAGGATAATTGCCGACATAGAGCACAGCTGCTGGTACGTTGTGGTCAAGCGTCAGAAGAGGCCGACGAGAGGCTCCTTCGGCAAAATCAATTACCATTTTCTTTCAGGTGTTTGTGCAGCTCACAGTGGCGCACTATGCTCATTTTTATATATGCGCTCCCTGTGTGCACGGGCGCTGCATTAACCTCTGACAAACCGCATGCAGCGAGAGAGCGCTTTTACTGTAGGAGTCAGCACGGGCGCCACCAATAATTGTGTCCACGGCTGCCGATCTCAACAGCAAATAAGTTCAAACAGCAAATAAGTTCAAACAGATACAAAGCCGACCACAGAAACGGTGCAGTTACTTTATCTTTCAGCCATGACGCTTTTCCCTAATTCTCCATTTAAATTCCATTGTTTTGGGATTTCAGAGGCTCAAAGATGGATTTGTTAAAAAACTATGAATAAAGCTAATAATAAAAAAATCTGTACCAATCAAAAACATGATTATCCCTTTAATATTTCCTATGTGTTGTTAGATTTTCAGACATAGGAGCATAGAGGTGAGGTGGTTTGACAAAGCTGACTTCCTGCAGTTGGAATAACATCTAAGCTAATACAGTTAACATGTCACAATCCCTCTGGTCCATGCCCTCCACAGCAGCAAAACCATCAGCCTCCTCTTGTCTCCATCACCTCCTCTTCCCCACGATCAGTGCCTAAATATCAGGGAGTGATATTTTCCAATTTTCCATTATTCTTTCCCTTCATCTCATCACTTTGCTGATGTCTCGAAGCACTAAAGTTTATCCGTTTAATCACGTTCATCTGTTTACGTCCCTCTTGGCTGGAGGAGTATACAGTATGCACCTCCAAAAGCCGACGCAGGAGCAGAGCTGGAGTCTCCATGAACCTCTCTCCCGTCACGGCCCAGCCCAGAGGGAACAGTACATGTGTTTATCTAAAAAGGGTTCAGACAGAGTGAATATGTACGAGTGGCTGATTGTAGAATCCCATCTCGCTGATTGCTTAGACGGTTCAAGAGCCCGTGATGGGTTCTCCATTCCTCTCTCAAACTCCGGTTTAGACGGCCCTGGGGCAAACAGCAGGTAACTGTTTGGGGACAGTGTAATTCATATGCATTACACCACATATATATGCTTATAGGGGCCATAACTGCACAGAAAAGGCCCAGATGGGTATAGGAACCGACTTGCATTTGTAAAGGTTGGGGAAATTGGGTTTTGAGCAGGGTATTATACGCCTCAGATGCACAAGATGAAATATTTTTGCATAAAACAACACTGGGATGTTTACTGTTTGGTTTGAAAACTGAGCCAGAATCATTACTTATCTAAATAAAATGTTTATTCTATCTTTATTCACAGTCCAAACCTGACAATCCTAGTGCGCCTTTTTGTTTTTTAACTTGAAGGTCTTAAATATATTTGATATAAACACTCATTTGTATTCAGGGCAGTGCATGATTCTGATTGGCCATCCATCATTGCATGAATTATTTGACTTCTAATCATCAGTTGCACCATTATGCCACTTGACAGGCTTCTAAGCTGCGTATACCTTTATATAAGAGAAGTTGCGACCTGTATGCCACTATCGATGTACAAAACCAGATTCAAATTTAAAATGTCATTTAATGCAATGTTTTTTGTTTCTTTTGCTTGACTTTTTGGGAGTGTTGAGGAAAAGTACTGAAAACAGTGAAAGAGAAGTAAAGCAGAATAGAACCAAGTTGTCTTGTTCAAATGTGAATCTTTATTTTAGCCGTGCACAGCCTAAAGGCAAGTCCAGTTTATACATTTGCATTTGCACAGAATGAGTTACATGGATGTAAGAATGTAATGATTGTTGGAGGCTTGTATTGTCCTTGGGTCGTGGGCTATCAGGCCGCTCACCCGAGGATGTCCACATGCCCCGCCATAAAAGCGGCCCCCTAATCCTCCACACACATTGATAACATCTTATAGCAGGGGCCTCTGTCCTTCACCCAGGCAAGCGTCACCTGACCAGGTCACAGGACAAGGGTTACTAAGCTGGCCATGTCGCAACAATCATGCATCCAAAGTAACACATTAACTTTGCATCGCAGCAACCTAATGACGTGACATTTTTCCATTACAGGAGCAGTGTCTGTAAAATCCTTTTTGGCTTCTACCACTCCCATGCGCATCGAGTAATGTTGATTGATGGTTGTTGTAGTTTTGGGACATTGGGACGTATTCATACCCAATAGGAAAGTAAAATTATACCTCAATATTACTTGGTATTAGATTGAAAACAAAAATCTGTAATTTCGCTTATCGCTCCTATATATGGGCAAGGGAGGCAGTGGCCCAGTGACAGTTTGCATAATGAATTCAACGTTGACGGCTTCGACCTGTCCACACTGTTGTCACTGTTGTCCACTACTGTTGTCCACACTGTTGTCGCACACGGTTGTCCACCTCAACAGTGTCCACACTGTTGTCCACGCTGTTGTCCACGCGGTCTGCTTGTCCACACGGTTGTCCACTACTGTTGTCCCACACTGTGTCCACACTGTTGTCCAACTGGTTGTCCACACTGTTGTCCACACTGTTGTCCACACTGTTGTCCACACTGTTGTCCACGCTGTTGTCCACGCTGTTGTCCACACTGTTGTCCACACTGTTGTCCACGCTGTTGTCCACGCTGTTGTCCACACTGTTGTCCACACTGTTGTCCACACTGTTGTCCACACTGTTGTCCACACTGTTGTCCACGCGGTTGTCCACGCGGTTGTCCACACTGGCTCATCTCCTCACCGCACGTCCAGAGCCAGGTTTGTTTCTCTGCCGCAGAGTAGAGTTAGCCTTTTGGCGTGTTGTGAGCATGCGCGTTATGCAACTAGTGACACTTTCTCATTCGTTATAACCACGACTTTGTAGCTGAGGGGTAAATGTAGCGTAACAGCGGTGGTGAGTTTGATTTAAATAAACTACAGACCTAAAACAAACGCGTTCTGTAGTTGTGCATTAGGGCCTTGCTAAAGTTGTTTTAGCAATGTTTTTCATTGCTCGAAGACAGGCCTACACGTGCTTATTGTATGGCATTGCATTGTGGTAATTGTGGTAATTACTTAAAAGATAAATGATGCTCAGTTAAAGGCATTTAATTTGCTCGTTTATTTGATATTTGAATGATTATGTTACTGTGTTCAGCAAAGCAAATTGACGAGAATAACGTCAGAGGTAAGAAATGCTTATTACAAAGTTGTTAGCATGTATGCTAAGTTCAGCACTAATCGCTAACGGTAACCGTCGGTGCACAACACTTCTATATGTGGTGATGTTTTCTGACAAGCCCAGATATTACTCACATGTGGTTGAGTGGTTGTAAGTCGCCAAAACAGACCTTTGGCCTCATTTATAAAAGAGTGTGTCAAATTGTACTTGAAAGAGTGCGTACCAGAAAGGAAAAATGTCACCGCCGCAAAAAAAGCTGCACACCTGTACGCAATTCCCTCTTCCTGAATCCCAACTCACCTTACATCTGTGTTGCGCCAATTCTTCATAAGTTCCGCCCTGAGCCGCCCTGAGCCCGCCCGCCCTGAGCCCGCCCTGAGCCCGCCCTGAGCCCGCCCTGAGCCCGCCCTAAGTATGGCTATGCAAATAACAACATTTACATATTTAGCATATTCATAATGGTGAGACGCGGTGTCACGGGCCGAAAGAACAATGGAGGGAAAAGGAGGAAGAAGAGGAAGTTTTCTGAGATGGAGGTGGAAACACTGATCAGCGAGGTGGAGGCCGCAAAGGACTCTTGAGTCTCGCCCCCTGCAGGACACTCTGTCCGCTCTGGAGAGCAGCTTCAGTGACAGACTGACCCACCCTCGCTGTGTGAAGGAGAGGTTTCACAGTTCCTTCTGCTGCTGTCAGATTTTACAACAAACACTTTTAGCCCTGAACATGTCATTCAGCTTTCATAATCATGTGCAATACCGTCATAATCATGTGCAATACTGTGCCATAATGTCAATCATCCCTGTGCAATATTTTCTGCTGATGACAGCTGTAAATAAGAGTGGTGTTTCTTTTTTTCTTTTTTCTAAATGATCTGTTTTTATTATTATACTGTGCCTAATCTGTTTTCTGTACCCTTTGTTGCAACACTGAAATTTCCCCATTGTAGGACAAATAATGGTGATCTTATCTTGGTGAACACGCTGAGTAGCACAGGGCGAACTGTGGCCCAACTCAAAAAGAAGTGGTCAGATCTGAAAGTAAGTTCTCTAATTAAGTACTTGTAATTTTGTAGATGGCATATGTTATTTTAAGTACATAGCCTACTTCCTTCGGCTCCTTTTCATACATGCTAATAAAACACATTTTGAAATGCCAGACCCATCAATAAAATGTAATTAATTAATAACTGATTGAATGCAAAAGAAAACCATTGCTTATAAGCTGCATGCTTTAGATTGGTGTGCTTAAAATATGCGATTTGATTGATCTAACTCCAGATGGAAGCTAAACGGAGACCACCTCTGCATTGACGGTCTGCGACAGGAGGGAGATCAAGCATGCCGGACCTTTCGAAAACAGATCTTAAAATTGCCTCGACACTGATATTGCAATTGAATAAGGCAAATCAATCAATTTTATTCACACAAATGATTAAATGTAGAAGTGGTTTTATTTCCACTGCCAGCAGTTTGTGACTCAGATGGAGCCCAAGGTGGAGCGGTGCAGGTGGAGGGTTCAAGTGGGCCTTCTCAACGATGGGACCCACCGCAGCCTGCTCCGGAGACTCAGCTGCCCCCCCCCCCCCCCCCCCCCCCCAGTAGTGAACTTTCTCAAAGTGCTCAGTGTGGACACAACAACAGTAATCCAATTGCAAAAAAAGAGACAATTGAGGCAATTATGTGAAATGTCACAAATTACCAATGTTTTGACTGACATGACTGAAGTCTTAAGACAATTATTAAAGAAGTGAACCTTGTCTTCATCGTTATGTCTCTTTAAAAACGGTGCATTACATCCTCCTGATTCCTAACATCCAGCAGGTGCTCCGGGTTGTGGCAATGAGGAAGGTTGTCGTCTCAATGTTTATAGTCAGCATAGAAACTGTCACTATAACTGTGATATCCACTCCTCTCCTGTAGAGTCACAACGACAATTAACAAAACAATGTTTTTCATTTAAATGTCAATAGCATCTTACCATTTAAAAAAACTGCAGTCTCCTGGATCTGTGTAGTGCAGTCCTCAGCCCTGTGTTTAGCCCTGGTTGGTGCAGTCCTCAGCCTGGGTTTAGCCCTGGTTGGGTGCAGTCCTCAGCCCTGTGTTAGCCCTGGTTAGCTGCAGTCCTCAGCCCTGGTTTAGCCCTGGTTTGGGTGCAGTCCTCAGCCCTGGTTTAGCCCTGGTTGGTGCAGTCCTCAGCCCTGGTTTAGCCCTGGTTGGGTGCAGTCCTCAGCCCTGGTTTAGCCCTGGTTGGGTGCAGTCCTCAGCCCTGGTTTAGCCCCTGGTTGGGTGCAGTCCTCAGCCCTGGTTTAGCCCTGGTTGGGTGCAGTCCTCAGCCCTGGTTTAGCCCTGGTTGGTGGCAGTCCTCACCTCGGTTCTAGCCCTGGATTGGTGTGCAGTCCTCAGCCCTGGTTTAGCCCTGGTTTGGTGCAGTCCTCAGCGCCTAGTTTAGCCCTGGTTGGGTGCAGTCCTCCGCCCTGGTTTACAGCCCTGGTTGGGTGCAGTCCTTCACAGCTCCGGTTATCAGCCCTGGTTTAGCCCTGGTTGGGTGCAGTCCTCAGCCCTGGTTTGGTTTAGCCCTGGTTTAGCCTGGTTTGGTGCAGTCCTCAGCCCTGGTTTAGCCCTGGTTGGGTGCAGTCCTCAGCCCTGGTTTAGGGGCCCTGTGTAAAAACAGCCTCTCTTAGTGCTATCTCTGTTGTCGTCACATCACACAGATGGGAAAACATCAAAACTACCCAATCTGAGAAATTTGATTCATATTCCCTGTGAAAAGATAACGCCCAGTCTCCCCAGACTGAAACTAGCCTGAAACTTGCTGTGCCAAATGTCTGATCCTTATGTGTCATCCATTTTTTTGTGAGGGCCTTTTTTGCCGCAGCCAGGAGGATGTTCCAGAGGTAACTGCTGGTTGTGTCCATGGCAGGAGGCCTGAGACCCCAATACAAAGTTCTAAAATCTCTTGGGATGGTGATGTCATAAATTGTCCGTAAAGCTTTTTTGATCTCAGTCCAACACTTGTGAACAACAGGACAATCCCAAAACACGTGATAGTGATTTCTGGCTGCCACATTCTCTCCATCACTCTGTATTTCCCTGTGAGTAATGGGCACATGATCGAGACACATTTTTCCAACTGAATTCCCTCCAAATGATTTTGTGGTTTTCCACTGAGATGTAAATATATTTTCCAACTCTTCATCATCCAGAACAAAGTGACCCTCTCTTTCCATTTACCCTTAATGTAATCAGATTGTTAATACATTTGTACAATTTAGATATTAATCCCCTTGAAAGTTCAGACTTATATGCTTTAATAAATATTTCAGTGAAAGGGTTATGATGGTAATCATTCTTTTGGATTCTTGATTATAATAACTCCTTATTTGTAAATACCTCAAAATGCCTGTTTCTCTAAGCCGAAAGATTCTTTCTACTCATCAAAGCTCTTCAAACGAGACTCCTTTACTTCTTCTTCTTCTTTGGTGTTTTATGGCGGTTGGTATCCATAGTGTATTGCCGCCACCCACTATAGTTGTGAGTCTTGGAGTTACTTTCGTTGTTGTCGATGCCTTCAATGGCGGCCGGCAGTCGTGCATCTACTGGATTGAGTGTGGACAGGAGATCAGCGATTGTTGTGTAACACTACAACGACGCACTTAACTCTATAATCTTACAATTAATCCTGTTATATAAGTAAGTAACTAAAGCCTTACATGATCCTTGTGACTGGATTGTAAGAATAATCAGCAGATTGAAATCCTGGTTATTATTTTGAAACCTAAAAACGAATTCAGTTCTTTCTCTTTACAATCTGGTATAAGACCTTTATACCTTTTGTTGTCCAGACTTTAAATCTTGAGTCTGTGCTGTCAGGTGTGGAATTTTGATCGTAAGCCAACCAATTTAAAATGTTATATATGTTTCCTACATGTTTGTATGTTTTGATCAGCTCCCTCCATGTTGACTTCACAGACTTCACCCAAGGGTTCTCCACCTCCCCCAAGTGACTCAACCGTCCGTCATCCTCCAGCAGGGCCTGCACTGAAACCCCCGGCACAACACCAATCTCGATATTCTTCCACTGAGCTTCATATTTGGGTCACACCAGCACAGCAAGGCTCTCATCTGAGCTGAAACAAAGTAATTTTTCAGACATGGCAAACCCCAACCTATTTTTTCTTTTGATAGTTGGAAAGTTTTGAAGCGGATATTTTGTTTTTACCCTTGCCATATAAATCTTAAGATTGCTTTATTCCACTCATCAAACAGCCGGTTGGGGATGCAAACTGGGGGAGTCTGGAACAGATACAGAAATCTGGGCAAAACATTCATTTTCTCCATAATTGTTGTTAGGTCTCTATGGAGGACCACACCTAAATATTTAAGAGATTTGCCATTTAAATGGGTATTTCTTTTTAAGGGTCAGAGGGGGACACCAGTAAGAGAGAAGCTCAGTCTTTTGTACATTTAATTTGTATCCAGACATTGGACCATCTTCTTTAAGAAAATGCGTCACATTGGGTGTGGAAATTTCTGGTTTGGTCAAATACAATAAAACATCATCTTCATAGCAGGTAATTTTATGTTCCGTCCCATCAATTGTAACGCCGTGAATTGTTTTTGATTGTCTTATAAATTGGGCCAATGGTTCCAAATACAAAGCAAAGAGGAGGGGGGACCAGGCGCAGCCCTGCCTCTCCCCCCTTTCCAGAGTCAGTGGACCTGTCAGATGACCACTGCTTTTAATTCTTGATGTTGGACAATCGTAAAGAGCCCCAATATAAGTAGATCATCGATTTGAAATTTGTTTAGCACTTTAAATAAATATGGCCAGCTAACAGAATCAAAAGCTTTTTCAAGGTCCAGACTTATTATTACTGCTCTGTTTTGTTGTTTTTGTACTTTTGGCTCATTGTGTGTAAAGATTGTCTAATGTTGTCTTGTGTTTGTCGTTTGGTAATAAATCCTGTCTGATCATTGTGGATTAAGTTTGGGAGTATTTGTTCCATTCTTTTGGACATAATTGAGGTGTATAAACGATAGTCCACATTCAGAATAGAAATGGCACATTCCAGTCGGTCCTTCCCATCTGGTAAGGATATGATGGCCTCGTTCCAACTTGGAGGGGTCTAAGTTTTTTAAGTGCCCAGCCAAAAGGAAAAGAGTGAGTGTGTCTTTTAAAGCTTTATACCACTCTGAGGTGAACCCATCGCTCCCCGGAGATTTATTATCCTTTAATCTTTTGATTGGGCCTTGAATTTCCAAAACTGTAATTTCAGATCCTAATTTTTTATTATGATCTTCTGAATTAACAGGCAAATTGAGGTTGTCCAGAAAGGAATTCATATCATCATCTTTGTCGTCTGGAATTTTTGAAAAACGTTTTTTATAAAATAATTCAAATGCTGATTGAATTTGGTCTTGTTTAAGATTACATCATTTCGCCTGTCTGTATTTTGAAGATTGTTCTTTCAGCTTGTTGTTTTTTAAGTTTTCAAGATAGTAATTTATAAAATTGTATTCACTCCCATAATATCTTTGTTTGGAAAATAACTTTTTCCTGTGAAGTCAGATCATTATTTTCTCCTCTTATCTTTTTAATTTCTTGTAGCATTTTAGGACACCCTTTTTTATCATAGTTTTCTTCCAACAATTAATTTTTTTCCTGCAGATCATTTAGCTTTCCCCCCCTTTGTTTCTTTTTTTCTGAGGCTATGGCTATAATTTGTCCTCTCAAGACTGCTTTGGAAGCATTCCAAAGGATGGGCAGGGAAGTTTTCCCCAGTGTCAGTGTCAAGTTTCTTTAATGTTGTTGGACATTTTTTCCTTCAACAACACTGTCATTAAGCAGGCTGGTATTGAACCTCCAAAGTGTGTCCTCTTTCCTCCAATTCCACAGAAATGTAGATAGGAACATGATCACTTAGGTCTATAGTGCCTATATCTGCTTTAGTTATTTTAGATCTGTCTTTATTGAGAATAAAACAGTAGTCTATTTTGGAATAGATTGCATGTGGATCAGCCCTAGGCTTCATTTCTCTCCAAATGTCAATCAATCCTATAGTCTTCAATAAGAGACGAAACTTCTTGTTAATTGTTCCTCCAGTGCCTGTTGAGTTCAACACGTCCAGTGTAGGCTGAATGCGAAGATTCCAATCGCCTCCACAAATTAGGGTTTCCTCAGAATGGTTTACAATCTGGTCCATCACATCAGCAAATTGATGAAATTGATATCACTCCCTGGTGGAGCATACACATTTAAAAGAATGAAACTCTTCCATTAATATTCCCTCTAACCAGTACATATATGCCATCTTAATCCTTACATTCAAAACTCTGTTCAAAAACTATTAAATCAATATTGCAACTCCCCTTCTATGTTTGCCTCTGTATGATGAATACTAGGATTTTTTATATCAGAATTTCGTTACTTTTTGATGTTCAGTGTCATTCAAATGTGTCTCTAGTAAATATATAAAGTCTATTCTTTCTTTTTTCATTTTTGTTAAAATTTGATTGGGTTCAGTATGCCATTCACATTGAAGGATGCTACTTGTAACACTTCTGATGCCATTGAGTTGAAAATAGCAAACATACAGAAGAACCAGAGGAACACAGAACGGAAAAGGTAAAAAAGAAAACAAAAGGGTTCATGCTGGAAACTGACATCAAACCTAAACCTGATCACAAAAGATTATATGGGGAGTCCAAACCTAAGGGAAAGTTTCAGTTTTCTCTTCCTGAGCTCCTCACAGATGTAGTGGAACTTTTGCCGTTGTTGGCGAACCTCGTATGGAATATCCGGAGCAAAGACACGTTTACCTTTGTACTGGAGGTTTCCTTTTGCAGCCTTCAATACGCATTCCTTCACACGATCGTTAAGAAACCTCATAATCAGGCCTTGTGGTTTATCAGTTGCTGCTCTTGGTTTGCCGGCAATGTGCTCTTTCGATTGCGATGGGGGGGACCTCAACTCCTGAGCTAACAAGGAGCTCAGGAATGATCTCCAAGAAGCTTTCTGTGTCTTTTCCTTCCTCTCCTTCTTCTATGCCCACAAGCCTCAGGTTAGGACGATGGGATCCAAATACAAGATCTTGTTTTTCATGATATTGTTTCTCCGACTTCAGCATTGTCACCCTGACCCGCAGCGCCTCTTTCTTGGCCCTTTATTGTCTGCAGATCACCCGCATTATCTGAAACACGCTGCTTTACTTCCTCCATGCATGCTCTGTTATTCTGTTATACTCTGTTATGCTTTAAGTTTAGCGGTCACTGCATCAGACACTGCCAGAGCTATGGCACTAACAACTCGTCTCTAAGAGACTCCATGGCACGCTGCACTTCGGACATATTGAGCCACAACTGATGACCAATTACATTCTCTCCCCCTTTCGATGCAAATAAGTCGCGAGAGTCTCTATCCCTGGCGGGGAGGGAGTGCGGCTCTCAGGTTTGCTAGCCATGTTAGCTTCGTTAGCCTCGCAAGCCTCGGTAGCTTGTGATGCAGGCTGTTTTCCATCAGCTTTGTTTGTTTTGGTCCCTAGGCGCAATCGGAGTTGTGTCTTCCTTGTTTACTCATCTCTCGTCCTTGTTCTTTGGGATTAGGTGGGTCAAACGATGATTTTAAAACCACCTTTTACAGCAGTGGCGTGAGGTCCGTCCACTCAGTGTGTCACCATGTCCGGAAGTTCACAGGAAATTTAGTTCTAATAGAATCTGCTCCACCCAACTTTAAGTTTGGATCTGAAACAAGAGAAAACAAAAAGGGTGGAGGTGTCTGTGCAGTTTTTAGAGATGAAATAGTTTGCTAAAGGTTGTCCTTCGGGGTGTTTTCATCATTTGAAAACGGTGTATATCCTTTTAAATGAAGCTAAAACCGTCTCCTTCCATTCTGTTCATTGTTTTATACACTCTTCCCCAGCACTGCCAAAGTTTTATTGATGATTTTACTGAGATGCTTTCAGTTGTATGCACAGACTTTGATGGTTTGGTCATTACAGGTCATTTCAATGTTCATGTTAATTGTGTTGAGTCATTGTTGAGTGTTTGTGACAGAAATGCTTAAGAGCTTGATGCTGTCCTTGAAACCTTCGGTCTTACTCAGCATGTGAGTGGCCCCACCCACAGCAGAGGGCACACTCTAGATCAGGGGTCGGCAATCCAAAATGTTCAAAGAGCCATATTGGACCAAAAAAACCAAAAACAAAACTTTCTGGAGCTGCATAAAAGTCATATATAAGCCTTATATGAACGAACACAGGCTGTATATGTAAGTGTATATTAGCTATTATAGCCTACTATCAAAATGACTAGGCTACAAATACATAATGAGCATTCCTGATAAAATGTTTATTTTCCCTGCGGCGCACCCTGGAGAGATTGACTTCCATTACAATGTTAATGTATTATTGTTTTGTTGCATTGATGAAAATATAGAAATACAATTAAGAAATCTGATTTTTTTGTGTCATTTTTATTTTGAGGGTTCCAAAAAAACAAAAACGCAGTCCTTTTCAAACCTCATAACAATAAAATCCTCTTCTCTTCCCCCCCATATCTGGGCAACAGTGGCATTGAACAGAGCCTGCATCAGAGTTCACATACCTGCATAACAGTGGTGCCTGTTTGACCTCGATCACATCACGTGGCACATCACATACAATTGAGTATGCTGCAGCTGAATTAATGTCCTTGATTTGCCAATTGGCAATGTTGCCTGCCATTTTATGGCCCTTTCCTTCACTGTCTTTGCGGCGAGAGGCATGTCTGTAATTTAGTGTATTATCTCAGCTTTGTTTTTGAAGTCCAAAAATAGGTGCTTTGATATTTTGATGAATGAATCCTTCATGTACTCACCATTTGTGAAGTACATGCTTAATTATCTCCAGGGTTGCAACAAAACTAGCAGCGGTAGTGGAGTTTGGAGATGCAATCCACTTCTTAAATCTATCTTTGCGCTCCTCTAATTTATCCAGAGGTGCTGCACTTCTTCTCTCACTCCCAACTGGCGGTCGGCTGCAAATTTAGCATGCTCTCCCTGGAAATGTCTCTCCAAATTACTCTTTTTGTTATTTGACAACTTCTCAGTACAAAGCAAACATGAAGGCAATTCAATTTCATTTAATTTCATTTCAAATTCAAATTCATTTTCTTCCTCGAATCCTCTGTTTGAATCCGCTATCTTTTGTTCCGGTTTGTTTACCACCTGCCACAGTGCCACACTGAAACGTGTGTCACAGGCTATGACGCAAGCCTTTTTTGAAAGGAATGTTGAAATTTAATATTTATTATGAACATTTTTACAGCAGCGTTAAGAATGTTTGTGTCATGTTTATCCTCCTACAGAAACCACATTAAAACATAAAATATATCCCCCCCATCTATTTCCATTTTCATACATTTTTGAATGAACGAGGGTTGCCGATGCCTGCTCTAGATCTTCTAGTTAATATTTCAAATGTTGCTGCTCTGTTGCTGCTCTGTCTGATCATTTCTGTGTCTTCTTTGACCTGTCTGTGATTCCAAAACCACCAGCTGGTCCTGCAGTTGTTCGGAGGAGACACATAAATGGCAGCCCAAGAACACTGTTTATGGAAATAATAACTTTGAAAATGTTTCATGTTCTAATGTAAATGATTTGTTGAACTCTGTTACAGCTAGTGTTTTGAATGTTTTGGACACCATCCATTGCCCCTATAAAGGCTAAAATGGTTCAAAATGAGCAGAAGGCACCATGGAGAAATGATTCGGTCAGGGCACAGAAAAGGGAGTGCCTCTGGGCTGAACAGAAATGGTGCAAGTGAAAGCTCCAGGTTCAAAAACAAATTTGCAGAGAGAAGTCTTACATGTACAACCTCATTTTATGTAGAACTAGGGAAGGATATTTTCCTGAAATAATTGGAAGCTGCAGTAACAACTCATGTCTCCTGTTTGCCACAGTAAACAGATTAACAAACCCTCCAGCTCAGCTGCCGTTAGAACTCAATTCCACATCTAAGTCTTGTGACTTTGCATTATTCTTTAATGACAAAGTTCAGGGCATTACATATGCTATAAATTCCACAATGCAAAAAATAACCCCAAAACCACCAAGACATTTAGAGCTGACTCACTTTGCACCTGTAACTGACAAAACTGTCCATGAGATCAACACCAGTCTCACCAGGCTCATCTACATGCTGCCTCGATGTGTTACCCACCAGATTTCTAAAGTCTGTGCTGAACAGTTCTTTAGCACCACATAGTTTACATGTCGCTTCAATCTGGAACATTCCCAATATCTTTGAAAACTGCAGTCATAAAGCCTCCCCTAAAGAAGAGCAGTCTTGATGCCGCAGTACTGAGTAATAACTGGCTCATCTCTAATCTGCCATTTTGGGGCAAAGTCCTTGAAAAGGTTGTTTACCAACAGCTCACTGATTTCCTCTTAATAAACAACTCATTTGATGTTTTGCCGGCAGGTTTTAGACCTCATCACAGCACAGAGACTGCTCTCGTCAAAGGCTCAGTCTTAATTCTGTTAGATTTGAGTGCTGCTTTTGACACTGTTGATCATGGGATCCTCTTACAGAGAATAGAGGACTGGGTGGGCATCACTGGCACTGCTTTAAACTGGTTGAAGTTCTATCTGGAAGACAGGAAGTACTTTGTTGAAATTGGTAACTGTGTCTCAGACCACATGCCCCTGACCTGTGGGGTGCCCCAAGGGTCAATCCTGGGACCTCTTCTGTTCAACCTCTACATGCTGCCGTTAGGTCAGTTGATACGCAGCGAAGATTTTTCCTATCACAATTATGCAGACGACACTCAGGTCTTTGTTTCACTGACGGTGAATATGGACCAGTGGATTCACTCTGTCACTGCATCCAACAGGAAGTGTGTGGATGCAAATCCGCTTTCTTCAGCTGAACTCAAACAAGACAGAAATCATCGTCTTTGGCCCACAGAAACACAGAGAAAGTGTTAAAAGTCAACTCCAGAGTCTCGCTAAAAACCTTACAAACCAAGTTAGAAATCCCGGGGTAATAATGGACTCAGACTTGAATTTTAATGGCCACCGTCAAATCAATAACATCAGCAGCTTTTTATCATCTAAAAAACATTGCCAAAATCAAAAGTCTAGTGTCTAAACCAGACCTGGAGAGACTTATCCATGCGTTTGTCTCTAGTAGATTAGACTACTGTAACGGCCTGCTCACTGGCCTCTCCAAACGAGCTGTAAAACAGCTGCAGTACATCCAGAACGCTGCTGCTCGGGTCCTGACTAGAACCAGGAAGTACGATCACATTAGTGCTGTGCTCAGGTCTCTGCACTGCCCTCCATGTGGATCAGAAAATAGACTCAAACGCAGCTCTGCTTGTATTCAAGTCTCTCCATGGCCTAGCACCAAAGTACATCTCGGACATGTTAGTGCCATATGAACCATCTTGGACTCTGAGCACCTCAGGGACCGGCCTCCTGCTGGTGCCCAGAGTCAGGACCTAAACATTGGAGAATCTGCGTTTCAGTTTTATGCAGCTAAAATTTGGAACAGTCTTCCTGAAGATGTGAGACAGGCCTCTACTCTAGCAATGTTCAAATGTTTTGTTTAGCCGTGCATATGACTGATGCTTTTCTTTGCACTCTTCTCTTATGATGACGGATTTCTTTTAAATTAAGATTTTGCGATTTTAATGATTTTTTTTCCCTTGCCTTGCTCTTCTCTTTTATCCTGCTGTGTCTATTGGTTGAATTAAACAGGTGTGTTGTTCTGTGATTTCTGTCATGTATTTGTGTCTACCTTAAATGTGGGTTGTTTAGGTTTTGTGATTTCTGCCATGCATTTTTTTTTTTCCTGTTGTGTGAAGTACTTTGAATTGCCTTGTGTACGAATTGTGCTCTACAAACAAACTTGCTTTGTCTTGCCTATCTGTCAATTGTGCCGATTACATGAGGAAAACCAGTCATTGCTGTAAATTGCCTTCTGATGTTGGCCTGTTCCACCAAAGTGTGGGTAAACCTGATACAACGTTTGCTCATTCTTATGATGCCATCCAAGACTGCAGGCATCAGTGCAGACAGGGAGGGGTAAGATATTCAGGACCTATGGGGAGTGGGGAAAATATTTCAGATATGAGTACAAATGTTGTCCTACAGGCAATGCAGGGTTTTCTTTTGGCTTTATACGACTGACCTGTCAGCCATCTCACGCTGGTATGAGCCAGTGGCGAGGAACACCGTTGTCATTCGGACTTGGGTCTGGACGCAGATGGCGTGGTTTCGCCGTGTTGTGCGCTCCAATTCCGGACACCTCAAAACGTACAGCCCTTGGTAGCCTGATTTGACTTATAAGCCATTCATCATCATCGTTGAAGGCCCTCTCTCTCCGGAAGCCACGTTCCACCACATACTTCTCTAACAGTGCCAGAAGTGCCATGCTGTGTCATTACGCACACGACAGTCCCCGCAGTACTTATACTGTCACGGTAATTGCACTGATCGAGAACACCTTGAGAATACCACAAATAGCCTTCCCAATTTCTACTGTACTCATTTTTATTGTCGTTTGCTTTATTTGTACGTCGTCATATGGCACTTAACTGAATAACACTGTGCTGATGTGCCTTGACAATGTGGACATTACATCCCCAAACCACGACTAAATTTGGGTGAAAACAATTGCTATTTATAAAAGAAGGACTAATTAGAGTGGTTTTACGCTGCACGGAATATTGGTCGGTGTTACCTAATCACAAATTGTGATCTTCCCTTCCTACTGAGGCAGGTCATCGTTACTAAATTAACTTTTTTGTTAATGTCCCATATGACCAGCCTGTGCACCTTCCATGCAAGTGCCAGAGTTTGCGTGGAAGTCCGCACATTTTCACGTCAAGTATTTTTTTTATAGACCACACATTTTGGGCTTCGTTTTGTGCGTACCGGCCTTTATAAATGAGGCCCCAGTTTATTCAACATTTGTGACGTTTGAGGCTAACGCTAACTTTCCCACTAAAAATGTATTAGTGAAGTTGAAAACTACATACTACTATACTACTATACATTTCACTCATCCTGCCTCTAATGAGAGCAGATGGAAATGAACCCAGTATGCTGTCGTGTTTATCAACATTCACTGTACCAGCCAAATGATAAACCATATGGTGTCCATGGTAACTCTACTGGTGGTGATCTACTGCAAAATTTGAGTCACTGACTGAATGACGTGGCCGTTATTGGCACCTGTCATGTAACTTATCAAAATATTTTGGCACCAAATTCATGCAACATGTTTTAATTTAGTCACACCTGCTCTCGATTTGTGGCTCCTAGCAAGCAATGCCTCTTCTGACCTGATGAGTAATGACTGAAAAGCTTCTGCAGCATTTAAATGTGTTTCATGATCTGATCATACTGTAAATATTATGCTGTCCCATTCAAATATATAAATAAACTAAACTAATCAATGAACTAGAAGTAGTTTTATATAAGGGACATTGTTGTTGTTGCTGTGTTATTTTTAATAGCGGTTGGCAGCCAACTGAAAAGGTGCACTTACCGCCACCTACTGTAGTTGAACATCTTCAAAGTACCGTATTTTCTGCCCTATAAGGCACACTGTCAATGAATGGTCTATTTTTGAACTTTTTTCATATATAAGGGGCACCGGACTATAAGGCGCATTAAGCTAAACAAAACAGTCCCAACCTTGTTCAATGGAAACACGTTCTGACACAGTCTGATACGCTAAATCAAACGTTGGCGTATTCACAATAACTCAAAATTGTTCAGTTAACACTTATAACACGTAAAATAAAACATAATACACTCACTTTTTCAGTTTATTCCTCGTCCACAAATCCTTCAAATTCCTTATACACACACTGTAATATTATGGTGAAGCTGCACGCGGTGCGGCTTTGTAGTTTACCAAAGTTGTGATAAAACATTTTAACGGATTTTTGAACGCTGTGTACCACATAAAATCGGTTCGAGGTCAACAAGCACAACCAGAATGAATCCATATATAAGGCGCTCTGGGTTATAAGGCGCACTGTCATTTTTTGAGAAAAATAAAGGTTTTTAAGTGCGCCTTATAGTGCGGAAAATACGGTATGTGTTTTACGCGATACCGTAAGAGAAGAGAGAGAGAAAGAGAGACATGTAAGGAACATATTATGCTAAATTGACTTTTTTAAGCTTTTTACCACGTTATATTAGTCTGTGTAATCCCTTATTAGTTCAGGAGTGTTCCATTGTAGAAAAATATTCAGTTGAAGTCTTCTGAATGCTGTTTTTTAGAAAAACAAAATGTTTCGACTCTCATCCAAGAGTCATTCTCAATCTGAATCGAGTCTGGGAACTCAGATATTTATCCTACTCTGAGTAGGCCCTGCCCATCGGGTGGGACCTCCTGATGAAGGGTGTTTACAATTTCACTTTAGACTACTCTCCTTTGTATCCTAACAGATGTGTAATGGGCTATCAAATCCTATTGTAAACTGACTTTGGCTCCCACCTCATTAAGAACCTGATTAGCATCAGAATGGCCAGGGCTTCTCCTGCCCCTTGGCTTCAAAACACTATTATACACGACTGGTAGGTTGTACCTTAAACCTCCATTTCTGTTTAAAGAGGGTTTCTCTTTTTAACAAAAATTGCCTCCTTAACTCCTCTTTCAACCCATCTTTTCTCCTTGGTTAGAATCTTCACCACTGTCTTCAAACAAGTGGTTTGTGGCTTTAAGATGAAGATGCACGGCGCTCTGTGCTCCTGAATTTGTGTGTCTTCTGTGCTGATAAAGTCTCTTGTGCAATGGCTGTTTAGTCTCACTCGCTCTTTACACCTTTCTTCACTGCATTGGATAGACACCATATCGCTCTGTTTTTGTGTCCACCGCATTGATGTGCCCAGAGAAGGCTTCCAGCTCTTGTTCCCTGATTGTCACTAATGTGTCATCCACGTAGCGGTACCAAAGACTTGGAGCAGAGCCTGAAAAGGCGGTTGTTAAATGTTTGGCCACATTGTATGTGATGGAATCAGTGCTGCACACAATGGGTCTGAGTGGAACCTTTTATTTGTGGATTTTTGGAAGGCCATACATTTATGGAATAGCTTCCCCAGGATGCAGTCTGTAATACTGAGGCCTGTCTGTAACCTCCTCTTTCCCAAGCTTTTGTAAACAGTCTTGTGGTTAACACCATGATATATTTTTGTATGTTGCTTTATTCATGCATGTTTCACAAGTACTTGTGCTAAATTCATTCATTCAATAAAACACTCCATATTATTGTCAAACGTTTGCGCTATTTTCATCATCATACTTTGTTTGCTGCATCCATGTTAGAATAATAAAATTAGACTTGAATGCCACAGCTGTCTACACTTTGAACTTCTGACAGCGCATCCCTTATCATTAATTAACTTTTTAAAAATATGTAAAAATCTTGCTCTTTGCCCACTTGTTCTCATTACGCCTCTTCTGTTTTCAGCCAAAGAAAAAACCCTGTAGTTCTGTATGCCGAGGGATGATCAAAGTTCATATGACAAAACTCCTAACTTCAGAGAGCTACATCATTGTCAATTACCGCACTTTCTCTCGTGATGTTACAATGACTAGCCCCTTGGCATGCTCCCATATACTTTGATTATAATAGCCTAGCTTTTGGAGTATATAGAGAACCCTTTCATTTGTCACTGTAGGCCTATAAAGTGTGCCAACTTCTGCAATTAATTAGCCATTTGTTTCGAGGAGAACTTTTGCGAGGCTTGAGGATAACGCTTTAAAATCTGCCAACCTAATTGCTCTCCTGGACTATGAGCTTGATGTTGCATTTTACAATTTTGAGTAAAAAAGAAAACGGAGTAACTCTTAACAACCATGATGTTAGATGTGGTAATAGGTTGGCGTTGAAGCGACATATCCAGAAGGGAAGTGCGAGAAATGTGGAGCTTCACAAAAGAGCTCATGCACCAATGTGGAGCTGGTATCAGTAGTGTACTCGTTTAGCTCAAGTTCAGAAACTAGTCAAGGTGTTAGAATGTTTTAATATGTGGAGAGAATGTGGGTGTTGATGTTTGTTGGCTTGAAATTTACAATTCAAATTGTAGATGCACTTAAAAATAAGTTATTTCATTCTGGCTTTTGAACATCTTTGCATCGATATTTTATGCTTTATGAATAAAACAAGTGAAGTATGCAGCAGTTTATCCATTTTAACAATTACGTGCCCCTGCACTGGCAACCGCGGGGAGTGAAGCTTTTTGCAATGACAAACTAGCAGCATGATTAATTAAAACAAAACAAAAATGCTTGCAGAAAGAAGAAATAAATAACTTTGGTGAGAGTGAGCGGACTTTAAACATGCAGTAGCACTTTCTGATTGCTTGTGTAGACACTTGTGTTTCAGAAGAAGTGAATGAACTATGGATTGTTAAAAATCTGTGACCGAAATAATCGTGGACCTGATTGTGCTCTTTCACATTTTTGTTGAATGAGTGATCAGGCTGTAATCTAACATTAATTTGCTTTTTTGTTTTTTATTTGTTTGTTATTCTTTCTCAAACAGCAAGGAACAGCCATTAGTGATACACTTCAATCAGAAACATGAACAGAAATAGCAAAGGATTAGTTGAGTGAATTAACTGGAAAATACCATCGTTTTTGTAATAGAAAATCGTGAATCCGAGACGAAATGCCAGCAGTAAATATGCAGAGTAAATATTTTGGTATTGACTTTAGTATTTGTCGTGGAAATATTATTTCCCAGAGAGCCACATTCAAATCCAGGCATGTGGCAAACGCCATAATTGGAGTAACAATTGCTCATGCACATTTATGAAAAATCTAAACTACTGTAATCTATTATTTCAATAATTCATTTAATTAAATGTTTATTCAAAACACAAGTGAGGACACATTTTCCAAAGCTAAGACAATAAAGAGAGAAAGCGTACAATGTACATTTTATCAATAACTTGCTGAGGGGGGGTCTGATGTAAGCCAAACCTTTTTAGTTGGAGGTCCGCCTCGTTCTTTTGACTTACAGTTGTCATTGTTTTTTTTTCTAATTTGATTTTTTTTAATTGCTTTTAAAAAAAATTAAAAAAAATCTGAAAAAGTACCTTGATGATAGTGATATGATTTATTTGTTTTTAACATCCGACTTCATGCCCCATGTTGGTTGTTTGCTTAAGCACATCATCATTGTTTTTCAGTACATCTACTCATTGTCTATGTCTCTGTGTTAGCCCTGCGACGAGTTGGCCACTGTCCAGGGTGTACCCCGCCTAAGGCCCAAAGGCACTGGGATATGCTCCAGTCACCCGCGACCCCTAACGGGAACAAGCAGTAGAAAATGGATGGATGGATGGATCTACTCATTGATGTACCAAATGTGGAGGATTGGATTAGTGGGAAATTTTTTATGTGGGGGGCCTTCATTAGGAGTGGATTTCCCTCCCCTTTACGATCTTTTTTTTAATGAGGTTTTGGGTTTTATGCCTGTTTCCAGCATGAAGCCTCTTGCTTATTTTTTGCCCTTTCAGCTGTTCTGTGTTCCTATGGTTCCTGTGTATGTTTGTTGTTTCTGACCAGAGAGATTAAAAACATTCAAGAGTTATCAACGGTGTGATCAATACAACCAACCCAATGGCATCAGAAGTGTTACAGGTAGCATCCTTAAATGTTAATGGTGTACTGAACCCAATCAAAAGAACAAAGATTTTAACAAAAATGAAAAAAGAAAGAATAGACATTGTATATTTACAAGAGACCAATTTGAATGACACTGAACATCAAAACCAAAATTCTGTCATAAAAAATCCTATTATTCATCATTCAAAGGCAAAAATAGAAGGTGAGTTGCAATTTTGATTTTAAACCGAATAGTTTTTGAACAGAGTTTTGAATGTAAGGATAAAGAAGGCAGATATGTATTGGAACATTAATGGAAAGTTGTAGAAAAAGATTCAGTTGTAGTCATCTGGATTCTGTTTTAGAAAAAAACAAAACGTTTCGACTCTCATCCAAGAGTCATTCTCAATCTGTGAAACAAGTCTGAGAACTCCGGTTTATATCCTACTCTGTGAACCCCGCGGGCAACACCAGAGAAGTGGAGTGTCCAGCCCCTCTCGAGGAGATGGGTTCCAGAGGCCAAACTGTACGTGGAGGTGAGTCTGACTATATCTAGTCAGTACCGCTCAACCTCCGGCACAAGCTCAGGCTCTTTCCCCCCCAGCGAGGTGATGTTCCATGTCCCCAGAGTTAGTTTCTGTGTCCGGAGATCTGGTCATCGAGGCCCCTGCCGTTGACTGCTGCCCAGATCTCTCTGCACCAGCCCCTTACGGAACCTCCTGCACGTGGTGGGTCCACGGGAGGACGACCCCACGTCACTCGTTCGGGCTGCGCCTGACCATCAGACTCTCGCCATCGAGCACCCAACCCAGGCCTGGCTCATAAATGGGGCCCCGGTAACGCCAATCCGGGCGACGTAACTGGCCGTCACTGCATCCAACAGATCAGTGTGTGGATGCAAAACAACTTTCTCCAGCTGAACTCAGACAAGACTGAAATCATCATCTTTGGCCCACAGAAACAAAGAGAAAGTGTTAGCAGCCACCTCCAGAGTCTCGCTCTAAAACCTACAAATCAAGTTAGAAATCTGGGGGTAATAATGGACTCAGATTTGAATTTTAACAGCCACGTCAGATCAATCACATCAGCAGCTTTTTACCATCTAAAAAAACATAGCCAAAATCAAAAGTATAGTGTCTAAACCAGACCTGGAGAGACTTATCCATGCGTTTGTCTCTAGTAGATTAGACTACTGTAACGTTCTGCTCACTGGCCTCTCCAAACGAGCTGTAAAACAGCTGCAGTACATCCAGAACGCCGCTGCTCGGGTCCTGACTAGAACCAGGAAGTATGATCATATTAGTCCTGTGCTCAGGTCTCTGCACTGGCTCCCTGTGGCTCAGAGAATAGACTTTAAAGCAGCTCTGCTTGTACCCAAGTCTCTCCATGGCTAGCACCAAAGTACATCTCGGACATGTTAGAGCCATATGAACCATCTCGGACTCTGAGACCTCAGGGACCGGCCTCCTGCTGGTGCCCAGAGTCAGGACTAAAAATGGGGAATCTGCGTTTCAGTTTTATGCAGCTAAAACAGTCTTCCTGAGGATGTGAGACAGGCCTCTACTCTGGCATTGTTCAAACCTAAGCTAAAAACTGTTTTGTTTGGCTGTGCATGATGACTGAAATGCTTTTCGTTGCACTCTTCTCTTTTATGTCTTGAACTATTTGACGGATAGCCTGAAAATGGCACTTTTAAATATAATTTTGTGATTTCTGCCATGTTTTTTCCTGTTGTGTGAAGCACTTTGAATTGCCTTGTGTACAAATTGTGCTCTACAAATAAACTTGCCTTGCCTTGATTTTAGACTGTTCATAGGGGGCTTCTGAACCGCTCTTTGTCTGGCCTGTCACCACGGACCTGTTTGCTTTGGGAGACCCTACCAGGGGCTTGAAGCCCCCGACAACATAGCACCTGGGATCATTTGGACGCTCAAACCCTCCACAACGTTAAGTGGTCGCTTCAAGGAGGAGGATCCCTAAACATAATGAGCCAAATGTGGTGTAATCCCTCATTCGTCCAGGAGTGTTTCCATTGTAGAAAAAGATTCAGTTGTAGTCATCTGGACTCTGTTTTTAGAAAAACAAAACGTTTCAACTCTCATCCAAGAGCCAACTTGTACATGGAGCATTTTGAGAAGAAGGCACTGACGTCCTTTTCAGGCATTGCTCCAAGTCTTTGGTACCGTTACGTGGATGACACTTTTGTGACAATTAAGAAACAAGAGCTGGAAACCTTCTCAGAGCACACCAATGCAGTGGACCCGCACATCAGGTTTACAAGAGAAGATGCAAAGGAGAACCGCTTGGCCTTTCTTGATTGTTCCACTATCAGAGGAGAAGACGGGAAGCGCCAGATAGAAGTATATAGGAAACCCACACACCTCAGACCAGTACCAGCTCTTTGGCTCTAACCACCCACTACAGCATAAGCTGGGAGTGATCAGAACACTACAACACAGAGCACAAGCGGTGCCCACCAGCTCAGAGGGCAAGAGAAAGAGGAAACACACGTCCGGAATGCTCTCTCAGCCTGTGGATACCCGACTTGGGCTCTGAACAAAGTGAAGAGAACCAAAAAGCAGGACAAAAGGGAAAAGGGAAACAGAACCAAGAAGAAGGGGTGTCTCTATCCCTTATGTCTCAGGACTGTCAGAAAAACTGCAACGAATTTTTAGACAACACGAAGTCCCTGTTTATTTCAAACCAGGCAACACGTTAAGACAAAAACTGGTTCACCCTAACGACAAGATGCCGACACAAAAACAGAGCAATGTAGTGTATTCTATCCAATGCAGTGAAGAAAGTTGTAAAGAGCGGTACATAGGGGAGACTAAACAGCCACTTCACAAGAGGCTTTATCAGCACAGAAGACACGCGAGTTCAGGACCCCAGAGCGCTGTGCATCTTCATCTTAAAGCCACAAACCACTCTATTGAAGACAGTGAGGTGGAGATTCTGAGCAGGAGAAAAGATGGTTTGAAAGAGGAGTTAAGGAGGCAATCTTTGTTAAAAAAGAGAATCCTTCATTAAATCGGAATGGAGGTTTAAGATTCAACCTTCCAGTTGTTTATAATGGTCTGCTGAAACCCTGGAGACGCCCTGGGCATTCGGATGCTAAATAGGCACTCAAGGTGAGGCAGGGAACAATAGAAAAATAGGCCCATCCCAGTTTCAATGGGCCATTAGCGGAGGTCCCGCCCTGTGGGCAGGGCTCTCACAGAGTAGGATATAAACAAGAGTTCTCAGACTTGTTTCTCTGATTGAGAATGACTCTTGGATGAGAGTTGAAACGTTTTGTTTTTTCTAAAACAGAGTCCAGATGACTACAACTGAATCTTTTTCTATAATGAGCCAAATACCGAAACAACAAAACAAAGCTGTAATAATTAGTTTAGACGTTGAGAAGGCTTTTGATTCTGTTAGCTAGCCATATTTATTTAAAGTGCTAAACAAATTTCTAATCGACAATTTAATTATAAAAAATATTGGGGCCCTTTACGATGGCCCAACATCAAGAATTCAAATCAATGGTCATCTGACAGACCCACTGACTCTGGAAAGAGGGGTCGGACAGGGCTGTACCCGGTCCCCCCTCCTGTTTGCTTTGTATTTGGAACCATTGGCCCAGTTTATTAGACAATCAAAAACAATTCACTGTGTTACAATTGATGGGACGGAACATAAAATTGTCTGCTATGCAGATGATGTTCTACTGTATTTGACCAAACCAGAAATTTCCATACCCAATGTGATGCACTTTCTTCAAGATATTGGTCCAATGTCTGGATACAAATTAAATGTACAAAAATTTGAAATTCTCTGTTACTGGCAAGCCTTTAGAAAGACCCACCCATTTAAATGGCAAACGGAATCTCTTAGATATTTAGGTGGGGTACTCCATAGAGACCTATCAACAGTTTTGGAGAAAAATTATACCCCTCTTTTTACTACTATAAAAAAATATATTGAAAAATGGAACCTTATCCCATACTCAAGTCTAAGTCAAAGATTTGAAACTATAAAAATTAATGTTTGGCCCAGGTTTCTCTATCTGTTCCAGATTCTCCCAGTCTCAATCCTCAATCGGCTATTTGATGAATGGAATAAAGCTTTATATGGCAAGGTAAAAAAAAACGTATCCAATTAAAAACTTTACAGTTATCAAAAGAAAAAGGAGGCTGCGGTTTGCCTTGTTTGAAAAATTACTTTGTTTCAGCTCAGCTGAAACTGGTGTGACCCAGAATATGAAGCTCAATGGAAGAATATTGAGATTGGTGTTGTGCCGGGAGTTCCTGTGCAGGCCCTGCTGGCGGATGGCAAGCGGTTGAGTCATTTGGGGGAGGTGGAGAACCCCTGGCTGATCAAGACATACAAACAAAACAAAGATGTTAAAATGTTATATTGAACGTACTGTCAAAATTCTCTCCTTAGAGCACAGACTTAAGTCTGGACAACAAAAGGTATAAAGGTCTTTTACCAGATTGTAAAGGAGAAAATAAAGAGCATTGAAGAGTTGAAAGAATCCTTTGTCTTAGAAAACAGGTCTTTTTTTTAGGTATTTATAATCAGAATCAGAAAAGATTTATTGCCAATCTCAATAAACAAAATTCACAACATAGGAACTTGTTTCGGCGTTAAGATGCAACATAAAATGGCCAAATAAGGAGTTATTATAATCAAGTAATCAAAAAGAATGATTACCATCATAGCCCTTTGACTGAAATATTTATTCAAGCATATAAATCTGAACTTTCAAGGGGATTAATATCTTATCTATTCAAATGTATAAACAATTTGGGCACTCATCCTACTGATTATATTAAGGGTAAATGGGAAAGAGATGGTCACTTTGTTCTGGCTGATGAAAAGTGGGAAAATATATGTACATACAAAATTACATGTTTGGAGGGAATACAGTTGGAAAAAATGTGTCTCGTTTCTTTATAACCCCATTTCAAAGTGCCCATTACTCACAAGGAAATGCTGACTGTTGGAGAGGATGTGGCAGCCAGGAGGCAAATCACTATCATGCGTTTTGGGAGTGTCCTATTGTTCACAAGTATTGGACTGAGATCAACAAAGCCTTACAGACAATTTACGACATCACCATCCAAATGGATTTTAGGACTATGTATTTGGGCATCAGGACTTCTGCCATGGACACAATTGGCAGTTATCTCTGGAGCATCCTCCTGGCTGCAGCGAAAAAGGCGCTTACAAAAAAATTGATGACACAAAATGCACAATCAAGGACTGGACTAACATTGCAATGGACAAGATTACATTTGGACTTAATTTGCAAATGGACATATTTGACGGACTGTGGACTGGATGGGACGTTTGTTTGGGTTCTGTGCGCAATGATTTTTGTCTTCTTTTTTTCTCCTTTATGGCTGTTGTTGGATGTCGGCTTGTTTTAGTTTATGTCTCCTCCCTCTGGTCATGTTCTGTTCTTCTGCGTTCTGTTTTGTTATTATTTTGAAAAAAGAAAATATTTAAATGATAAAAAAGAAAAACATGCATTGTTGTGATTGGGGTCACCTCGCCAACGTCACCTGCTTGTCTCCATGTAGATATATACGATTAATGCCCTACTGTGAAACATTCCTGGAAAAGTAATGTCATTTATTTATTTTTTCCCCCAAAAGGATTTCTAGGCCCAAAGGCTTTACTAGACAGGACAGTGCAGTGTGGAACTGGGATGAGAGAGGGAAGGACATGCAGGAAACCATCAGAGGCACCCTGTGGATGCCAGGCTACATGTGGAGCTTGGCATCCACTTAATCACCGAGCAGCACGCAATATAATTTTCATGGAGACAAGCTGGTAGCGTACCCGCACCAGGAAAGTTACATAGGGCACCTTTAAAGTAGAAGACTTCCTCGAGACGTCAAGCTTGTCTTCTGTAATTTCAGTTTTTAATTGCAGTGAACACTGCAGCAAGGGTCTTGTGAATTATTATTATTATATAGGCTTACACTTGTCTATTTAAAATGTCAAACAGTCATGCCCACCATGTTTCTACAACACTACCATTTGGTCATGAACTTGTAAATCACTACTATCTGTTGCCTGTCTGTGATGCCATATGAGCAGCTGTCTCTCTATTCCATCTAACCACAGTCATTAATGCAGGTCCTCACACCATCTTAGCCCTTCCCCATCTGTTAGCATGAGTCATGCTAAGTGCTAACGGAGGGAAGCGCTAACATGTAGCTGCCGGTCCATATAAATTACAGTAACAGCCCCCTGAGGAGCGCAAACAACAGGCTATACTGGAATACGCTAATATGCTAAGGACTATCGGCCTTTAGCAGTTCATGCAAAAGCTAACCCATCAATACCATGCATTTCCAACTCGCACAAACATACTAGGTTGCTAATAGCTCTTTCATTACTGCCAATCTGATGATAAATGGCCTCAATAAGTAGCTCAACTAACTGCCAGTTTGGGTTTAGAGACTTGGGCGCTCTATGCTGGTTGGCGTGGCATTTAGGTAGAAGAGGAGGGCAAGAGAAAATAAATGGACTTTGCATTGACAAAGCAGGGGATAATGGCCGCATGCAAAGGGCGAAAAGCATCAGGCTAATGTAACAAGGCAGTATGTCAAGATGCTATTAGAACCTGTTTAATGTCTTATTGACAAAGATATTAAGGCAGTGGGAGAGACGGGGACGCGGATTCGGACTCGAGTCTCGGTTCTCAGAGACTCGCAACTTGACGCGGACTCGTACCTAAAGACTTGAGACTTGACTCGTGATTTAAGACTTGTGAACATTAGAGTCATGTTGAATGCGATCTATCACGAGACTTGTTCTCACTGACTCACGTTTCCCAACCCTGAGATCAGCTGAAGCGTCTGCCGTGCGGTGTGTCCGATGTTAATGGCGTATGCGGATGCGACTGCAACTTGCCGAACAAACTTGTGGATACGCCGTTTATTATCAACTTTGCTTTGAAGGATTTTGTTTCAAATGTGGGGTTAAAATGTCTGATGCCAAAACAACGACATCCAAATTCATTAGGCACACAAAACCACTCACAAAGATAGATGAGTGAGCAAGTGTTAGAAACAACCCTAAGTTGTCCGTCTAGATTGGCACAATGCTTATTTAGCTCTCTGCCGTGAGTGTTTAAAATAGATTCCCGCCTAAATGACACTCTTTTTCATTATGTTGTCTCAGCGCCAAAGGGTAGACACTACATCTACCCGTGCTAATACAATTTGCAGAGTCCCACCTCAAGAAAATAAGACATTTTTATTTGTATCTACAGGTACAGAGAATATTTCAGCCAAAAGAGGCAGATTGTGTGTGACAAAAAAGGAGCTTTCCACATCCCCAAACAGTAATGTTATCAAACATTAGTGTTTTGGATTAAAATGCATTTACTTACATAATGCTTACAAAAATCATAATATTGTAATACAAATGTGTTCAATTTTGACCCCTGTAATTAGTAATATATAATGTATTACAATTTTAGAGTAACTAGCCCAACACTGGGGGCAACCTCAGTTGATAAGAAACACTTTTATATAAATGCAGAGCAGCTGATATACCGTTGATGTTGTATTTTTTTTTGCATGTGCAAGACAACAAGAAAATAAAAATTCTAAAGAATATATGTTTTGCTGTCTTTTGACAAATACCACAATATCAAATTCCAAATCAGTTTAATGCATTTCGCCAATGTAGTAATTGTCTATAAAAGTCATTTATAAAAATCTACCCTACTAGCATACTATAATAATATCATTATTTGATATTTCCTCTGCAACAAGTCATAGACCTTCTATAATTAGCAAAAAGTACTATGCTGTCAGAAACCATTAACTTATCCATCAGGCTCCTTTGTGAATTAAAGGCTCAGATAACACCCAATACCTCCTCTTTTTTGTAAAGAAAACTACATACGACTGCTGATACATAACAACATTTGCAGCTATGAAATCTACATTTGAACTAAAGCATAGCATAGATGTTGTCCTTCCCATATGGCCTTGAATCTTAAGCAGAGTACGCACCTTCACCATCTCTCAAGGACACAAAGCGACACACTGTCGCCCAGCGTCTCATCCCGCTGGAACCAAAATGCAAACATGAATAACTTCTGTGCTTATGCGTGACACTGCATTTGAGGAAACCTCTGAGCTGAAAACACACCATTTACTTTATTGGTGACGAGCTGCTTTACCCACTGTTCAACAACTACGTGAGCAAACACCAAATTATGCTGTACCAAATACAGACAAGACGTGGTGAAGAATAAAGTGACATGGAGAAGAATAAAGTGGTCCACATTTGGTATAATATTTAAGAATACTAATGGTAGCTGCGGACTACATGTTGCTAGCGCTACCAGTTGTATTTTAACATCTGCAGAATAATCCGTTTACTTTTCTGAGTTAACACCAAGTCAATAATGTAAGACTCAATTGTGAGTTGATTTGAAATTGTTTTGCTTAAAATTTGTGTTTGTCACTGACTTCCGGGTATGGTGATGCACTGAGTGCACGCATTTCATTCCGCTGCTGCAAAAAGTGGTGTTAAAATCATCATTTGGCCCACCCAATCCCAAAGAACAAAGACGAAAGATGAGTAAACAAGGTAGACGCAAGTCCGGCAACAGGACCACAACAGACAAAGCTGACGGCCCATGGCTCGTTGGAAAACAACCTGCATCACAGGTTAACGAGGCTAACAAGGCTAACGAAGTCGGCACGGCTAACAACAGCAACAACCCTGAGAGCCGTGCACCCTCCCCGCCAGAGACGACGGGGCCCCACCGGCTCAGATGGAGTCTCACGTGACTTCTTTGCGTCAGAAGGGGGAGAGAACATAATTGGTCACCGGCTGTGACTCAAGATGTCCGGAGTGCAGCGTGCCATGGAGTCTCTGAGAGCCGAGTTGTTAGCTACCATAGCTCCGGCAGTGTCAGAGGCAGTGACTGCTAAATTGAAAGCTGATGGAATAACGGGAACACGCATTGAGGCGGTTGAACAGCGTGTTTCAGACAATACGGAGGATCTGCAGACAATAAGGACCGAGATGGAGGCGCTGTAGACCTGGGGTCTGAGAACAATAACATGAATAATAAGCTCCTGGATTTGGAGTCCAGATCCCGTCATCCTAACTTGAGGCTTGTGGGCGTTGATGAGAGGGAGGAGGGAAAGGACACTGTGGACTTCTTGGAGAAGATCATACCTAAGTTCCTTATTAACTCAGGAGTTGAAGTCCCTCCCATCACAATCGAAAGAGCACATCGCCTGGGCAAACCAAGAACAGCGGCGGACAAGCCACGAGGCCTGATTATGAGGTTTCTCAACAACCATGTGAAGGAACGCATCTTGAAGGCTGCAAGGGTTAAAGGAGACCTCCAGTACAAAGCATGCGTGTCTTCTTCGCACCAGATATTCCATACGAGGTTGCTAACACCGGCAAAAGTTCCACCACATCTGCGAGGAGCTCAGGAAGAGAAAACTGAGACATGGACTCTCTTTCCCCTCGACTCTTCTAGTGACTTTTGAAGGTAAAACATACGTGCTCAGAACACCAGGAGAAGCAGAGGTACTCTTAAGGAAGATGCGAAACACAGAGAAATGAACAGAACGGAGGATGGAGCCACCAGCATGGGGCATGTGAGTTCGGGTTGTGGTCACATGGTGATACATTTCTGTTAAATTGAAGGGACTAATTACCTGATTTTATATATTCAGTTCTTCCCGAGGATTGGAGTCAGGAGTGCCTGGGAACTTTTTTGGGGGGGCCCTTCATCAGGATTTTACTTCCTCCCCTTTACGATCTATTTTGATTGTTTTTTTGGTTCAATGCCTGTTCCCTAGCATGAACCCTTTTGTTTTCCTTTTTACCTATTCAGTTGTTCTGTGTTCCTATGTTTCTTGTGAGTGTTTGTTGTTTTCGACCAAAGAGACAAAAAATATTCAAAAGTTGTCAACGATGAGATCAATACAGCCAACACAATGGCATCAGGAGTGTTACAAGTAGTATCCTTCAATGTGAATGGCATATTGAAAAATGCCAAAAATGAAAAGAGACAGAATAGACATTATATTTTTTACAAGAGACACACCTGAATAACACTGAACATCAAAAAAACTTGCAAAATTCTGTTTTAAAATCTTACTATTTAGCATACAGATGCAAACATAAGAGGGGAGTTGCAATATTGATCTCAAACCAGTTTTTTGAACAGTTTTGAATGTAAGGATAAAGATGGCAGATATGTACTGGTTAGAGGGAATATTTAATGGAAAGGTTTTCACTCTTTTAAATGTGTATGCTCCACCAGGGAGTGATATAAATTTCTATGCTGATGTGATGGACCTGATTGTGAACCACTCTGAGGGAACCCTGATTTGCGGCGGCGATTGGAATCTACGCATTCAGCCTACACTGGACGTGTTGAACTCAAGAGGCACTGGACGAACAATTAACAGGAAGTTCCGTCTCTTACTGAAGACTATAGGACTGATTGACATATGGAGGGAAATGAACCCTAGGGCACGCCAGTATACCAATTTTTCAAATCCACATACACCATTCCAGAATAGACTACTTTTTTGTTCTCAATAAAGACAGAGCTAAAATCAATGAAGCAGATATAGGCACAATAGACCTAAGTGATCATGCTCCTATCTACATCTCTGTAGATTTGGAGGAAAGACAAAAAAACACACTTTGGAGGCTCAATGCCAGCCTGCTTAATGACCCTTTGTTTGAGGAAAAAATGTCCAACAACATTAAGACTTATCTGGAGGAAAATGACACTGGGGAAACTTCCCACCCATCCTTTGGGATGCTTCCAAAGCAGTCTTGAGAGGAAAAATTATAGCTATAGCCTCCGAAAAAAAGAAACAAAGGGTGAAAAATCTAAATGATGAAAATGTTAATTGTTGGAGGAAAACCATGCCAAAAAGGGGTGTTCTAAAATGCTACAAGAAATTAAAAAGATGAGGGGAGAAATTAATGATCTGACTTCATAGGAAATAGTCAGAAAAAAATGCTCTTTATCAAACAAAGATATTATGAGAGTGGATCAAAATTTTCTAAATTACCATCTTGGAAACTTAAAAAACAACAAGCTGAAAGAACAATTTTTAAAATACGAGACAGACAAAATGATGTAATCTTAACTAAACAAGATCAAATTCAATCAGCAATTCATCCTTCTATAAAAACTTTTTTCAATAATTCCAGACGATAAGGAGGATGATATAAACTCCAATTTGCCTGTAATCACAGAAGAACAAAATAAAAAATTAGGAGCTGAAATTACATTTTTGGAAATAGAAGGGGCAATTAGAAGATTAAAGAACAATAAATCTCCGCGGAGTGATCGGTTCACCTCAAAGTGGTATAAAGCTTTAATAGACACTCTCACTCTTTTCCTCTTTGCAACTTTTAACTGGGCTCTAACTCAGACCCCACCCAATTGGAAAGAGGCCATCATATCCCTGATAACAAAAGATGGGACGGGTCGTTTGGATTGTGCCTCATACAGACATATTTCTGTTCTGTATGAGGATTATATATATACCTCAATTATGTCCAAAAGAATGGAACAAATCCCAAACTTAATCCATAATGATCAGACAGGATTCATTACCAAACGACAGACACAAGATAACATAAAACGATCTCTACACATAATGGATTATATACAAAACAACAAAATAAAGCCGTAATAAGTAGTTTGGATGCTGAGAAATATTTTGATTCTGTTTGTTGGCCATATTTATTTAAAGTGCTAAACAAATTTCAAATCGACAATTTAATTACCGTATAACAAATATTGGGGCTCTTTACGATGGTCCAACATCAAGAATTGAAATCAATGGTCATCTGACAGGTCCACTGGCTCTGGAAAGAGGGGTCAGGCAGGGCTGCGCCTGGTCCCCCCTCCTCTTTGCTTTGTATTTGGAACCATTGGCCCAATTTATAAGACCATCAAAAACAATTCATGGTGTTACAATTGATGGGACGGAACACAACATTTTCTGCTATGCAGATGATGTTCTACTGTATTTGACCAAACCAGAAATTTCCATACTCAATGTGATGCTTTTTTTTTTTTACAATAAATTGGTCCGATGTCTGGATACAAACTAAATGTACAAAAAACTGAAATGATTTCATTCTGGCATCCCCCTCTGACCTTTAGAACGACTTACCCATTTAAATGGCAAACAGAATCTCTTAGATATTTAGGTGTGGTCCTCCATAGAGACTTATCAACAATTCTGGAGAAAAAAATTATACCCCCCTTTTACCACTATAAAAAAGACCTTGAAAAATGGAACCTTATACCATACTTAAGTCTAAATCAAAGGCTTGAAACTATAAAAATTTACTTTTCACCCAGGTTTCTCTACCTGTTCCAGACTCTTCCAGTTTCCATCCCCAACCGGTTGTTTGATGAGTGGAATAAAGCAATCTCGAGATTCATATGGCAGGGGGAAAAAACCCATATCTGATTCTAAACTTTTACAGTTATCAAAAGAAAAAGGGGGCTGGGGTTTGCCTTGTTTGGAAAAATTACTTTATTTCAGCTCAGATCAGAGCCGCGCTGTACTGCTGTGACCCAGAATATGAAGCTCAATGGAATATTGAGATTGCTGTTGTGCCGGGGGTTCCTGTGCAGGCCTTACTGGCAGATGACATACGGTTTGAGTCATTTGGCGGAGGTGGAGAACTCTTGGGCGAAGTCTGTTCTTACAACATGGAAGGAGCTGATCAAAGCAAACAAACTAAACAAAGATGTTAAAATTTTAAATTTGGCTTACGATCAAAATTCCACGCCTAACAGCACAGACTCAAGATTTAAAGTCTGGACAACAAAAGGTATAAAGGTCTTTTACCAGATTGTAAAGGAGAATCATCTGAAAAGCTTTGATGAGTTGAAAGAATCCTTTGACTTAGAGAAACAGGATTTTATAGGTATTTACAAATAAGGAGTTATTTTAACCAAGAAATCAAAAAGAATGATGACCATCATAGCCTTTTGACTGAAATATTTATTTAAGCATACAAATCTAACTTTCAAGGGGATTAATATCTAAATTGTACAAATGTATTAACAATTTGGGCACTCACTCTCCTGATTACATTAAGGGTAAATTGGAAAGAGAAAGAGAGCCCTATATATCTGGGCATCGGGACTCCTGCTATGGACACAACCAGCAGCTATCTCTGGAACATCCTCCTGGCTGCAGCGAAAAAGGTTCTTACAAAAAAATGGATGACACAAAGTTCTTGTACCGACGATCAAAGACTGGACTAATATCATAATGGACATACGTAAAATGAAAAAAATTACATTTAGACTTGATTTGAAAATGGACAAATTAGACAGACTTTGGACAAAAGGGGACGCGTACTTTGGGTTGTCGGATGTCTGTTTATTTTGGTCTCTCTGGTCGTGTCTTGTTCTATTGTGTGTTTTTTCGTTTTTTTTATTTGAAAAAAAATGAAAAGAATAATAATATTTAAAAAAAGAATAATAATTGTGTTTGTCATTGGATTGTGTTTTGTGCCATTTGTTGTAAGTTGAAACTCATAACCAATCACAGCACTCCTTTGATAAAGGCGTCCACCACACATTCAGAAACTCCTGCGAGACAAAACTGCATCCTCGCTCCAAAGATCAAACAAACACACTCTGTCGACAGCTCCATACCTTCTGCTGGCTTTCCTACAGATGACTGGCCTGTGTGCACGGGGGGCTTAAATCCAGACTTGAGACTATTGTTATGGATTGCCTGTTGATCTACTACCACAATCGACATTGCACATCATAATCTTCCATTCATTCATTATGGATATCTTTTACTGAGAACATTTTTCTGTTACCGCCACCGCTGTCATTTTTGTTTTCGACATCTCATATATTATTGCAGGTTGAATAACAGGACACCTGCAGCTAACAGGTAACGTGAGTGCTTGAGCATGATAACATCTATTGTGGTGAAATTCTGGAAGCCATCATCTCATGAGAGGAAGCAATTACTCCTGTGCATATTAAGCAGCTATTTACATACAGTCTCTCCATGGGCTTCTGGGTAAAATGCCTGTGTTCATGCATGTCACTGAGAGGCATCAATGGCACACTAATTGCTCGCCGTAACATGCGTTTAGAGGCACAATGTAGACAAAGCCAGGGACTGAGGGAGCTTTTAAACCAGTTTCTAGGTTCAATTTTCCCCGTAATGGTCTGTCTTTGAGCTGGGGTCAAGATCCTTCTCTGATTTGTGTTCCAGGTAGAGTGGGCTACAGCTAACCTCGCAGTCTGTGTCAACAGCAGGGCGACAGCTGTTATAGAGAGCAAAGGAGCTGTACGTTTACTCTATGTAAAAGATTGGAATTTGACTTAAGTTGATGGTGTCGTGGTTTTATTTCATCATTAGTTTACTCAGAGGTGAATTTCAATTGATTTAGGCATGTTTGAGTAATCCTGGATGGAGGTCAACTGTCTTGGTTTTGGAAGTGAAATTAAAGCTTGCTCGGGGCTAATCAGTTCTGTGCAAAGTAACGAGCATAAGACCTATGATTTTATTTAATGATTTTATTTAATTTAATCGGGGCTAATCAGTTCTGTGCAAAGTAACGAGCTAAGACCTAATTTTATTTAAAATCTTTTCTAAGATTCTAAAGATAGTTATTAAACGTTGAATTCTAAGTTTGAATATTTTTTTTTTGGACTAAAAATCGACTGCATTATGAACATTAGTTACCACATAACAGCTACCATCGTGCCTTTAAACTCTTAATATTTGAATTGTTTTTTACCTCTATGGCAGTAAATCTATGAGATTTTTACTTCCGAAACCATGGCGAACCTCGCAGTGGGCAGAACTGTTGAGCTCCATTGGCCTGTAACCGACGCTCGAGTGCTCAGAAAATCCCTTTTACCTGGAGTTACGCAGTTTAACTAAAATATGTCGGTTTTTCTGTCGCAACACTATGGAGTTAGTTTCAGTCAGTTAGTCTGTGGAGATTACCCCGGTGTTCACTCTTCTCGTTGCTGCGTAGTAGGTCATGACAAAATGAACCAAGAAATTCCAACCTGGTTCCAAAAAATGTTTCAGATTTATTTGCAGCAGTTTTAGCCATTTTCACACCTTTTTATTTGAAAACAATACATGATGCAAAACCTTTTACTTTCTATACATGTATACAAGTAAACTACTCTCAAGAAGTTTCAAATTTATTTCTTCCCGATTCACAAGAATATTTTAAGATGCAAAAACAAAACTCAGCAAGCTCCCTGGCAATCGAAACGCCTCCATTTACAAAACGTTATCCAGCCGATTTGTGACAAACCTTTTCTACCGTAATCAACGGTACAGTGAACAAGAAAACTTTGAAAAACAACCAAGTCGCCCTTGTTGTAGCAGATGGTGCAGCCACTAACTCACTGTTCATTCCGTTGGGCCCTGACGAACAATAAGGTGTTTTCTACAACACCACGATGCCCGGTCTCATTGTGCTTTTAGCAGGTCTCATCTCTGTTTGTCTTGTTGCTTAAACCCTGATCCTTTGCATTTCTGCGCTCGCTTGCGTGTCTGTTGGCTTCTTCCATCACCGAACCGACCTGCTCATGTTCCACAAAAAGCAACAAAAACATCGAGAAGCCTTCCATTAGTCTCAGTTTTGTGTGTGAACTGTATTTTTGGAGGATTTCCCACAGTGAGAGTGAAATTCATAATGCTCGGGTGCTGGTGCTGGTATAGGCTGGTGGGTGGCGCAGTGGGTTGACGGGTGTGTGTGTGTGTGCTGTGTGCGCCGGTGGCTGAGCGGGTGATGGGTGCTCTCCAAATAACAATAGCCTTTCTGAAAGCCGGCAAGAAGACTATTTTTTTTTTTTTCTCTCTGCTGTTTGCCGATGGGGAATGAACAAAAGGATTGCGTTAGAATTTGTAGAGGATTAGACATCTATTTTAATTTCTTTTGTCAAGTCAGAAGTGCGGCAAATAGAAAAGGATCATGTTTTCCGTATGAAGTTTCTTTGCGTCTATGCATTCACAGAGAAATGGGGTGTTTCACAGTTCTGTTGGTCCCGATTTAAAAGGAAACAGAAGGCTTTTACAGGTACAGAGAAGAGAAACGTTTAGAATGCGGAAGGATGGTGGTTACTTTTTTCACCCACACACTGCATTCATACACAGGCAAGATGAGTGAAGTGTCATGCCTAAAGACACAACAGCAGTATGGACTAAGCAACTTCAACCCCCACCGTGGCACTTGGTATTCCCAGGGGTCTCTCATCCCAGTACTAAGCACGCACTCAATCTTAGCGTCTGAGTTCAGAATCTTCACCCCAAAAAATGAATATTGATCAAGCGTCACAATGCGAGAGAAGAAGCACTTGGTGACCTCTGGAATAATCCTGATCCAGTCAAACCAAAATGTGTACTGTTGTTTCCCCCAGTCATAGGTACGTAAAATAGTTTATTTTTTTTCAATTCGAAAAAATAAATAAATGCAGACTCACCACCTAGTAGACTCAGTGTGGACCTAAATTTGGGTTCAAATCAGCACCGTCTTGCCCATCGTCCCGGACACGAATGTCTCTATCCTCTCTCCTCCCATTTCACTCTCTGTCCAGTCCAATGAAGCCTCCAGGCCAAGACAGAGAGAAGGAGAGAAAGACACATCCGCATATACATTCATTCTATGTATTTTAATCGAATACACCCGCAACTCGCATCCAATGTCACAAGTGTTATACTATCTCTAGGACTGATTTTTCACGTGGGTCATTTGCTCACACCAACTTCAAAAGGGGAAGAAAAATATGCTTTTACATTCGCACAAATACGCATCCAATGTGTCCCTGTCCTCAGAAGTTAGTTTACTCCTACTACAATTACTATTAGCACCCACTTCTACTTTATGTGCTGTTTTTTCTTCCTGGTTCTGGAGCTGAATACAAAACTGTCCTGAAAAGGCTCAGAAAGCTTTTCAAATCACCACTTCACACCGGCATCAAAAAGGAAAACATTCTTTTAATATGTAGTTCTTTTTTTTTTTTCTGGGAAACTCGATCAACACTTTGAAACTGTGGCGCTTTTGAGGGCCCTGTTTCCATAGTAACCAGAGCTGGGTGCATATGTGTGTCCAGCCACGCACTTGTTGCATTTTGTGATGCTCTGAGCGCCATTCTTTAGAGCAGTGGTTCTCAACCTTTTACAGCCGCGACCTCCAAACATAAAAATAGGCTATCCACAAAATGATGACGTTTGATTTATTTTGTATTTTCTGGACGTAGGCCTTGATACAGTGGATAAAGTTGGATAATGGCGTTGTCTGAGTGTGAAAAGCACATCACACATGCACTCTGACAATGCCTTTTTTTTTTTTTGCTATTCACCTGACATTCGAAAAGATACTCCAAATCAAACATCACACATCTGGACTTAGACCAACAATGAATATCGTAGCTTGATAAAGATCATGTAACATCCTTATCAGCATATGTAGATTTCTCACACTTTCACCGCTCTGCAGAGGTTGTATTTTATCACACATCTGAGAACATTCGCAAAAATCTTTCGGAATATATTTGCAGATTCTCCGACACATATTGAAGTGTGTAAATATATTCACAATTCTAAAACTAAATACAATGTAATAAAAGCACCTACATCAACAGTAACCTTGTAATGTAAAATGTGTCTAGTGGATTTAACATTTACACTATATTTATTATCTCCACTATTTGTCTCTTCCATGGAATCCAGAACTCCCATAGTTCTCCTGCCGCCACGTGAACACATTTGCCGAGGACGCCACATTAGGCAAGGGAGAGATAGCGTTAATTTTTTGAAAACGAGCCGGATGTTTTGCTTTTGGGGTTTATTTTTGTCATTAAATGTAGCCGTAAATAACATCACAAAAAACAAATCAGACATGGACGTTCTTTTAAAGAGCATAGATTGCGTAGATTGCGCCCTAAATCTGCAACATTTGGACATATGATTCACTTTAAACCTTCTTATGTAATCCAAAAGTGTCCTTGGAAATGTTTGGGAGGAAAAAAAAAACGTTATAAAGAACTGCACTTAAAACTTTTACTTATCTTGACAGTTAAAATGATGTGATCTTTCTGATACGGTGAAAAAATGTTGTACTCTAACTAATGTGAAGCTGTTTACTCATGTCAGTGTAATAAACATCCGCACATTTTATTTTTCTACAATCAACAATTCTAAGTACAGTATGCAAGCAGTGTTTTGCGAAAAACATTTAAGATTATTTCTCTTCAAACTACTATCTCTCGCCAAATGAATAACCCAATCGACAGTCCACAATTCTTTTCCAGTTTGAATTTTTATGATAGTGTTATGAAAGTCAATGCAAAAACCCATTTGCAGCTTAAATAATGTGAGATTTGATTCATTTCTTGCCCGTTTAGTTGCAGAAATCCACTTCTCTCATCAATCCAGAGCGTTGTAAATCTGGTAAAATGCACTGGATTTCTTCCGTCCTTAATCATTTGTACATCCTGGTGTGCAAAAATATTCCCAAATCTCTGAAACTCTGATAAAGCGTCATAATTACAGCCGGCACTGTTCGATTCTCTGAGAATTCTCCGTCACTTCACTTGTCAGGATGGAGTTTGGTGCTGAAGCCCTACAGACACCCCTTTATAGTTTTTCACGATTCACCCGGCGTATCTCTTGTTTACACGCTTCACCCTGGATTCCGGAGCAACAGTTCACTCATCCTTCCACATTTTTTTGGGAATGTTTTTGGGTGTATTTTTTCCTGTGTCTGAGCTTCCGCAGCTCATCGAACCCTGTCTGTCATCTGCCTGTTCCACGAACATCTCCTCCATTTTGCTCAGCCATCGCCCCTCGTTTACTCACTGTCATATTTCCTGTCCCTACGGTGCGCGCCCATCCCCCCTCCGCCCCCCCGCAGCCATTTGTCACCTGCATCTCCCTTTGATGATAACATCTGTCTGCCTGTTGATAAATCGGTGTCCGCTGAAATGGATCAAAGAAAGTGGAGGAAAGTGCAGGGAAACCGGGAGCTATCAGTCAGAAATAGGCCCACCCACGCCCCCCGCCGTCTTGTGTCCTTTTTCTGACCTTGATCACTGCAATTAAGTTCAAAGGAAACACACAATGAGGTGCACCTGCGCAAGTAATGGCTGTTTATGTTGTTGTTGTTATGCAGGACTTTGTAGTTCAAATAAAGAAGCTGTTGAAGGAGCTTTAAAACCCTTTAACCATTTGATCCAATCACTAAGATGTAGATGTAGTTGACTCAGAAGTTAGCTTGGTGGTTTTTTCCCCCAATGCAGTTACGCTACACAATGTACCGTATACTTTGCATTGGCGGCTATGCTAGCACTATCAGGTTGAAGTTATGTTCAGTTGTTTGTATAATTATTACTCAGTTTGGTAGGTTAGCGCATGTGGTAAATATTTATCATAGTTTTACTTCCATTAAGTTGCAGTTTGTGAATAAATGTAGTCCTCCCCGTGTTACTATGGGTTCTCTCCAGGTTCATGTGTGAATGTTTGTTTGTCTCTGTCTCTGTGTTAAGCGACAAGCTGGCCCCTGTCCAGGGTGAACCCCACCTAAAGCCCAAAGTCACTGGGCTAGGCTCCAGTCAACCGCGACCCCTAATGGGAACAAAGGGGAGAAAATGAATGAACGAATGAATGAATGAATGAATGAAAAGTTTAAAAATACAAGTAGTGGTGAGTTCTAAAACGGAATCCTCTTGTGATGTCATCAATATGCGACGTAACATATGCGTCGAGACAATTTACCGTTCACTTTTCTGACCGTTTAAACAATCATTCAACAAAATAAAGGTGTTATATGGTATTATTCTATGTCACATCAAAACTGTTGGAATTTGGCTATTGTTTACAGTATGGTTGCTAGGTAACAGTTGCGGAATTACCTCTACCTATGTCATATTTGCTGCCCATGTCCAACCAAGAAATACAATTATAAAGTTTACAAAAATGGTCGAAATGGGGACAAAAAGGCAAAATGTTTAGTAAAGTTTGAAATACAATTGTGTTCTCTGCATTAGTGAAATATGAACTCTAACCTGTCATATAGACCACTGCATTGGGGGAAAGAAATGACACTGTTGGTAGAACAATCAACTGTCAGAGTAACAAATCAGAGACCCGACACGACACTTTTTGATGAGCATGTTTTAATGGGCAGGATGTGGCTACAGCCGCATGGCAATGCCCGGTCTCAGAAGCTAAGCAAGGCCGGACCTGGCTTTGGGCGGATGTGACTCCAGTCTAGTGGAAACACTTGTGTCCTTAAGCAAGACATTACTCCCACATTGCCTAATATGAATGTGGCGAGTGAAAGTTAGTTGGAGGGGCCGATAGCACATATTGGCAGGAACTGTGGCAACAAAAGTGTTTTTTCACCACCAAGTATAGAGTGAATGAATAATGCACTGTAATGAGGGTAATTAGGTTTTATTAGGGGTGGAAAAAAATATCTTTTTAAAAACATCATTCTCATTGTAATGATCAAATTGGCTGATTATTAGCACCTTTTCTATAATCTGTCATATTTACCGTTACAGATTATACACATTAATATGCACTTACTCAATCAAACTAATAAATCTGTTTAGTTAATGAATCAATAATGATCTACCATAGGTATACCCCCTCTCCTGCATACTTATTGAATTGAAAGCACTTTTAAAATTAAACCACTTGTTAATAGATGTAATCATGATCAAATAGCTAAAGGCTATTCCATAGTAATATTTTCTAATTTGCTTTCATGGTCTTAATTATAGCTTTTCACTTGGTCTGAACAGGTAGCGTAATTGCCTGGACAGAATTGTCACAGTGGCACTAGCTTCCATGCATGACATTGGCCTCCTATAGTGGCATCATTCTCCAAAAGATGCCCATGCGGCCCACTTAAACCGATAATTATGTGCTAGCTAGTGGAAGTGAGTGCCCAACTGTTGTGCACGAAGTTACGGGTGGACCATCAGGATTGTTAGCATAATTGGGATAGATTGGCCTGGACTCTGCAGCCGCCTTTAACCAGACGCAGTGGGGTATGGCGCGGTTGGCAGACTTCTGTTCAGCATTCAGGTTGACAAGTCCCAAACTTGGCAGACAAGAAAGGAGCCAGGCACTGCGACAATTAGGCTAATGACAGTTGAGACGCGGCTCGGTGACTGGCAGAGTGCATGATGGGATTGAAGAGGGAGAAGGAGACAACACGACACTGATGCGGGTGCGTTTCGGGGGGGGAGGCTGCGAGCGGGGTGGCTGTAAGGAGCTTGTTCCGGTCGAGTGTGCTAACCAGAGCAGAACAGTTGGCCAGGCATAGCTCAAGCTCACTGGCAGCCTTTGAAGAGCTGAGGTGACCTGCTGCCACTTGTAACAGCGAATGCGGAAACAACAGAACAAGATAAGGGCGGATCACTTGAAGGTGGTACAAAGAGAGAGATAACAAAAGTTTCTGATAACAGAGAGAGTGCAAATTGAGGATAAGGGATTTGAGTACTGTAATTGTGCGGTAGATACTTTTTTTTTTTCTTCTTTTACGTCTGAGAGCAGGTATCGGAAATTTCTATGAATTATTAGTACTGTTTGCATGGTGTGAGGGGTTCTTTTTAGCACATTCAGGGGGACATTCTGCGTAAAGGTTTCAAGTTCAAGTAATGTCCTTGAGCAAACAAAAATGTATACATCAAATTCACTAGAACTATTGATTTGAATTGGTATTGATGAAGAGTATTTCTTCTGGCTTCACGTTCACAGAATAGTAAGTGTCCTTACCTTCGAACTACGGGATTCTTGGTTTGATTTTCAGGCCAGGTTTTATCCGGGAAGTCTGGCACCTCATACTCTCCTCAAGACACTTGAGGACTTGAGGACACTTGGACATCAACAAACAAAATTGAGAGATAACTGGATGGTACCTACACACAAATGCTTTGAACAGTTGTTAATATCAAACGGCAGGTAACTAAATAAGAACGTTTACCTATTGCGTCCGTAAAAATATACTCCTCGTATGATCAAATTAACTTTTTTTTTTAATCTCATTTGGCACCACTCCCCTGACATTTCCCGGACCAGCTTTGATAAATGTCAAAATGTGGTCGACGATTGCTCTGAAATTGCTCCATAACACCCGTTTTGATTCATTCTATTTCTGGAAATCAAGCCGTGGGTCGAGCCAAGCACTTTGCCGAGAAGTGGCTTATGATGATAGCACCAAGTCATTCTGGCTTCCAAGCGTTTGAGTCTCATTATCGATCTGTGTAATGCCTATTTAAAAGTCATAAAACACGTCCAAGTTCCCGGCTCTCCATCAGCGGCCTCTGTCATGGTTATTTGCAGTGGAGTGGGTTGTTTGTCCTCTCGCAGAGCAGATAGGGCTCGGAAGCAGCTGTTCAAATTTGCTCTGATGGCCGCGGACTCAATCTAAACACTGCTAATGTTTTTATTCGGGTAAATGTACACTGCGTTGTTTATTGTCCTGAAATGGTAGTGTTTAGATTTCGGTAACGGGTCGTCCTGGTGTTTCATTTTCTTAGACAGGGACAGAAGGTTTTGAAAATGTGAATTAATTATTGGACTGGCATTATGCAATGTTTTTCAATAGTGTCTGGAACCAAGAAAGACAGGTGTAATAATAACACTACAAACAATATAACAATATAAAAAGTTGTACATACATACTACTGTACATATATTATTTGATTAACAACCCAAACCGCAACCAGCAACCACACATGCTTTTTTAAGATTAAGTTATGGTCTTTATAATTTATTTTCTGGGGTGTTGTGATTTTACCTATATGGACAGTGTAACACTTTAGTTTACCCTTATACCCTTAATTCATTGTAAGAACACCCCTCTAAACCTTACTTGTTGTTAAATAGTGACAAGTACTATAAAATAAAGTGTATATTCTATCTCTGTGTGGCCATATACAGCCATGCTTTCTCCCTATAGAGCTAATATTTTACATGCAGGAATATTACAATCTTTCATTTACAGCTTGAGTAGAATTATATAATATGGTTGTAACTAGGCGGGTTGGCAGCTCGGTGCCATTAGCTCCTTCAAAACCTCAAATAGTAATACATTTATGAAGTACACAGCTAAGCATGAGGCTGTTCTTGCAAGGTCAAATGATGGATGGAGACAGAACATAAAGTCAAGGTATTGTATTAGTACAGAAAAGCAGTTTATGAACTTAAGGTTTTCAAGCTCTTTAATTAAAACAAGAAAATATTTCCTTAAAATGAGAAAAAGTTTAAGTTAATGAGTTCAGTTTCTCATTTTAACAACTTTATTTTCTTGCTTTAACCACTTGTGCCAAAGTGCTCAGCAGAGCCGTTGCATCTGTGTGTTTTTGCTGCGTCTTCTAATCCACCACAATTCCTCTGGGGCACAATCTCTGTCAGTGTCTCCCAAGAGCAAGCATGGAAATGAGAATTGGAACATCTTCAGATGCAAGATAGGAATGTCCACTTGTGCTTTCCAGAGGAATAGTGGCTTATTACGACACGCAGCGCCAATACCGTTTTTCTTGTGTTTAGTGACACGCACACACACACACACTCAACTTGTGGACATAGGCCTACTTTTATAGGCTCCAGGCCTTTGAGATGCAGAACCAACTCACAGATGCAACGCGCTCTTGAGAGGTGCTTTGGCACAATAAAAGATAGGCTTGGAACTTATTACGGTAGACCCAGGGCCACAAGGTGAATGTGTGTGTGTGTGTGTGTGTGTGTCGCGAAATGTGTTTAAATCAAAATGACAAAATAAAGTCGTTAAAATTTGAAAATTAAGTTGTTAAAACGAGAAAATACTATAGTCAAAATAAGAAAATGAAGTCGTTAAAACAAGAAAATTGAGTTGTTAAATGTGAAACCTTTCGTTATAATGTGAAAATGTTCTCGTTTTAACATAATACTCAGCCTGAAAATAAGGTTTGCATCACACTGGCAGTTTTACGTTTCCGTACTGAAGCTCCGTGCTACGCAATCACGTAAACTAAACAATCTCTACTGGACGAACATGAGCGTGAGCTGTATTGTGCAAAATTCCACTTCAGATGAGGAGTGATGGGGACAAAGTGAGGAACTTTATCACCAGACCCTCCACGTTCTTGGGCCACCACGCTCACATCAGTGCCTTATGGTAAAAGGAACAGTAAGGAACACAAGATCAGTAAAAGAATCACAGTGAACTAGATAGATAGATACTGGGGCAGGAAGACATAAACCCAATCAGCGAGGGGCAGAAAACACAAAAATAAAAAGTGCAAAACCCAAAACAAAATCACACAAGATGCCCATCAACAGCAGTGACTAATGGCTTCTTCACAGAAAACAAAATCATGGTGATATTACACTTTGTGGCACAATGACATTGCTTATGTGGAATGTGAAGTGCCAATTGGTATGGTAGCTAGCAAGAGTCAACAATTTGTTTACTTAGTCTTTTGAGAATTCACAGGCGTATTTCAAATTCAAAAGGCATTACTGCATTGATTAGAAATTCTGTTTACCTACATGTTCCATATTAAACGTCTTGAAATTCAAAGTTTCTTTCAGAAACATACACTTTTTTCAGAGTATTTCCTGTTGCAAACTGGAAAGAATTTGCCAGAAGTTTCTCCACCCTCCAGTTCCTTGTCCAGTTGTTGAATTATTGAAAAGTGAAGTCTCAACTGCAGAACTTCTCACAGTGATTGTGAGGAAGGTGGAATATATATGGTGCATTTAGAAAACCTGTTATTTTGCTATCTATGCCACAAGCTGAGCCCCGGATGGCGTTGCAATAAAATTAAGCTCTCAGAAATTAAATTGATTCATTCAACACATAGCCCGGCAAATGTCCCTTTAGCCTTGATAGATTCGAGTGTGGCTCTCTCCTCTTCACTCCCTTGTGCGCCTCGTGAAAATATCCTATTCATTCAGATGTGCCATTATAGGCCCTCCTACACATTATGATGGAGGCATGGATGGTTGCGTGTTTCAAAATCATAAACTGGAGCAAGATGAGGTGATGAGAGCCCCCCCCCCAGTTTTTAAATAAACAGAACAGACGGAAAAACAGAACACAGAGAGACAAAAAATGCAAAAAAAAGAAATTATGGCACATATTGTCCAACGTGCACGTAAAGTTTGGTCCAAAGGCTGTCAAATTGGTCAATTTTGATTATGTCGATTATAATGTTGGTTCAGTCCTTGATCGTTGGTTCGGTTTGTGAACTGTCAAAAATCATCACATTTTTTGTGATGGTCGTCTTCCCTGCTGCCAAAATGTTATCCACTTATTTTGTCCATGGAAGGAGTTTTGAGCCTACATAGTTCTGAAATCCAGTGATGGCAATGTCAAAAACAATCTGCAGTGCTTTACAGATTTAAACTTGGACAGTCCCAAAACACATGTTAATGGTAGGCCAACTGACAATCACAATTTCTCCAGCAACTATGATTTCCATTTGAGTAGAGAGAATTCACAGCATGAAAAAACTATACATTTTCCCAACTGAATTCTTTCCAAACATGGGATTTTGTGTCCTCCATTGGGATGTATATACCGTAATTTTCGGGCAATGCCTGAATAAAAGCTGCATCAACAAAATTTACGAAGAAAAAATACATACACAGGCCAGACACCTGAGGCTTATATCTATAAGTCCACATTGTAACATGAGATATTTACACATAAAAATGGTACACTGTAGTGATGCGCCGGTTAACCGCAGGTCAGGTCAAGAAAGTCTCATTTCAATGCGGCAGGTTCTAAACTGCAGAACGCCGTATATATTGCATGTCCGCGCTCCACCTGTTTTTGTGTTCAGTTGCATCTAGATTCAGTTCCTCATTAGACTCAGTTCTCCGTGAATATGAGTCTGAGTGTAATAAAACACAGCGTTTTGAAGCTTAACATACAGAGAACTCGTCTGAACAGACCCCTGAACAGTGCTTCCATTGACATCTTCTTCTACAGTGTATCAAAGGCTTGTGCTTCTTACTAGAGGCCCCCCGGAGCCCGTTAAAATCTATAAATTAGCCACATCATTGTATAGATAGTAGGGTACAAAGTGTGGGGAAAAAGTAGCAGCTTATAGTCAGAAATTACGGTATATGTTCTTTTTCTTCGCTTTTATTTTTGCTTTAGAACTATATTGTTAAGACAACATTTTGACATGATTCCCTTGGAAAGTTCTGATTCACATGCTTTAACACAACATTTCAATCAAATGGCTAGAGTTTGATTTCCTGGTTGCAAGAAATGAACCGAAATTTAAGATGACCACCTGTCAAATGTGCACTGAAGGCTATTCTTTGAATACTCAGCCGAACCGGACTATTATACATGCGCCACAATGCTAATGTGTATCCACTGATAGCAAGGGACAACTACCAAGTCTTTTGTTGCAAGAATCGTTCCCCTTAGTTGTACATGAAAGGGTAATTGTTCAATCTCCACTACTGTTTGTGTTTTTGTTTTTCGTGCAGCATCTTATCAGCATCAATCTTTAAGCCTGGTCAGTTGAGCTGTATTCCCCCTCACTACCACAATGGCATACTATTGTACGTTGGTATCAGTTTCGAAAGCTAGCCGCGGGGGGAAAGGGTGAATTGATTGAAATCGTTTTGTGTAGGGGAAAGGAAATTGAATGTTACCTGTCATTCGATGGTGAGATTAAGGCTTCCTTTCTAATGCTAATCAATGGATTTTGTACAAACAACAGAATGTTTTTGTTTTTTAAATGAATTATTATCATCATCTGTGGTAGAAATAGTACTACAAATGTGGGCTCAGGTAAAAGAACAGTTATATGGCTAAAGATTACAGGTGCAAGCGCCAACATTTTACTTCAACACACATTTAGTACACATAAAAATACTTCCCAAACAATCAGTAATAATAATAATCAGTTGTTTGCACAAAACTTTATACATTTAATAGTAAACAGAAATCCACATATTATCTGAGCTCTGGCAAATCAGAGCGAGGGCGTATTTAAAAATCTACTCAAAAAAGTATTATTACTCAAAAATATCTACTCAATTACAGTAACGTGACTGAATTAGTGACTTTCCACCCCTGATTAATTCATAACTAACTCTATGGCGTGAGCATATTATTAGCCTATACTTGAGCTAATTATCGCACATTTCACTTATACGCCATTGGATAAAGAAAAGGTGGAATTTGAACCCATTTAGGACGTAACACCTGGCCTTCGTGGCTATGCACGGTTTCAAAACATCATTAGGAATGTGACCGCAGGTGCAGCCAATAATAACTTCACCAATGTCCACGCAGGGTCTTTGAACTGAAAGGATAAAAGTGTGAATGGCGTAAGTATGGGAACGGTCACACATTTTGTTTACTAATTTAAATATTTCAAGCGCCCTTTAATTTTCAATAGGGTTTCTTTTTGTTCCTTGAGAAAACACACCAACTCTGTTAATGACTGTTTGGGAAAAATTGTTGCTGACGTCGGGAGAAATGTCTCGGTTTCAAAGGAGCTGGTGTCCCCGACCTGTAGCCCAGTCTGACCCACTTGTATAATTGCCCACCTGTGGCTTTCCTGTAATTGGCTTAGTACACTGTTTTTAATCAGTGAGAGTAGCGCGATTAGGGCTCGGAGACTGCATTTCCAAGACACTAAAAAAAACACCAAAATGCCACCACGGGAAAGTGTGCACGACGGTGATTTTGCGACTAGAATCTCAGCAAATAGGTTGGGTTCACGTTATAGAATTTGATGATGTTATAATTTGGGAAGGTAATGGCCTATATAACTATGTGGCAGATAGTCCAAACTTATGATTCATAAATGTTGATCCGTATAATTTTTGGTTTTTGATTGGCTGCTCAAACTTTACATTTTGATTTTATGGCCTAAAGTCCTTCAAACTGACAATCGCGTCTTTGGGGTTATATATTGGCAATACTTTCTGAAGCTATTGTGACTTAACTTTTGTTTATTTGCGCTGACAGAGGAGATATTGAACTTTGTGCTAGTTTATGTTTCATGTGTGTAGTACTATTAATTACAGAACTATTAATCATAAAACAACTTTTAGCGTAGAATCCTGACACCCCTGAAGAAAACTCTTCTTTATATAGAAGGGGTGGTGTGCTCACCTTTGTTGCAGTGGTGAAGGACGTTGCACGTGCGCGACTGCTACCACCGCAGCATTGTGGGTTCGATTCCAGCCCTCTGTCTATACCCTCTCTCTAGCCTTTAAAAAGACAACAATAACCTAACCTCCTGGCAGAAATCAAATCAGTGAAATCCTAATGAGGTACTTGACAGCTGTGAGAGAGAGGTGGCCAAACTTCAATAAGCCTTAATTACACAAGCTGTAAGAAGGAAATTGTAAGACTCGTAAACAAGTCTAGGGCAAGTTTCAGTTATAACTCCTCCATAGGCAGAACAATTGGAGCTCAGGAGAATATACATTTTACAGCTGCGCAAACAGTTTCCATCAGATTGACAATGACTTTCAAATGGAAGCGATTTCTTAAACAGTGTCCAGATGACTTCGTTTGAAACCTTTTCTACTATTCTAGAATGTTATCAGGGAAATTAGAAGCCTTCACACTCAAGTTAATGAATTACAGTAAATAGGAGACTTATAAGGGAATTTATATGGTCATTTACTTTATTAATCAGAAACTAGAGCTGCATGGTAAATATGGCAAAACTCATTTGCCTTTTGGAAACAGACAGAAAAAGTAGCCAGGATCTTGTTTGTAGATTGGATCATGATAGCTAGTTCGACTCGCTGGTCCAACTCAATCACTGGTAGCATTACAAATTCACTCTTGTGCTAATCCGTATCGAAAAAAAAAAACACTAAAACAATTCTACTCCCATGCAAGCGCAGTGTTAATGTTACAATTTTACCTGCATCATTTATTTTCCTCTTGTTCTTTACTCTGATTTCCACTACGTAGCCCGTCAGTCAAATTGATTTTGCTAAGCAGAGAAGCGAAGTCAAGTGAGGTAATCATTTCTAGTGGAGACAAGATGTTCTGTCATTCCAATTACAAGAGAAACATAACTACAAAGGCACTACAGTTTGAACGAATTACTGACGACGTAAATGGAGTCTTTCGCTGCAACCTTTTTCAAACAACATTTTCTTTACGGTACCACATCATAAAAGGTATTTGGGACATTGAATAAGCTTGAAATGATGGACAGTTCTGAAGCGGAATACTCCAGCCCCCACTGCTGTGACTGTTATCTCCCAGTGCTTCCAGTTTAATCTTTATAGAGTCATACATCACAGTGACAGATCACATCTCTGGGACTGGGCCGAGAGAAGCTCATACATTTCTCTTTTTCAAATGCATTAACTGTCTGGTAATACATTGTGAACTATTGCAAATAACTGTAAATTCAACCCAAGCTATGTATGCCTCTTTGTAATGTCTGGCCTTTACTTGATAAACATTGTGAATTGTTCAGAATCGTAGTCGCAGAGGGATGTCACTAAAACACGCCACTGCTATGTTTTACAGGTTTGCTCATTCGGGTTACTGATGAAATGTACAGTAAAGCCATCTAGCAGTAATATAAAAGCAGTTGACATTGCACACACACACACACACACACACACACACATATATATATATATATATATATATATATATATATATATATATATATATATATATATATATATATATATATATATATATATATATATATATATGTGTGTGTGTGTATATATTTATTTATTTATATATACAATATTGACAATATTGAGGTGAACGTCTCAGGCCATGGGGACCAGAGGAAGATGTGCTGGAGGAGGCACTCATCATGCCAGCACAGGAACAGGCCCTGAGCACCAGAGGCCCAGACAATCCAGCACATAACTGCAGGGTGTAAGATGCTGGCAGGGAAAGCATACGGCTGGCTGGCACAGTATACAGGAACATCTGTGTGGAGTATGGACTGGAAACCCCAAGGTCAAAGTGGGAAACGCCTCCAAAGGTGGTAGAGAATGACCAAGTCAAGATCCTGTGGGACTTCCAGATACAGACTGACAGAATCAGAATCAAAATCAGAAAAGGTTTATTGCAATTGTCAATGAACAAAATTCACAAAACATAGAATACCATTCAGAATACCAACCAGACATTGTGGTGGTGGATAAACAGTTGTGGTTGACGTGGCAATACAGGTGATGGTAACATCAGGAAAAAGGAACATGAGAAACTGGAGAAGGCATGGAAGGTGAAGGCGAAAGTGGTGCCCGTGGTCATCGGAGCACTCTGGGCAGTGACCTCCAAACTGGCTACAGCAGATCCCATCAGACATTCCAGTCCAGAAAAAGGCAGTACCAGGAACGCAATAGCTATAGATAGATAGATCGACAGATAGGATAATTAGAATATCGAGCATATCCTCTATAGCAGGGCTATTCAACATCAGGCCCGGGAGATTTAAGTGATTTAATCCGGCCCACGACCCATTTTCCAAATATGTAAACAACACAAAAAATCTTGTTTACTGATTTATTTCTGGGTTAGCACTAGTTTAGACTGGGTTTGGTCTGATTTAGTGCCTGTTTAATCTCTGATTTAGACTTGTTTTGATCGGTTGGTACTAGTCTAGTCCTAGAGTAATTCTGGTTCAGTACTGGATGGACCTTTTTGCAAAGCAATGCTTGTTATTTCTCACAGAAATCTAACCTATCAGTAGTTATTTTATTGTATTAACTCAATTCATCAAAATATTTTTTAGGATATTTTGTGCGACTCAAATTACAGTACTGGCATGACACAGTAGCACTCTCGTTTCACAGCAAGAAGGTCCTGGGCCCAGCTGGGCCTTTCTGTGTGGAGTTTGCATGTTCTCCTCGTGTCTAGTAGATTTCCTCCGGGAACTCCTGTTCTCCTACCACTAAGAACATGTGTATGAATGAGAGTGTGTTGTGAGAGTGAATGCGGGACAACGGATGAAAATGAGCCCACGGCTAATCCGGCGTGTTTACATCATGTGTTTCATGTTTGGACCTCCAAAATATCTGGCCCTCAGAAAACGTAAGTTGAATAGCCCTGGTCTATAGTAAAAACTAAACAAGTGAAATTTCTGACCTTTTGTGGTTGATTTTATTGTCCATTCATTGTCAAAATATTTCCTGAATATTTTTATTGAGATAATGTAAAGAAAAAAGACTGAGATATACATTTTTGCCAATATCCACAGGTGTCATAGATTACAACTATGGGAGACAAAAGCATAATATATCTTAATTAAAGTTTCCCTATCTTCATTTAGTCAATATTTGGTGTTTGTGTTGCTTTAAAATGTCTTGAAATCTGACCTGTCACTTGACCGGTGCACTTACCTGCTTGTCTTCATGGAGATAAAGTTTAATGCCATAGTATGGAACTTTCTAGGCAAAGCAATATCATCTCCAATATCTGGAGGCAAGCAGGACGCAGACCCTCCACCAAAGTTGGGAAGTACTACTAGTAAACAATACCAACAATTATCCTGCCCCACACAGTAAAATAAATGTAAAAATCTAGCCATTAATACCAAACCATAACTCGATCTGCACCATCTATCTGCCTTTGAATGATACAGCGTTTTTCAGATAACAGATCACAGCACCATCTTACCACCATATTCATAATCACTCGGCAATCATCCAACAAAAAATCCTTTCTCCTTCCCATCTGTGATTACATCTTTTTTCATGTGGCTTCATCATCATACACGCTAGCGCTCCAATCCCAACGGACCAAGGCTGTTTTCCATATATACATTCCATACGCTCCCTCGTCACTTGCATCATTCCAAAAAGGAGCTTGCAATTCCAACTTCTTACACACTGCACATATGACTCTGAACTTTCATTCTAAACAAGCACACAGCTTTGTATCATCACATTCCGACTTTTCCCATTGGACAATATTCCGATCGTTAATCCGTGTGTGAAAGTCAATACACTATATATATATATATAAATATATGAAGAGGCTGGCACCAGGCGCATGATCCCTGGTGAGTTTCCTATGGGACATGAAGGTGCTCCACAGATGAGATGAATGGAATGGTGTTATGGAGGTCTTGAGAATAATACTTTGCTCAGAACTGTAAAAGAAGATAGGGTTGTTGGAAAATGTGATGGGTAAATAAGACAAATTAGTATGCAAAACCAATGAAACAGTCCTTTTGGGATGATGCCTCGATGGCATGCTGGATGCTCAATTGTACAATTGTAATTGTGTAGGTCTTTGCTAGAAACAATGTTGTCTTAGCATATGATTACTGTTTAAAGAATGGTGTAGTTTTAGTTCTAATGCTAATAAGTAAAATGACATCAGGAATATTTAACCAGGTGTTATTTAAACTAACATAGATGAGTAAAACAACAGAAAAAAACAGATCCGAGAGACAATCCGATCAGTATGCAAAACAGACCTTAGTTTATTAAAACGCCAACACGTTTCGAATCAAGGACGAGTCTTCATCAGGGCACATAGTTGCCAGTATTAAAGTCCAAGTCATGCGACTACACAGGCACATGATCACAATAAAGACAAAAATGTGCCATTTATTGTGAATTAAAAAGGTTTAGTTTGTTCACAGTGTGGCAAATATTCAGCTATACATATACAACACTCGACAGAAAAATGTTTTAGTTTGTGGACCATGCAATAAAGCCACGCCTGCACACAAAAATAACAATTCACATTCAACACCCTTGAACAGACAGAATCACAGGTATGGTGAGAAGTCTGGCTCTGAGCTGGTGAATCAAATATGTTTCATGTTGTAATAAGAGCCTGAGTCTGTCTCCTAATCTTGGGTTTAATGGAATGCGTTCAATGATAATGGATTTGAATGTGTTTTGGAATGTCCACTCTGTGTCCCACCTTTTTGTTTTGATTGTGGTTAAAAAAAAAAAAATACAATAAAACGATTTAATAGATAGGGGCCAATGTGAGTCTTTTTTGTGGAGGAATTAAGCTAGGATAAATTCAGCCCTGAAGACCTAACTCCACCCAATCTACGTCCACTGCTACACCAGGGCTCACCTGCTCGCTCCTCCCCGTGGCCTCTGCTCCGAATCAGAACACAGTCTGCCCCATTTAAACTCTCCTGCAGTTGGTTCGTCCGCTTTCAGTCTGTGCTGCGACCCACCACCTCCCCTTCTCCACCTCTGCATCCCTTACATCGTCCTTTCTACCCTCTTCCTCATATCTACCACCACCAAAGTTTCCAGGCCCTGGGGGGAGACATCAAATATCATTCTATTATGGCACCATAAGAATATGGTGCGAATGGTGGAGATAAAGCATGTGGCTCATAAATAGCTGAGAGAGGTGTCTACGTCTTTCTTATCTTTTGGTCGAATTTGCGCTCCAATTTTATGATTTCTTCAACTATCCTTGTGTGCAGTAAATCTTCTCATATTTGCTTTTTCTACAAACAATAGTATTTCAAACAATAAAAGCAATCTGTATACACAAATGCTGATACTCAGAGCTGGTAGGATCCTGCTGTATTCCTGTGTAAATGTTAACACGAGCATGGCAGATGAATATGTGACTGTAAAGTGTGTAAATGTGAAAAGTGTGTGCACCACCTGTGACCTGCTCTATAACTTTGTCCATTATTTTACGTACCAAAAATAATCATCCAAGGCGGATCTGTGTTAGAGGAGCCAGGAGCAAGCTTCACACTAGAGTAATGCACATATTGACTTGGGTGGATTAGAAGGGTGTGCATACTGTGATAGAGGGGATCAAAGCTAACCAAACCGGGGCTAATCTGAGTGGAAGAAATGGTGGACCCAAGGATAAGAGATTAATCTGATTAATCTGGAGGTGAAGGCCAGGGCCAACTTTGGTTTAGAGGTAGAAATACTTAAGAAAATGTGGTGGAAATACTTAAAGGGGATAATTGTAGGGTAAAAATGGTTACATTTATATAGCGCTTTAAAGGCACTTCAACGCACTCTTTACATATAAGGAACCAGTCACTCATTCACACCAGTGTACACAGACACTGGAGGTTAAGCGCCTTGCACAAGGACACAACGACAGTATTCACATGAGGCAGCTGCGATTGCACCACCAACCAGTGGCTCTGACTGCTCTACCAGGTTAATGTTGGGAGCAGGATTTGAACCGCCTACCTTCGGATCAGAAGATGAGCACTCTACCACAGAGCAACTGCCGCCTGCTGCATTCACTGACCACTAGGGTTGTCGCCAATTAAAGGTACGTTATGTAACTTTTCTGGAGACAAGCATGGAGACGTTATCGCTATGCTTGGAATGTTCCACTGTATGACATTAAATGTCTATCTAGCATTTGTTTAAACTGTAAGTGTTAATATATTGAATGCATGCATTTTCACTGTGAGCAAGAGTTTAATTGGCCCAACCCAAATTCAGGCCGGGCTTGTACCTAGATAGTTCCACTCTCTTGTCAGGGCTCTTCAGGGCGGGTCAGGGCGGGTCAGGGCGGGTCAGGGCGGGTCAGGGCTAGGACGCAGAGCAGTGCAGAGCATGTGTTTTACACCTCATACACTCATACAGTTGATAGACAGCTGCCCCAGTGTCCTCAGCAGAACCACCATGGCATTCTCTTTTAGTCACAATTTTAAACTCCCATGTACATACGGTGGTCCAACACATGCCCGCCAGAAAAGGAGTGGAGGAGAATACGAGAGCAGCAGATATCCCTAAAGGAACATTAAAGTGAGATAATGCAGGTCAGCGGCTGCTAGCAGAGACACGCAGGTGGAACACAAAAGAACACATACGGCCCGCTTATTCTGACCATTAAACTAAACCAAGAAACAGAGTCTAAGGACCGCGGATGTTCTGGGACAGTTATCCATTTGCAAAATTCCTGTGAACATTGTTTAATCAGCTTTTGATTGTTTCCTTGTTTGATTCTCTAACCTTCTGTTGGTTAAATTAACAATTCTAGAACGCCCACCGAGGCCACTGCTGTCGTGATTTCTGCCGTTACAAAACTAAATTGAATTGACTTAAATTAAAACCAAAGTTTACTTAACGTAATTCCAGGTATTTTGGTGCACTGGCCTGGCGCAGACATGCACATTTTTTTGGACAACTATATACTGAGAACTTTCTGACAAAGCCGGACCAAGTCAAACATTTTCCATGTGAAGAAAGGGCTGTTGCTATTTTCGTCAATGTTTTAACTTCATCACCTGCAGGTATTTTTGTATGGATTTCTATTTTTTTTATTCAGGGATGATTCAAGAATATGTAAGAGCATCTTGCTGATTGATTTTCTCCTTGATAAAACTTTTCAGTGAACTTCTCACGATCAGTGCAATCTCCCCATTGTGATCAGATCAAAGCCCATGTCTTTTTAAAGCCTCTTCATTATACCCATCATCAGCTTCATTCTCTGGCCTTTCTTCCTCTGATTGCCATCTCATCCTCCATCTTAATATCCTGTGTGATCCTGCTAACAAGTGGTCACCTCACTGCTGACCTCACCTCTGCTCTCATAAAAGTCAGATAGTAGCAGTGATTGAGGTGCAGTTCTGCTTTGTCCAACCCTGAAATTTAGACCAACTACTTTATTCATTTTTATTTATCAACTTTTGAACATCCAGTACTTCAGTATTTGGTTTAAAGGTACACGTTTTCCGCAACGAGTCTGACTCCATGGAGATGTTACTGCTATGCCTGGAATGATTCACTGTATGGAATGAAAGTCTTCTATCTCTATGGAGACAAGCAATTTGTGCCACCAGGCCAAGTTGCAGGTCACATCTGTGGGAGCCTGCTACTAGTGAGGTACAGGGCTATAAGGTTTTTGAACAAGAAAAACTTGTCCTAAAGTTGTTGTTTAGTTGCCAATGAAATAAAAGTTGACAATTTGAAACCAAATAGAAATTGTTGAAATTCAAGAACAAAATTTCACCTGGTACAAATTTATGGTAGAAACAGCTCTTAGGATCAAAATGAGACTGCTGTGATGTCTGCATATACTAATAGAGTGGTTTATGCTTAAACAAACTAACTGGGGTGAATAATTTGGATGGAAATGAACTAGTTCTCTTTTTCCCTTCTTTTTTTCCCGTAGGCTTTATTTGATAGGACAGTACAGCATGAAATGGGAATGAGATCGGGTAATGACATGCAGCATATTGCCAAGAACTGGATTGGAACGTTAACATTTGGTTCAGTTCACAGTGTTTTCTATCAACTGGAAGGTTGCCTGTTCCATACCCCTCTTCCAACTTTGCATAATACTGCTGTTGTGTTCATGGGTAAGACACCTAACCAACCATGAATGTTTATTTTTATGAATGAAATGGATCAGGAAGAGTAACCGGTGTAATACATAAACACAACTATCATAGCAAAATAGTTATCAGTAGCAGAGACGAGTTCATATTAAAATGACACGTATGGCAATAGACAAGTTGTAATGACATTAAAACCTCAGAGTCACCTGTCTGGCCTGGCCTGGATCAAAGATGATCCATCCTTGTCAAATCTCCTTGACTGCTCATGTAGTGTCTTCATTGTACACTGCATGCTGCGCTCCCCAGCAGTTTCGCTACATTTCATCATTCACATGCTTTGTTGGTGCCACACTGTAGACTTAGAGATGAAGAGCGCCTGACTGACGTGTGACGTGTGTGTGTGTGTGTGTGTGTGTGTGTGTGTGTGTTGCTTCGTCAATATGGAATTGTGGATGCCTCGGGTCAACAAAGACGTTGAATTGTAGAAAAAGATTCAGTTGTAGTCATCAGAGTCCAGATGACTACAACTGAATCTTTTTCTACAATGGAACACTCCTGGACGAATGAGGGATTACACCCACAAATCAAAGTGACGCCGAAACGCAATTCACTTCACCACAACCAGGACGCAAATGGCGCTTGGCTTGGATGAGTTAAAAGTTAACACAAAAGCTAATAAACTTTATAATGGGAGCCTTTTAAACATCACAAACAATAAACTCCCCCATGCAGTGACCCGATGTCCTTCTGGTTAATGGCTTGCACGCAGAGCTCAGCTCTTGGGCGCTGACCAGGACACCGACCGTGCTCAGAGCATGGATCTATTCAATTATCTTGATGGGTATTGCTAGCTTAAAACTGTTGTGAGTGGGACTACTGGTGAGTCCATTGGAACTGCAGTGAAAAAAAATCCTCCAAAGTCCAGAAAACATTTTTCCCATAGAGCGCAATGTAAAAACAACCTGCCTGTGTTCAGCTGACTGGCTACCTACAGCTTTCACAAAGATCGGATTTTGTGGCGATTTTTATTTGCAGATCATGAACTTTTTCTCTGGAAAATCCTTCAATTTTCTTTATAGATTTTTAATCTTTCGCTTCGGCTCGCTCTGCTCTGCTCTAGCAGCTAAAGGCTAAACTGGCAGCACGTGCCAATGAGCGCTCCCATTGGCTTAAAACGGTCAAATGTTTGATGGCCAGGGCTTGGCTCAAAGCCACAGCCACAGGCCGGTGAGGGAGTCTGAGACGATTTTCACCAATAATCTGCTCCCTCGACTTCGGCTTCTTTACCCTTCTAAACTTTGTACAAAGTCACAGTTTATATGAGGTGCTTTTGTGCATAGGTTTTACAACACCGCACTACGGGCTTGTGGAGCCGTCCGCACTGTGCAGTCAGTGCTCCAAACCCTGTACAGCCTGCGGGCGTTGAGGACAGTTGCTGTTGTTTATGTTCTAGAGAATTCAGAGATCAGGGACTAAATTTATAAACTCTGTGTATTGGACTAACTTATAAACATTTGGAGACAAGCAGTGCGCAGTTAGAGGATGCTCTTAGTCTGTGGATCAAGGTAAGAACTTAATTAGGCCCGAGCCTCAGCAGGGCTTTGGCACTGCCAGTGACGATTGCGATCACGCAGTCGCACCTGGCAAAAACCTATGCATGCCATGCATACTTACTCCTGCTATGAGAAAAATAGTCAAAAATTTGTGAACGGGTGAAGCCTCCACAAACATGAAAACACTCCTGGCATCGAGCTGTTATTAGGCCCGAGCCGAAGGACGAGAATTGTCCCGCCGAGGCACTTATTGAAATTGTATCCGGGGGCTGGAAAAATGCAAAAATCGAGTAGTAAACAAGGATGAATATGCTCGAGAGAGAGAACTCTGTGAGTTCTAATTAGAACTCTGTGAGTTCTAATTTTGAGTAAAGATATTGAAAGACGGCTCAGTAGCGCCACCTCAAAAATGCATTAACATGGAGCCAATGGGAGCCTGACGCCAAAAAAAGTCGCAGTTAAAATATGACACTCACTCCAAAAAAATCGGATATGCCAGGACGTGTAAAAAAATATATTATGACCCCACCCTAAATCATACAGGAAGTTGGCCAGATCAAACACAGCGCTAACAAAAGTGCACCTCGTCGTACTTTTGTCATCTCCTCTTACAGTGTTCATTGAAAACACAATTTTGCCACAAAACACAACAGCAATGAAAGTTTGTAAAGTTGAAGCTGATAGGGCTTCGGGTGTGGTCATCGGGAATTTTAAACCAAATGGAAATTTTGGGAAAATTTCAAAAAATGTATTGGCAAATGTTACAGCGTTGGTGAAGATTTCCAATCTGAACGCAATGATATGCAAATGTGGTGGCTATCTAATAAAATGGCACTCTAGCGCCCTCTCCAAATTTTATTTTTTAAAAATTCATAAAAGACAATCTATTTGTCATAGACAACTGAAAAAAATTATAAGGGGTTAATTTGTGACCGGACACAATGCAACGAAATCACGTGACTGTGATTTTATTTCCTTTTATCTCCCAAACCACCCCAATTTGACCCCCTGAACGTTAACGAAAACAAAACATTTTTCAACCCACAATTCAGGATCGGTAAAAAAATAATTTTTTGGGTGTCTACATAAATTTATGACGCAAAATGACTCACTTGTGCCACCTACAATTTAAAATACAATAGACCTATGAAACTTGGAACAAACATACCTCATGTCAGTAAGTAAGTAAGTAAAAAATCCTATTATGACCCCACCCTAAACCCCACAGGGAGTTGGCCATTGTGGGCGGGACCCAATTTTTTACAAATTTTACACCTCATACATATTTTTTTCACCCTTGAATTATCAGTATTAAAGTTTGAAAATGTGTCAAAATGAACCACACCCATGTGCGATTAGAGTTCATTGTTTTGATTGTGCTAAAATTCCAAATGTGGGCAAGGCAAGCTCATTAACAAAAATTGCCCTTCTTTTAAGTGTTAAAACTTGCGTATCTCTGGCATGAGATGTCCTGTTTTCCGGCACGAATATACGTTTTGTGCAAAATGATGAGCTGAACGCAATGATGTACAATATATATAGCTATATTTTACAAAGGCTCTACAGCGCCCCTTTGAACATTTGAATTAAGTAAAAAAAAGTTACTTTGACGTAGACATATCAAATTTGGCACAGACATTGTCCTTGCCATTCTAAACAAAAAAAGCCAACGGCGGCATACCTCCAGCTGCACGAAGTCACCGCCGCTGATATCTGTGACCTGGATGCCAAAATCATGTAGCCGAAGTAAGGGGCGTGAAAGGGGTGTGGTCCCGCTCCCAAAATTAAGATAACAAACTTTTCTTACCATTCTAAACAGAAAAGCCAATGACGGCATACCTCTAGCGGCAATCATGTTACCGCGGCAACCTGACACATTGCCGTAGACTTACATGCAATGTTCGCTCTAAGCTGCGCGCGTGTGCAATTGCGCACTGCTCCAAAGTTCTCCACGCACCAAAAACGGGGAAGTGCGTGTGGTGTGCATCCACAAGTGGATGTGTTGGACACTTTGTCCATGCGAGTAGAACAACACTGGTGAAACTGTACGAATGAGGCAGAGCGCGATGCGAGAGGCGTCTGTGAATGAGCATTGCAGAAATATGATCTGCAGCGGCCTGGACCGGACCATCGCCCTCACAGACACAGCCTTTTGAAGCTGTACTCGGCATTAGTGTATGTTAAAGTGGTGCTTTTCAAACAGTGGGTGAGGGTCCATAAATTGGTCACAGAGAGTACGCTGTAAGCCCACAGAACATAAGGCTCCTCAGGTGAAATGAGGCAGTTTGATGTTTTAAGGTGCACTATATAAGTTTTCTAGTTGAGGGTTCTTCATGTGATTTTCTCTTAAAATAGTTCTTGCTTTGCCTGGGAGGTTCCAGAGTTTAATATAAACTCATCTGTCTTTCATTTTTTTCAAGTTAAAGGAGTTTTTATTGCCTCAAAAGTGCTTGGTTACATAATTCAGTTGTAGTCATCTGGACTCTGTTTCAGAAAAAACGAAACGTTTCGACTCTCATCCAAGAGTCATTCTCAATCCATTGAGATTGAGAATGACTCTTAGATGACTACAACTGAATCTTTTTCTACAATGGAACACTCCTGGATGAATGAGGGATTACACCGACTTGGTTACATAATTAACTGTACTAAAAAAAATGGGTGCTGATCATGAAATGAATACAACAATCTATATAAACCAATATTCAGCTCTGTTTAGATAACAAACCTATTGAATCAAGCTGACATTATATAATAGGATATCATACCACTCTGGCCAACTGAGTCTATAAAATAAATAGATATGTAATGAACAGGACTCCCAGGAGGAGTACTGTAATGTTCTGGTGTCATAGTGGGCCGCTTTGCCTTCAGCTCCCGGGACACTTTTTTCACCCAGTCCGCCCCTGCTACACAGGTCATTGTCTTTTTTATTGTAATTTAAATCACTTAATTAAAAGTAATCTTACAGAAATGACTGCTGTAATTTGATTCTTTTATTAAACAGATTTGATACTGGCGTGACCACAGTGCGCACATCTGATTTTGCTCAAAGTGGTCCAAGGGACCGCTCAGAGAGATTGTGTGTTTGCTCAGACACATGAAGAATTAGAGGGAACGTTGCTTACATGCATTTTGGATTCACAGGCTTTTGAATGGGATGAAAACATTTACTTTGTCTTAAATCAGTTCAAATTTGGCCCACTCATTCTCCACATCACACTGAACATAAAAGCCAATGGGGATATAACTATCTCAAACCGTGCGGTCATGAAAATGTTGTGGTATAAAGTTGGTACTGTTTGTGAGGGAGGGGTGATTAGAAGTGTGCTCTTCGCTGTGGCTTTAATTGTTTTTACATTTAAAAAAAATAATTTGTTCTCCATTCTTCTGCTCTTTGAGCTCTAATTGGAGCCCCTGAACATGCACAAAAACTCACAAAACTTTGCCTAAAATGCAGAATCTGCAAGAAATTTTGTTTTTTATAAGGCACTTAATACATTATAATACATATAAGTCAGAGTACATTCCGCCAATGGGAGACGTCCCAATGTCAACCTTGTCGTAGAGCTACGGAATTCGGGACACGCATTCCTCTCGTGTGTTCCTCTCGTGAGCGACCAAAAATAATATTTTAGTGGCCACCGCCCCCTGACTATGGGAAACCAAATTGGTGTACATCCTTTAAAAACTGGGCACGTACGTGCGCGTATGATATTTTTTAATGGTGCAATCCTCTGGGCGTCTATGGTGGCGGCTGTGGCTGCCATGGGTCAAGCGGTTTATGCGGGTTGGCGGCTAATAGTGGCGGTCGCGTGAGCAACAGCCCCCAATTCGACAAGATAATTTTTCTAATTTTGCAAATCTAAAAAATTTAAAAAAAAACACATGCTGTGCTGCCCGCTGTTGTGGCAAAGGAACAATACACATGCAATCCTAGTTGACAACGGCCGCTACTACAGCCCCCACATTTTGTTTGTTCTGAATTGTGAATGCCATACATTTAAAATCTATTTAAACAAAATTTCCAAATACGGGACAACGAGCTGCATTGTGACAAACTTCCTTACACGTCGGCGGGTGGGGTGGGGGTGGGGCCCAAGGTAAGTCCAATTAAAGGAAAAACTACTTAAAGAAGGACGTTCCAAGTTATTAAGCAGACCACCATTTTCAGCAATATGGGAAAAAAAACAATCTCTCTATGTCCGAAAAGCATGATGTGATGCCTAACGTAATGAAACCTTAGAGATTTCACAAAAATCAAGCATGATTAATTGTACTATTAGTTGTGCTGTTCAGCAGCAGACACGGGCGTGGCACAATGAGGAAGGTTTCTGACAGACAATTCATCGGACACGAGCTGCTAAAGGCCATTAAGCAGGCAACAATCAGTATTTGAAGCGCTGGTGCTCGTTCGGTGTGTGAACATAGGGGTGCAAAAATCCAGAGGGCCAGTTATGCAAAAATCCGTTCTCTAATCTGCCACTCCTATTTCCAATCTGGACCAGATGGAGATGGGGGTGAAGGTTGGTGGCAGCCACCATGACAAAGCTCGAACGTCCGGGGGGCCGGAGTCATGTTTTGGCCCATCATGGGAGAGAGCTGACGCCCCTTTAGAGTCCTGAGGTGTTGTGAAAAATGTTCTGTAACTCCTGTACTCTAAAACTCTTTCTTCCAACTCTTTCGGCAGTCCAATGCTAACAAATGAAGCTTCATTCTTAACACCCTCTCAATCATCTTTTGTATTTATAGGCCTTATTTTTTGGTCGAGCACCGTGCATGTTAAATCGGACATATTGTAACAAATGATTGGTGCATCTTCATTGCATGACAAAATCCTCACTTTTTGTGTGTACTCATGTAGGAAGGAACGCTATTTTTGACTGCTGATACAGGCTATAAAAAACAAACAATATAGGCCTATAGATTTTATTGCTGGGAGTCCCAGAATAGCTGGGCAAGCAGTTTCTTGATTCTGACTGTCTCTGAACAAATCATCGCACTTAACACTACAGAAAGCTATTCTTAAATTTGTAACAAAAATTAAAAAAAGTGCCATGCACGCTTTGAATGATGTTTTTGGACTTTAAACACATCCACTACTTTTTGCAGGACCACAAATGTTTACCTCATTATCGCTTTAATGGCCTCTTCTTGATCTACCGTCGAGGGTGAAACAGTGTTTGAATTTGTACAGTGTCATCACTCTTGCCATGGTAAAATACAGTGCTAGATGGCAGTAAAACATTGGATGGGGCGGAACAGAAAAACAGCTAAGTAGTTTTCCATATGACATGTGTTGTTTTAAAACAGCCGACCAAAGAAAATAAAAATCAAAATTTTAAAGCAGTGTTGGGTAACAACCAGTTGGTTTGTATAATATGTTTTAATGACTTTGCACTTCCCGCCCCATGCTTCTCTTCGGGTACTCCGGTTGAGTGTAGAGAAAGAGAGTGTGGTTATTAGAGGACTGCGGGACAAGACGGATGGAAATTAGCCCATGGCTACAATCCGGCGTGTTTACAATATATATTTCATGTATGTTCATTAACATGCACTGTCCCGACCAAATTAAAATAGACACAAAAAAAGAAAACTTTAGGGCAGATACAATATTTGCAATATTGGAAAGAGGCTCACCTTGAACTGTAAACAATACTAATGCTGCACCTGATAATCCATTATGAATCTCCACATATTCAATCTAACAAAGGTACATTTATAATGTATTTGTAGAACCTTAAAAGTGATTAGGTTACTAGGAAATTGCCTAAAAGCAACACCATAACATTAACATTTCTTGTGTAGGGCCCGCCATCTGCATCAAAAGTGGTTTTATAGCAATAATTAAAGTCATACTTGTTAGATATATTTTTTTAATGATTTTTTGGCCCATTGGCAGGGCCGCTGCTAGCCATTTGGGTGCCCTAAGCAGAAATGTTCAGTGGTGTCCCCATACGCCCAACCCACTTTGAACTTGTAAAAAATATGTGTTTTTGATTCAATTAAGTTGAATTAAGTTTTTTTTTTTTTTTTAATGAATTTTATTTTGTAAATATTGCATAAATCACAATCCTAAGTGAGATCTGCCGATGCTCAACCAAGATGTTTTCACCAAAACTCATTTCATTTTCTGTATTCTGGTGCATTTTAGATGCAATATTACTAGCAACTCATTATTAGGTTCATTATTAGAGCCCCCCACAGTCCCTAAATATCCTTGCTCCGCCCCTGCTCCAGCGTCACCCAAAGCCCTTCTCCTGTTCTTCTGCAGAACATATCGAGGCTCTAGAGAACACAACAGGCTGCAAACTATTCCCGCTTTCTATTGCATTTATAAAAACATGATTTAGACATTTGTAAGAAGTTAAACCACTTTGACTTTGCTCTGACACCGCGGTCCGACGTGCCCGCTTGACGCATTGCATATCTTGTTTCATTCACTCTTTTTCATGGCTTCTAATTGAATATCGGCCCAATTTTTTCCATCTAAAGACTGCTTGGCTCCTTGGGGTTCCTAGAATACGTCTGCGGGGTCAAAAAAGCAGCTGCGCCCCTGATCTGTCTGCGTCTGTTCAACTTGTGGCCTGTATCTGTCCCTGCACATCTCACACTCGCTATGGAGAGAGAGCGAGGCGACACTTGAGTCCTAGTTTGTATTGTTAAAGAAAGACAGACTATGCCTATTGTTGACTCATCGTTTAATTGCAAAAGGAGCAATGTAGCTGCTGCACATAGCCCTTGTCATTCAATCCAAACTGCCTGGTCAGGCTGGTGGTGCCCCTCGAAGCGCTTGATGCCCTACGTAGTGCGCGTTATGTGATTAATGGGAGCGGGAGCACTGCCCATGTGCTTTATTAGACAGGACAGAGAAAGGTGGACATGCAGCAAATTGTCAGAGCTGAGATTCAACACACACAGCACTGTAGCCGGCTGCCTGTGGAGCCTGGCATGTGTGCTGCTGCCTTAACCACCGAGCAGTATGCTTGTTAGATAACTTTAATACCATACTGTGGAACATTTCAGGCTAAGCAAGAACATCTCCATGGCGTACATTGGTTACGTTGGTTTAATGGTCATCAAATACAATTGACTTCTCCATTTATACGGGCTGATACAACATCTACTTGATTCCTTGTGCCTGTTCATTGTTTTCCATAAATATTTTTTATATATTTTCGCAGGTTTGAACAAATACCACTGGCAATCATAAAATCTAGAAAATGAATAGTTTAATGTATTATAGCGGTTGTAGACCACATGGACAATGCAACTCGATTCTAATATGTTATCAGTACAATACCATCTTGATATCTCCGCTCTGTTCTCCTCCTGGCAGCCACACCTGTGTAGAAGAGCCTGCACAGCTGTACATGTGCATTTGTGGCACAGATTCAAGTGTATCTTTGGTGCAGGCGGCTGGTGTCAGGTGGGTCGCATCTCACAGGTTAACCCAATAACCTGCCAAAAGCCTCCCGGGATCACCTGTCACAGTCAATTACACGGCGCAGTGTTTGGATGAGAACAGGCACGAGGAAAAGTTAAAGTATTACAAGCAAAAGAGACGAGAAGTGTGCTGACGCTTACATGCAGGGGAAGGAATATGAAGGCTTTGATTTGATTATAACTAGGTCTGTGAAGAGGAAGCCCCGCTCAAATGCCCATTTTTCAACATTTTTTTCAAAGTGAATAATGGCAAATTAGATAAGTTGAATACCATATTGTGTACAATTCCAGGAAATCCAATACATTTCCAGAATAGAACACCATTAAACAACACAACACAACACAAAACAGTCCAGATGACTACAACTGAATCTTTTTCTACAATGGAACACTCCTGGACGAATGACGGATTACACCGAATTGCTTACGAGGTCATCTTGCTCTGAGCCTCAGAAATAACTCAGTTTCTGGTTAAAATCCGGATTTCTCTTCCATAAACCAGGGCTATTCAACTTAATTTTTCTGAGGGCCAGATTTTTGTAGGGTCAAGACCTCTGTGCCGGAGGTCCACTACGGCAACAACATTTTGGGTCGCACAAAATATCCCCAACACCGTTTCAATAAATTGAGTTAATACAATAAAATAACTGCTGATAGATTAAATTTTTGGGAGAAAATTGTGTTTACAATGTCAGCATGGCTCTTATAGCATAGTATTCACATTGCCTAATGGTTTAATTTATTTTTTCATTGTTCATTACAAGTTCTGACAACAGGGGGCCTTCTAACGACGAAATACCTTGCTGGAAATGGAGATGAAGTATATAAACTGTGTTTTACAAACATAGACATTATTTTAAGTTTCTCATTAGAAAATTCTTTAAGTGGCTTTTATTAGAGCATGTCATTGTGTCCTCAGCGAAGACACTACCTTACATGTGTGTGAATGTAATGTATGAATGATTGGTGGTGGTTAGAGCCACTCTCTCAGTCACCCCCAGGCAGCTGTGGCTAGATTAGCTTTTCACTACAAGTGTGAGGATTGAATGATCAATGTAAAGTAGAGGTAAAATCGGGCCTGAAAAATCCAGCCCGACCCGACCCAGGCCCGCGGGCATTAAAGCCCAACCCGGCCCGAGCCCGACCAATTAACTTGATTTGCCCGAGCTCGAAGCAAACCCGAAGTTTCAATTTATCCCATAGTATTTTTGGCAGAAAAAAACACAAGATTTCTTAAGGTTAAAATAATCTACATATTTTTATGATCATGATAAATGCATTTGCACAACGAAATAACGCTGAACACAGAATAAGAGGCCAGATAAAGAGAGTGAAAGAGAAATCTTGATGCGCACTCGCTTCATTACGCGAGACACGGCGGTGCGTGTTTGCCTTTTCAGTTCCCCTGTCTTAAGTTTATCCTTGACTTCTTGCTGCTCCATATCGGGGAGACCTAAACTAAATAGATGCGGACTACATTCACGTCAGGAGATTACATTCACGCCACATGCCCAAAGCGTGCCCCGGCTCTGCGCTTCCTGTTTAGTAGTAGTTATACAGCAATTACCTTACAGCCCCTTCTCTGTTTTAACCAAATTATTTATTTATGACAAGTATTCCTTAGTTTAGTATCCACACATCATTTTAGTATACATTTTTATAAACATATATTTATTAAAAAAGTCAGCGAGAGAGAAGCCCGGCTCGGCCCGACCCGAACGTAATGATTGTCATTTTAGACTCGGGCTCGGGTTAAGATCTTACCTCTAATGTAAAGTATCTCAATTTATTACTATTTATCAGCTTTGTGTTCTGCTTGAATGCCTGTCTGTCATCTTCCTAGTTCAGGGTTGAATGCTCTGTTCCTCTTGGATGGAAACCCATCCAAACACGGGGACTCAACACAGAAGAACCCCAAAAACATTGGGAATTGAATCTCTATACTATGTGGTCAGAATGCTTTCCACTGTGTTACCATGCTGACAGACAACCCGCAGTGCATTAACATGCTGTCAGAAAGTCAAAATGGCTTCCTCTGAGGGATTTGAAACTGTCCTCCTCTTCATCACTCAGTCATGTGTTCGTCAACTTTCTCTTGTCATGCAGTGAGCGAGTGGTCTCCTGTCACATGGAATCAAAGAGGTGAGAGAGGATGAGCAAGTATGAAGCCCCTCAATGCCCTTCAAACGAAAAATGTGAGTTTTGCATATGTTAAATATTTACAATCTGAATCTCTTCATTCAAAGGTATGACAATCTCCCCATGTCATTTCACTGAAACAAACATGGCTTGTATGAAGGTTATTCTTTTAATATTTGGCACTTTTGAGCCCATGTTAAAATATTGTTCCCACTTAGATTTGAATTTTGTTGTTTTTAAGTCAGTACGTCATCATCAGACTTGCTCTGAGCATTTCTGCTGTCAAATTGCGCTCATTACAACTGCATTAGCATGTTGATGCAAGCTAGCTTTTTTAGCTCTGCTGCCAGTAGATGGATTGCCAACACCAATGTCGTGTGTGATTTTCAATGTATACATTATTTTAAGTTGTAAAACATGAGACGCAAAAGTAAAGATAACCAAGAGTATGTTTAAAAGCCAATAATGCTACAAACGATACATAAAATGTGTGCTTTCATTTAATTCTTTTGACTTGAGGATGTTTTGAGGGGCAATAAAGCAAGCAATATGTGCAACACTGTCATTACTTAAGCAAGGTCACAGTGACCGAGTTCTATTGATCAGCGGTATTGGCTCTCATTCACACATCTGTATTTGAAAGGAGAGGTGATTAGACAGCAGGATTTCTGGAGTACCATATAAAACACCAATCTAGTCCCAATGACGGCTTAAAAAGAAGAGATAGCAATCCAAAACAACTTGTGTAGCATAGAACTAATTTACAGTATAGCACTCAGAGCAACTTCTTTGACTGGAATAGACTACTCGTAACAATAAATTGACACTTTGAAAGAGATTTCCGAGTTACTCAAGAATAGGGTTTTTATTTTATATACCGTATTTTCCGCACTGTAGGGCACACTGGATTATAAAGATCACTATCAATAAATGGTCGGTTTTTGATAATTTTTCACGTACGAGGCGCTCCGGACTATAAGGCGCAGTAAGCGAAACAAAACAGTCGGATAAGTCAGTCAGTTGAACTTTATTAAACGCGTTCAACTCACTGTTCAATGTTGTCCTCTAACTGTGGCCATCTCGCTTTGTTCCCTCGGAAACTCTGTGTGGTCTTCTTTACTTGGCGCAAATCATCTTCTTGCTTCCTCCACTTCCGTACCATAGATTCATTAATGTTGAATTCTCTCTTGCAGATGCTCTATTCCAATGTTCTACTGCGTGACTGATAGCCTTAAGTATGAAGTCCGCGTCATAATCGTGTCTCTTGATAGGTGCCATTTTGGGGTACGTATCACTCGGTGCACCTGGCTACGGTAGCCGTAATGTTGTTTACATTTTTACAGAGCGCCGTTACTGATCGCTTCGAGACCGAACCAGAATTAATCCATATATATGGCACACTGGATTATAGGGCGCACTGTCGTTTTTTGAGAAAACTTTTAAGACTTTTAAGTGCGCGCTACAGTCCGGAAAATACGGTATCTGCAATCTTTTCGTACATAAAATCCAAACGTTTTAAACTTGTTATGTGTACGTTTGCTGAGTGGTGCACTGTTTTTTGTGGTGGACAATCCTCCAGAAAATATCCACAATATTGACCTTATTCCCTCTTTTCCCACATGATCGCCACTTCCATTGTAATCGCACTTTTGGTCCAGCGGGAAGTCTGTTGGTTTAAATAGAGAACAAGAGAAAAGTCTTGCCTCTAAAATATGCTATAAAGTAGATTGATTTGTATAAAATGTCCAATGTTCATGTGACCAACAAGTCAACAATGCAGTGATTCCCTGGTCAACCCGAAAATGGCTTTTTAGTCTGTGTAGAATCTATTTTCTCTCAAGGTCGGCAGCCCTATGTTAACTAATACAACCGGAAGAAGGATTACATCGTATGGCGGCGCCCAGACGGGCTTCCGGAATAAAGTGACCACTTTTGTATTGTTTTCGGCATTTAAAGATGTTCTTCAGTACGTTTACTTTGGCATCTCATATCACAGTACCGTAATTTTCGGACTTTAAGCTCCTACTTTTTTCCCACGCTTACCATACAATGGTGCACTTTATACATTTTTACTGGCTTATGGCCACCGGAGGGTACTCTAGCAGGAATCTAAAGTGTTTGATACACTGTAGAAGAAGACGCGGAAGCACTGTTCAGGGGAAAGTAGTTCAGATGTGTTCTCTGAATGTTAAGCTTCAAAATGCTGTGAAGAAATTAGTCTAATGAGGAACCGAATCTAGACGCGGCTAAATATCTCATGTTACAACGCAACACTCACTCACTAAGTACAAGCTCAGGAGCAGATCGAACTAGATGTGAAGACACAGACAAAGGTATATCAACTCACACAGAGTAATCAAGGACAGAAGGGACAGTAGAAACAGCTCAGATGTATTCTCTGTATGTTAACCTTTATTACAATCCAACTCATGTTCACTGAGAAAGATGTCTAATTAAACTTGCGGTGCACCCGCGGTCCGCTGCAGCCCCGTGAGACCCGGCAAGTTCAAAAGACAACCGGCGTATCAGTACTGTGTACAATCTTTATATGTAAATATCTCAACGTTAGCGCCGGTGGCTTATTGACAGGTGCGGCATATATATGTACAAGTTTGTTTTTCTTTGTAAATTTTGTTGGTGCAGTTTATTTTCAGGAAAATAAATTTATTTTGGGCTATAGAGCTCTATAGCCCAAAAATTATGCTAATTACCGTAACAATAGCTATCTTGCCCTGACATGCTACTACAAGAATGCAGTTGTGAACCAGTGAATGAGTGCCATTTGACACAAAAATGCGCTGAACAAGTCTGGCGACGATATATGGGTGTAAAAACAGCACAAACGTCCCAATTTCTACCTTTGATGTCACAAACTTGAAACCAAGTGTTTTCTGAGGCTCAGAAGGAGATGACCTTGTAAACAAGATTAATGAAATAATTGTGAATGAAGATAAATACAACTGTTTTTGATGATGGAACAATGTTATAACATAGTTCACATGTATCAACATGACCCAGAAAACCAGATTCTACACATGGATCAGGTGGTTAAGGTTAAATAAAAGGTAATGATTCACTGCACTAAAACGACAGCCCTTTTATTGACCCCTTGTGAATAGCGTTAGTAGGATTGTAGGTGGTTCTCAACCTGTGGCATCCTAAAAAAATCATGCTGTGGCTTGTTGTGGAAAAATCACTTTAGATAGTGAAAGAGAAGTAAGGCAAGGTAGAACGAAGTTGTTTTGTTCAAAGGTGAATCTTTATTTTAGCCGTGCACAGCCAAAATATCTCTCCCTACAGACAGAAGTTCTCTCCCTCCCTAACTGACTCTCGAACAAAGACGAGTCCAGCTTATAAAGGCAACAGTTTTCCGATATGCACAGTACAAAGTCGTAAGAAAGTAATGGATTTCACAGGTGTTATCTCCGGGTCATAGGTCGTCAGATCACTCACCCAGAGATGTCCCCATGCCCCTCCACAAGGGCGCCCAACCTAATCCTTCACACACGTCAATTACTAATCAAAACAGAGACTATATGTTTCACCAAAAGGGAGACTAAACACACCAGGCACAGGACAAAGGTCACAGAGTTGACCATATGAACCCAAACATACATCCTAGTAACACATTCAACTTTAGCTTTGCATCAACCTAATCAACCTAATGACATTTTCCATTACAGGCTCTACTCATAGAAGCTTGAAAATAAGCCGTAACTTTCACATTTTTGGGGAATTAACTACTGTATTTCCCTTCAAATGAATGAAAACAGATTCATTCTTATTTAAACATATGTTATATTGCCAACGTGTTGTGGAAGACCCCTTGACACCATCACTCTTGGGTCAGCACTCGGACACAAGCTGCAAGTAAGTTCAATCCAAATAGAATAAGAATTGCAGCCTGGACCAGAGTTCAAAAGAGTAATTTCAGCTCTATTTCCTCCCAAAGCGGAAAGCCAACTTATCTTTCCCGCTGTTAGCCAACCCATCACCCCTGGACCCTGGGAGCAGAGCCATGGATCAATAAAAATCCCAGCGGAAAAGAAAAAAGAACGCTCGTCTTTACAATCTATCTAATCCGGACCTCCCAAATTACCCGCGCCGGAATTCTTGGATCGGGAAACAGGCTTGTGATTGTCATGACTAATCTAATTGGAAGTGCGCTGTTCCGATGCCTGCTTCGTAGTACTCCAAGGCTAAAGCTGGAACGTCATTGGTGGAAATGTCGCCATTACTGCAACATTACAGCTTTCTCATTCTGGCTCCCTTTGCCGAGCTGTTAAGCACCTGAAATTACCCAGGTGTACGTGTAGATTCGAGGGTTGCCATAGTGACACGTGAGCACCGGAGCAGTAGAGGAAATAATTGATGCTGTTCTGATTTAAGGCAGTGGATTCTTGTAGTGACAGTACAGTTATGTGGCTGTAAGTACATAAGGTCAATTAGTGGGGACTTTCTTGATGTTTAATGGAAAGGCTGTAGTGAGCAGTGCAAGAACACACGTTATAACAGGAAAAATCGCAGTTTTATATCAGTCAAGTGGTGGTTTGTGGGAAATACATTAATTAGCGTAGCGAGTTCTACACTGGAATACATCTGTTAGTGATGGGAAACTTAGCTCGATGTGATTCGATTTGAACCAACCACAAATCACAACACAGCTTAATTCACAGGAAAAAAAATTGGCTTTTATTTTAATTTTGATTAACACAGTCTGATGCTGTACCTTTATAAACATAGGAGAGCAATGCTGAATTTGGATCCATTTGGAGTAAATGATTGCCTGTATAAAATAGACCTAATATTTGTTTGCACTCCTCCACAGTACAGGGCATCACTCGCAGTAACAGAGACATTAGGTGATGTTTTAGCCCTGTGTTTATAAAGGAAATGTTTTTTCCCCCAATATCATTTAAGCCTGAGAGCGCATGGCTATTTAATATGTCTGTAAACATAAGCATCAGCCCTGCTCCGCTGCCGATTTGACCAAAGTTTGGGTTTCATTTTTAAGGTTCAGTGAAGACAACGAATAGGAAAAACTAATACTATGTCGATAATAATGTTTTTAGCTGCATAGAGCCTCCTCCGTGAGCGTTTCAGTCAGTTTTTTCACTGCTCTGGGCCAGAGCAATAGCATTAGCACCGTTTGCTTTGGATGACTCTAGATTAACCGAGACAACAATAGAAAGTCCGATGCGCCGTAATTTTGTCACTTAAATTGCAATCATATCACTGTAACAAACAGACAGTTTGTTACCCGAAGTACTAGCACCTTCACTAGAGCACTTTAGAATGACACATGGCACTTTTGATTGTACACAGCACTTTTAAACATAATTTGCATATGAAAAAAAAGCTACATTACACATAATTGGTTTTTAAAGGTATTTAGAAAATGTGTTTTTCCTTTTTACCACTTTTTAAATCCTAGGCACAGTGGCACTTTGATTGGCAGCTGCTGGTCCCTGGAGGGAAAGGAAAACACATTAGTTTGCCAATTGTGTTTGTGCAATATAGTGCAATATCTGTGTGTGTGTGTGTGTGTGTGTGTGAGTGTGTGAGTGTGTGTGTGTGTTAGTGTATTTTAGTGAAGCGTTTTAGTGAATGCTGATTTTAGTACTTACTCGTGTTCTTGTGTCCAGGTGGCAAACGGTCCCCAGAGGACCTTTTTGAGGTTCTGGGCCAGACCAAGTGAAGGAAATGTATAGGAGAAGCGCGATAGGTGTTTCAATGGTTTATGGGTTTTAAGTATATTTGGTGTTTGAGTTTTTAGGGTTTTATATTCAGTTGGGTTTGTTAAATAGTTGGTGGGTTTTTGTTTTGTAAAAAGAGTGGTTAGGATGTTTTTCAAAGAGCTAATGTGAATTGGTCATCCCTGTGTTAGCCACAGTGGTTTTATCCAATTAGTGGAACCAGATAAAAGGCGCCTCATTCCATCAGTCTGGGTTCTGCTGCTGAAGAGGAAACAGCTGCTCCTGATCTCCTTTTTGCACGTTGCATTTTTTGCACCAGCACTTTGTAAATACGCTTCAATCAAAAAAGTAAAGAAAATATTTTTTACTGCTCTCCAAACCACTCACGGCTAACCTACATCACAATCACTCTTTCACCAACACACTTGTATCACACATGCGCGAGCCAGTGATTCGATGCAAATTGGTTAAACTTCCTATCACTACTCAATGTCATCAACTCGCAGGAGCACTGTTTTCAGATTAATTTAAGAAAACAATGTTTAAATTTGTTATTAATTGCAGTTGCATAGGTTAAATATCTACTTCCTATGTTTGTTTTTGAACTGGACACAGAGGTGGAAAGCTCCGTGTTTAGGCAGCGGAGATACAGTTGACTGGTGTTTTACAAGTTAAAGGCTAAAAGTAAATGAGCTAAAGTTTACCTGGTGGGCAAATTGTTTATGGTAAAGACACTAGTTCACATGACAGTACAAAAGAGTGAAGCTGGACATTAATGTAAAGGATTCATCTCACCGACATGGAAACCGCACAGTATATATACACACACATACACACACATAACACGTCTGAGCTGTCCCTATTGTCCCTATTGTCCCCTCTGTCCTTGATTACTCTGTGTGAGCTGATTTACCTGTGTCTGTGTCTTCACATCTGGTTCGGTCTGCTCCTGAGCTTGTACTTAGCGAGTGAGTGTTACGTTGTAACATGTGAAATTTACAACAATAGATGGTCCACGGTAGTGATGTTGGGTTGTCTGGGTCAGGTCTGGCCAAGAAAGTCTCATTTCAATGTGGCAGGTTCTGAACTGCAGACTGCCGTATATCGCATATGCGTTTTTCCCCACTAGATTCACTTCCTCATTAGACTAATTTCTACGTGAATACGTGTCAGATTGTAATAAAACACACAGCATTTTGAAGCTTAACATACAGAGAACACGTCTGAACTACTGTCCTGAACAGTGCTTCCACTGACGTCTTCTTCTACAGTGTGTCATATATATTCTTTATATATAACAGAAGTGAAATGTTGGTGTTTTATTCTAAGCAGAAACTCCATTTGTCATATGTTTATTACTATGAACTATAACGTTTATTTAAAACATGATTTAATATGCTTTAAAATAGTTTACGGAATGCCCTCATCCATCAGCCATCAAGTGAATGTTTAGCTACTGCAGGTTACTACTCCTGTTTTCAGATTAATGTCGATGGCAGAAACCTCCCTTTATCACATCTGCTAGACGAATGAATGACCTGTTAACGAGGCGTGAATGTGTGTTCTAAATGCTCATTGATATGCAAATTCACAAAATGTATCCAAACTGACCATGCATAAACAACTCTGCATTCAAAGCCTACAGTAAACATCAAAATAGTGTGTTCCTAAAGCAAACACTGGCCACACCTGATGATGAGCCCATAATCTTACATAATAAACCATTGCTGTGCTATAGATTGTTTCAGTTTTTTTCTTGGCACTGTTTTAAATAATATGTCATCTGTGGGCTTGTTGGATTTTTTGAAAGAGCAACACCCTTTTGTTAAAATATGTTTAGCGGGTCTTGGACATATACCGTGGTTTTCAGACCCCATATTTTACCTCTACTTAGTAATATCTTACAAGTAGTCAAAGTAAAAGTTGAGTAGAAGTTTGGGCTGCTCCCAAAAGTTTTATGTTGACAATATTAAATAATTTGAACATTTATGTTTCTTGCACCGCTTTTTTAGATATGATTTTTTTCTCTCTTCTAACGGTTGTGTCTATACTTTTTAAATACTGGATTTTAAAGCTGCTTGTGGTCGAGTAGATAGCACATATGCCTGCCATGTGGATTGGGCTCTTGACAATTTACTGCATGTAATTCCCCATTTCACACCAACATTGTCCTGTCAAATAAAACCTACTGGCCAACAAATCCATAAAGGAGAAAATACCATATGTTGTATATATTTTTTGCTTTCCAAGCACATTACATTTAACTAAAAATGTTATTATTTTTGTCCAGTGTGAATCAGTTAAACACTGACAGTGAAGCCCTGTGCCAATGTCTGACCATAATGTAAAATTAGAAACATCACAAAAATAAAGAACATTTTAAGAAAAAAAGTGTTGTGATATCATCGGAAACCCAGCTATTTCATTATTACTAGCTCAAGCTAAAATGTTGGTTAGCATATTGCATGTGTTCTATTGCTCATTTGATGCTTTATTATGATAGATACAATGCAATGAACCTGTTGCTATGCTCTTGTCTAAAAGGGTCTGTTTACATATGCATTCACATTTCAGCAAGTACAGATGGTGGAACTTTTTTCTGCACTGGGGACCATCTGCAAGTTGCAAACAGATGAATCATTGTGTAATACAGATGGAAATCTATGTAAGACTGTGGGTTTCAGAGTGATGAAAAATTAGCACTGTTGCCATGGCAATTAGCCTTTTCAAAACGAAATATTATATCTTCTGAATGGGCAAAAGTAGTCAAAATATGGCATCAACCGTCCGATTCATGGGTTTTAATGTGTTTTAAAAGGTCAGACAATAATGAATAATACATTGTTAAAAGTTACTAACAATTGTAATAAAAAATGCACATTAGGAATATCCATGATGTCTTATGGCAGCTTGGATCTCCAGGAGCTGGTCCCACTAGGGGAGCTGGTCCTACTAGACGAGCTGGTCACATTAGAATAGTTGGTCCCACTAGACGAGCTGGTCCTACTAGATGAGCTGGTCCAACTAGAGAAGTCTGAAGACTGAAAAATCATCATCTTTGGCCCACAGAAACAAAGAAAAAGTGTTAGCAATCACCTCCAGAGTCTCGCTCTAAAACCTGCAAATCAAGTTAGAAATCTGGGGGTAATAATGGACTCAGACTTGAATTTTAACAGCCACATCAGCAGCTTTTCACCATCTAAAAAAACATTGCCAAAATAAAAAATATTGTGTCGAAACCAGACTTGGAGAGACTTATCCATGCATTTGTTTCCTGTAGATTAGACTACTGTAACGGCCTGCTCACTGGCCTCTCCAAACAAGCGGTAAAACAGCTGCAGTACATCCAGAACGCTCCTGACTAGAACCAGGATGTACGATCACATTAGTCCTGTGCTTAGGTCTCTGCACTGGCTTCAGGCTCAGAGAATAGACTTTAAAGCAGCTCTACTTCTTTACAAGTCTCTCCATGGCCTAGCACCAAAGTATATCTTGGACATGTCTGTGCCATATGAACCATCTCCCTCGTCTCTGAGGACTTCAGGGACCGGCCTCCTGCTGGTTCCAGATTCGGGACTGGGGAATCTGCGTTTCAATTTTATGCAGCTAAAATCTGGAACAGTCCTCCTGAAGGTGTGAGACAGGCTTCTACTCTGGCAGAGTTCAAATCTAAGACAACAGTTTTGTTTAGCTGTGCATATGACTGAATTGATTTTCTTTGCACTCTTTTATGTCTTAAACGGTTTTGTGATTTCTGTCATGTCTGTGATTTTTTTTGTCATTTTTTCATGTTGTGAGAAGCACTTTGAATTGCCTTGTGTACGAATAAACTTGCCTTGCCTATAGGAGCCGGTCCCACTGGTAGTGTACGCCACGCAAACTCCTGATCTATTAAGCACCCTGTGTGCTCTCCACCATGCAATTTGTACTTTATATACCTCACCTTCAGTTGGAATCTGCGCACGCCAACCCATGTCACGTCACACCTTTGCCACACCTTCAAAACTCTATGAAAGGGCCATACAAAGGGACTCATGACTGAGATTTAACTAAATATGAGCAGATAATCAGTGGATTTGAAAAAAGACTTGTCTTTACTCTTGTAAAGAGTAACATGCCCCAGCGCTTCATAAATCAAAGTTTGCTCATTTGTTCCGTCTGAAGAATGAGTTCTCGCTCAGGTCCGAGCAGTGTTTCATAAATGCATTCTCTGTGTTGGGTCACAGATTATATCACCGCGTGTGGACTGAGGAAGTGTAAAGTGCACATGCTAATGCACAAGTGCGCATGGCTTCAAATACACATATTGTTGAGAATAATGAGTGAAATAAACAGCCCCTCTGCATGTTCAGGCCAACATAATTATACAAACATGAAGTGTCAGTAAACAGTCTGCTGCAAATTGGCTTTATTACATGTTTGAATGACTGCTTCTGGAGTCTAGTCAAATCTTTCTGCGGTGCACACTTTATTCACATGCAAGTCCAGTTGAAACAGCTCCAAACCACGAGACTGAAGCAGCTGCAACTGTCTTCAAATACAGAGGACTGGGACTGAGTGGGCACGACTGAAACGACTGCAACCAAGTACAAAAATAGTGTGATGTCACTGAGAATGATCGACATTTGCACACTCACTCGCCTACAGGCATTAAAACATTTAAGGGCATGACAAGTTCTCATGTCTTCTAAATCATGGTACATTTGGGAGATAGGACCTGTGGTAAATAGTTTTCATAGTCATAGTCGTCAGTCAAGTTGCCGTTAGTGAAGAAAATGTACAAAATAAAAGTTGAAAATAGAAAGTTGAGTAGAGAGTTTGAAAATGGAATCCGTCTGTCGACATTCCATTCAAAACACAGGAACATTTTACACACAACTGACTCATTTTCTCACAGTTTAAACAAACATTTAAATAAATAAAGGTGTTATCAGGTAGAATTTGTCCATTCTTAACTATTTTTGCCCTTGGCCCCAGCACAGTGCTTGCCGCAACTGATTTCACATGTCATAAAGATTCCTGGAGGCACTGCTCAGTCTGAAGATCTGTTACTAAAGTTACTTAAATCGCTGCGTGATGCTCAGATGAAGCGAGGTTGTTCATCTAAAAAAACAACAGCACCAGTAGTGTATCACCATGGTAACTCATCCCCAGCAGAACACAAAGTGATATCACTGAAAACTATCCGTAGCAGAAATTTCAAAACCCATGAATAATTTAATAATACATTGTTTTAACCAAATTCACAACAACAAAGCAACTGCCAGAAGTTGATAACTGGCTGCTGTTAAAAAAATAAATAAATCAATAATGGGCAATATGATCTCAATTATAAAAATAATTAGAAATGTCTACTTGGTCCATTATCGAGCTCTGTTGAAGTCTCTTTCCTTCTTGAATTATCTTGAAACAATACAGCACGCAAACCCTTTTCATTTCTTTTTTAAGACAAATTCAATCTCGCATCAGATGAGAATGGAATTTGTGTAAACACTAAATACACCCATATTTATTCAACAGCTTTATGGTAAGGCAAAAATACACACCAAAACACAAATCATTGCAATTATTTTCCTCTCCAAGCAATATCTCTTTCCATTAGCGCTTCATGTATTCAATTAAAATGAGCAATGATGGAGATTAGATAAATGACTGTATATGAAACAGAATGATGGCATCAGTTTTAAATGATTTGTCATAACAGTGATAGCAGATTGAAATATTGTGTTAAAGGACTCCCAGAGGAAAATACACTGACTGTATCCATCGACATAAAGATACCCCAAATACCACACATTACTGAATAATTGCTTTGTATTCATGAAAACACTTGTGGTCCCGTGTGGCTCTTATAACTGGCTGCATGTTGTTTTGCATGTCAATAGTCTCCAGACATAGAACAGAAGCCGTGTTTTTGCTTGATGGTTGTGTGGATGATTTAATGACTGCATACTGTATATAAATGTGTTTGCGTTATACAGTGGGTGTATGGTTACGTTCTGTTGTCATGTATTCAGTAAAAAAAGATTTCACACTGGATTCAATTGTAGTTTTCTCAAAGAATAAATACCACAATTTTACCATCATCCTCAACATATTAACGCTGAATTCTTTTTCATTTTGTATTCAGGCTCGTTTTTCCTCAGCAAGCAATAGATTGTTATGTCAAGATTATTAATTTAATCAACAATCGTAGTTATTAAAATAATAATGTTGAGAATGAGTGAGTCATTTCAGGTCAATGTATTCTCCAAAAAAAAGTCAAACTGCACGTAAAGCACTTCTTGATCCGGCTGTTTGTGTGAAAATATAATTACTTTTTCATTCAGACAGTTTGATTTTAGACTTGTGAAACGAAGAAAATTTAGGATTCTAATATTTGGTCATGGTGCAAACGATCGTGAAAAATTGTAATAAACACATTCAACTCTAATATTGTGACATCCTTACAAGAGATTGAAGCAGCCTTCTTTGCTCCATTAATAAAGGTATGTGCCCTAGTTTATTAAATTTAAAGTTCTTATTTTAGGGCACATTATATTAAAGCCACGGAGTGTTTTGACCCTGCATCGATGAACTTAATCTAATTGAATTTCCCTACCTGCACAAACCAGCAACCTCAGGTTATGGGTTATGCAATTCACTGACATCTACCTTCCTAAGAAACTGAGGTTGTAGTATTTGATGAGATATCCACGCTCACTACAGAGAACTCAGAGTGCGCTAAACAATGTCTATATGTCTTATACTTCTTTTTTAAGTATAAGACTATAAGCCATTCTGAGGACATCACCACATGCTGCTGCCTTTCTCCGCTGTTAGTTAGTCATGAAAAACAGTATGTAAAATTAAAATGGTTGATACTTCAAGGAGACAGAAATTATGGGCTTTGATCTTTATCTACAGCGGCAAGTCGCAGTGGAAACTTGCCACGACAAACCTTTGCGGACATATACATCTAATCCTCCTTGTCCACAAGCCCTCTGCACCGCACAAGTCCTCAAAGCTTTCAAGAGCACGGACACCCGGACAGTTGGAAATTAGGCTCGTTAAAGCTGTCTGCAAGAAGGCTAACGTTTATTAGCATAGCCCCGCAATAATGTGTGAACTAGCATTAGCCAGCTGCTAACGACTTGAAACCAACAGTCACCACAATATACATTTCTGGCCACAAACAGGGACTTGGAGGAGAAACCCTTTGTTTTGAGATATTTTGTTGACCCTGCTCACAGTGAGCATGCAGCTTTTGTCCCCAAGGTGGCAGTAGCAACAAGTTGTGTGACGTCACTTCGGACCCTTGAATAAGTGAGTGAAAGGCTGAGACGTTCAGGAGGGTCAAGTAATTTGTCATGAACACTAAAGCTTTGTAGCTATAATTGCTAATAATAATGGCTTTCAGGTAACCACACTTTTGGCAAACATAGATAAGCAATGCCTATTTATGTTAAGCATTTAATTTTGAGAAAGAAACCACAGGTTAATTGCTCTGCACAGCAAAGCAAATAAACACATTGAAGCTGGTGTAGTTTTTACTTTCACTTTAAAGTAGCGCACCAAAACAACACATACTGCGGACTAATACGTGTGAGGAAACATTCAGTCAGACGTGTTCATTTTCTGTCTGTTTCTTGCCTGGTGCAGTTGAATGCCTCTCCCAGTCTGCTCCCAACGTGACCGGACTGCACTGTTAAATTGCAGCAGGAATACCACCACACACGTCTCACATGTGTTTTTGGGATCTTTGAGATTTGAATCAAAAGCATCTCGATCGTAGTTCCTGGGTTTACATGCATTTAGAATAAAAAAAACAGCACTATGCCAGTTTTCCAGTTCCCCAGTTCCAAGGGAAATTGGGAAATTGACCTGACCTCGCATGTAAACCTAGTGACTGTAGTGTAGTGTTACATACTAACAAAATTAATTGCCTTGTTATCTTTTCAAATTTACTGTTGAAGTTTATTTTGCATATTTTTCCGAGTGACCTTTATTAAAGGACACATATTATGTTAAACTGACTTTTTTGAGCCTTTAACCATGTTCTAACATTGTTCCCTCCCTGGAGTAGCATTTAGCTTCATTCACGATAAGAAAATCATCTCCACTCTGAGAATAAAAACACTTGATTCTGAATTTCCCTGATGGGTGGCGTTTTCTCGACCTGTGACGTGGCTCTGTGAAGCTTTTGTGCCGTTTAAAATGAATACATTCTTGCTAAACTCGTTCTGAGCATTTCTGCCGTCAAATCCCGATCTTTGCAAGAGCTTGGCGGCATTCGCATCTGTGAGTGAAACGCTTATTTTTTCCTCTCAATTATGCAATTCACTCTGCTGCCATCAGGGAGAGCACTTGGGTCAGTTCCTCGCGTGTGATTCTGAATAGAGCATTTTCTCTGAGTTGAACACTATGCCTTTGCAGTAGTATCACTTACCAGCACTGTTCCCTCTAAGCTGCGCGCGTGTGCAATTGCGTGCTGCTCCAAAGCTTTCCGCGTACAGAAAATATTCACTGCGCGCAAAATAAAAATCCAACTTGAATTGAAAATAAACTAAACCCATAAAATGGATACAATGTGAGTCTGTGAATGACAGGCAAGGCTGGACTGGCATACAGGGATTTTCCCGGTGGGCTGATGGGTAAATAGGCCGTTGACGGCCGGGCTGTAGAGGAGGCGAGCAGCGCCGCCGGACCCCATCGGCCCCTGCCTTAGCTGCCCCAGTCTGTGGCAGACGGGTCAAATGCTGCAGGATCAGGCGGATTTGCATGCGCAGGCCGCTGCCGAGTGGTGATACGGGGCGCAGTGCGCGTGGGAGCGCATGACCACCTGCTGTGGAGGACCACAGAGGACCGAGCACGAGAGGAGAGCCCTGGGTCAGGTGGATGTATTATCCCAGGACACGCTGACCATGTGAGTAGAAAAACGTGGTGAAACTTTATGAATGAGGCTCAATGCAATGTGAGCGGCGTGACCGCTTTTTTTTTGGTGTCGAACATTTCTCCCTCTGAACAGTTTCAGTGGGATCAGTTCAGTTCAATTTATTTCTTTGAAGACCGTCCCATCCTGGTATCTTGTTCAGAGCTGTCTAAACATGGGCCGGGCCATAGACCTCAAATACCAGGCCTATTTGAAGCTGCACTCTGCACTGGGTATGTTAAAGTTGGTTTGAAGCTGTGGTTCTGAAACAGAGAGTGGGCTTTAGGCCCCACCCATGATAGGCCAACAGAACATGAGGCGGGTGAAATGAGGCAGTTTGAATAGTTTGAACAGTAATGACGGCTGTAATTTGATTATTTTGACAAAGCATACAATTGGGGCAGATGTGATACTGGCGTGACCACAGTGCGCACGTCTGATGTTGTGCACAGTGTGTTTGCTCAGACACATGACAAATTAGAGGGAACGTTGCTTACCAGTTCAGTTTCATTAAGCAGACTGGATGTGAGTTTTAATATTCATCTTCACAATGTGAATGTCTACGCACTCATGGTTGGCAGGTCATCCAAAAACCACAAGGTTGGCAGTTTGAATCTCACTGTTGCTAGTTTCATCTGTCATTCCATCCTTTGACGTGACACTTTACCCACGTAGTGCCTGTATTACGTGATGGATTTGTGAGATTGGTGGTGGGCAAAGAAGTCATTAACACAAATAGGATCAGACCAATGCATCATTATTGATGTTTGATAGGCTATTGTTGATATTTGATTGTTGATATTATCCATGATTTGGCTTTATGATTTAGTTTATATCCTTCACAAATCAAAATGATCTGGTACAGGAATGGGGTCCAACATCATTTATTATAATTTTATTGACTTCACAGAATTTTTTTTCGGACCACCCAGGAAAGTTTTGTGGTAATAGGATAAGAGCATTTGGTTTTGTAGACTACAAATCAAAAATGTGTCCAAATGACCTGAAGAATACAGCAGGGTTAAAAAAACACACGCAACCTTTCCCGTTGCATTGTCACAAGATGAAATGATATGTCTTTTGTGTTTGACACTGATTCCGCAGATGTAAGCGAGGTAAATCTGGTATCTCGCTCTTATGACATGTGAAGCATGAGGACATTGAAAGGATTTATTTGGCATTAGCGCCGGGTTAATCCACTGTTCGGCAAGTAGCAGCCCGGATCTGTCCATCCTGATATTGATTCAAAAAGGTGATCCGTATTTGTGTCTGAATCCAAAAACCACAGCAAGATACTGCATAGCGGCAGACCCTCGCTAACCTCAATGCTAACTCTAAAAGACTACGAACGAACAGCTAAAGGTTAATGTCAGATGTTCAAGAGAATTATAAGAATATGTGATGTATTTAGCTATGGTTGACATATTATGCAACATTTAATCATTTGAGCTTTTAACCACAACAGGAAATTAGAGCATATTTAAAATAAAGCCATAACTGAGACAAAGGTGTTAATGCAGCATGACAGGCGGGGGGCTTGTCAGGGTCATCAGAGCCAGTGTCCGGGCTAAAGTGTCCTGCAGCAGGGCATCACAGCCAGGTAGTCATGTGTCGCCACTAGTTACGGTCGCTGTAACTCCAGTTGTAATTTGGCTTATTATAAGTCTGTTGTTTGGGGATGTGGCAATATCAAATTTTAGTGCTACAATTATTGTGGGGAAAACGGTTTAACGATTATTCACAATTATTGAGTCTGTGACCAAACAACAGTGAAATCTTTTTCTTTCATTCCCGTGGTCTAACATGTCACTGTTCCTAGAGTATGTGGATATAAATAAAGTTACATTTGACAAAAAAGTGATTTTTATTTCGGTATTTTTTTTGGACTACAGTTGAAAATAAAAAGATCTAAAATCGTCACAATTATTATTTTTCAATTCTTACAATTATATTGTGACTTGAATAGTCACAATTAGCGATTAACCTTATAACCTTGACATCCCTGCTGTTGTTTCCGTTTTGTGATACGAGCCATTCTCTCGAGGTATTTCCTCCTGAAGGTTTTCAGTCCCATTTGGTGTCGAAAAAAAGTCTGTTACATTTCAAAGGTTCATAGCTAGCTCCTTGCGCGGTGTCTATGGTTACAGGAAAAAGGAACTGCATATTTCACACAATCCAACACTCTTGAACTTTCATGATTTGAACCACACAAGCTGCACTTCTTACTTGGTTGAGATTCCAATGTTATGTTAAACATTTAGCTTAAAAATAAATGTACAAAGCCAGTCAGTCAACCACAAGAGCAGCCAGTCATCAATTCAATTCAATTCAATTTATTTTTGTAACGCCCAAAATCACAACAGTCGTCACTGGTTAGTCAAAATGTCAAAATCAAAATACATCACAGGCTATTAGTTATGTTTTCTTCTATAGCGTTAGAGCTGACTGCAAAAGAGCAACTTGTCTTCACTTTCGGGGCCAATACTGCTAATTAAATATCTACTAAGTTCTCTATTAATTTGGTATCAGTGTAGTTTGAGGTATTTTTAGACAATTTTAGCAGCAAAAAACAACAAAAAAAGAAAGTTTTAGCAAGAAAAAAAACACAGACAAAAAATTGACAAAGCGGTTGGTTATCATCAAATTTGCCCATATTGTTTACTTCCGGGTTCTGTGACTGGATAACAGATGCTCATGTTGGATAAATCAGACTTTACATTCTCACGCTCGCGCTACCATTGATTTCATTTGACAAAATTTCCGCCTAATCTCTGCCCCTTAGTCTTGGAATATGCAAAGTGCCGAATTTGTCAGAGAATGGAGGAGAAATTTCCAGTCGCCTTGAAGCAATCGGCGAAGAGGGAGGGTTGCATAAATCTGCATATATCCCCAAATCTTTCCCAGAACTAGAGAAATAAAGTCATCCATTTGCTCCCTGTCAGGTCCCTCTGTCAACACCGCTGCTGCTGCATTGGAAGAAAGTCAAATTATTCCATTATTCATTATATTTATTATTGTGTAGATGGAGCTGCAATGGAGCCAATTTTGAAACTAAAGCCGGAATCACGTCTCCAGTCTTTGGGTAGATTAATGCACTCAATTCAAACACAGTGGGAATGTGCAAACCCCCCAGAGCAAAGCAGTTCAGAAGTTATCATAATGGGGCTTATAAAAAAAGTTGAGATTCTGAAACTCAATGAACTCATTCTGTAGGAAAAAAAAAAGACAAGAGACGAAGAGAGAGAAAAGTGAGCAGATTCAGAAACTAGACAGACTGCACTCAGACTCACTGTGGAAAACAAGGTTGACATGAATGTCCTGAACTACAGTTGAAGATGCACTATGTGATTGTGTCTCTAACCATGGAGCGATGATGATGACTATCGGGGGGCTTGCTTACGCACTCCTCAGTGCGTAGGCCGGCCTCTGCGCCATCCGTGGTATTTATAACACTTTCACTAGGCGCAGGACTTTGCTTATCTTTACGCAAACTGAGACCCTCCTGTAAGTTCGGCGCAAAGTCTGGGGACACGGGGAAAAGACGATCCTCTGAGAGGAGACACGGAAAGGAGTAAAGCGAGTTTGGTTCAGGAAATCATCAGTAAATACATCTTTCAGCCTAAAATAATTTTTTTCAGAGATCATCACATTGAAACAGAAGTTGGCCTATAAACACTGAGAAGCGCTGTTTATTCCACTCATTATTCTGGACAGCACAAGACACAGATGAAGCCGTGCGCACGCGCTCGTGCACATTCCCGGTGCTCTCTCTCAGTCCACGCTGTGACGATATCAGACTGTGTTTGTGACCCTACAGAGAAGATCCTCTGAATCTGTAAATGCATTTATGAAATAACGAGAGAAAACTCCTTCAGACAGAGCACATGATCGAGGTTTGATTTAATGGAGCTCTGAGACAAGATGCAGATCCAACACGTTCATTTGTCTTCACGCATCACGCAACATGCAGCCCAGTATCTGAACCTGCCCCAGACCCAGAATTCCCCTCATTATTTTGCAGACAGCTTACTCTCAAGGGTTCCACTGTTTGAATAAATGACATAATGTCTGACCCAGGTGCGCACTCACAGAAGTGACCAATGTTTTTACGCTCCACACACAGTTTTATTGTCTCGCTTCATGTGTCAGATGCTTATATTTTTTTGCTCTACCTGCAGTCTGCAGTAGTTATCTCTCCCGCTGCTTTTGCTCTGTCAGGAAGGGCATCCTTGTCACTCATGCTCACAGCACCCTCCTCTCACCATTCGGACCTCCAAGTGCATGTATTATGTGTGTGAACAGAGCCATGGTCAGACCTCACGCACATAAGAGTCTGAAGCACAACATACACAAAATATACTCTCCTGTCTAAATAGTATTGAACAATTTATTTTGACGTTTTAAAAGTTAATTAGAGAGGGACAGTTGTTACAATCACGTTTATGTGTATTTCTCCTAAAGTCTTTGATGTGAGCGCTGCTGCGTGCGGCGTCTGCCCCTCTCTCTCTGTCCCGTGTCGCTCTTTCAAACCCACAGATTTTTTAGGTAAATCACATTTATAAGTCTCTTTGCATGGCTCTTTCATGGCGTTTTAGAGGTGAGGAGAGGGTGAGACGTGTTGTAGGTTCACATACACAGATTCCAGCTGCAGGTGAGAAAACAACTTAACTTTGTAAACACTGACAGCACTCAAGTGTACAAATGAATTATTACCCATTTTTATTCTAGTGTTTTAACACCCATACATAGTTTGTACCATGATTTTCTTAGATGATATATATCTATGGACCATTTCCATCCTAATAATCAAAAACAAGCTATCCTATCTTTATAAACTTGAAAAATAAGAAAAAGAAAAAAAACCTCAAATTTGACATTATACACCCTTTAAGTCTATGTATACAAAATGCCCAAATTCCATTATCCAGTACTGTTTTGTTTAGAATTCATTATTAGTTAGTTGTTTTTTTGGTTGTCGATAAAGTTAGTACAAAGTCAGGCGCATCACTTCCTGTTTGGTTGGACAGGGACGCCTCACGGTCTGCAGCTGGACAATTTGGTCGCATCCACGGCGACTGATGGGCTGATGAATCAATGTCGTAAGTTACTGGGATGCATAAAAGGGAAGTTTATCTTTGTATATCAGACATTATTTCATTACAATTTTAAACACTTTTGGCTACAAACAGGATAAATGTAACATAAATAAGGTGATGTAGAATACTCATTGCTAATGGAAGCATGAAGATAATGCTTCGTCATGCTTTGTTATCATTTAACAATTCATGTATACTGAATGTTCCTTATTTTTTCTGTGTTTTTGGTCACAGTTTTCACTCCATGTCATGGTAACGGAGTCAACATTAAAGACACATAATACTACGTCGACTCGTCTCTTTGTCTTGAATGGAGTTTAGCATGGTGTTTAGTCGACGGTCGTTGCACCTTGATGAGATCATTATCAAGTACCATTCCAGGAGTTAGCACTAATGCATTTTCAATGGGAAGATTAGCATTAACCTCCAAGCAATGCAAACTATGAAAATCCAGTTTTGGAAACTTTCAACGAACTCATCCACACATGAGTAAGCAAAGCCTTGTTCAACAACATTACACGAGAATGACATCCATCATAGCCCTTTGACTGAAATATTTATGAAAGCATACAAATCTGAACTTTCAAAGAGAATCATATCTAAACTGTACAAATGTATTAATAATCTGCACTCACTCTACTGATTACATTAAGGGTAAATGGGAAAGAGTTGGTCACTTTGTTCTGGCTGATGAAGAGTGGGAAAGTTTATATACATCTCATCGGAGAACCACAAAATCACATGTTTGGAGGGCATTCTGTTGGAAAAATGTGTCTCGTTTCTTTAAAACATCATGTCAAAGTGCCCATTACTCACAGGGAAATGCAGAGTGTTGGAGAGGATGTGGCAGCCAGGAGGCAAACCACTATCATGTGTTTTGGGCCGCCGCTCCCATTACGCACATAACGGGCAGAGGCGGTTTCTGCAGTTGGGACTGAATGAGCCTTCAGTAGGCAAAGTCTGTCTTTAGTTTTTATACAGTCAAACTAGGACACAAGCGTCGCACTCTCTCCATATGAAGTTGGAGATGCGCACAGGCAGCTCCACAAGCCACGGTTCAAGCCGACACAGCCAGATCAGGGGCACAGCTGGGCATGCATATTCTACGAACCACAAAGAGCAAATCGGTCTTTAGATGATGAGAATTGGCCTCATATTCAATTAGAAACCATGAAAAAAAGAGAATGAAACAAGACATGTGATTCGTCAGCTGCCGCGGCGACCGCAGAGTTGGCACCTCGGCATAAGCAAAGCCAAAGTGGTTCAACTTCTTCTTACAAATGTCTAAATCATGTTTTCATAAATTCAACAGACAGCGTCAATAGTTTGCAGCCTGTTGTATTTTCTAGAAGCTCAATCTGTTCTGCCGAAGAGCAGGAGAAGGGCCTCAGGTGACGCTGGAGCAGGAGCGGAGCAGGGACATGTAGGGACTGTGGAGGGCCCTCATGGTAAACGTAATGAGTAATGAATTTCTAATAATATTATATCTGAAATGCACCAGAATAGAGAAAATGAAATTATTTTTGTTGAAAACTGAGCCCCCCAGATCCCACTTAAGATTATGATTCATGCAATATTTACAAAATAAATTATAACTTCAGAAATAGTGGCTTGGGGGCATGGGGGCACCACTGAGTATTTCTGCAGCAACCCTGTTGTATAGTGTTATTTCTGCCTAAACACCAAATGTATAATGCAAAAAAAGCAGACACAAACTACTTTTACAATTACAACCAAAGCTAAAGCACATCACACGTGAAAGATGGCACTGACTGTAGAAGTCAGCCCTTCCTCCTCTTTTCCTCTGGTGTCTGACGTCCTCATTTGTTTAAACAGAGCTCCAGATGACACAGGTTTTCCCTCTGATTAATCCATGGGCAGTATGTCCAACTTCTTCACCTCTGTCTCCACTTTTTAGTCCATTTTAGATACCTCCAAGTTTGTTAGCATCACAGCTAGCCTAGCGCCATAACTCTATCTGTTTTTGTTGGCAAGGGATCTCATGGCACTGTTCAACCAATGAAAAGTCAGGAAACTTGAACCTCATGTGTTTGTAAGTGAAAAGGTGAAAAGGTGACCTCTAGCAGCTGAGCGGACACGGTTGTCTTTTTTGCAACCTGCACTTACAAGTCATGGAATCAGTGATGAGGGTTGAGAATGGTCCACACAAAAGCATCAGGGTTCCTGCGCAGCTGTACTAAACACATCCAATGGGGTCATTTTGGGCTTTACAAAAATAAATTGAATTGAATCCTTCCTGGAAGGGTCTATATTCATGGGTTTCAGCTTCTTGTTATTCACCTAATTCCAGAAGCCCACCTGGGCACCGCCATCCAACGTAATCCTCCGTCCGTCTGAATTAGTTAAAATAGGTCTGCTGACCTTGAGAGAAAATCAGAATCAGAAAAAGGTTCATTGCCATCGACAGTGAACGAAATTCACAAACATAGGAACTTGTTTTGGCGTTAAGGTGCAACATGCAACATACAACAATGAATAATAATAATAGCAAAGTATATCAAATCAAATAAGGCATGCATAAATTAAGAAATTACTAAAAAATAATCTCCACGCAGACTTCCATCTCTGCAGGACCTGTACGTCTCCAGGGCTCTGGGACGAGCAGGTCGGATCACAGCTGACCCCTCTCACCCTGGACATGGTCTGTTTGAACCACTCCCCTCAGGCAGGAGGCTACGGTCCATCCGGACCAGAACCTCCCGCCACAAGAATAGTTTCTTTCCCTCTGCCGTTGGACTCATGAACACTTCTAACTGCAAATATTCAAACCACTCACTGCACTGTCACTTTCTGCACTCAAACTGTAAATCTAACTGTAACTCTTGTGTACATAGAAATGCCTATTTTTTATTTTTATTTTATAGTAATTTTTAAATTGTTTCTTAATGCATGCCCTTTTTGAATGAATATATGTTGTTTTTATTATTGCTCAGTGTTCTATGTTGCACCTTAAGGCCGAGACAAGTTCCTACGTTTGTGAATTTTGTTCATTGACAATGGCAATAAACTCTTTCTGATTCTGATTCTGATTCTAAAAAGCCATTTTCGGGCCGCCCAGGGAATCGGTGCAGTGTTGAATTGTTGGTGCTCATGAACATTGGACATTTTACACAAATCATCTACTTTATAAAAAATGTTAGCGGTGAGACTTTTCCCTTGTTCTCCACTTAAATGAACGGAGTTCCCGCTCGACCGGCGATTACAACGGAAGTGCCGATCTGCGGCAAAAAGAGGCAAAACCGGTGGAATAAGGTCAATAGGCATTCCTTTAACCATTCAAAAGATAGGATATTTAGTTTTGAATCGTCAATTGCTATGGCAACGGTGCAACTTTGCCATCACGCTAAAACTCATGGATATAACTCATCCTTATTTATTTCAGTTTACATCACCAAGTCTCTCTCGCGCTCTCTTTCTGTGCTGTAGTCTTAAAACAGCCCTGCTCGATCCATCTGCCTCAAAAGAATGTGCTGAGTAACTTTGTTTGGGATGAGGTTACGGCAAACTGTAAATTCTCCCACGCAGCCTGAGAACCATCCAGCGTCAACAACAAGGCGGAGGAATAAAAAAGACGACTTTATCTCTCAAACAACCGCTCATCATCCCCTCCGCTTATCTCATTGTTTCCTTCTCGCTATCCTCTCCCCTCCCTACTCTGTCCATCCTCTCCCTCACACCACCTATCCATGCTTGTTGTTGCCGTGGTAACAATACAAAGAACATTTTCTCTGTAGCTTCCGTCGCCGTGGCAACGCTTGGCTTGGCTCCAGGTCGTTGTTGGAAGAGTCTGCCAGTCCACCGACTGACCACTGTCAAAAACCAGACCAACAAATAAAACATACCTCGAGTGTTGGAGCACCTTGGAACGAAATTGGAGGAGATTTTGGGGGGAAATGATGACAGGATGGTTCCCGTATTGAAAAGAACTCCAGCCTGGCTGCCAAATGGAATTTTTATGGGACTTTATTACAAATGTATACACAGCCAACGAATGTACATCTATCAAGCATCACATTCCATCAAAGAGTTTTTATTGCTAGAACAATACCTGATGATGTCACCTGTTTGTCTCCAAGATTGATTATTTCAAAAGAGTCAAGCAGAAAGGTAACGTAGGTCACCTTTCAACATAAAAAAGAGGTGCAATGAATGAATCCATTTTGGCAATTGGACAATTCAGTGATGTTATGAATACAGAAATGTTGATTTGGTCCTGAATCCTGGTAAATGTGAAGTGAAAGAGAGGCTGCTGATTCTGCCGCTGCAGTGGAAGCCAAGCAGAGATGTCATTTCATGTATCTGAAATATGAAGAGCGTTTGTTAACTTGAATACCTTGAAAAGAGGTTTGTTGAGAGGTTAGGTTTGTCTTTACATTGTATAAACGTAATCTACACCTTTGCTTGAGAAAACTGTCTCAAAAGTAAGTTTGTTGGGACATTACCAAGTCCCTATGAACATTGTTTATTCTGTTTTTATTCTCTTTTTCACCCTCGAGGCAAACGCTGTTGTGATTTGAGGCATTACAAAAATAAATTGAATTGAATTGTTTTAGTGTGGCATGCAAAATGTGGCTGTTAATGATTTTTTAATTTTGCCAAAGCTTTTTCAGTCACTACATTACGAACACATTTTGTTACAGTTACTAAAATGAATTGAACTTTATCTATATGAAAATGTGTCCACTGCATGTAACCCATTGTTTAATATCGCTGGGGCAACCTGTCAAGAGCAGTGGGACACATGCAGATTTTCAGCTATAGGTTCTGTCAAAAGTGCCCTGTTGGAGGATTATCTTACGGTGCATTTTTGGGTTGATGGAGGAAACTAAAGGAAACCCATCCAATTATGGGGGAAAGCACTGTAAAACTCTGGGAATCAAACTCTATCCCTTTTCTTTTCACCACCATGCCACATTTTTGGAGGTTGTGATCGATTGCCTTCCTTCCACCATCGTATGATTTCATATCAATCCCTAAGAAAGAACACAAACGCTTACAATCCTTTGTATACATTCGCGACAATATACTAAGAAGACAAAACGAATTCTCCACAAATCTTAAATTTACTGCAACCCCCTACTGGTAGAACACAGATAGTGCGGCACATGCTAATGCCTCACAGCGGGTTCCAGAGCGGCGTGCCACTCACAAGACTCTCAGAACCAGTTGGCAACCGAGAGGCTTATTACAACAGCAACAGGAGAGCCGCATTCTGACGCACTGTGCCAAGACACTAAATGCACTTTGGAGATGTCACACTAAATGGGATTGGGCTTTGGCAGGCTGGTTTACGAGAGGAATTCATCTGTTTTACCAGGCCAGAACATGGCACCGGCGCTACAGAAAACCTTTGTGTAACTATTCAGGAGGATTATTCTAGTGTAAATGCATTCATGATTTTGTTTGATTCAAGGGCTTGCATAGTTCTTTGTTGAGTGTTGAGTTGACAGAAATGTAGTTTTCTTATTTTGTTTATTCTATTTATCTTTTTATTTATACTCGGAAAACCCAATGAGAAAAAGCTCTCTTTTTTGAAGGTACCCTCTTAATAACAAAATCCAATAAAACAATGAATATAATTAACCAATACATAAAATCACACTTCCACATACACTGAGATAGAATCATGTAAAACTAGAGGACCAACATTGTGGATAGTCCTTAACCAGTGCTTTACAATCACTAAAAGGCATATAATACTTTCATTGAAATAGGCTCTGTTTTGTTCCACAAGGAGCAAAGTTGCTGAAGGCCTTTTTTCCTGACTCGGTGTGATTGTAAAATATAAATATCCTGAGATCTCAAGCAGTGAATACTTGATTTTATATTCAACATACATGTTCAATCATCATAAACCTTAATGCTGAGTGATGAACTGAGTTCAGAGGTTTTAAGACTGTTGCTGTAGAATGGATATATATATATATATATATATATATATATATATATATATATATATATATATATAATGTCGCCATAATCCAGAACTGAGAGGAATGTAGCCTGGATTAACTGTTTTCTACAATTAAGAGGAAAACACATTTTATTTCTAAAGAACGATGACAATCTGACTTTAAGATTATTTGTCAGATATTGTATGTGTTTTGTTGAAAGAGAGTCAGTCCAGATGCCCAAGTATTTGTAATGGGGTACTTGTTCAATCACATTACAACCGAGCGTAAACATAGATACATTTGTTGTGTCACTAGAGTGCTTTTTGGAGAACAGCATGTATTTTGTTTTATTTTGATTAATCAAGAACTTTAAATCAACAATTTTTTTTTGTATAGAGTGAAAATCCACTTGAATATTTTGAATCACTTGTGCAGCAGAAGGTGCTCTAGCACAGTGGTTCCCGAGCCCTTTCCCAAGTTGTTTTCACATGGGTATGTTGATGACCCCAACAGCCTTCATTTACCTGAGATGGTACTGTCTTATAATGAAAAACGAAAACAAAAAAAAGGTTAATAAAGATGTAACTGTATTTTAAAGAAGCAATTAATATGCATTCCATCCATTCATTAAAATTCACACAATCTAGTTTGAACCATCTAGTTTGGACCCCCGAGAATCTTTGGGGACCCAAATTTGGGTCCTTGACCCCAAGGTTGGGAATGACTGCTCTAGCATAAATAATGGCATCATCTGCATACAAGTGGATGCTGCTATGTTTTAAATTGTGATCAACTGAGTTTATGTAAATTGTTAATAATAAAAGTGTTCCAAGGACGGACCCTGCAAACCACTTTTTAGAATTAGAAACAACCCCTGACTTTATTTAGAAATGGATACATTTGACTAAATGGGAAATTTACCTTTGTGACCTTCATTTTCTTCTTTCTTTCTTTCTTTTGAATTTAATTTTCTTTGATCTCTTGCGTTTGCTCTGGTCCTGTTCTGGTTCTTGTGTGTTTTGTTATATGTTTTTAAATTTAAATTTGTATCAAACCCAATAACATCCAGAAGCTCCAAGAGAATGCAGTGATCTACCGAATGACAGGCCTCTGACAAATCAACCAGCAGCACATTCTTCATGATTATAACTTTGGGAGCAGCTGTGATAGTACTATGCCCTGGTCGGACCGGACCTGCAGCTATTTAAGTACATCATAAGTCTATTTTTATCTTATACTATAGTACATTTGAACTGTTTCCTAATGCATGCCCTTTTGATTTCATTTATGTTGTTTTTATTATTGCTCATTATTGTATGTTGCACCTTAACGCTGAAACAAGTTTGTGAATTCTGTTTATTGACAATGGCAATAAACTTTTTCTGATTCTAATTCTGATTATTAGCTTCTAGAGTTTTGCTAGGCAGGATCATTTTGAAATTGGACAGATGGTAGATAGATCAAAAGCAGTTTTCCATTGAAAGGGAACATTTTTGTTAAACTATTTACTTTTTGTGGGGCTGATAACAAAAGCCACCTAACTTCGAGGGTGTCAGCTCCAGCGGATTTTTTTGTATCTATAGAAAGCAACATAGAGACATATTTAATACTTCATGTATTGGGGTAACAGTAATACATGGTGCCGCATCATCTAAAACACACCTGGGCATTTGCGGCCCCAGGGGCCGGATAAGGCCCTTGTTCTGTTTTAATCCGGCCCCCCACAAGGTGTTAGTTTCTCTTTTTTGACTGTTTTAGCCATGCAACATGTGCCTGCACTTGTGTTACATCAATGATTGCGGTCCTGCCCTTAGCCACTTCCCTGGGTTCAAATATGATCCTCGAAGGAAAAAGAATTGCCCACCCCTGATCTAAAACATTTCCAGAGTCAGCAAAGTGTTGGTTAAATGCGTCACATAAATATATATATATATTTTCTTTGCCAGACTAATAGAATTTTGTATCATTTCATTTGGTAAAGAGGGAGCAGAAGTTTATAACCGCCAAAATGTTGCAGAATTGCTCTGTGGTTCAGTGAAAGTGTTGTAGTTAGATGCTTTGGCTTTGCAAACAGTTGAAACAAATGTATTGTGCTCACAACAAAACTGCTGCCAATCTGCTGCTGCTGAAGGGAATATTCTTATTTTTCACACGGACTCTTTTAAGAGGGGAAATGTTTTAATGTAAAAGTCCAACACTGTTTTGGGTTCTGGAAAACTAGTGGTAAAACCTTTGTCACTGTAATACAGAAATGCTTGTTCATGAAACTGCTTTTAACTGTTAAACTTTATTTTGCTTTCATTCATTATTTCCACACTTTAGGACTGTGGTAACTAAAATCAAGGGGAAAGACACCACTACATTCATAGTGCTAAGACAGGGCTATTCAACTTAATTTTCCCGAGGGCCAGATTCTTCTCGGGGCCTCGGGGCCGGAGGTAAACAAAATGCCACTGTAACATTTTGGGTCAACAGCGTTTCAATAAATAAATAAAGAGTAAATACAATAAAATACTGATAGATTAGATTTGTGAGAGAAATGACATAGAAATGACATAGAGCTGTCAGTTTGCTCACTTCTCTCAGCGCTGTCTTGATTTGAGCCTTGTTTCTCAGTATCGCTCCGACCGTCCGTGCTGCTGAAATGTATATCAGCACATCATTGGTTTCAGTAATGTGGGAGAGATCGCACTCAATTCTGCTTTCACATTGTCCAGGACTTTTCAGGACTTTCTGATGGGATTTCACTTTTCACAGGTGTTGGGGTTGCCTTGCACTCATTTTTGCCGAGATCTTATCTTTCAGGTTAATTGTTGCATCGTTCAGCGTGAGTGCACTTATTGGGACTTCGAGCCCAATCTCTGTTTGGGGAGTTGCTGTTAGCGCCCCCTCTGACCTGGGGACTCCCCTTTACCGCATTTGTCTTGTACCTATGTGCACCTTTAAAATCCCCCAAAATATGTCCTTAAATATGTGGTCAAACAAGTGGACAAAATGGAAACAATTACTATCAAATCAGTAAAATCTTTGAATAAATGTAAAATGCTGCATAAACCCTAATTATTAGCATTTTTTCCACCATGATTTTACTGCCCATTTCAAACCCCAGCAAAATGGAGCGTTGCATCATGGTGGAGTTTAGAAATGCTGCTGTCACAGTCCAGGAGGCTCTGGCTAACAATCAGTGCCACAGTAAACACACTGTCACCGAGAAGCCCAGCGAGAGGATACATTCAATTACATCCAAACACTTTTCCTGCTCGGCCCGCTTTACTTTTGAGCCTTTTCCAGTAAAGGTCAATCTGATCCAAATGATGAATTACCTCCGCTTGTGCTGCTACATGTCCCATTATTTTAGCCTCACGCATTTTTGTATTCTTCTTAGTTTTCATTTAGAAACATGACAGGAAAATAATAAACGCTTGTTACGGAATCATTTCCTCCAAATTGAAAGTAGTCTCCACCGTCTGCCTTGCTGTTCACAATATTACGGAAAATTGTCATGGAATGTTAAAGTATTATGTTTTTCCCGGTGTTAATTACACGTGTAGATTATGATATCGTATGTTGTTCATTGCAAAAAATGCATCCAAAACAACGTTAATATCGAAATGGAAATGTTTCTCCTTACTTATTTGACACATTTTGTCGAAGAACCATGAGAATAATGGGCAGGGATAGGTGACAAGTGCAAGGATAATACAGAATCACTCACTCTATGGAGGTTATGCGGATGACATAACGTAATCTCAACTCTTCATACTCGAAACATAATACCTTCAACTCTTCTTTTGTAACTTATGATCAGGAGAAAAAGTCTTGTTTCACCCCACGCTAATGCTTTCTACCGCCTCAACATACCGACAACATACACTTATGTTACGTATCTAACCTTTATAATGGTAGTTTTTGAAAGAATTGTAATTGTTAGGTAGTCCATAGAGTTTTGACATCAACCACTTTGCTTATGCACTCACCATTGAAACCTTGATGATCCTTTCTGATCCAAAGTTATTCTTCACTATCACGTATAACCTTTTTAGTATTTTTGAAAATCAGCGACGCGAAGAGAGACGTGTCAGCTGTGGCTCGATGGTGGCAGAATACTGTTCATTTGGGCCGCTGCTGCTCCTCCCTCCGTCAGCTGACCTTTTGGCTGCGATTAGTCTTTTGGCAGGGGCGGCGGGAGGCTGATTGTAGCTCCCAGACGGAGTTTGTGGTCAGCATGATCCACACAGAACCCAGACATGCAGGAACAGCTAAGTGGACATGACAGGGATGGAACTACAGGGACGAGGAGAAGATCAATTCTGTTCTACAAGGTTTAGGTTTAGACTTACTGGAAAAACGATTTATCTCGACATCCATTTGTAACTAATCATTTAATTCTTGTAATTGATAATATTTGCAGACGTGGTGATTGTCGAAATATCTATCTATGTAGTTTTGGGGCTACGACTGTACACAGATGGAGATCGTAGCTGCAGAGGACTTACGTTCTGTTGGTGCTCATCGTAAATGCAATTGGAGCTCTGGAATGATCCGAATGAGCAGAAAATGTTTTGATTCTCTTCTTCCAATTCTGTGTCACTGCTGCAACCTGTCAGAAGCAGTTTGAGACACTAATCATGTATGGCATTGCACTTACTTTAAATAAATAAATAAATCAAATTATCACTATGGTAGGAAAGAAATATTGTGTTAGACTGCTGTGCTAGTGTGTATTTATCACAAGGTTAAAGTTAAGCTATGGATTCATGTAAATGGGAGGGCTTGTGTTAAGGTTAGATAGGGAGTAATTGTGATTCATGTTTGGATCAGTTTCCAGGAAATGAGCTTACGTCCATGTTGTGTCCCCGCAAGGCTTGGAAACCTGACGCGTGTGAAGTGGACAGTTGTAAATAGAGAGCCAGCTGACAGTCGGTCGCTGAAATGCACCCTGGGATACGGGGCACATTAGAGTGACCTCCGTGACAGCCAGGGCAGAGCGGTGGAGTGTGCAAGTGTGACAGCGCTGGTTATGCACACAGGATATCCAAGGTGCTCCGGTCTGTGTCTGTGAGGCTGTCGAAAATATGAAAATTGCCATCAAGTCCTAGTCCAAGTCATGTCCTCTGCTTTTATAGTTCAAGAGTGAAAGATGTTCAAGGGGGTGTCATCAAGTTGTTGTAAATAGAAGTTTGCGTGGGTCAGGGTTGTTTAAGATAAGTAATTAATGAAGACATTTTAGTTTAGTTGTCGCGGTGCATGTTTGAGTCAGAGTCCAAGCCCAGGTCATCATCAAAGTCCAAACCCAAGTCACCATTAGAGTCCAAGCCTGGGTCATCGTCAGAGTCCAAGGCCAGGTCGTCAGAGTCCAAGCCCAAGTCGTCATCAAAGTCTAAGCTCAGAGTTCAAGTCTAGGTTGTCAGAGTGTAACAGTCTAAGCAGAGATGTAACACACTTTTCTTTGTTGAACATTTCCCACAGCAATTTTGGAGAATCCCATGGAATTCCCTGGCCAACCAAGAGATATAGTCCCTCTGGGATGCAAGGTCATCCTAGAGGGACTCAATAAAATCAATAAAATGTGATCAATGAAATAAAAAATGTGTCCAATTTTAGTCATTATCCAAGTTTGCTAAAGTCGCAAAAACTGGCCTCTTCTATCTACGCTATGACTGTGAGTGTGTGTGTGTGTGTCCATGTGTGTGCGTGCGTGCGTGTGTGTGTGTGTGTGTGTGTGTGTGTAAGTGCGTGTGTGGGAGCACCCGACCTGTGTGGTCCTGTAATAATTGTGTAACAGTTTGTCTTTCAGTGATCCATTTCCTGTCATTGAGGACACCGACCTGCTGATGAACCATCTGGTGTCCAGGTGCTCTCCCCTCGCTCCCTCTGCCCCTGTGTCCTGCTCAGGCTGTGGAAATGTGCACACTCATATTCAGCTGCTGCCCTTTGCTGCCTGACGTAGACCTCCACACAGAATCTTTCAAATGCCGTCTGCATTTTTAGCTTGACTAGCAGCAACGACGCACTTTTCAGGACAAATTAGACATGTCCAAGCAGACTATTTTACATCATGATTATTGCTCTGATTTTGGAAAGCCATGACACCCGTAGGTTCAGCAAAAAGGAAAAAGAAAAGAGAAATGAACAGAAATAGCCATACTGCTTTTTGTTTAATCTTTTTACTGGAAAATATGGAAAATAACTTTTTATAGTCGACCTGCTTGGGCTTGTCTTCATAGTAGATTTAATCACTTTGCTTGGAAACCTCCACTGTATATCATTAAACTGGTCAATCTTTTTTCAATTACATGTATTTTTATTGCGGAAAAATACCTTGAAAAACCTGCATTCTTGCTGTGAGATCGGTCGCATCTCCACAGATGTGAGTTGTAAATTGGTCTAGAGCTGTCAGTTTAGTTTAGTTTAATCTGGAAGCAATGCGATAACACGTCCATTATAAATGAAGTGTATTATTTATGAAAATGACATACTGTACTTTTCGGGCTAATTTCTACTGCATAAAAACGGCGCCCACATTGTGACATGACAAATTTACACATAAATAAACGCAGTAGTCATGCGCCAGTTATCTTTTGAACCGGGAGTCTCGCGGCGCAGCGGACCTCAGGTGCGCCGCGAGACTAATTAGACTAATTTCTCAGTGAATATGAGCTGGATTGCAATAAAACACAAACCATTTTGAAGCTTAACAAACAGAAAACACATCACAGCTGTCTCTACTGTCCCCGCTGTCCTTGATTACTCTGTGTGAGCTGATTTACCTGTGTCTGTGTCTTCATATCTTGTCCAATCTGCTCCTGAGCTTGTGCCTAGTGAGTGTGTTACGTTGTAACATTAGGTCCACGATTGTGATGCACGTGTTGTCCAAGGGTCAGGTCTGGCCAAGAAAGTCTCATTTCAATGCGGCAGGTTCTAAACTGCAGACCGCCGTATATCGCGTGTCCGCGCTCCACGTGTGTCTTTGCGTTTCGCCGCGTCAAGATTCACTTCATCATTAGAGTAATTTCTCTGAAAATATGAGTCTGATTGTAATAAAATACACAGCGTTTTGAAGCTTAAAATACAGAGAACACGACAGTACTTCCACTGTCCACTGACGTCTTCTTCTACGGTGTGTCAAACGTTTGTGCTTCCTGCTAGAGTGCCCCCCGTTGGCCGTTAGCCAGTAAAAATCTATAAATTCGACGCACCATTGTAATGACAGCAGGGTTCAAAGCTTTGGAAAAAGTAGCATCTTAAAGTCCAAAAAGTACGATAGTTTAAGAAATGTTGTTGTTGTTGATATTTCAATTTAATTAATATTGCAGATGTATTTGTTGTAAAAAATATTTTAGGTTTTGGAGTTGTTGTCCAGATAACGATGAACAATTATTAAAATTGTCAATGATTATTTTAGTACTCGATTAGCACCTTTTAATACCTTGATTTAATAATTTGTGCTAGTATTAGCATGTAACATAGATTGAAGTTTTCTTTTTTATTTCCTTTTTTCCCCCTTTTAGATTAGCCTTTATTTTCCCCGTAGGGTGCTCTGGGGCAACGTCAGGAGCAGTGGTCGCTGTGGTACCCTTTTCCAGATCTGGAGCTCGGAACCTTCGCTGGAGGATTTTTACCTATTGTGCATGTTTTAGGTTGATGGGGGAAATCAGAGTCCCCAGAGGAAACCCACCCAGACTCGAGGAGAAATATGCGAACTCCAAAAAGAAAGGCCCGGTCTGGCTGATGGTGTAGTGTGTGCTATATCCATACGTGCTGCAGTTTATATGAGATTGATTTGTCCACATGTTGAGCAGAACACAGTGGGAACTCATGTGCAATGGAAGCCCTGGGTGTACATGCTTACTATGAATGTGCCATGAACCAGAGCAGGCCTCATTGATTCAGTTAAACCAGCCCAGCCCAGCTGCACACGTCCATGAACACTGCACCTCAACACTGCTGCGCTTCTATTCCACCATGTTCTAAGTAAGCACTTTTTCCCCTATATTGAGCAACATGAAGTACACTAAAATGACTGAATATTCAATTAGTGTTTTTTGTTTTTGTTTTTTTATGTATAGTTCACACATTACATTTCAAACATTTGTTGTTATTTTGGTTTGTCTTTATGCCAAAGAAATAATTGTACAATATGTTAAAATACGAATTAATGCTACATGCTATTTAAAGTACACTTAGGGCATTTCAACTCTTTGAGCTAGAAATGTAAATGTTCATTTAAATTAGGATTTAGTGTCTACTGCACTCTGCAGGCTAAATTTGGAAGGAAAGCATTTTGAAAAGACAAAATAGTGGCATGGCTATTATCAACATGACACTTGAAAATAGATTATTTAGTGATAAATTAGCATTAACAAAATCTATAAAGGTCCACACAATCATTTTCATTTAAAATGATTCCGCATAAACTGATGAGTTGGCCATCTGCTGGTATCCTTTAGGATATATACACTCAACTTCTTAGCTCAACTCTTCCACATTACAGCCTTTAGATGCGGAGGGAGAGGAGGCCAGCTTAGTGTGGTGCGTTTATCCTCTAAGTCTGGCTCTGTGAAGGCTGAATTATCTGAGCTGCAGAGGGGAATGAGGAGAGAGAGGACTCTGGAGGAAGTTAGACCGCCCACGACTCCCTGAACTCATGAAGGCGAATCCCAAAATGTAAACGAGACAGTTAGCTTCACCCGGGTCAAAGAGAAGAAAAGTTGAGTCTTGTTTGTGGGACGTTAAAGACATACTAGAGGAAGTAATATCATGATATCTCTGAAATATTGAATTGGGAACTCCTGCACTAGATTGTATTTTATTGCACTGGAATTGTGAAAAAAACTTGTCTTGCTATAATTCTCACTTTCTTTCTTTCTTTTTTAAAAATTGGGTATTCAATCTTCATTTTAAGGCAAAACACTGTAGATGAATTGGGAATAATCTCAAATTTATAGCTATCAACCTACCTGGGCATGTCACATGATAACCAGCCTTGCATAAAGTGCAACATTTTCCTCCAAGAAATGAGTTCCATGTGTCAATTTCAAATATGCTATTTAGATTTCTTTCCAATATAGTTTTGAGACTACTAATGTTGTTGTTTTTGACCCATGGGCACATATTTTACCATTTTGAAGCTATGCTGAGTAATGGGGGTAATAGTAGAAATGTCTCCACCAGATTTCTTTCATCGAAGACCCCCACATTTCCCTCACATTTGAAGATATTTACAAAAGTGTCCTCAGATTGAATTTTCCTCTCGTATCGTAAGACATTAGGACTTGCCTGAAAAGTCCAGAATGATGTCTATATTTTTATATAGATCGATATCAGTCTTGTCAGTGTTTTCATCTCCGCGAGTTCAGATGGACGTGATTGACTGGTGGATTTGTAAATCAGGGACATGCATGGTCTGTCAAAACAAATATGACTGCCTAGAAGGAAAGAATATCACATACATTGCTGATTTCAGCTGAATCAATGAATGAAGCACAAAACTCTTTAAATCTAAGGTGGGCAAAGTTCGATTGTGTTCTAAATTAAAGATGACCAATATGTGACCACTGCGTCATGTAAATAAAAAAATCGGATTCGACGGTTCTGTTTGAGTTGAGTCTGTTTGACGGAGGGAATGGTGACTATGCCATGGTGACCCCCCCCCCCCCCCCCCCCCCTCAAAGTCATTTTGAACAGAAATAGCTTTTTCTGGCTGTCGATATATCCTCCCCAAATGTTTTGCATAAGCGTCCCTTTGAAAGACAAGCCTGAAACAGACTGCTACAGTAATGCCTTTATTATTATTCAGTTGCATTGTGGGTAGCAGCAGGAAAGTGCCAAGATACATAAACTACTGCCTATAGAAGACATTTCCCAGGCACCCAAAACTATCAGGGGCATTGGTAATTTCCTTCCACATGACTCCATTATAAAACCATACTCTGTTGGATTTGAAAGTTCAAGCAAACAGGCTCGTGGTGTCAGTGCGCTGTCCCCGGGCGGAACAAGTCTTTTCTTGCCGATTACAGTCTGACTCCTCCCGCGCTCAGCTTTACAACCAAATCATTTTCTCTCCAATGTTGATTTTTATGTTTTTCCGTGGCTGCTCAGGGCCATGGACGCCATACATGCGATTTATGAAAAGCCGATTGGTGTTTTCTCCATGTAATTGATGTGCTATGGAATGTGCTATAGGGAGACTCTTTAAAACAACACTGAAAGCAAATGTACAGTGAGATGTAAACATGGTGGCATTTGTGGCAAGACCAAGTCAGGTCAAATGTATTATTTTATGAGACTGTTAATATTAGCTTTTCCGATGAAATTTGTTATGATGATGGTGATTTTGTTTTGTAGTTTTTAAACATTGCCTATTGCTTGGCATGTACTTTTACTCTAACAAAAAACATACGGTATAACGTATTTCCCACTTTTTCCACAGTTATTTACCAACGCTTTTACATATTTCGCTTATTGGTGATGTACTATTATAGTTTCAATACGTTTTAATGACAATATTTTACATAAAACTCATGGTCTATGAAAGCACTGCTAATTTGTATCTTCATCTTAAAGCAGACATATTACGTTTTTTTCCCCGCCAACTATAGCATGAGTAGATCATCATTTTTTAAACTGGATATGGATCTCATGAGATCAAAGCCCAACTGAGGGCAGCCCTGAGGTAACAACACTCTGATCGAGCTCTTCACATGAAGCTTAAACTTCTAAAGACACTGGTGTGGCCTGTGGCACTGTAAAATGGTCAACGGTCACATTTATATAGTGCTTTTCTACCTTGAAGGCACTCAAAGTGCTTTACAGCAAGGAATGGCAGAAATGTTTATTTTTACTGTATACTGTGGAGCATTCCAGACAAAGCAATACCTTCTCAAAGGAGTCAAGCAGGTACTGTACCCTCCACTAGAAGTAAAAAAATAATAATATTTCTGGTGATCACAAATGAATTAAACAGTTACATTGTCATTTCTTTCTATTGCTGGGGCTATTTGCCTATTACTTTTAATTTAATTCAGTGCCCATCAAACTTCTTTTATGTAACAGAATATGAATCAGTTCATCCAGCAAGAAAACACTACTTTTATTCATTCATTCATTCCTTTCCTACTGCTTGTTCCCGTTAGGGGTCGCGGGTGACCGAAGCCTATCCCAGTGACTTTGGGCCTTAGGCAGGGTACACGCTATACAGGGGCCAGCTCATTGCAGAGTTAATAAACACTATTTTGATAATGAAAAATAACATGCTGCTGTGAGAAAAGCCATTCAGCACCATGGACAGCACCACTCCACAGTTGCATACATGTAACCAGTTTTGGAGCCATTTTAGCAATACTTAAGCCTTCCAAAACAGTAGTCGTCCCCTAAAATGATGCTATGGTGCCCACATAATATCAGTCAACACAGTCCACAGGCACAAATACCACTAGAAAAATTTACTGAAAACTGAATTCTGACACATTTATTAATTTCAGTTTGAGACAAACAGCTTGGTAACCTTGGGTCCTGATTGGAAGAAAAGATTATATTTTTAGACCCATCATTTACCAAATATTTGATTTAATGTTTGTTTACTTATTTAAAGTTGGTGTAGATAACTTTCCTAACTGTAAAAGGATGAAGTAGGAATTAAAATCTTTGTATTGTCAAGTTTCAGTTGTTGTCTTGCAGACCTCGTGGTTGGAAATCCGTGTGAGTAATAAAAAGATTAGTATTAGTAGTTGGAAATAAGGCACACTTATACCAATTTATTCACACAGTATTCTGAAATGTTTTATGACTTGTGTCAGCCCATTACTAAACTATTGCTCTTACTATTGTTGCATTTATAAATCCTATTATAATATTATTATAATATAATATATTTTCCCTTCTTTGTTACAGAACCACACACAAGAAAAGTAAAGTAAAGTAAAGTCAACCGATGTACAGTCAAATATTTTACCCAGGATCATTACACAAGACACTTCACCTTACAACTTGTGTGAGTGATTGGTGAAAGCCATAGGTGCAGAATGGCAGCCACATATCCAGGAGTCTGCCTCAGGGCACGTTAGGTACAGAAGTAACTCACAATCTCCAACATCTTACTGAAAAGGGCTTGGTTCCACCCAATGAGTAAATGACTTTGAGGGTCTGCTGCCACCAACCGAAGCTTGCGTTTGTGAGAGGAAAACTAAGAACTGACTTATCCTTGTTCCAATAGAGCCATGATTCAAAGGACTGTAGGGGAAAAAATATGAAAACAATTATGGAAGAATGGAAGAACAATTAAGTGTGCACTACAGTGCACATTCATCATTAATTAGTAATATTAATAAGTAATATTCCAGGTGAAAGTAATCTAAGTTTTTAAAACTCACACAGAATATTTATCACATTCTCACTTTATGAAATTAGTCCAAAACCAGTATTGTAATTTTAGATTTAAATATTAGACTTACCTATCTTGAAAACCTAATTTTATTTAATTTTTATTGTGTTGTCAGACATTTTTGAAAGTCAGAAAAGCAGTATTACCAAGGCCCCACCCCCACACATGACGTATCGTTTTAAAGCTAACGGAGGTTTTTCTTATGAGATTTGTTCAAATGTTTTACAATTATACAGTAGATGTGGACAGTGTGCAAAGCCCTGCTTTTTATCTCAACATTTTCTAATTTACAAGAGAAAAGTTGGGGAACGCAGCTTTCAAACTCTAACCTCCCTGCACTTTAACACCGTCCACTACGAAATTGTCCATGAATCGAGTAACACACAGGTAAACCTTTCCGCCACGTTACAACAGACTAACGCCAGATGGTTTCAGACTCCCAAAGAACTAAAGAGGCATTGCGGAACACTGGGAATAAAGGCGGATCTGCTTTTGTTTTTGAGGAAATTCCCTGGACTCTTTCTTCTCTGCCAAGTGCTCTGACAGCCCGCGCAATTAGCACTAGCTCACAGATGCGACGAAAAGGTGTGGAGCCGCTCGAAACGATGGGACGGCCAATGTTTTCAGCAGTTAAAAGCTAGTTTGGGCCGGCCATATGCGCTCACTATTTACTGACATGGAGTGTTTTGATGCGTTCTGGCATTGATGTTGCGTTTGAAGCCCAAGGACATCCCCAGCGCTGGCTCTGCGTGACTTAGGAGAGGAGAAAGGTGTGTGTTTAAACTGGATAGATGTGGTTTGAATTATGAAGGAAATTAAGAGTAATCCATCATGCACTCAGGTCTGCTTATCTCTGTTGTTTTAAAAGGCAATGAGCCAGAATTCTCACAAGTTTTGCCAGTGTTTTAATGGGAAATAAAACTCCTACACCTTTTTGGTTCTTGGATCGAACAGATATCTTTGTTGAGTCATTTAAAAGTCTCTAAAACTTTAAGAAGGAAAAAAAAACTGAATAAAATGGCTGCATTTAAATTAGGTGGTTGCTTTTTTAAAATGTTCTTGGATTGAAATGTTCTCTTATATAAACAGTATTTTTTCAGTTCATTGTTTTTTGGTCAGTTTTCTCCCTCGACATACACTTTCACATGGAAACAACACTGTTCAATCTGCACCTACATCCATAGATTTATATGGCACATATAAAACAAAATCAAAGGCTGTTCCAGATGCATTTTTCTTCTATAGAAACATAAAGATCCGCCCTACACACCTAAGACATTACAATCTTTGGCAATTTCAATGTAGTTCTAAATCTGCAGTTTTAGCTCCAAAACATGAAGTGAATTTGATCTATCTCGTTCAAGTCCTAAATATGATATCCAAAATCCCCTCTGTACGTCTAACACGTCCACAAGATGAAGCAAGAAATGAACCCTGCCCTTCCTTCTTGTTAAAGCAAAATAACATTAATTATTTTATGCAATAAAATCTTTTGTAAAATATTTAATTTTTTCATTAAATGTATGCGTAGTAGAAGTCTTAAATTGAGACCTGCAGTGTCTCGCCTTAAAAGAATGTGCAGCAAAAGAAACTTTGTTCAGCACCTTTCACAGAGAACACTTGAATTTAGTAAAGAGCCCCAGAATGGAACACTTTATTGTGCGCGTTGGGAACAACCTTCAATGCCGCTGGGACGACCTGTCAGGAGATGTGGGACCCATCTCCAGACATTGGGTGGAGGGTGTTTTGGGGGGATGGGAGAAACCTGAGCCTACAGGAAATCCACCCAGATACAGGAGAAGTATATGCACATTCTGCAAAGAAAGACCACGCTCCCGTACTATTTCTTCTTCTCCAGGCACTGTATATGGTTAGAATAGTGTTTCATATCAGGTACAACAACTTCCTCGATGACCTCATATTTTAGGTGCATTTAGAGAATTGTAAGTGATCCTTTTCAGTGTGTTCTGTAATCAAAACTCTCATAATCGTTTCGGTGTCAAGGTTCCGTATTTGTTGACCTATGCAAAATGGATTAGCACAGTCATTTTGTTTGCTGCTGAATTTTCCGAGCCCATTTTCTGTAAAACTGACTTCTAATTCGTAATGAACAGATTGTTTAATCGTTAGTATTGCATTAATACCCCTAATTCATGAAGCAGTTATTAAGCCTGAACCATTCTTAATAAAGAATGAATGAATGAAGTATTTGTTCATGTTTTATTAAGGCTAATTAAGGTGCAGTTATTGTAAAGTGGTGTGAAAAGCACGATTTGGAGTTTGTGTTGTGGTTTTTCTTCATTTACGTACATATAATCCTGTATATTTTATCCACCTCCTTAAGAGCTGAAAACACTCCTGCTGATGTGGTTATTTCCTCCACCTCAGGCTCATAGTTGCTCAGCCAGTATTACATAAGAGCTATAACAATAAAACTATAACAGTACAAATGTGGATCTTCTTTAAGAAACTGTAAAGTCGTTTTTTTTTCTGTTGTTGTCACTTGCGTAAACTCGACATGAAGCCACATTTCGTGTTTGTGAAGTCGGTGCCTTTTCTTCTGTCAGCACCAGTTCACCGTCACACTTTGAGATCAGACCGACCCGGAAGAATCAAAGAAAGCAAAAATAATCACTGCAAACTTTTTTTTGTTTTTTTTTTTTTTTTTTTTTACAGAAGTCAATCTATTTTATTTGCAACGTAAGAAAGTCGTATATAGAAACCAGACGTGATGATATCTGTCAAATGTGCAAATCAAACAACTAATAGAATAATTCAAAACATCTGTGTGCCCCCCCCGCCCCCCCCTATCGTGAATAAAACGGACAAATTCATTAGCAACACCATGGGAATATATCTCAAAATGTTTGATAATCTCTTTGCTAATTAACAATATCGGAAAAGTACCGCAAAATACAGCTTTATTCAAAAAAAAAAAATCACAAATGATGAAACAGTTGAGGACAATGGGGCCATTACGGTGCATATTTTACGCTACAGTGCAAACAATAGTGAAAAATTGACTCTACCATAGAAAATACCTTATCGTGGGGCCATATTAAGTTACACATATGCAATATCCACATCAAAAGTAGAAAATTGGATCTTGTAGAATGCATGATTAACACAAAATGAGTTAATCAATGTGGTTTTGTCTATAAAAAATGGCGGCTAATGGATAGTAGTCATATTGCAAATAGCTTATTGATTCTGTGACTTGGTAAAATGGAAATCCAAATAGCTCAGGAGCGTAGCAAGGGTGAAAACCGGAGACCTGTTCAGGAGCGTGATGGATATCCCGCCAATAAAGAATATTTCAGTGTGACGGAAGAAATACAGAGAAAGCATAACGAAAGCAAAGCAGGATATGGCTGGACCAGCAGCAACCCAGTCAGCAGGAAACGTGTGGCTTGTGCGGTGAGGTGGTTTTCGGCAGGGGGGTGACTTTAACATGCATGTGGAATCGAATCACAAGCTTGAATTCCAAAATGTTGATTTGGTTGATTGGACAATGTTTTTTAAATGCAATATTGGCAAACATAATTTTAATTTAGACCGAATATTAGTAATTGTATTTTAGCAGTTTATCAATAATTGGTTATTATTCATGTATTTATCTTTATCTGTTTCTATAGGATCCTGTCGTTTGTCTCTAGAGAATCTAAGGAGTTGTTGCGACATATGTTTACATTGCAATTAGTTAAAAGTCAGATTGAAAATGATGGATGGAAGTCAAAATTTCTCGATTTTACGCGTTTCTACTATAAAAAAAACCTGTACCCCAACTTTCTCTTTATTGTTAATAAATACAAATCTGTTTTATTTACTATATTGTAAAAGCAGCTTCTCCAAATGAGACCACCGTGTTTCTGTTTGCATTTATTGGAAGTCAGAAAGCGCATTGTCGATGTGTGACTGTTTGTTAGCATTACCATGACGCTAAACTGTGCTCTGGGCTCTGAAGTCACCAATACTTCTAAAATGAAGTATTGGTAATTCCATTTTTTTTTTCACGTTTTAAGAATGTAAAAATCTGGTACTGAACTTTTAACCAATTTATAAATGATCACAAAAATACATACATACAAAAAAATAGAAGACACATTTCTTTGTTGACTGGGTTGTGGTCCAAATCCCATTGTACATACTGTACTTGGCAACCAATGCTTTTCAGGGGTGTCCAACTGTGGCCCACCTGAATTAGCCCCCAAAAATGTAAAAAGTCGTTTTACTGCAAATTGTGTTTGCTCACAGACTACAATGTGATGCACCTAATACTCTGTCAAAGCTGTGTTAAATGCACACGTCTGAAGGAATCACTGACTGACCACTAGTCTGAGGCGCTCCACTTTGAACACATTTCAATATTGGCACACCCCTGACTTTACATCTTCAACAAATTTGACCCAAAAAAAAAAAAAAATGTCGGAAAAATAACCTGTAATGTCATTGACTGAGCGTATTCAGCCGTTGCACTGTAAATCAAATCAGACATACCTTGTACAAATGAACAGCGATATTTGAGCCCTTTAGTGTTGTCCCAAGTTCTATACAGATCCTGTCTCTGAACGTGAAAATGCTGCTCTTTCTTTTCATCAAGGAAAAAAGTTCAAAATGACAAAACACACACTTTCATTTTGATATTTACAGGCATTGTCGACTATCCATACTCTTTACCTTATGTCAACCTTTTAAACATTTCAAAGATGACATATTGTGTGTGTGAATCAACCGCTGACTCCAATGTAGCCTTTAGCATTTATACCATATTGCAGTATAACTAATGCAGCGCTTACTTGCTAGCAGGTGTTGATTTTAGGTCTCCTTCCTTGTCTTTGTCATTTAAGTTCATTGCTTCTGAGGGTTTTGGTGATTAAAGCCTTGAAGCCCCCAGCCACGAGTCCCTGCACAGACTCGGATTGTATTCACAACCAGCTCACTGAAGGATTTCCAGTGTACGGTTGTTATACTGCAATTCTCCTGCTTTTGTAATGTGATGCAGTTTTGTGCTCTTTTCTTTTAAAGCAAATTTAATAAGGGTTTTTTAAATGTTTTCATCTGTTTTAATGCGTTTTTTTTTTCCTGTCGTGTAAAGCACTTTGAATTCTGCTTTACAAATAAACTTACCTTGCCTAGAGGTCAAGTCATTCCTGCTAAACTAATTCATTTGTTTTTTCACATGAGCAAAATGGATTGATTGAATTGTTCCTGGATCTGGACCATGTGTAGCGCAGTGAAATGTGCACTTTTAATTTCACCAGTCCTTTCGATAATCCCGTGTCAAGAGCCGAGCAGGGACCTTTCTCCAGATGTTGAACCAAGATCCTGGAGGTTTGATCCTAATATACACTATTTAATATACGGCAGATGTATTAATATAGTAATAATCGTACATCAGGTTTAATTGCCACCCTGGAAACACCAAAGTGGATCAATTCCCATAAATTCGAAATACATTCTTGAGCTTCCGTACGCAATTTTTCTGTTCAGCTTGTCTCCTTGCAGATGGTATTGGTTTGTTACAGGTGTACGTGCTTTTTTTTTTTCATTTATTAACCTTTATCTTGCCAGGTAAAACCCATGGAGACCGAGACCTCGTTTTGTTTTTATTTATTATTTACGAGACCTCTTTTTCGAGAGGGGAGATTCAGAAGATTTATTGAAAAGTGGAAACGAGCGAGAACTCTGGCTATCTGGGTTTAAACCTTGATTTTAATACAATTCTTGTCGTAATAATCCTTGCTACTGTAGCTCCTGTCCCTTTGTTTCCACATTCCACATTCCTCTTTCCTCTCGTCTGAGCAAAGATTTCACACCTGAATGGCTGCTGAACCCTGACCTTTGCGTCGCCCCAACCTGTCAATCATGTTTATGGAGAGTTACGCCGGGGTTTGTTTACCGACCCCTTCAGTCATTGGCTCTATCCGCCCCGTGCCGTTCCAGTTGCTGCTCCGAGCTGAATGGGCTTTAAGAATAAAACAGGTTTCATATATATTTCCACATTTCCGCATTGTTGGATTAAGTCAATTTGGTTCGATATTGGACATCCACAGCCGGCATTGACCCGCTTCTCAACTCGGTCGTGATGTAGCCGCCAGGAGTGAAGCAAGTAAAAATAAATACAAATCGAGATTGAGAAGGATCGAACAAGGGTCACGCTACTGCCAACATTGTTTAAATATGAAGCAGGTTGTTTATTCAGAATCGGTTTTAGCAATGATTTGGAGAGACTGAGGAGGTTGATTCACATACACAGAATTGAGCATTTTCTGACAGTTTTTTGGTGCTCCAAATTTGCAACAAATTTAAAAATGTTTGGCACCCCTTTCCACTGTCTGCTTTAGGGCTGGGTCAGAACAAAACAGAAAGTTTCTGTTGTGAGTCTCAAGCATGCACAAAAGTAAAGCAGTATTGTGAACAGCATATTTTGTGCAATTTTTCCGACCTGAATCTGGCCAGGATTTGGTCCAAATTGGAGAACCTGGGAATAAAGTCTGCGGTGGAGTTATTTTGTCTTTGTGCACTTTGTTTCCTCAAAGTTATTTACACCTTGGCACAGCTGCTGATGTTGAACAAGAAGAAACAAATGGTCTTTAAAGAGTTATTAGTAGAACAGAGATTATGCACTGACATGATTTTCAGTCGAAAACTTCCCCTCGACACATCGGCAGGATCATGAGCCGCACACGGACACAATGTGTCTATTTGCTTTTTAACCTATTTTTTGTCCATGGAAGTCTCGAGTCACTCTAATTCAGCTAAAGAAATTGAATTACCAAAACCTTCTCAGATAAAAGAAGCTACATGGACAAGTGGTGAAACATATTCACTGTTTTTGTTGCTATGGAACCTACCTTACACAGACATCACTTATAGACAATAGACATAGTTTCTATTGTGCTGTATCGAGTTGTTTTTCCATTGTTGCCTTACAACAAAAAGCTGGCTGGTTGGCTAACGGCAGAGGCAGATATCGGACGTGGCCCATGACAGTCAATTTCCTTAACTCGTGGACTCAGGAAAGAAACATGTCATTCAAGGAAGGAAAGATAATAAATAAATACATGTGAGCATGTTTATCTGGTTTTCTACAACTCTTTGTGTTATGTTGTTGTCAGCAGTCAACTAAAAACTAAAACTAAAAGCAGAGTTGTAAAGTTTAACATTTTATATTAGACTTGCATAGAGCTGTTGTGGTAACCGCAGTATCACAATACCACGCTCTGATCACTCAAACTGCACAAGGGCTCAAGAGCATTTAGCATTTTACTGAGGCTCTGCACATATGCCCAGCAGCATCTGACTGTTTAATGATGAAGTATTTCATGTTGTCATGCCTCTGTGCCATGCAGAGTATGTTCGGAGGACAGAGTGGAGAGAGGAAAAGGCGCCCCTGCCTTTCGAGAAAACTTTCCCCATGTTGGAGCTAACGCACTAAAACTTTCCTTCAGTCTGACTCAGCTCGAGTCTAGTCTCAAGCAAATGGAGTTTTGGGTTGTAAGTGCCAAATTTCTAAGCCTTGCCTTTAAATATTCACCTCAATGAACCTATAAATACACAGCACAGACACGGCGCAGGAGCTGACTGCGTATTATACACAAACAGCCCTCTGCAAGCGACGAACTCTTGGACTGGAACAATGCCAGGGTCATCTGCGCTGAAAGCTACAAAAACCACCACAGGATCAGAGAGGTCATCGTGATCTGCAAGCCAGGTCCAAGGAGCATGAATCGTGATGAGGGGAGCCTACTCCTCACACATATGGGATTCAGCCCTGGAGAAGACATCAGACAGTTGGGGAGGTAAGCTTCCCTTACTGTCTGGCAAAGCCATGTAAGCAGCCCACAAGACACATCACTACTCCATCCTGTGACGCCTCTGAAGAAGGCTACAGGAAGTAGCCAAAACATGTAAAGCAGGTGAACTTTCCTGTCTGACAAAAAGAATGTTTTGTTTAATAGAAGAGCTGAAGGTCCAGAGTTGTTCTTATATCCACCTGGAAACACAATCACCAGTGCAGGTCTTCACAGTGTAAGTCTGCGTGCTGTGCTGAATAAATCTACATTCAGTCGCCGTCTGCAGTGTCCAAATGGATCATACAAACTGGGCTGTAATCATCCTGCTCTTCGGTCCAGTTAAATGCGTTATCCACAAGTAAATGCGGTGTAGTTAAAATCCAGTGTGGAGCCCGTGTATGTGTAAAGATGCAGCCAAAATGAAATGATCATCCAATCTTCTCCATAATCCTGAGGTAAACATATAGTAAAGGTATTGAAATGTCCAAAGGGCTTGTTGTGCAGCGCTAACTCTGATCTTAAGTGCCATATATGAGGAAAACAAAAGTGAAACTTAGTGTGTGCAATTCCACATATTATTTGTTTAGCACTTTTCAAGACACTCAGAGATGTGTCAAATCAAGCAGAAGTTGCTTTTTCTGCCACACGTTATTTTTTGTTGCAATTATTCGAGTACAACCTCATGCATTACTTACATGCATTATTACGGGTTTATGGGCCACACCGCAAAAGTTACCGTGAGGGAATATGTTTCACCAACAGCCCTACAGTAGCAGGTTCTTCACATTTGATCTGTGTTTTGAGCTCTTACAGCAGAAAATGTAAATACTCAACATTGACACTCACTGCCAAATTCCATATGCTGAAATGTCATCTGCACAACCTCTGTAGGAAAAGCAATATCTCGTAGTAATGAAACTATATTTTGAAAGTTAGTATTAAATTGGGATTTCCGACCCGCCCCTAACAGCACTGGTGGAAGGAGTGGAACATCACTTCTGTTACCTCTAGAACTTTGCACACACACAGCTAACCATGCCGTTGTGATTGATGTACTCTCATTGAAAAGATTCATGACAGCGCCACGCCTCTCAATCACCACTGACATAGAGCTCCTTCATTTAGGCAGAGGGAGCGAAATGGGTTAAAACAAGCATAAAAACAGAAATGAAACACACTGTATATTTATAGATATTTATAAAAAGCATATCAGGTGTCGCTACAAAGGGCCATGGTCTGGAGTTTCACAGTCTTTCAGCTGTACTGACTGGCGAGTCCACCCTGTAACTTTAGATGTTTTTGTATTTTGTTGTTTTTTGTGTGTACTGGATGTGACACCCTAAATGCCCTTCCTAAATCTGCCTGTCTTGCCTCAGTAAGTCAGCAATTTGAACCGTCGATATCTTCTCTTCAAATAACCACTACTTCCACAAAAATGGATCGTTGTTTTTTAGTCCATTGAATCAACTCTAAACTTTTGCCATTAAAAATTTGACTTACACAGTCATTAGATTAGCCAACTTTTAATGTTCTAATGACGGTCATCATTTTCAATGGATCTTCCTATTTTTAAGATGTGATTGTTACGTGATCGTCCAAATGCACCTTAATTATGTGAAAATGATGCAAGAAACAGCACTTTGGCTAAAGGTGGTGCCGAGTCGCTTATAAATGTCTCCATTAGTGCTAAAACATACTTTTTACTTTAGAAGCTTCCTGAAGCAGTGTTATCTGTGAGCATTACTTCTAGTGTTTCTGTTAGACACACATTTCAGTTTTATAGCCAACTGAATATATGAGTTTATAATATATAATATATAAGTGAAAGGTTAAAAATGACCAATGTAGGACTAGAGTATCAGCCTTATGGTGTTGTTTTAAAGAGGACATATCATGCACTTGATAACTTTGTTATAACATAGAGCTTGAATGTTATAAGTTCCCTCATCAAAAACATACCTTGATTATAGCGTTGAAATATGGATCTGGATTTTCAAGTGTATATATATGTTCTGGGTTAGCACTTGATTAGACCTACTTTGGTTTTGGGGTTAGTCCGAGTTCAGCACTTTTCAGTTACAAAGCCATTCAAGGCCAACGTAATACATTGATATGTCCACTTTAAAGATAAGTCAATATACAGTCGAATTAGGCACAAATATGAAATGTTTTGATGTAGGTCAAATATTTTTACCAATGTATCTACTGTTGAGATTAGCTCATTGTAACCTATGTTCTAGGGCAGGCATGTCCAAACTACGGCCTGGGGGCCAAATGCGGCCCTCAGACCAATTGTACCAATTGTACCAATTGTCCCAGTTGTACATTTTACTGTAAAATTGGAACAATTCAAGCATTTGGATGTTATACCAACCTAATGTTAATGTTCCAAGCGTTATTAAAGGTGTGGAGGCTCATCAAAACTATGTCAAATGCAAAATTTCAAATGATTCACTTTATTGTTGGGTTGTCTGTGGCCCTCTGCTCCATATAAGTTTCAAAATTTAAAATGTTGTCGCACTAAGCATTTCATTCAGCATTCAAATTCTCATACTACAACCTCAACTTCAAATCAAAGGGTAGAAAAATAAACAAGTTGGCCCACTTTGTTGAATATGGTAGAAGTTATCCAAAATTTTCAAAAGTATATAATTGCACCACAAAGCTGTTTCTGGTGTCTGGTACACTAACTAAAAACATTAGGGTTCCAAAATATTATATTGGAATTGTACTACTTTGGTCTAATTCACCAAAACAGACTTCCCAAGCCACCTGTTCCTTCTCCAGATTTCTGCTCCCAAAACCCAAACCCATGTGGCATTTCACTGTGTATGCTAGTTAGTGTATAGTTATGTACGTAATCCTTCTGTTAGCTAACCTCCAGTTACCCTCCGCTCCTTCCCGGACCAGCTGTCAGCCCACACACAAGACCACAATTAAACAATGGCAGTGACAATCTCCATTCTGTGCACAGTTTATGAAGCGGACACAGTTCAATAAGCCCTGCAATGTCCATCCCCATTCTCACGTGTCCGTTTCCGAGCCCTATGAAGAATTGTATGGGAAATATAAGGTAGTTCTTTGATTGGCAGATGAGCTGTTTAGTTGGTCTCCTGTCCCACAATCCTTCCCATGGTTGTTCTTTTATATTGCTTCATAAAAACCTGTCCGTCTTTATCAGCAGTCGGCGGTTTTATTAGCTATGTGTTGCCGCAATGTAATGTTGTCATTACCGGGTGGATATTAGCAGTGTCAGACAATCTAATATCACATGCGGAAACAGACACAAACTTTCCCGTATGCTTTTTTGCTGATGACGCCTTACGAACCATGTACTCCAGTGGATTCTGTGAACTTCTTGGTTTGTAAAACGAGGAGCACTCACATGTGACAATCACTCAGCGGCACCGACAAGCCTTCGACACGACGACACAAAAAGACCTGCCTGATGAAGGTGGTTTCCTTCATCCGTAGGGATTCTGGTACCACATGCATTCTTTCGCAAAACTTCGTCCCAAAATGTCTCACACTGTCACCTCCGTTTTACTGTTGGTGACATAGTATGGTTGGGTGGGGAGGAAGTGTTGACTCCGGCTCTGCCCTCTTGTCCCATGAAGCTGGTTGGGCTCCAGGATGGTGCACTGCGGCCTCTTGTGCCCGTAAGCCTTCCTCCGCCCAACTGTCTCCGTACCGTCCCAACCTTTAATCCCAAGTCCCATGGAGTGCGACGCTGATATCGTGTTGGAATTGTACGCAAACGGGCGACCCATGGTAGCTGTGCTCATCGGAACCTCGCTTGCCCTGGACATGCCCATAGAGGCACTTCCTGGCATGGTCCCCGACATATGCACCAAGGACGCGCCACCCATTCCCGGCGGCTTGCTACTGAGGCTGTGAGGGTAGTTGTGTGAGCTGTGAGCTGGGTGCGTGTGGATACTTTTCAGTTTCTGACCATTCGCCCTTAGTCCAGTTGATTCAGCTCCCCGGGACATGTGGCGCTCCGTCGGGAGGGTGGTGTAGGTTGCCACGGGTTCAGGGGTCAGCGGTCCAAGGGAGGTCATGGGGGTCAGAGAGGTCATGTGCGACAAGGAGGTCATTGGCGTCATCGAAGTCATGTGTGTCATAGATGTCATGGATGTCATTGGTGTCATGGATGTCATTGGTGTCATGGAAGTCATGGGCGTCATAGAAGTCATGGGCATCATCTGGGCCATGGAGGGGTTCATCTGGGAGGAGCTCATGGGGTTAGAGGTCATGGGAGGGGTCATGTTGCTCATGGCTGGTCGAGAGTTGCCCATAGGCTGCAAGGGTAGGCCTCCCTTGGACGGCAGCTCCACCATCAGTCGGCGCTTGTTGTAGAGTTCTCCATTGTACTTTGCGGCTGAGAAACAGAAAAAAACAAATAGTTAATAAAGTACATCCTTCATTAAGGTTCTAAAAAATGCCTATTTGGGTTTAACTGAATGCCTTCTTCGGTTGCACAAGTTCTGTCACTATATAGAGAATGTGTAGAACATTGTTTTCTTTTCTTTTTAAAAATGCCTTTATTTACACATACAAAACAGTAACAATAGCAATAAAACAAAAAGAACATGCGTAGGCGTGTGTGTGCGGCGCGTGTGTGTGCAAGTAAGCTTAATAATATGTTATATTATTAATATTACCATTATTACGTCAGCATATATTGTCATATTGTTAGATAGCAATCGTTATACATCACTACGCATTGTGTAAAACAGTTTTGTTTTCTTATTCTATATTTATTTACATTCCCTTCAATTAATTGAGACAGGAGTATAATTTCTGCTCTTTATTTTTAGCAAATTATAAAGGCTGCAATTTTTTACGTATCATAATTTTAACTAAATATCCTGATTATTCAGCATGAAAACTTCTTACATTGCGGTTTTGATCTGTTCAAATATGTTCTGAAATGGGATTATTTTATTAGTTTGTCAGTTCATAGGCCTATTTCAATCATTTTGTCAATTCAAGACTTAATACTGTATGTACACTTTGAACAGAATTCTAGCATTAAAACATGTACGTAAATGTAATCATCATCATGTATCATAAAACCTCCTTGGTGTGTAATTGAACTTTTTTCAGATACACTTTCAACAGCATATGTTAGGACGTAAATATATTTTACTACGACTATTTAACCATTCACTCCCGACATTTCCTGGGGGTCTTTTAGCACTTTATGAGTCATTTTGAGTAAATGATGTTAAGCTGATGTAATTAGATAATACGCGATGAGAAATGAGTCATGAAAAGTACACCCTGTGCCCACATTAACTGCTTAAAAAAAAATGAACAGATTTTCATTCAGAGTGACCAGTGTGTATCCGCCCGCTTTGGAGACCTCCCTGCTCCTGGAGGAGTCACTTCAAACAGTCACCCGCATGGAGCTCGCCTCCTCCTTCCCTTTGCAGCTAAAATAAAAATCATATCCCTAAGTCTCAGTAACATAAACCCAGCGTGTGATGTGAGGCTGTGGAGAAGATTTCATTTTTCTTGTTTGCTCGGCGGCAGACCAAGGTCACAATCAAGCAGCTCAAAGTGGCACTGCTGTGAATCCTGAGACTCTTATTTTTGCATGGACAGAACGGTCTCATTGATGATGTCACAAGATTTGTATTTGTAATAGGAAAATAACACAGAAAGTCCTTTAAAATCTCCTGAACCAATACTTGACAGTGAACATGATCTCTGTTTTCAGTGACTATTTTATTGCAGTTGCATTGCCTTGGCATGTTTGACTGTAGAATGTCAATGGTGTGAATGTCAAAAACACATTTTAATCCTGATCATATAATTGCATACAATGTTTGCCTTTACAATGACAACATAAGCTTTGTAACAACATTGCAGAAGGTGACATATTATTTGTGTGAGCTTCTAACCATGTTAAACACTGTTTGCTAATCTTTAGCATAAACAAAGTTGTAGTTCCACTGATTCATGCATGTTTGAGTAATTCTGTATTGGGCTGGATTGGAGGCTTGAGTGATCAGAATATCTGAACGGAGATATCAATCTAGAAAGGCTCTTACTGAAAGTGATGGAAAAAGTGGCACGGCATGACAACTATTTGAAGCTGATTGGGAAAAGTGTCAAGAGTGGAACAAGCAAAGAAACTTTTGAGAGAGAATCCAGTTGAGAGAAAAGTACAAACATCTTTTCTATCCATAGATCCACAAAGTGCTTCCTGCTGCATGTAAAAAATAAAGATAAAAACAGGCCTCATTTCTATTAAAATAGGTTTAAGTCTGCACCACCATGTTTGCTTTGGTGAGTTTGGGCGCTTCACCTTTCACATTCATTGGTCCAGTATCCCAGTGACGCTCATAATAAAGTAAGTGTAATGAGTTTCTAAAAACAGCAGAAATAGTCACAGGCTGGGGATCCACTGAGCATTTTTGCTTAGGGCACCCAAATGGCTAGCAGCGGCCCTGCAGTATCTGAATCATTGGTGGCCTGGTCCTTAGTGTATGAAACCAAGAGTCACACCTCTTTCACCATTGCTAAGAATCTATAGTATCTGACACAGAGTTGGGCATATTGCAGTCAGCGGGCCACACTTTGCCCCATTAATCATTCGATCTGGCCCATGGGGCTCTACTAGCTATTAGTAAAACTGTATTAAGACTGCTAAGACCTTAGGGCTCCGCAACTGCTGTACGACTGCACTGCTGCAAAATCCGAAATCACTTTAGTGTTGGTTATTGGTAACGGACACAGATCGATCAGTGTGCACCAGCTGTCAGGTCCACGCTCGTTCTCAGCCCTGCACTACACTTTGTCTCTACACCGGCGCATGCCCTCCTCCCCTCTTCTCTTCACCTCCCTAAGAGTGAAACAGACTGCTCTCATTGGAGTTTCCAAACAGACGCCACTGTGTCTCTTTTTCTTCTCACTCGTATCGCATCGCTCTCATCTGCTTCACATGTGCTAAATAGAAGCGCAACCTAAATCTAAACTAACTCCACACTGTGTCCAGTGGAAGACACCCAAATTTGGTCAAAAAAGCCGATAAAGTGGATGTAGTCTGAATGGAGCTGACTGGCTATGTGAGATGAAGTCGCAGCAGGGAACTATCACTGACACTTGGGCTGGGAGTGTGCTGAAGTTTGTAGGCCTAATAATCACTCTAAATCAGAGTGATAATGGTAAAAAAAAAAAAGAAAAAAGAAAAAAAATATACTAATAAAATATACTAATAAAATATAATAATGGGTCCAGAAAGAGTGGTTTTCAAACACTGGGGGAGGAAACAAATTGAGGATACATCATTAGTCCATATAATTCAGCCTGAAAACGGATCTGGCCCTCCACAACATGCCGATATGTCAATGTGGCCCTTAGGGGAAAATAATTGCCCACCCCTGATCTAACACTTGCAGCAGCCTCGCTCCCTGCTTTTTCGCAATTTCCCGTCTCTGCTGTTTGCTTTCACGCCTCACATATATTCTCCACACTGTCAGTCACTGTCAGACGAGCTACAGTCTCTCTTATCGCTGACAAATGTGACCTTTTTTACGTCTGATTCTCAGCCACTGCCATTACTCCTTTAAGCCTTGTTGCCTCCTCGTCCTTGAAGATAAAGTTAACACACTCCAGTCAGTTCGCCATGCCGCTGTAACAATAAATCAGCTTTGATCCTGAAAGAAAAACTAGCTCCACCACCACATGATGAAGGAGGGTGGTTGAGAGAGAGAGGACAGACTGTGTTGCTTGTTATTTGCACATAAAGGTGGACATTTTGCAAACACTGAGACAAATATTGAACTTTTTAGAACCCGAGATAGTCAAAATTATATTGGGTTTAAATGCCAATGAGGCAATCTGTCAGGAGTAGTGGGCGATCGCAGTGCAGCGCCAGTTTGGATCATTTTGTTCCTTTTAAACCCACAACACTGATCTGAAATACCTTAATAATAGAAAAAGGTCCATTGACATCCTGTTCCTCAAAACTACAGAACTGAAGCCCTGCCTAATCATAGTGACATTTCACAGTAACAGGGATGTGATAATAATTATGCATACAGGTAAGTATTTGTAAAAAGTGTATTTATTTATGAAAAGGCAAAGCAAGGCAAGTTTATTTGTACACAAGGATTCACACAACAGGAAAAAATGCATTAAAATCACAAAGACATGACAGTAATCACAAAACCTTAAGTTCTATCCATTCAATTTAATAATTTTGCTGACATGTGTCATACATTTTGTCCGTGCTTAATGATTTATTTGACATTGCCAGCATAACAGATGTCTCCGGGATGGGCACATCGCTTTTAGATTGATTCTTTCCCATGTTTGACCGTCCCTAGACATCACCGCGCGTATGTATCTTTTACGACGTCTATCTTGTCGACGCCTCCACCTTATGTGTGGCCCTTTTGTATCTTTAATGATGGACTCGGTCTCGTCTGCCCCCTTCCTAGATTTAGCTTTCGCTAAACTAATTGTCCAGGACAAAACTCAATCAAAGCTTTTAGTGTTAAAACTCTCTCTTGATCAGTGGGTAGGTGCACTAAGCTCTTCCTGGCCTTAGTGCCGACTGAAAATCTAACCAGCGTGAGAAGATAAAACTCTTGATTTACTCCGAAATCTCTAGCAACTTCTCCTTTCTGCAATTGTCCATATAAACACTCATAATCTCACTTATATAATGATTCAAGTAATAAAAATGTTAGTCAAATAAAACATTATTTACTGATCAATCCGAGCCAACTCAGGTCTTGTTTTCTTGGCTTACAACGTCATCAGAGATACATTAATCACGACTCATGAATCGGAATGAGTCTCTAATGCATATACAATCGCAATGTCTTAGGGTTCATGTCTCCGGGTCCCGTGCTGATGGAAATAAAGTTCTGCATTAGAACTCAGCCTTATGCCTCTTCTTTCCACTCTCTGGCTACTTCAATTTATTCGACAACATATGGTAATAATTGTCATAAAAGTTGATTTCGCATCATATTTGTCCTTTAATGCCATTGCAAAGTTTGACATTTCTTGCCTGAAGTTTTCTACTACACTTTGTGAAACTTTGCGAGCATTTCACTAGAAATAAGAATACACCAATACATGCTGACTCTCCAATACTAAAATAATCAAGAATGGTCTCAGCAATGGTTAGCCTACATGTTTTATCTTTCTACTTATCTATTTATTATACGAAACAGAGAGAGGTGCAGAGATAGCAAGAGCCCCCGAGGGATCAAACTTACTCAAGCGACAGGTGAATCAATCCAGCGCATATATCCCGCAGCGTACGTGAGTGGAACCGCCAAACACCGCTGCCTCACAGTGGTGACTCTCACCGGGGAAAAGGCCAGAGTCCCCGCAGAGACCGGCGCATTTAGGCAACGGGAACAAATCACAGCAGCTCTCCTCAAAGCCCACATCAACAATAACATAAAACCTGTATTAGATTCCTCCAGTGTGTCTGGATGGAGAGCGGGGAGTGACGGCGTCTGGGGTTCACAGCGTCTTGACAGGCTTTAAAGATAAGAAATCATATTGGAGAGTCTGCGACAGTGACAGGATAAAGATGTGACTATTGGCAACTCCCAGATCCTGAGGCAAAGTAATGTCATGAAGCTTTGAAACCGGTGTTGGGGGGTAAAATACATCATCAACCAAATAAAGGCTGACTGACGGCTTTCAAATGTAGAATATTTACAAATTAAGTGTTTTATTGATGATTAATTTTTTGTTCATTTGTCCGCCATCTCAGTCAAAGTTATCTTATCTTACATCATGGAGGTACCCAGGCTCAAATGTACAATACCACAATGTGTTGAAGGTACGTGTTAAAGTCTCTAGATCCCGTTTTATACCTCTTCTTACAACTCTCTGGCTACTTCAATTTATTCACTCACACCTGTGAGGCACTACTAAGACATTTGACAAACAAATTCATGCAGCGCCTGAAAGTGTCTGAAAATGCCATTATAATGACACTGACCAACCCTCAAATGAGCTCATGCAGATACACTTCTGCTGAGAGAAAGCACTGGGCAGAGAGACTCTACAATCATCACTCGAATTTTATGGACTAATTTCACTGTGCTGTGTTGTTGTTTTTTTAATCATGGACCACCTTGTGTCTGAAATAAATATTCTACGACACTCAGCAATCACAGTCCTGGGTGTGTCCTTGCAATAGCAATCCTAGCAAAGAGTGAGGTTTTTTTGTTTTTTTTTGGGTTTTTTTGGCAGTTAAACTCTTCTAGTACATAGACTGCCACCTGCTTATTTCCATAGAGATGTTCTAGCTTTTCCTGGAATGATCCACAGCATGACAATAGATTTTGAATATTGAATAATAGAATTGCGCACACATATATATTATATGTACCGTATTTTTCAGACTTTAACCCGCTACTTTTTTCCCACGCTTTGAACCCTGCGGCCCATACAACTGTGCGTCTCATTTATAGATTTTTACTGGCTAACGGCCACCGGGGTACTCTAGCAAGAAGCGCAAGTGTCTTTTACAGACTGTAAAAGAAGACGTCAGTGGACCGTGTTCTCTTTATTTTAAGCTTCAATATGTTGTGTGTTTTATTACAATACGACTCAAAATCACAGAGAAATTAGTCTATTGAGGAAGTGAATCTAGACGGCTGAACGCTAAAGACATGCGATATACGGCCATCTGCAGTTTAGAACTTGCAGCTTTGAAATGGGACTTGGCTAGACCTGCCCCACGAGTCAAAAGACAACCTGTGCAACACTACCGTGGAACAATCTTTCCGTGTAAATATCTCACGTTATAAGGTAGCACTCACTCGCTAAGTTGAAGCGTTTGTACGTGTTCTCTGTATGTTAAACTTTAAAATGGCGTGTCTATGATTACAATCCAACTCATATTCACTGAGAAATTAGTCTAATTAGTCCCACAGCGCAGTCCCACTGCGGCTTATTGACAGGCACAACTTCTATTTTCTTCGTAAATTTTGTGTGCGCTCTATAGCCTGCTCTATAGCCCGAAAAGTACGGCACTTCTCAATGGAGGACCACAAATATAAAAATGAAATGTTTGGAAAGAATTCTGTTGGAAAAATTGTGGCTGCCAAGTGATCCATCATTACCATGCGTTTTGGGACAGTCCTATTCTTCAGAGATATTGGCCTCAAAACTACGGCCATGGACACAGTAAGTGGATACCATTGGAGCATTCTTAAGGCTGCAGGGAAAAAGGCCATCACAGAAAAATGGATGATACAAACTGAACCAACAATGAAGGACTGAACTGACACAGTAATTAACATTAGAACATGGAGATTACAAGACAAAGTTTGACAAAGTTTGGACAATATGTGCCATATAGAGTCATTTGATGTCTCCTGTGTCATGTTCTGTGTTCTGTGTTTTTGTTTTGTTTATACATTCAAAAACTGAAAACTAACTCAATTGTCACAATTGTCTACTGTTTTGTTTCTCATTCAAGCATTTCTTGCACTTCGCTTAGACATCCTCCTCTGGCTTTTATTGTCTTCACCAACAAGACTAATTGCCAATGCAAAAATATTCAAGCCTGATACAGACAGTTACAGACAGAAAGCTGCTCAACTATTCAAATCCACTAAAAAAACATTTGGCTTGGAAAATAAAAACTGAAATGCAAATCACTGCTTTTGATCACTGATAAAAAATACATGTTTCAAGATCTTCAGACAAAATTTAAAGGCGCATGTTTCCGCCACATCAGACTAATGTAATCTGAAACGTCTTAATTTCGCCGCCCTTCATTTGCATGTAAAGGGAAAACCAAAGATTAAATCAGAGAGATGTGACGATATCATTTGTAATCTATATTATCATCAAAGGTTATATTTAATCAAGTCGTATGCGATTCAAAATTAGATGTGAGAGACGGGAGCGCAGAAAATCAGGTCACAATCCCATGCTATTTTTACAAAGCTGCAGTTTTCATAATCAGAATTCAGTAAGGTTTTCAATAAGCCATGGTTTATTTGCCTTAAATCTCATATAATATCGAACACAGAAAGTATATATATAGCACGGAATGCATTGTTTTCTCACAAAGACGACTTTAAACTGGGGTATTTGACTGTCTTGTCATTTTGCCCGATAAACTCGCTCGGTCACATTTTGGGATGAGATTGGGATTGGCTGCATTGCGGAGTTCATCCTGCTTCACACCACCCTCTGCAAAAAGTCCGCCGCATGCTTGTTTCCATGTAGACGTTATTGCGCCGCCTGGAATGCGCCGCAAAGAATGGCATTAAACTTCTCTATCTCCATGCAGACAAGAGGCGAGCCCACTCACAGCCCCTTCACCAGAATTGCTCCGTAGTGCACCGAAGCTATCACATAATTACAGTTGTATATTTAAGAATGTTGGTACTACTTTAGAATAACTACGCCTCAATACGCCTTAATAAAGCATGAAAAAAGACTTAAGGGGTTAGAAGTGAGGGTGAGTGTAATCATTAATACTAAGCGTGAGGTTGCATCCAAATATCCTCCCTGGTCCCTCACCCCTCTTTCACCACTTAGCCCCACACACTGAGCTCATCTGACTCTTGTGTCTAGGTAGAGTCAGTAAAACTCAAATCGAAATGGTTTCTGTATTAAAATATTGATAAAATCTGACTAGCATACACGTATTCATGGCTACTATTAATCGAATCCATTTTAGTCAACACTGAGCTCAGATTGGATTATTCAGCTGTTTGCTTGAGATGGGAAACTATCTTTTAACAGCTCAAGCTAAAGTAAGCAGCTAACGCAGGCCACTTCACCCTGTCATTGTTTATTTAACAGTGGTTTATAGTCACGGGATGATAGTTCTTTGTTAAAACAGATCATCAATCTGCTTTCATTCATATTTGCATTTGCAAGACCTGTTGCTGTCCGCTGTCCGCAATGCACTGTGTGATAACGCCTTAGAATAAGGATCCTTAGTTACCTATTTATTAGGCGTTAATAAGCTCTAGTTTGTTGTTTTAAAGCACTTAAAGTTACTATAATGTTCAAATGCCATTCACCAAAAAAGTGTGTTTATAAAGCATGTACAAAATGTTTGTAAGAACATAAATAAGCTGTTTTCAATAATAGAGTGATAAATGCAAGTAAATTTAAAAAAATAGGGACAGCACCTTTAATGCTTTATAAATAGCTTATTAAGGAACCTTATTTAAAGTGTTAACCAATGGGGTTTATTTTGTCTAATGACCAGCGCTGGACACTACTTTTCAAGGTGCATTTTGGGAAATTTTGAGTGCACTACTTTTTCACACAATGGTCATTCGGAGAGTGCTAAAAATGGAGTGACAGCTCAATAGTTCCCTTTTTATTGAATAGTGAGGACATTCGGAAGCAGCCTGAATCATCCTTAATGTACTATTTGTACTGTACATCATGAATAAAGTGTTTGTTCATGCTTTATTAAGGCTAATAAACGTGTAGTTATTGTGTTACCGTACCCACGACACCTTTGAAGCAAATGTGAATGAATGTTATCTTAGCTTGTATATTGTGGTTGAAGAATGTTAATTTTATAGCGTTGCAGCGCTAGCAAGCAAACAATTATTCTCAAGTGCTAAGTAAATGTTAAGTACACATAAGGCAGTCTCTTAAACTCGCCTTTGAGAAATACTTTTGATTTTTAGAGCGCATTAGAAGACATCAGTAATTGGACGTTTGTGCGGCGGCGGAGGCGGCCTGCTCCTCCTTTTAGGTCTGCTTCCAGGTCCTTTATTAGCCACCCTGAGCTTTGGAGGAGGCTGGGGTTCAATGGAATGACCTTATAGAGATGCTCGGTGGGACAGTGAAGATGGATATTGATTGACAGGAGTGTGGCTTATCAGCTTGAGCAAGGACCATAGGGAAAGTGGCTGAGGCAATTAAAGAAAAGGGGGCGAGCAGAGAGGGACGGCTGGTATGGAGACAGCCTTTAATTTCTCATGGGGATGGGTTAAAAACAGCATAACAAAAGTTTGAAGTCAAATATAAATCTGCATGTTTACCTTACAACCCTCTCTGTAACTACTACTGTAATGGCATCCAGAACGACGAAGTACAACGAAGTACAGAAGTATGCTCACATTAGTCCTGTGCTCAGGTCTCTGCACTGGCTTCAGGCTCAGAGAGTAGATTTTAAAGCAGCTCTGCTTGTGTATCAGCCATGGCCTAACACCAAAGTACATCTCGGACATGTTAGTGCCATATGAACCATCTCGGACTCTGAGGACCTCAGGGACCGGCCTCCTGCTGGTGCCAAGAGTCAGGACTAAACATGGGGAATCTGCGTTTCAGTTTTATGCAGCTAAAATCTGAAAGTCTTCCTGAAGATGTGAGAAAGGCCTCTACTCTGTTCAAATCTAAGCCAAAAACAGTTTTGCTTCGCTGTGCATATGACTGAAAGGATTTTATTTGCACTCTTCTCTTAAACTGTTTTGTGATTTCTGGTTTAAAAATCCGAACTTTTACGGGAAATAATATCTAAATTCTATAAAAGTAAGTAACAATTTGGACAGCAACTCCACTAATTACATTCAAAATAAATTAGAAGGAGAGGGTCATTTTTTTTTTTACATACAATGAATGGGAAAATATACATCCATCTCAGTGGGGAACCACAAAATCATGTTTGGAGGGAATTCTGTTGGAAAAATGTGGTTCATAACGCCATGTCAAACTGGTCACAGTTCACAAGGAATTCTGACTGTTGGAGAAACTGTGGCAGTTAAGGGGCAACACATTATCATGTGCTCTGGGATTGTCCTGTTGCTCAAAAATGTTAGTTTTTTGACATTATCAAACTTGATTTCAGAATTATGTATTTGGGTCTCAAAACACTGCAATGGACACAATACAAGGTCTGGACTGACATACAGAAGATGGAAAAAGTCACATTCAGACTAAATTTGGACAAATTTACGAGACTGTGATTGTTCTGCGCTACTTGTGTTTCTTTAGGTCTTTTTTGTGTTTTGTGTTCTTTGTGATTGTCCTCGAACAAATATTTTTTTTATTATTAAAAAAAAATAAAAATTGCTACTAAGGCGCGTCACAACACAGGGCAGAAAAAAAGGTGTAATATTAACTAAATAACTGTATGCAGCATTTTAAATATCATCTCTAATCCTTCCAAAATATGCTACCCCTTCTCTTTCACCTCCTCTAACATTTCCATCATTCCTGACCATTAATACCACTGTCGTATGACAGGTATGCAATCTCTTCACCATGGCAAACTCTTTGAATATCACTTGTGGAATGGAAATATGTCAGTCAAGTGTGCAGCCGGGAGAAATAGGCCTCCGGACCGTACTTCAATTACAGCTATATGCGATCAGATACCGGGCGCTGGAAAGTAGAAGATCCATATTATCCCTGCAGTGATTCTCCAACGAGGTAAAAAACTACCTGCGATGGAGGTGTAGAAGAGGATTGCGAATGATAAAATGTATAGAGGTAAAGAAATGGTGAGGAAAAGGGTTTGGGGGAGAGGAGAGCGAGGGGATGAAAAGGCAAAAAGGTGTAGAAGAAAGGAAAATGGCATAAAAGATGAAGGATTGAGGTGGGAAGTGTTTGGTCGATAGGACTTTTTAAAAATGTCCACAAAGACGTGAGAGTGGCCTGAGAACTTGGCAGCTAAAAGGTTGAAGTAGTTTCTTTTATGAGCTTGGAGCCAATTCAAGTCGCACTGAAAATGTTCTTTTATCGTCAATAGGAGTAGTGCAAAATAAAGCCATAAGGTAACTTCACAGTAGCTAACATGACTTGGCTGCATTTTCTAAAGCTTTTGGTCGATCTTTAAATAGTACAGAGTAGAATATCCTTGCAAGTGCTGCAAAAATCCACTTCAATCCAGATGCATTCAACATGTTGGAATACATACAGTATATATCAAAGTTCTCTAACACAAGCCAAACCTTTATATAAACATGACATTTTGGTGGTTTCATTAGGACTGACACAATTTAATCGATTAATCGGCAACAAATCAATAATTTAGATAATCGTCCACTAATTTAGATGAAGATAAGTTTGTTATCTTAATGATAATGAGATAATGAGAATGACTCTTGGATGAGAGTCGAAGCGTATCGTTTTTTCTAAAACGGAGTCGAGATGACTACAACTGAATCTTTTTCTACTTTGTTATCTTAAGTTCGGGAGCAGGACCACACCCCTTTCTCGCCCCTTCCTGCGGCTACACTATTTGAGCATCCAGGGTCACACACATCAGCGTTTGTGACATGTATTTCTGATTTTTTTTAAAAAAGTATTTTGGCTGGATTCAAATTTAGTAAAAAAATCGGAAGTTTAAGAGCCTTTACGCAATCAAAACATCGCTATAGATTTATTAATACGTAAAATTATTGTTCAAAACCATCAAATGCATAGAAAAAAAACTTTTGTTTTTGTACATACAAAAACCCCTAATAAAACTGTACATTATCAAACACAGTACAAAAATATAAGTGATTTTTTTTTACATAAGAACATTTCTCATTTCTTGGCATGACATGAATAGCTAAACAAAACAATTGCACGTTCTTCAATTACTTTTTGATCCTGAATCAGACAAACATGACAACCCAAAATGACTGAAAAATCCCCTTTGAAGTCTGTGTTTGTATGACTTATATAACACTTTCCACAAGTCCCTTTGATCCCCAAACTTATCAAGACATCAAACATTAGAACGTGTTTTAGTGTCACTTTGTAATAATTACACCTTAATAAAGCGTGGTTACCTTATCACAACCATACTTTATTAAGAGACTCGCTAATTAATAATGAATACATGATGTATTTAGTACAATTCAAAAATGGAGTAACTAATTAGTGAGGGAATACATTTAGATCCAAAGCCTGAATTATTCTTAATAAATGTGTTGTTAATAATTAATTAAGGCTATTAAAAGAGTTAGGAAATGTTTTTTGTCATGTTTTGTCACAAACATTTCAAAACACTTTGAAAAGCCCCCCCACATAACACAACTGAAACCAAAATGTTTCATCACAATGTTTCATGTGTTAATTCTAATATTATATGTGTACTCACAAGCAATCACATTTAGAAGTAGTAATACATTTGGCAAGGCGAGTTTATTTGTTGACCACAATTTGTAAATAAAGTAATTCAAATTGCTATACATAACAAGAAGATGCATTCAAATTTCATTACAAAAAAGTATAATTATTATAAAGTTTACTTAATATTTATTTACTAAGTGAGGGCACATACAATCCTTTTCAGGAAGACTGTTTCACAATTTAGCTGCGTGAAATTAAAACGCTGAATCCCCATATTTAGTCCTGACTCTGGCACTAGCAAGAGGCTTGTCCCTGAGGTCCTCATGGTACGAGGCGGTTCACATTGTACACAGATGGACTTTGGTGCTCGGCCATGGAGAGACTTGTATACAAGCAAAGCTGCTTTAAAGTCTATTCTCTGAGCCACAGGGAGCCAGTGCAGAGACCTGAGCACAGGACTAATGTGATCGTACTTCCTGGTTCTGGTCAGGACCCGAGCAGAGGCATTCTGGATGTACTGCAGATGTACAGCTTGTTTGGAAATGAGCATGCCGTTACAGTAGTCTAATCTACTGGGTACAAATGTATTGATTAGTCTCTCCAAGTCTGGTTTAGACTTTTGATTTTGGCAATGTTTTTAGATGGTTTGATAATGTGTTCTACTACACAGTCTTGAATTATCCTTCCTCTTCCATTTCCACCACTATATTATTCACAGCTCCCCTGAGCATCCATCTGTTGGTTTAATGTCTGCGAGATGAAAGAAATCTGTAGCCCTAACATCATGGAAATAATGCCTTCCAGTCGTGAACATTGCAATTTTAAAGACCTTTTCATCCTTTTGCTCAAATTTCGAATTGTGGTTCCTGTCAGTTGAGGGATTGTCTGCTTGTGACGCGTCTGGTTTTGGAGTATCGCTGCTAATTCTTGAGTGCCTTTGTTGTCTTATCCTCTGGGATTGACATAAATATGCCTCCTGCTTTTTGTGCAATCAAAGGCAGCTTAAAATACCATATTGTCTGGCATCTATATTTGGCCGTTTATTTGGGTATTACCAAAATACACTAAACAATATAGATGCAGAGGTCCGCGGCTTTTGAATGACAGCGCCAATCAGTTGTAGGCGTTTCTCATTTATATGCAAATGTTTTGGTGGCTTTTAGCTTTAAAAATTAGAGAAAAGTCCACTTATCATTCATGCAATTCTGGGATCTTAAAATTCCTCCGGTGGTTATATAAACTGATATTGTGGTTACACAACAGAAGAAAATAACCAGCCGTATGCTTCCAGGGCACAAAGCAGTATTCTGCATAAACAAGCATGATAATCTATTATAGTCGGGTCTGGGTGATGAGTCAGGCCACTGAATGCTGCGGAATATATGGAAAAAAAAATATTTTGAAATAGAGGAAGTCTAGGGTGTGATGTGGTGTCCAAAATCAATTTCCAAGCGTGCTACTGTATACTTTGCTACCAACATGTTTGCTTAGAAATGTTGTTTTAGATTAAGCAAACAATAATTTAGCAATATACAAAATAGGTTGATTTGAGCTAATTCAAAAAACTGAGGGTTAATGAGCAGTTTGAGAGCATTAGCTACGGTCTTTCATTAGCATATAGCAGCTGTTGACCGATTTGAGATTGGGAAAACTAGTTTAATCTGAAGTAAATGCCATCAGGGCATCGATACAGAATGAATTTAGTGAAGCAGACGGTGTGCCAAATGCAGATAGTTTGCAAAAAAAGCCCTGTCCATTTGAAGCACACTCTCTCAAATTCAGCAGACTTTTTTATAATACTTATTAATTGATTGGAAATCTTGATGGACTGATTGTTTTTTTTTCATGTGATGGTAATTTTCAATATGGGGGACAAAAATGTTAAAAGTGCACTATTTCACTTTTTTGTGGAGGATCTGCCTTCTGCTTGTTTTTATTTTTTATGAAATGGTGCTTTGCTTGGAATGTTATGGTATTGGATGGTATCTAGCTTGTATTTATTCAATTACAGCTTTTTATTGCAAAACCCCCCAAAACAACAACTTGAAATCACAAAAAAAAAAACTAAAACTGAGTACCGAGTCGCCTCTCCACAGATCAGGGGTCACATTTATAAAACCTTATGTGGAATTCTTTCTAAAAATGTAAAAAACACAAACTTCCCCAAAAATGTCCTGCTATTCTACGATCTGTCAGCTTTCAGTTCTGTCGCTGAGCAACATGGAGTTTCAGCAGCTTCCAAAGATTTTCTATTGGATTTCGGTCTGGAGACTGGCTACGCCACTCCAGAACCTTGATTTGCTTCGTACGGAGCCACTCCTTGGTTAGCTTGTGCTTTGGCCATTGTCGTGCTGGAAGACCAAGCCACGACCCATCTTCAATGTTTGAGGAGGAGGTTGTGCCAAAATATGCAATACATGGCCCTTCATTCTCTCCTCAATACAGTGCAGTCGTCCTGCCCTCGTGCAGAAAAGCACCCCCAAAGCATGATGTGTCAGCCATCATGCTTCACAGTAGGGATGGTGTTCTTGGGATTGTACTCATCCTTCTTCTTCCTCCAAACACGACGAGTGGAGTTTATACCAAAAAGTACTATTTTGGTCTCATTATTACCACATTACTCTTTCCCATTACTTCTCTGGATCATCCAGATGGTCATTGGCAAACTGCTATGGGCTTGGACATGTGCTGACTTAATCAGGGGAACCTTCCGTGCGATGCATGATTTTGAACCATGACGGTGTAGTGTATTACTGATAGTAACCTTTGAAATTGTGGTTCCAGCTCTCTGCAGGTCCAGCTCCACCCGTAATTCTGGGCTGATTCCTCATCTTTCTTATCATCATTGAAATCTAGTCCTAGTTTGAGGGAGATTGACAGTCATCTTAGCCTCTTCCATGTTCTAACAATTGCTCCGACAGTTGATCTTGTTTCACCAAGCTGCTTGCCAATTGCCCCATAGCCGTTTCCAGCCTTGTGGAGGTCTACAATTTTGTTTCTTGCCCATGGTAGTAGTTGGAATCTGACTGATTGTGGGGTGGACAGGTGTCTTTATGCAGTTAACGAGCCCAAACAGGTGCTACTAATTTAGATTAATAATAACAGGTTTCTGAGAGCCAGAATTCTTGCAGATTGGCAGGTGTTCAAATACTTATTTGCAGCAATAATATACAAATAAATTATTTAAAATCATACAATGTGATTTGCAGATTTTTCTTTTTAGATTCTGTCTCTCACAGTTGAAATGCACCTAAGATGAAAACTTAAGACCCCTCCATAATTTCTATGTGGGAGAACTTTCAAATTTGCAGGGTGTTCAAATGCTTATTTTCCTCACTGCAGCCAGAATTAAGTGGAAAAATATGAAATAAAATGCGGAAGACCTCCAGACCTATTTCTATTTTGTGCTGTAAAACTACTCGACATGCAGCAGAGGCCTTGACAAACAAGCGGTAAGGCATATTTTTCTGATAAAGGCCAGACAAATGGCATCTTGTAAATGTTTGCACAGAAATCTTTGAGGATAATATCTGCCTGGACTGAATGCCAAATGAGGCGTGGGGCAGGGCACCTGTCCAGCATAAACAAGCCGACACTGAAATATTCACCAGTCAATCTCCGCTGAGTTATGAAATAGTGATGTGCCAGAAACACACGAGGCTCATTCAAATAGATGCAGCCCAGCTCATTCACACCGATGGCTGAATTAAGCTGCCAAACAGCTTGATAGGCAAGCTGTTTGGCCGTCCAGTGCGAATAGTAGGGTAGCGAAATCAATAACATCTGTCAAAGCTGCTAGAGCTATAGTCATATTGGTATCACTGGCTGAATATACTGGGATAGCAATTAATTAATTAATCGAATGAATAGTACCAACTATGCAGACAAAAGGAACTGCTTTCAACATTTAAATAAAATAAAGGATCCAAGTGTAGTTGTTTTGTTGATTATCACTTAATTCAGCCCCATAAAATTAATATTATAAAATGTAAATTGAAAGTTATTTTTCTATTGTTGTGCAGCGCTTAACTCAATTGTTTGTTAACGGTAGGGGAAGATAAAGAACACTCACCCCACAACTCCCGACAAATCCTCAGAAACATCTTATGTAGGAGAGAAAGTTAATCAGCTCAACTGTGTGTAATCAGTGATAAATGGGATCATAACCTGCAGTGTTCCTGTTGTTTATCTGGTTTTCTATTAAATATTTAGCTCTTTTACATTTTAGTTGTGTTTTGAGTTCTTACAGGAGATTTTTGATTATTATTCACCATTGACACAGTTTTGCCACTGCTAAAATTTTGAATGTTCTGATGTCATCTGCATAACCTCTACTGATGACATAGAGAGGGATTACACCGCTAGAAAACCAAATTCCACACATATTGGAATTCCATCGGAGTCGAGTGAGAATCTTCTGGCAGTTTAAACATTAATTAAGCAAAATAAAGGTTGTCGTACATATGTTTTATCGATCAAATCTTAACTGTTCCTTGCTTATGTATAGTTTCTAGGGAACAGTTCTGTCACATGCCCTTGTCCAACAAGGAAGTAACCCTAGCCCCTAATCTTATTAAATATAATATCTTTTTGTGGAAAATGAGTAGTTACCACATTAACTCACAAACATGTATCATTTAACAGATTAAGATTTTGTACGTAGAGCCATTCCAATGTCACTTGCACCAAATTGGGCAAATATTATAAAAGCCTTGGATCAGTTGTACTTCTTATCTAATCATTTTACAGTTATACACTACACAATACTTTCTTTACTCATATATTTGACCAATTTAAAACATGGAGATTAAAAGATACTTAACTAACTTTGTGATGCCAAAATCTAGCTCTGCAGTCCGGCACACCTGTCTGCTGTTTGGATAGTCCTTTGCAGCCCAGTGTCTACCCTTTATTTTTGCATTATCAAGTATCGTATAGACCCTTCCCTTGTATTCTATAGGCTGGTACTGTTCCGTTCGTTAATTGTAATGCATTTTCAATGTTTGGAGTTAGCGCTAGCCTCCAGACATTGCAAACTATGAAAATCCAGGGCTGTTTTGGTGATCTCAACCGCATGAAAGCAACACCAAGAGTCTTGTTAGAAAACATCACCACGTGTAACAATGTTTAGATTATTGACGTAGCGATTAGCGCCAAAATTAGCATTAATGTAATCGACCATGAAATGAAGCTGTAAACCACAACCCTTTATCTGCAATGTCTACAAACGACAAAAATACCGATTTATTTTTGCCTCCTTAAAATGAATGGGATAGACGGTTTACAATAGTATCAGGCTGTATGCGCAACTATTCAAAAAACATCAGTCCTGGAAAGATCTATTTAAATATGTATATGTATAGAATCGATCCCATTTTGTAGTGTGAATTGTACTCTATTCTGCTGTAGTATTCATAGTAATGGGACTTGACCGGCACTCACCCACGGCCTTCAGCGAGGCGTACTTGTTGAGGTCCTTGTTGGGCTGTTGCTGCTGCTCGTAGACGTGTGCCAGCTGTCCCAGGGCGGGGTACGGGTGCTGCGGCTGGCCCATGCTCAGGCCCCCTCCCACGCTGTTGTTGACCTGGCCTCCCTCTGTGGGCACAAGAAGACACACACAACAAGCACGTTACAGCCAGGTGCGGGAAGAGCGGCGCAACTGTGTAGGAACATGCCTCAGTGCAAACCACTTCTCAGAACTCATTACCATTATCGACACAAAGGCCATGCAAGCAGGTGTTTTAAAAATACATTTGTGCACTCTGCTTGACAACTCAATTACGAGGTATAGTTCTTGTATTGGACAGTGAATTTGTAGTGAATAGGAATTGAAATTGGAAGTCTGTCTGAATCCAAGCAGTGAATACTCAAAAGATTGCTTCTAAAGTTACAGTAAATACCGTTGTCCCAAAAAAGGGCTGTCACAATTTAAACGTTTAGTATCACGACTATTATGTGAGCAAACATCACAAATATTACATAAGAAATATGATTATTACATAAAAACACAAACGTGAAATCCTTTATTTTCTTTCATTCTATAACATTACTGTTTCAATAATATGTGACCGGCTTTATAAATAACACTTTCTGAATGCAAAAGCCACATAAAATGGAATTCGGAAAACAAACTGAATTAAAAATACTTAATTTTGCTTTTAAATTAGGCACGATTATTAGTTTTTTGTTCTTATAATCATACTGTGACCTGAATAATCACAATCAACCAAATACATTTGACAGCCCTAATCTCAAACCAATAAAAATGTATTGATAACGATGGAAACATTGATTATCAACAGCATCACAAATCCACAATAGCATCACATTAATTAAAGAAACAATACATTATCAATTTAAACAGGGATATTACCCTTTCAATTCGACTGATACGTTTAATTCCATACTGTGGAACAATCCGGGAAAAGGAACTTTATATCACATGAGACAAGCACGAGACAAAGCTCCCGCTCTAAATGCTTCATTAAATTGGACATGAACAGTGTAAAATTAAATCAATGAAGCCATTAGGCAATGTGAACACGATTTGAAAGTAGACTGATTCCAGCGATCACGTATGCACTTAAAAACTACATCAAAGAATTCAGGATTTATTACCTGTGACCAATAATCCAAAATTCAAACGGAGTGATTTCTGAGGCTCAGAGCAAGATGAATGAAACAAGCTAGAATGAAGCTAAATGATGAAGCTTTCCATATTTCTGATGAAGGGACAAGAATATATTGAAAAAAACCATCAGTTTTGCGTGATATGTGCCTTTATGTGAAACATGTAAAGAAAGTTAAAGTAAACTTTTTTTTGTAAGTAATCATATTCAGAGGCTTTTCCAGGACATGGTCAGTTAACCTTCAATTCAGAAGATTAAGCTGCTTTCACCATGTCTAATTAAGGAGCATTACCACCCACTTCAAAACTCTATTAGGCATCACAAAGACCTTACATAAATAGTGTCGTCTTCACCCTTGAGAGGGACAGTTGCACTGACATTTCACATTCTCATAGTTTGCAGAATCGTCGCCCCAAAATGGCAGCCGTTTTCCCTCCCGATTACACCACTGCTGGACTATTGCCATGACTTGCAGCTGCCGCCTATTATAGCGCGTCATTTTGCTTAATACACATTTGGTCACACTCCAGAGGTCATTCAGAATACGCACTCTACATCTGCTATCAATTACATAATCTTATACACACGACTTTCACCACATTGATTTAGTTTAGGCTTGCACCTGAGGAAAGGTACAGCCTCTTTATCGACTTTGGTATTAAGCTTGTCTTCGCCAATCCTATAGTTTCGAGAACTGTGGGAAAAATCTGACTATAAATGGAGTGTTTGACAAGACAATGCCTGGATTCATTCCCTAGTTGAATGAATTGGATAACTTGTCACAACGAGGTCGTCAAGCTATTGCATTATCCTTGCGATGAGGCACTCCACTACAAGCAGTCTGATCCCCTCCGAGTGTTCTTATTTCTTCTCAGTGGATAAACTTATAGCCACCCGTCATTGTCTGTCGGAAAGTGTTAGCTCTGTGATTAACTGGTGACTATTCAAGGCCACATACTCAAAGCAAAGGGAAAGTAACTGCAATGCTGAGAAATGTTAAATGTGAGGCTGTTTATCGAATTTCATAATCAAAGTTATGTGAGTTATTTAACAAGAAGTGGCCATGAAGAGAGTCACGCCGAGACACGTGAGGCTCATGATCAAAACAAACTCATGTGTGAGATCGATGACGGGACATGAAAGTAACAAGAGCAGGTCAAAGACTGATTCAAATATAGTTACTGATAATCACATAAAAATATATGACCATTTCCAGCGATTACTTACAGAAATTACAATGTTTTAAAGCTAAATTGAACCAAACATTAAAAATAATGCTTAAGCTGGCTTTTAAGGGAAAGGTGGTCTATATTAAGCCAGTATTAAGCTGCACAGGTCACAGGTCACATACTCATCTGTCCTCCTGACGCGCCCCTAGCTAGATGATAAGGAACACTAGATTCTCTTATCTGAAATGTGCAAATGTCATTTTTCCGGTGGTGGGTCCGCTACATCAGAAATTCCCAACCTTTTTTTGTCTCAGATACCTTCTAACTAAAATATGGTTGATTCTTTAGAGAAATAGACCTCTTATTGTCATATGTAATTTTATATTTTCTAATTTTAATGATATTGATGCCTAAAACCCTCAACCACTGAGCGGCACATAAACACACTTTTAATCATGTGAACAAAGAACATTTTACACTGTAACTTGTATGTTTGTACTTTTAGAGTCTGAAACCAGTCCAAGCACCCCTTAGTTAGTGCTCATGTATACCCAGTACTCCAGTACCCTTACCCCTGGTTGGGAAACACTGCGCTACATGCTTGTCTGCCTGAAGATGTCATTGCTTTGCACTGTGGCTGGCATCAAAGTGATCTATCTAAGATTTGTCCTAGATGTTTGTGATTGATGTTTTTATGGTTAAGAATACTTTTAAAAAAACAGCATTCTTATTGTGAGTGAGCTCGACGCTACACAGATCTGACCTGTAACTTGGCCTGGTGGCTTTGCCTGCTTGTCTCTTTATGGAGATAGGTCAGTTTGATGCCATACCGTGGAACATTCTCGGCGAAGCAATAGCACCTTCAAAGAAATGAGTGACATTTTGAACCTTTAATTTTAGATGAATTTATTAGGGCCGTGTGCACCTAACCGGATGATTAGCCTGCTGCATTTTTTCGGTGGAGAGACATGCTCATAAATATGATTCTATACAAAAGCAATGCTAATCTATCAGACAGTGAGAGTAAATAGGCATCGATCGTTGTATCAATAACTGTCAATGATTACAGGGTTTCTTCTCACAGTGATCGTTCTGCCATTTTTCATAGTGACAATTATAGTTCTGATCACTTTGCCAGGGCACAGCAATTATATACATTTGCCAATTGCTTTGATCATAGATACCAACAAAACAATCACAAACACATTCTGTATTCTTCAATAGATTTTTCCACAAACTTTCTGAAATGTTTTTTTTTTTCGTTTTTTTTTATGGCATCAAAATAAAACCTACCCTTAGCTTTGGCAGTTTCCCAGCCAACATGCTAACTGATTACCCAATGGAACAGCCTTTGCCCAACCTCCCTGCATATTTATGTGACAGTTATGAAACAAAGCCAGTAGCCTTTTTGGATGATGCAAAAACACATCCTTAAAAGTTGTGCTGGAAAAACAGACACTGCCAGGAGCCCCACAGAAAGTGTGTCCGGCAGAACAACTCCAGTGAATTTCTTCCAAGCACTAACGAACGGTTAAATGTAAGTGGGAAGTTGAAGACACTTTCTAGTCTTGTTCTGTGGCTAGACAGATAATTGCAAACCGCTGTTCCTGAAGGCGAAGGTATCCAAGCTAAGTGAAAAAAACACAGCATTTTAAAAGCCCCAGCACTGACACTGTATAATTCGAGGGGTGTGAAAGAAGTAAAGGTGCAAGACAAAGAAATAGAGGGGAAGAGAAGAGCTGTGCAAGGCTTTTGAGGAAAAAGTTATTTGCGCCGGGGACCTGGGAAGAAAGGACAATTTGTACTATTTCTATGCACAGAACAGTCAGTATATTGCTCTTCATAACTTGTCTTTCTTTGCTTTTAAGTTCCCACTAATAATGCATTGACTACTCACTCGTAGCGATATGTTACGATCCAAGTTCGAGCTCCATCCATTGCTGCTCTTTCAAAGATTGTACGCTTGCTTATACTTTATGCACAATTTGCAGAAATGTCTTCAAATCATTATCAGCAGAGGCCTACACCATATCCAGTGCATTGACTTAGGAAAGTCAAATTCTTTTGATGCGGTTTTAGTTTGAGTAGTATAATAACAATCTTAGCCCAGTGTAATGCTGTTATCCAAGTGTATGCTTTTGATTGAGCAAAATGTAGTTAATAGTCTTCCAATCAGACTGAAGAAGCTTAAAATTAAAATGTTTGAATCATGGCAGCCAGATTTTCACATTTCTAATTTGTGATCAGCGAAATATGCAATGACAACCAAATTATTAATTCATTAAAGTCATCTATAAAGGGACATGATATGCTTCTTTATTTAGAATTAAACATTTTAGATTCATACAATGTAACCTGTAATATTAGTCTAAAATGGCTTAATAAAGAAATGGGTCTTTTGATTGTCCTGTTCAAAACTGCAGAACAAAGAAGCCCCCCATTCTTCATATACAGTACATTTCACTATTACTTTTTATTGTTGAGAAAAACGGCTACATGACATTTTCTAACCCTAAATGTATGACACGGAGTCTGAATTTTTTGGAATAGTACGAAGGAGTGGCAGGGATAGGGAAAACAGCAATTTTCTGAGCACTCAGGTCTTGACAATACAGGATTACTCAAACATATTTTTTTCATTACCTTTATTTAACCAGGAAAGTCCCACTTTTTTAAACAGAAAAGTCTCATGGAGATTTAGAATATCTCTTTCAGGGAGTCCCAAAGAGAGGAGCCTATTGTACATGTTTATGTTTATTTCACATGGGGCAGTCACAAGTACAATAGAGGGTAAATGAAATACAATACTTCAGATAATTAGAACGGAACATGCTAAAACACATACAATACACACTCAACATCAAGTGAAGAGAGACATGACAATAGACAATAATAATCACAATCTCAACCAACAAGACAGAGACATCTGTAAGAGATGTTAAAAATAAAAGCCAAAGGTTAGTTCACGTTATTTCACATGTCTTATTGTCAAAGAGCCACTTTTTCACACTTCTACTAAAGCTATGAAATGATGTCATGTTCCTCAGGTCTGTGGGGACCAGAGAGTGTGCACGCGGACTGAAAAAGCAGCCTTTACTTCTACATGTTTTTAGAAGTAAGTGAAGCTGGAGCATCAGGAGGAAATCTACAGACACGGGGAGAACATGCAAACTTCACATAGGAAGCCCCATGCTGCCCGGGTGTTGAACTCAGGACCTTCTAGCTGTGAGGCGAGAATCAATCAAAACATGGTTAAAAGCTCATAACTCAATTTAACTTAATATGTTGCCTTAATTATACCAAGAAAATATTTTTGGATCCGTATAAAGCACTCCTATTGAACGCCTCCTGTGCCCACTCCTCCTGTGCCCATTCCTTCCCCCACTGACAGTATTGATCTTGCCTCTATTTTCTCCGTGTTCCGTCCCGGCTGTGTTTTGTCAAGCTGCGAGGGGGGGGGGGGGCTGGCTCAAAGGCCTTGCAACCCATCCGGTCTTCACAGTTGAGGTACAGCAAATGATGTTGTTACTGATTAATCGCTTAACCCAGCTTTGACACGGTGAATGACAAGTAATGCAGGGAGAGGAGATAACGAACGCAATGAGTTGGTTGGAAACAGCATGTGTCCATATAGTGAGGCGGTAAGTGGCAGGATTCCCCCGGAGAGTGAGGAATCCTGCTGTGACTACTAAAGGAATGCTGTCAGAGGACAAATCAATGGAGTGCCACAAGGTTGTGAGCTTGGCCCCTTCATGTTTATATGTCAGGGTGAGGGAACTCGATTATTGAAACATACAGCACTTATGTGAACTGAAGACCAATAAATGAGGTGGACAGGATGAAGCAAAATGGCAATATTGTACTTTTTTTTTAGGTATCAGTTACTGGGAATTTAAAACAAATTCTCACAAAATAGTAAGAGAGGTTATTTATAACATAGTTTTAGTTTGGTATGTAGGAATTAAACTTATTGCCACCATGTACAAGTCCGCCTAATGTCACACTTACTCCACTCCTCCATTTCACTAAGTGGGTTATGAATGAAATGTACATGAGCCAATAAGAGAGGGTTTGATGACACAGAGACACAGAGGGAGGGGCAGAGAGTCGCTGCAGCAGAGACATAAGCATGTACTCTTGAAAACTGATTTTGATAGAGTTAAAAAATATATATTTTCTGACTAAATTGCCCTGTCTTTAAACATTTGAACAAAACAGTAAACCAGTGGACAAATGCAATGGCCTTTAGTCTATATTTGCCTGCGCTTAACCTTGGCTTAATCCTCTCTAAACTATTTCCTATGTTTCTTACACACGATGTGCGCTGTACATGCGCGCAGACTGTTGAGCACGTCGGGATGAAACACCGGGTGTGTGTGCGGGTGGGGGACAGCAGAGACGTGACGTGGTACGGGCAGAAGGGCAGAGGAATCACAGGACTTGGCTGTGTGTGTGTGTGGTTGTGTGTTTGTGCAGGTGTGTATGTGTGTGCACACGAGGGAACGGCAGAGCTGCAAAGGGTGTGCAAAGGGGACCTTTGTGTGTGGGGGCAGACGAAGGAGGATTATAACCTATGACATCAGCGTTTTGACAGACACTTTAGACACATTTTATGTCCAGCTTCTCCTTAAATAAAACAAAATGAGCAGCACTTAGTGTGTTAGAGTGCAGGTGCACGCAGACGGTTTTAAAATGACAAAACATTAACCCAAATTGAAAAAATACGGTCGTAATACCCCACACAAGCAGTTGTGATAAATGAATAATAGGCTATTACTTTATATTTCTTGCAAATATAAAGTAAAGGGATTTAAATGCCTTGCTCACCCAACACAAACTTCTGGCTCCCTCTCTCTTCTCTAAGCGCAGATCACCTTCTGCCTCGTCACTGAAAACACAGCCGCACTATCCCACGTCAAGTTGTCGTTTTATAAATCCCAAACTTTATGTGTAACATCAAGTACGTCATGTTTGGATCCTAATTTGTACGTATGCACGAATGAGAATGAATGAGACCCCAGATTTGATTGCATGCTTTTCTGTGTATTTTTAGCAACACCTCAAATTGAATAAATGCAAGAAAGATAAGTTAATAACATACTGTGGAACATTCCAGGCAAAGCAATAACATCTCCATGAAAGGAAGCAGGTGCAGACCTTCCACCAGAAAATTTACGTGGTGCACCTTTTAAGCTCTTTGCTTTGTATTTCTTTTAGGGAGACAACTTCATTTATTTCCAAACAGCTCGAACATCCATTTCATTTAGTTTTGTAACTTTTTGTGTTTTAAACCAATTGTTGCACAACCCCTGGCCAGCATTCATGTCCTAATGTTGTCAGTTGCTGTAATTAACATATGGGACAAATTATAGGCTACTTGCTATCTTGCTATTCCCACAATTGTCAACAGTAAAAGCTGTAGGCTTTCTGTTCTGTATCCCTTTCTGACAGGCTGTTGTTAGACAAAATTATTAGCTAGCAGCTCACAAATTTGCCCAACTCAATCCTGGCTGAATGAAAGAATGTTTGTGACAGGGGTCTCCAACCTTTTCCCTCGAGAGCTACTTTTACAAAACAAAAATGGCAAAGAGCTACTGAAAGAAATTGAGTTGATAAAACTGTGACATCTACATAACTTTAGATGAGCTACAGTTATATACCCATAAAACATGCACTAGTATCCATTTTAGTGCACAAAGTCAAACATGTAAAATGCACTGCACATTTACAATGGTAATAGCATGTGGGGAATCCAAGACCCCTTACCACTAGAGACTTGTGTTGCCAGTTCAAATTAACCTCTTGGAATTTTGAAAAGGATTGAAGAGGTTTCTTGAAAATGCGGAGATGAAAATGGTCTGGACGCCATGAAAACGGGTGAGGTTACAAAAGAGATGCACAAAGAAAGAAGCAATAATGTGCAGTGAAGACACATTAATAAGGACTGTCTGGCCACCACAATGTCCAGAGTTGTCATTTTGGATCAATAAAGTTTCATTACAACATTGTTTAAATGTCTTTTGCACAGAACCTCTCTTTGTTGAACCATTGGGATGCCAGCTGAAGGGGGGCAGCCTGGCAAGCCAAACAAGGCTGTTGAAGCACTGAGCCAAAAGCAGACATCTGGAAACAAACGCTGTTTAAATGTTACTGAGAACAACAGCAGAACGGCGCCAAAACACTGTTCCAATTTAAAAGTCACCCGATATTTAAGGTATTGTACAAAATGAATTCTGAAAAGTTGGGATAATAAATACATAGTCTGAGTAGTAAGATTATAACAATATAACAGCAGATGCAACTGATAACAATAAAAAAATAAAAGCTACCTTGAAATGGGAACAAATATTCACACATTTACCTTTTTGGCCCTGTAGTTCAGACATATTTACTTTCATCAAATTCCAAACTACTGCGTAAAGCAAAGTCACAACAGTTATACATTTGTTGCACTTTACTAAATGCGTTGTTGTGACAGGATCAAATGTAGACTAGTCTCTATTCAACTGAGACAATAACAGCGGTTAGACCACATTGTTTCCTTTGGAAGAACAAACCCTGCAGAATTGATTGCGTTGTTTGCTAGTCTGTCTTAATTGTGTATATTTGCAACCCATTAACCAAAGTGTTGCTGTGTTCTTCGGAGTCACTTTACTGAAAACAAGCCACCGATTGTTAATTCAAGCTGTTCATCACCTGTTTTCTCTTGCTCAGTTTCTAACACAGGCTAAAGACTTTCGGTTGCAGCTGTGATGACAGAGCTACTGTGTTAAATGTCAGAGCAATACACAGTAGGTTAGTTGGTTTCATTCATTCGACTTATTGCAAGAATGTTTATTTTCTGGAAGTCTGAGGTTAGATTTCTTCACAAGATGTCACACTTCCTATCCACAAATATTGCCAAACTCAAGCCTGAATAAGAATTTTAGTTGGAGCGTCATCAGTGAAACCGTCATAAAAGTCTAGACCACCTTGTGCCACTGTACAACTGTAGCCATGTTTCCACTGGTTCACTTTGGAGCAGTCTGAAAATGTCTTCACTGTCTCAATTGAACGGTTTAAGGAGTCAGAAGGAGACCCCCAAAGCGCTCCTAGGCGAACAGGGTTGACCAAGGACCAGTCGAAACATTATTTCAGCAACAGCAATGACAAAACACTTCTTTTCACTTGAGGTGGCAGATACTTCTGCTGCTGCTGAGTTTCCAATTATATTTTCCAGGGGGCAAGATTTTCCGGATTTTTTTTCCGGATCTCTATAAGATCCACAAACAACTCACAGTGGCACAATTCAACAACAGAAATCAACATAGGTAGAAGTAAAAATATAATTACAATATTCCATGAAAAAACAGGACAAAAGCACTAAAACCCAAGTAACGCAAACCCAGTGTTTACCAGAAACCTGACTTGACTAGTGCAAAGCAGACCTGGAACAAGACCAGGTTTAAACTTGGCCGCCTATTGGAGACCCCTGATGTAGTCTCAAAAGGAAAATGACTAATTTAGTGATTGTGGAAGTTATTTTGCACAATAACTATAAATACGGGGCACCAGAGAATTGACTCAATAGATAAATATCAACTTGTAAATCACTGCTTGTTAAGTTTGAAGGGAGAGTACCGGTTTAGGGACTCGTGCAGTAATCTTTTAAATCACAGGAACCAGAATTCTTTTGTGTGGTTTATTTATCAGATCATCAAATCAGCAGTATTTAAGACAGCATTAAAATACCCAACAAGTCAAGTTGATAAGCTATAACACATTCAACTTAAACAGAAGTTAGGATTTGTTCAAACAGGGGTTGTCAACTATATGATAGTAGTAGAAGAGAGGCTATGACAACGATATACGCAATGAGGGAAGTTTGAATTGGGTTTTAAACTTAATTAAGAGCAAGTTAATTGCCAGGAGGAGGAACACGGCTTGTAAAATCTGCCACCCTGCCTTTAAGGCCACGAGCTGAGATCAGCTTACTGTGAGTTGATAAGCTGCTCCATTCTCCAGAATGATGACACCACAGAACCGAGCTGCTTTAGAAAACTCCTTGGTCCGTCCCAGTCGAGTGCCAGCACAAGCCAGATCACATTGTAGTTGTGGAGCGTCTGGAGCGTGGGTTTAACATGCAGAGGCAAGAGAGTCCACTGATGGTGATGAGACCTGGTAATGCAGCTCCAGCTGAAGTTCCACTTACCGGGAGTTGGCGAGAGAGGATGCATAGTTTAGCAGAATTATCTCAACTAAAGAGTAGTCTAAAGTCTACTCTCGGCACCGGCCTTTTAAAATAAATCTTGTTAACGAATCAACACAACATTGAAGGTCGATTAAAAAGGGTAAAAAGGCAGAAAGCTAACAAAAGCTGGATCCTTGAGCCAAATCTAGCTCTAAACATGCTTAAAATTAAAGTTAAACAAGGCCTGGCCATGGCTTTGTATAACGCATGTGTCCGAGCCTAGATAAGTCCACAAAGAGAAGGAAATAAGAGGGGAAAAGAACTGAAAGCGGGGGCTGTTTCCCTGGACAGGGTTCGGTTGCGTTTCAATGTTTGCTTTGTTAGAAACCCCAGTTAAATCAACATTACAGCACATCAGAGCTTAATTTAAGAAAGGAGCATGTTTACAACACAAAATGTTAGTAATCACAGCATAACAGAGAACTTTGACTTTGTAAATGTCATGGAACTGCTCAGCTGTGAGTGAAACACAGCGCTAATACAAATACAGCGATAACAGTAGGCACATGATACACACTGCTTTGAACCCACGAGGTCCAGTTAAGTGAAGACATGTTTGTAGGGTTCGAGATGGTCACAGATGTTTATTCTGTATTGTCTGTCTGACTCGGGGTGATGCTCCACAGAGCCCCCCTTTGTTCTTTAGTCTGCTGACTCCTGATGGCGCCTTGCTGTTTACAGGAGGTCAATAAAAATGACACATGTTCACCAGGCATCACATTTAAGGCAGGAAATGAGTTTGCTGACTGAGCTTAACAAATGGTCTCTGATCCCGACCATCTCTCAGGGTCAACAAGAGTTGAGATGAGGGTCTGCGTGTTGGGACATTCTTCCTAAACTAAATCATAAACCTATCTATCTCCATGGAGGCAAAGTTAAAGGTCAGATAAGTAGGCAGGCGACTAAAACTCCCTTCTCCCGACGACTTTTCCACTTTGCAAGTAGAGAAAATCACAAGTTACGCCTGCTTGACTGGGTTTCAAAGAACTCCTCTAAAGGTCACGTAATTATATTCCTTCAAGCCTTTGATTCCGACCGGCCACTTTTCTTGCTGTGCTAAATTGTCCACCTCCCATTACGACCGTATCACTTCTGGTCCACAGTGTCCTCTCCTGTCCTTCCAAGTGCACAACATGTCTCATCTTCCCCCAAAAATGTGTGTTATTTTCGAAAATGTGTGCCAAGGATTTAGAGCTTTACTTTAAACATGAAAGACAGTGAAAGGACCAGACCCCGCCGGGGCCTTGGAGCGCGGGTGTCAAGGATTACTGTAAGTGTGACTGCGTTCGGGATGATGAGCTTATGACCTGCAGGTAACTGAGAAGCCAACGTCAAAATGTGCGTTCGTGCTACTGCTGCAGAGACAGGAGGGGAAAGTAGGAATGTGTTTGAAAGCTCCACATCCCAGCTGCACCGGGTTGTATTGAAGACTAGAACAATGCTTCTGTCACCATGGAGACCAAACGTTGTCAACACCAGGCCAAGTTACAGGTCAGATCTGTAGAGAGGCACCCTCCCACTCACAGTAAAAATGGGTGCATGTTTTTCAAGGAATTTGGAACACACATAATGAAATTCCAGACAAAGCAACAACATCTTCAATGAGACAAACAGAGTTACACTTTAAGTGACACATATTCTTCAATATTTGTACGGTTATTGAGCTTTAAGCATACTTTTGAGTACCTCTGCTTTGGCATCTCATGGTTTTTTACGGCAAATAATCTGTCTACTACTGAAAACATACATTGCTTTATATCTTCACAAAGGGAAGATCGATACGGATATAAAAAGATTATTATGATGTTAAAAAAAACAACTGGTAAATATGTGTTTTCTGAGTGAGATCTTCCTCAATCTTAGATTATTTTTCTAGACGTTGAGTTATTGTTGGCATGTTTTGGCTGCTGCTGCAAGCCATTTTCAGAACTGTCACTGGCCTTGGTGGTGTCATATATCAGCTGCTGTCCTGAGGCGTGGTCAGCCTGACGGATCTGACAGGTCGCCTTCTGATTTCCATTGCCTCCAGGTCTGGATGAAGGAACCAATTGAAATCACAAATCATTAGAATAACATACCTGGGACACACTACTCCAGAGGCCATCTGGCGACAGGAAGCGTGGTCAGTCTGAGCGACCTGGTCCATCCGGCTGACCACGCCTCAGAACCACCAAGACCGGTGACAGTCCTGAAGATGGCTAACAGTAGCAAGCCAAAGAAATGAATGTTGTTGGCGTAATATGGAGAGGACTAAACAGGATTCATCAAAGAAGGGTGACTGAAGATACATACTCTGGGTTTGTTTTCGATGAGGGAACAATGTTATAACATGGTTAAAAGATTTTATATTTTTAAACTAAAAAAACCTAAAATAGTTTTGGGATTTTTTCATCTTTTTTTTGTATCGCACACAGACAAAAAGCATGAGGGGTACAGTATAGCACTACATCAGTCTAGAATGCAGACACAATGGAGGAATAAGAAAGGAGACGCGTGTTTTGGAGAATCTAGGCCTCTGCTGCTGCTGAACTAACGCCACGTTTGAAATGTGAACGCACATCGACTGTCTGACTCAAGGATTATTCTGGCCTCAATCTGCACATGGGAAAGTCTTTGGCAGGGACCAGACTGCAGCTCCATCATGTTTTAGGATTATACAGAAAATCCAGGATACGAACCCAACTGCACAAATTACATTCAATCTGATCATACGTTGGAGCATGATACAAGTGTAAACATTCTCTCAACCGTTAATCTCTTCATCCACTCATGTACCGTGTAAACATCGTCCTTCGTCATCCTGTTGTTTCAGTCACATGCCGCAGAACTACTCCCTATCGCCATTGTAGCTGCAGAATCATTAGACACCTCTGACTATTGTCCTTCATCACGTCTAGTGTTAATCTCCATTAAATGAAGCATTCACTCATTTAGCGATTACGTTCCGCCGCCATCATCTAATTTATTAAACTGCACATCAACTCTTTTCTGTGTTTTGTTTCTTCTATATTTGATCTAAAGTCTGCAATTGCGATTAAGGTATTCAATTTGTCTTCAGTTCCAAGGCCAAATCTTTTAAACTGGAGTTTTTTTGTTCACTGATGTTATTACGGGTGTTTGAAGTCTTTCATCCAATTTATCTGTGATGTCTGCCTAAGCTATACACTCTCACCGAGTCTAGTGTTGGAAAATAAAAATGCTGCAGTTTCATAATCTCTACATAAAGATACCACGGTGTAGTTAATTATATGGCCCGTATGATAATAAACTTGTACATTTTGCATTTGTTGACTTAAAGATGTTTTACTGATTGAAAAAAAATCAAGCACAATCAATATTTTATCTATTGGATGTTAAACTTCATCCAAACGCAAGATGCAGCCAAGTTAGACTTTCTACTTTTTCCAAATAAGAATTCCGAGATGTTAAGCTATTTCAGGGTGAATTTACATGTCGGAACTCAAAAAATAGAAAACCTCCAGGAACGCAGCAAAGTTTTCTGGCTTGACAAGAAATAAAATGCCTTATTAGCACATGTAGACAGTGCGCAGCGTAATGCATTTACAATAAGCTCTTTGGGGGAAATCACAAAGTACAATGTTAAAGTCAGGTACCTTAGTGTTAAATAAGATCTTTTTGAGTCTGTTTGTTAATGAAAATAATTGTTGTGGGTCAGTTGAAGTGTCCTTTATCTCCCCCTACGTTAATTTGAGTGAAACAACAGCTCCATGGACAAATAATAAGCAGAAAAAATGGTATCGGCTGTGCTTGTGAGGAGCGTTTTTCTAGTGAAAGAATATCAGTGGATAACGTCTATGGGGTTATCAAGTGTGACGTCACATCCGGGTCCAAGAAGCACAACAAATCAGCTGATTTTGTTTTGTTTTTCACACCAGATAGATCAGCAATTAATATAAAAAGGACAGAGAAGCTTTCCTTTTATCGATTTTCATCAGATAAGCTTAAGACGAGCTGACTTTAAATGAGCTGCACCTGAAAATTTGGCCAACTGACCTACTTTGCTTTTACGTTCCATCTGTACAGGGACAAAACCGATTTGACTTAAATGCATGAAAAAAATATTTACAATCAGTTGTCGGATGCGAGAAATATGCTATATACCACACTCCAGGCAAAGCAGTACCATGGACATCCTCTAGAAAAGGTACATAGTGTAGCTTTAACGTGATTCCTAAATGTGAAACCACATTCTCAAAGCAATAAGCATTTCTTTTCACATCAAACTCAAAACCCCTCCGTGCATTCCAGTCACTAACAAACCCACTGATCTGATCACACACCAGAATCCTGCATTGAATCTTTCCATCTGAGCACGTCTCCTCTCTCTCTCTTGCTGTCTTCCTCTTTATTCCCCTCGTCATGGCAACAGTGGTCCCTGGTGTAGTATTTCTCTGCGGCACATGGCACCGTCCCGCATTCACCGCGCCCACATATCAACAGGCGGGCCGGCTACCCTCCACCGAAAACTCTTTGTTATGCAACCTCTGCCACGCTGCCTGCTGCTCCGCTCGCCTCGTCCCTCTGCAGCGCTTTCTAACAGCTTTGTCACGCATCGTCACAAAAAGAGCCCATGTTTTATTTAAGCACTGGTTCGAGTCTAGTAACGGGAATTAGGAGTCATCAGTGCACAAGCAAGCTTAGTATTTTTAAGGTTACAGCGCAAACAACAACAGGCAAGCTATTGTTAGTGTGAGCGACATTTCAAACAAGCTTGCAAAGAAACATCGGTATTTCCAAAATTGCTTCAGTAATGTAAAGAAAAACATATAAACATACTGTATACTGTCAACAGAGTTTGCTTGTTTGTTGCACGTAATTCAATCTTAATATAAGTTGACAATCTTTGGTGGCAAAGTCATCATATTACTTGAACCGACATTTGTGAGGTGCAATGAATAGCTATGGCGCTATTACAGTTTGATGCAATGACCCTAAAAGATAGATAACCCCCCCAAAAAAAAAAAAACAGCACTGGTGATAAAACAAAGAGGAAATACAGTGGTTAAATTTTTACATACAGCTTCAATTGGAAAATGTTTGCATCAACCTCGACACGTGGCTCAACATAGAACAGAAGGGACATTTGTGTGTCGTGTTCGCGCAGATCAGGTTTGCTGCATTGCTGTAAATAAAAGTAATCTAATGTTAATCCATGTCATTCACAGAGAAAACTGTAAACATGTAAGTGGTGTGTAAAAAGCCTCAGACCGGTTAGCATGTTAGCATGGCTCTGGGTGATGAAGCATGTGGGGTCTTATGCATATTAAGTCACAATCATGACGCTAAGCAGGTTAAGTGTGAGTGCGTTTATTAGTCACCCTTTTGTCAAAATCAGATTATCGAATGAGCGGGGCGGTCTCCACCAACCATGAACCATGATCAAGACTAAAATGAAACCAAAACTCACAATTGGCAAACGGTGCTCATTTGCAGCCCTTCAGACAAACTTATCTTGGGAATCGCTGTTTGTGAAGATGCCAAAGTGATGCTCTCCTGCCTCTGAATCGGAGGAAATTCGCTGGACATGAGGCTTCGATGTGCCAAATAGTTCTCAATGAAGTGGAGAGTGCGTAATACGAGAACTGTCCACAACATTTTCTGCTTCAAATTCAATTCCCATACTTTCAATTTGCCGATGAAATCCCAAATTATTTGTGCGTCAGTTTAAAGTGAAACATTCCACTTCAGACCCCACTCATACGGGAACTTTTTATTTTCCCATCACAGATCAACCAACAAAAGCATGTGTCGAGGCTGAACGAGCAAATCGACTTCAATAACTGAACAATTTAATTAAACTCATTAGGGCTGCAACAATTACACGAGTAAATCGAATAATTCAATTACAAAAAGCGATCATTATTTTATTGCCTCGATGATTCGTTTAATTGACATATTTCATTAAAAACACATGTCGCGGAGCGCACTGAGCGACTTGTGGTGCTTATGTTTCACGCGGCGCTTGTTCCGCGCGAATGAGAGGGGAGAGAGCGGCGCGTTCCAAACTCACGAGTGCGACCGGGAAGAGTTTTGTTGTGTGAAAGAGCACGGTGTCCCGAGCTAAAACTAACCACCGCAACTAGCTCTGCGTGCCGCCCACCCCAGCCCCCGCGGCCTCGCCACGCCGCCGAGGACCCCCGCTCTCTCCCACACAACAACTCTGCTTCCCAGTCACACTCGTACTTTTAAACAGCCAGTACAGATGGAAACAGCACAGAGGACCTCGAACATGTTATAATAATCTGTAGTGAAACAGAAAGTCCGCGGCGACGGGGCCAACATGAACGGCACGCGGAGCCAACGCCGCAAAACGACTAAATGCAAAATGCAGAGCCGCCACTCAAAACTAGCTACTGTAATCGTTTACAGTCTGGTGACAAGTTAATTAGTCCTTTATATACAAACTGGTGAAGTGAAATGTTGCTGTTTAAAATGTGTTATTTTAAGCAGAAACTCAATTTGTTATTTGTTTGTTACTATGAACTATTACTTTTATTTAAAACATTATTTAATATGCTTTTAAATGGTTTACGGAATGTACAAAAAAGTGACCAATTACTCGATCAATCGAAGATGAGAATCGATATATTACTCGATTACTAAAATAATTGCTAGCTGCAGCCTTAAAACTCATGTGATTAAACTAGTCCTTTCGTAGACTGAAGTAGCATACGGCATAACTCACACCTGTTAGGCCTATAAGACTTAACACACTACAGTCGCACTTGTTCATGTTTGATCTGTTCATTCATTCATTCATTTGCCCCCGTAAGACCCCATCAGCTGTTTGTACTACCTTTCACTTTTATACTTTATAATTTGAGGTTTCCTTTGTTTCCATTGCTTAATGATAAAAACAAAACAGTGATCTCACCTGTAAGTTTATAACGTATTTTTACTGTATTAATAACTAGTTAATTTTAAACTATTTGCAGCAATCCAAATGTATTCCTCACTGTACAAACACATTCATCATGATTATTCACTTTCAGAGGCCAGAACGAGAAGAGTTTTAGTGTCACAGTAAAGCTAACAACAACTAGCACGCTAACCACAGACTTTTTTTTTCTCTGAGGTTGAAAAAAGCTTTAAAGATCGATGCATTTTGACCCTAAGAACTGTTTTTACAGTATTTCTGTACTGAGGCAAAACCAATTTTACTTAATTGCAGTGAAAAAAGTCTGGTACAGACCCGGGGCCTCATTTATATAGCTAGCTTGCGCATTGTGCAGCGTGTAGGCCGCATGCCATCCATGGTATACCTTCCACTAGGCGCAGGACTTTGCTTATCTCCCCTCAAACTGAGACCCATCATAAGCAAAATCATCAGGAAATCATCAGCAAATACATCTTTTAGCCTAAAATAATTTTATTGAGAGCGAATCTGTAAATGCATTTATGAAACAACAAGAGAAAACTCCTTCAGACGGAGCACATGATCGAGGTTTGATTTAATGGAGCTCTGAGACATGATGCAGATCCAACACGTTCATTTGTCTTCACGCACCGCGCAACATGTAGCCCAGTATCTGAGCTCCCTTCATTATTTTGTAACAGAGAGCTTACTCTCAAGGGTTCCCCTGTTTAAATAAATAAAATAATGGCTGTGCCAGGGGAAGAATAAGCCAAGCTTTTAAGTAAAAAAGATAAGAAGAGAAAAAAAAGAGGAAGAATAACAGCATCTGACAGAGCTTCATGTGTCACATGTCTTTGTATTTTTGTTCTTCCTTCACTTGTCACTGCAGCAAAAGCGTTTTTCCCTCTGTTGATCAATCCATAGCTCTCCTGCTGCGTTCGCTCTGTCACTCACACGCGCTCACTGCCCCCTCCTTTTACCATTCGGACCTCCACGTGCACGTATGAATGTGCGTGAACAGAGCCATGGTCAAACCTCACGCACATCTCATTCAAACATACGAGTCTGAAACATAGCCTCCTGCTTATTAAGTGTATGCGAACAAAACACAATTTATTCTCTCATTTTAAAAGTTAATTAGAGAGGGACAGTTGTTACGATCACTTAATGTGTATTTGTCATAAAGTCTTTGATGTGACTGCTGCTGCGTGCAGCGTCTGCCCCTCTCTCTCTGTATCGCGTGCCCCGGTCAAACCCACTGATTATCGGCTCATGTTTATGTAAATCAAATTCATAAGTCACTTTGCATGGCCCTTTGAAGCGTTTTGAGGTGTGTGACGTGGGTTCACATGCTCAGATACCAGCTGCATGTGAGATCTATAAAGAACAAATTGTGTGGAGGACAGCGCATCTAGGGATTTATAAATCAGGAGTTTGCGTTGCGTACGCCCCTAGAGGCACTTGCTCAGCAAAATTCCTACGTAATCCATTATAGATGATTGCGAAGGTATTATCAAAAAGGTGGGACACACAAAAAAACTATTCTCTTAATTTCAATGTTTGGTCACTCTCCACTGCTCCATTTCCAGGAGCCACAACATGACTCGGCTGCGACGGAGCAAGGAGCGGTGGGTGGGGGTGAGGCCGGGCCCTGAGGTGAGCACTTGACACCTGTGCGATCAGCGGGAGTGTGTCTGAAAATGTGGCCAATGATTGCGTTATGATTCTGTGTTTTTGACAGAGACAGGCAGCAGGAGCAGAACAGATGTCCGCTGCCTGTTACCTGCTGGTGCTCCTGGCGGGGCGGGTGGGTTTGGAGCTTGCACACACTTGTACACACACACACACACACACACACACACGTACAGACAGTTTGACCTCAATGTCGACAGTGTGGGATGGAACAGATTTCATGAGAGTAAAGACTTTGCTTCTAGAGGTCCTTCAAAAGTCATGCAATAGTTTATTTGCCACGCCGCTACAACTAATTAGGGAAGTATTCAACTGCATAAACCTCTGAATTTTCGGTCTTTGAAAAAGGAAAAAGAAGATAAATTGTCCACTTTAGGTGCAAATAATGGATAAAGCTAAGGCTAAAGACTTGATTGTCCCCATGGAGAACATTTCTGCAGTTATCTAACCTTCAATGACATTTGTTACATATGTACATACAAATAAACCAACAACGCCTCTGTGGGTTAACCTGGAAAATAAACTAAAATGAAATAAATTAACCAAACAAACGCAGATTCATTCATCGACCAAGAGGCAAGCTCCATTTTTAATAAGTTATCATTTTAATTATTATGTCTACTCTTGTCTACACAGTATGTCATTACGGTCCAAACTTTTATTCAATGTTTACTGCAGTTTTAGATTACAAAAATGGAAAAAGTCTGGGAGGTTGAGTGGATAGAACTTATGCGTGCTGTGTGGAGCAGGTTGCAGCATCCTGAGTTCGAATCCGGCTCCCGACAGTTTATTGCATGTCATTCTCCAGTCTCATTCCCCTTTCACACTATACTGTCCTGTCAAATCAAGCCAATGTGCAAAAAAATCTTTGGTGAACCAAGAGTATTGTGATGTCATTACCTCGTGACCTGCTCTGCACAAGCTACAACGAATGACTCCAGCACTAAACATAGGGCCGACCTCTCCAGGCCGGGCAACTTCAGTGAGCACACAAAGGAGCATTTTTGTCAAGGGTGGGATCAAAATAGTTTTGTGTGTCTCAAGTAAGTCTCAAGTCAATGGCCCACAAGTCTAAGTCATGTCCCAAGTTAGAGACAGGCAAGTCCAAGTCAAGTCCAAGTGCTACACTTTGAGTTTCAAGTCCTTTCAAGTCTTTACACCAAATTGCAGAATACACCTGGTATTTCTATGTTTTCTGTAGACTGTTCTTTTTTAAAAGGTTCTGGTCACATACATGTATGTGGGGAAGGACGTTTTCCAGTTTATTCCTGTAAAATCAAACACGATCAACTTCCAATCTTATCTCATCTTACTATCAACTACACCTGTTATTGAAACATCAAGCTGTGTCAAGTAATAGGGCTCAAGAGTCCAACTTGAGCCCCAAATTGTAATCTTTGTAATCCTACTTATCAAGTCAAGTCTCAAGTCCACACTATGATTATGGTGATTATTATTCTACTGTGCACGTTTTAGGTTGCTGTAAATTAAGAAACCAATCCAGAGCGAGACAGATCATACAAACTCACATGGTCTGGGAATTGAACCTGGGAACTGCCTGCTGTGTGTTAGGAGGGCTTAACATTTTGCCACTGTGTCGGAATCATGTCAATCTATATAGATGGAATATAGATAGTAAAGTGTAATGAAAGAGCAATTAAAATGTCCTAATTACATTCAATTTGAATTCACGGCACAGTGCGGCTTTAGCTAATACAAAAAACTGCGTAAAACATGGAAATGTATTGCATGGCGCTTGTAAAAGACACTTTCCTGGCACAAGTGATTTTTTTCTACACCCGGAAACAGTGCCTTGAGGTGCGTAGACATGAATTATATATACTACCTCGTGAAGCGTCGCCCCAAGGCTGCGTCAATTTAGGGCACCACACTTGACTGTGTGCTCTAAGCCAACGTGTCAAGTCTTCTGTCCACGGACTCTTTCTTAATATTCACCAGGACCATATGCTGCTGCGGTCATTATCATATAGCCTTAAACTCCAATTTAAAAGTGCAGTCAGTATACTTGCAGTCAGGAAGAATGTTATATTATTAATATTTTATGCAGAGTTTTCAAAATTGGGGCAGTCAAACTCATCCATCTCCTTGTGTCAACTATATAATGCTCTTAAATGTCAGATTTTTGCTATCTACAGTTTTTCAAGGTACAGTATTAAACTTTATTCGAAACCCTTTTTATGTGTAGGAGAAAAAGGTAATGGTAATTTTTCCACGCACAACCAAGTTTGCAGCAGATGACACTTGGAGTAGATCAGGTAAAGGTCTTTTAAAAACACAGAGGAGCACTTCTTGGAGACATCAGTTGGTGGAACATACTTTTCAAGTCAAATGATTCATGAACCAAAAATATAACTTCATCAGCACATCATGAGTCTTTTCAACAACAAGTCTTTCTAAGGCATGCATGAGGGACACATGCAAAATTAACTTGTTTCTGCTTTTAACCATGTCAAAGGTTAGGAATAACCCAGCTATGAGCATTATCCCGGTTATGACAGTATTCTGGCTATGGCATTTCCTCATATCCCTTTTTGCATGCGGCCATCTGAATTTTCTGGATATCTAGAGTGGTAGCTATGGCAACAAAGGCACAGATATGGCAAGGGGCTAAACATGTAAGCAACTTTGCTAACTTATGGCTGTTTGGCACGCAGTTTTAGCTTCAGGAAAAGATGTGTTTTACATATTGGAAAAAATACGTTTCGCACTTTCAGTTCAGTCTAAGAGCAACACAGACCGCCACAGAACTCAGTTTGCTATTAAAAGATGGCTGTATTGTACAGCTGACAACTTACATGATTTATGATGATGAAATAATACAAATAAAAAAGCCCTGGTAGACGTTTGAGTCCTCATGAGAAATCAGCTGCTTCTGCTTTGTTGAGTTGGCACATGCTTAGTACATCAGGGTTTACATGCCAGAGTAATCTGGATACTTATCAGAATATCCTAGTAAGAATAACCCGGTTTCTCATAACCAGGATGCTGTCGTAACCTGGTTACTGAAATCCGGATATGGTGTTTACATGGACTTAAAAAGCTCGATCATAACCGGTTTATTCATGCGTATCTAAACACACTCAATGATTAACACAAAACATATGTGTCCTTTAAAGGTGAACAATGTAACTTTCCTGAAGGGGTCCAAATCGTGGTTGTTGCGGTGGTGATGGTATTGCTTTGCCTGGAATGTTCCCTAGTATCCCATTAAACATATTGATCTTGCATTTACTCAATTTGAAACTTGAAAAACATTGCATTCCAAATCAGTGATTCTCCACAGATCTGAGAGACAATTATACAAAAATACATCACATACTGCTAACTCTCATCCACATAGATCGCTACTCTGGCTGTGATCCCCTCCAGTCCTAACCCTTTAACCTTAGAAGTTACAGAGAAAGTATTATTGAAAATCGTGTCTTGGGAAATAGGGTCTGGGAACGATAGCGAGAATGAGAGCAGCTTATCTACCCTTAATTATCCTGGGCCTTGTCTTGGGGAGCACAATGACTGCTGCCGTGGTGCTCCTGATGAGGGTTTTTCGTCATACTTCTTTCCCATTCTGAAGTGAGATCGATTTCTATTGTACTTTTGTCTGCCGTCCCATTCACACGCAGGCGTATTGTCTTTGGAAAGCACAATGCATTGATCGGCGTCGCGCTGGGCATTGTCAAAAGCGTGTCATGAAAATGAATGTTTGGATATCGCCGCCATGTTGTTTGGAGTTGCATTTAATGAGAAAGGAAGACGATCTGTTGGAGAAAGAGGTGTCTGTGTAATCTCGACACATCAGATAGTGTGGTTTGAAATTCCAATAAATCTAATTAAATTACATTTGGAAATAAGATGGTCCAGACATGTGATTGGTCAGCTGGCATTTACAGCCCCACTGCATGACATTTCAGCCAATAAAAACAAAACGAAACGCATTTAGTTAATTACACTCACGCAATCCCGGCATTTATTTGGGGAATGATTTAACCATTGTTTAATAACAATTCAAAAACTGTATTTGAATTGTGTATTGCCGATTGGTCTATTCATTTTGCCCTTGAGAGTAGTAGAAAAACGACCCCAAAAGCTTCTCGCACAACTCTCCGTCTATCTACTGTATATTAGGATCCAAGGGTCAAGACATCCCTAGCTATTTGTCTGATTAAGAACACATTATAATTACGTTAAGCTGCACTGGAGTGAACTTTCCGGGCAAAAGCAGAAGCAGAAGCACCACAGACTGTTGAGCACAAACTTCTCCCACTGCAGATACAGAGGTCGCAATCAACCCAAACAGAACCTTGTATTACGCTGGTTACACAATATTGAAAAACACATCCGTCAAGTTCAGCTCTATTTGTGTCTGCCTAAATCCTACACACTTCACTCCTAACCTGACCTCCTTGCGCAGCTCGTGTTATGTAACTAATCACCATTCTTCATTTCACCAACAGAGGTTTTTACTCAAGCATTGATTCTACTCAGTATGAAAGTGTATGGAAAGAGAATCAACAGTGGAGGTATATAATATATATATTTTTAAACGATACCCATCCAACAGTCAGTGTGGTTAAACTAAGCAGGAGATTGTGCAAAAAAAAAAAGTATGCAATTCCTGTTTGTTGAAGTAGCAGTGCGCTTATTCAGGAAATGTCTCTAGGTTTCCATTGAAATGCATGCAATTCCTTGAAATGCAGATCAGAAATGCAAGTGTTAGTTCTCAGCAGAAATAAAGTGGATAGGGTGGAATAAAAAGGATAGTAGCATAGACATTTACTATAGATGCAAAATTCTCTATTACTCCCCGTTGCTTGGCTAGCCGATGCTAACCGGAGTTACGACAAATCGAACATTCCTCCACATACAAATGAACGGTAAAGCCAAACACCATTTTAAAGTTTACTTAATGATATTTATGTCATTTATCTGCTCTCCTTGCCTATAATATGCAACAGAGAGAGTTCTCAACAGAAGCACAACATCAGAAATCTCAACTTCTAAACTAAAGTCAGTTAGCCTTTAGCTCAGATTACAGCTTTATACACTGTAAAATAAAACTGAAAAAGGTTTACACACTCCACAATGACTTAACAAGGCTTTGACCTAAATGTGGTTAATGGATTGGTACCACCCCTAACTCATTTTGCAGGTTTTGTGTGCTAATGCTAAAAATACAGCTGAATAGAGACTTCCATTTGCACTGCTGGTTTTCTGTTTATGCTAACGTACATCATATCAAAGAATAGAGCTAAATTGAGACTGGGCGGAGACATTGTTTCTACGGGAACCAACAAGTGTTTACTTTTTGTACTTTGCCATTTTTTTTATGTAAAATTGGTTCACAGGTGTTGCCTGAAGGGTGTCGTTTTTTTGCGAACGAACGTCTCACAAGGGGCTTAGCGCAGGTATCCGCGCTTTTGAGCGGCTTTTTCACGACTTTACACAGACTTTTAACTGTCCTTAAAAGACCTTCAAAACCCTTAACAGCTCAAAATCACACAAAAACTTCATATTTAGTGGTGCACTATTACTTTTTATAGTTCATCATGTTTGATTTATACGCTAATCATTTATTAGCATTTACAAAATAACTTGCTACAACAAAGCCACATTTGTGTTTTAAAATGTACAATGTAATTTGTTGTATAAATGTCAGAACCACAGCTGACAAGCTAAAGACTGTTCTGATATTTGAGTAGTTAATGCAGATTTATTTTAACATTTGTTTACATTAGCGACCAGAATCAAGATGGCTTAAGACGGGATCACAGGCCACGTGTCTGGCAGGAACCGATTCTTCTGACCATGCTGAACATTTGTATTCAACGTCTTTTTTATTTTATTTATCATGTTTAACTTATTTGATTTGATAGTAGTAGTAGTAGTAGTAGTAGTAGTAGTAGTAGTAGTAGTAGTAGTCGTAGTCGTAGTCGTAGTAGTAGTAGTAGTAGTAGTAGTAATATTAGTATTTGGATACCAACTTCACAAATTAATAAATACAAGCTTTTACCATTATGTAATATTATTTTTGAGAAAAAAATACTACAATGCTTCCTAGACTATTACACATCCTTTTCTTTGTATGTTTACACTGCAGTAGTAGCCAACTGTCAATTTGCAAAACGTATCCAATCCCTGAAGATAAGTAAAATGGGACACTGACAAATTCCAAACTCTTTACCCTGAGAAAAGTTACAATACACTATGTCAGTTGTAGACTTGGTCGAAGCATAAATTCCAAGCTGATCTGACGACATTTGGACAGTTCTGGCCATTCGGATCACTCCTGACATTTAGGGCTCCCACCTGCCACTGTTCACACTGGGCCTGAATCTAAAGTGTCCCAGGACATTCGGCTGTAACTGTGAGGCAAATGCTGAGTACAACCCTGGTGCATTCTACGTAACAGCCGCTGAATCTATAATAGCGGCATTATATCAACTACAAATTACAGAAAGTTCAACTAGGAATTAACGCTTAAAATGTATTAGTTCTGTTTTTCATGTATGCATACATGACGTTCATATATGGAGTTGATATGTCCTCTTTTTTGAGTACGTTTCACTGAAACATCCAAATAAATTCAAGTAGAGGTGGGCAATTTATACAAATTTAGATAATATCATGATGTTTTGAAGCTATGCCCATTGAGTGTATTGTTCACAATAAAAATGCTACAAAAAGAGCTAATTTTAAGTATAAGTTGATATTTCTGAACTTTTGTTATTCATTGTACAGACATTTCACATTTGTCAGTTAATTAAACCTAAACTAATATTGTTAAAGGCATGTTTTAACACTTTTTTGTTGGATTTACATAATATCATCTGACATTGTTGTCAGAATACTCCAAAAAGACATGAAAATATACATTTTTGTCAAAACCGCCCACCTATAGTAGGAAGACAATATTATCGCTTGTATTGCCTTTCAACTGTCTCTATCTGCCAATGACAAGCCCAGTTTTACCGCCGACAGCAGCAACAGCACTATCACCTCAGCCTCTTCATCTCTCCATCCTCTTCATCACCACGTGTCATACTTTCCCTTCATCACATCACTCTATTCTCTTCTATAGCCAAAATAAAAACTGATATTGTTGCGATGCCAAAATGAACATTTGAATTGTGTCTTCTCCAAAGTGCGACATTGTAAACTATTCCCGTCCGCATTGATGCCATGTCATGTGATGTATGTGTGGTGCCGTCGTATCGGGGGGCAACAGACTGGGTGTTCCTCTCAGTGACAGGTCTCATCAGTCACAGCACACAGAGGAGAGCACAGGGGACAGGCACAAAGACACGGCTCTACCTGCTACGCTAAATCACATGAACGGACACACACAGGCCTGCATTCATGGGCTTTGACTGAGCGCTATTTAAGGACTTGTAGCATCCTCAGAAACATTTAGAAGTGAATGCTTTTTATTCTAGAAGTGGTTGCATTGGATGTGTAATTGAGCCTTCTTTTGCGACATATTTCAGACATACATTTTGATTTGAATTTTTTTTGATCTTCTAAGTTCTGCAAGGGTAGCACTTTTTGCAAAAATGGTGTGAAATTATATTTTACCTGATTTACCTGATTTGACCATTTTGGTGAATTTTCTAATTACACTTTGACATAAAATGTTTTTTTTGTGTGAATTGTGTAGTTTAACCTGCCATATGCACAAGCAAACACCATGTATTACACAAAGGACCACAGTTATTTAGTACTACGTTACTTGTCTTACATAAGTCATTGTTGTAAGTCAGCAGATAACGGTACAGATGCGCTGACAGGGGGCGCCGGTGATGATAATGATGCATGTCTCCCTGGCGGGGGTGACACCTCTGACAACATGTCGACCCACATAGACGCGCTCAAACGGGACAATCTTTAACAGCCCTGCACGGGTCTGTCACTGGGTATTTATGGACAAGTGTATAGGGGACGAGTGTGATTTAAGATGAAGGATACGTGTGTGTATGTGCAAGACCAGGCTGGGCGTAGCAGCACTGGTAAAGGGATGTCGCACAATGGAGAATATTTGCACTATAGTTCATGGTAAATGCTGATAGCTGATGCCATTATTCCTTTACTGCCTGCTTGAGATGAGCAGAATATTTGGCTATAGAATTTGGTTAATTTTGCATATGACAATAACAGTAGCTTAGATTAATACTGCCAATTGAACTTACTTCTTAGTTTTTAACCATTTTATATTGGTGGTGTCTCCTCATTACTAGTTTAGTTTTGATTTGATAGATTCTTGCATGTTTGAGCAATCCAATATTTTCCTGCATTCAAGGCTTGAGTGCTCAAAACAAAAAGAAAGTACCACCCACAAATCGCTCCAGCTCATAAATGAAGAGTTCAAAACTGTCACCTAACCATTTTTCAACTATAACAACATGTAAATAAAATCAGCTGCTTGCTACTGTGAAAGGCCACTGTGATGAGTATCAGTTCTGCAGTTTTGAACAGAAAGTCAATGGATCCGTTTCTATTATTAATCCATTTTAGGTCAATATTGGGGTTTACAATGAACAAAATGTAAAATAATGTTGTATATATGGTGTAGTTTAACATTAAACACCTGTAAAAGAGAATAATAAGTAATCAAGTTTCTCAATATTTCTCAATAGTTCTTTCTAAAATCTGACCACAAAAAGCTATCACATGGTTAAAAAGATTCAGTTGTAGTCATCTGGCCTCGAAAACAAAACTTTTCGACTCGCATCCAAGAGTCATTCTCAATATGTGAAACAAGTCTGAGAACTCAGGTTTATATCCTACTCTGTGAAAGCCCTGCCCACAGGGAGGGACCTCCTGATAATGGGCCATTGAAACTAACTGAGATGGGCCACTTTACATCCTATTGTACACTGACTTTCACCTACCTAAACAGTTTAAATATATTTTCATGTTTTCCATTTTATTTTATGGTGTAAGATGAGGTCAATTTGTAGGTGACAATTTTGTTTTTAAAGTTAATTCTGCTAACGCATTAACTAACCCTCAACTCTAAACCTAACCATAATCCTCTGCCTTAATTTAAGTAAACTTTTTTTAACCCTAGACCCAACCATTTCCCCAACCACAATCTTGTTCCTAAACTTACCCCCTGTCCCATCTCTATCCTTAACCCCACACCTAACTCTCATTTTCTCCATTTTCACATTGAGTCAGGACTTTTGAAATAGTAGAACAGCAGGCTAGTGAGAGAACATACCTAAGTAGTGGCACTGAACTGCAGTCTAGTATGGCAAGAGAGAAACCAGAGACACTAGCAGCTGTGAAAGATTGTTTTGGATGGGACTTTTGGCCCACAGAATGACATGAATGAGAGATAACTAGACATACAAAAATGTAACGCTCAATGTATTCATGGTATAGGTCTCACTTGTCAAATGTGGTGACAAATGCGCTAAATGTGACCGTTGAAACAAGTGACGTAACAGAGGAGGAATTAGGAGGACATATAGAAGAGGAAGAGACTCTCTCAGGGCACGATTATTTTAACATGCCCCCTCCTTTTTGTCCTAAGAAACCTAAACGTCACCAGACCACCAGTAATGGATCCGATCCTTGTTATTGGAGATTCAAATTTGGCCAGAATAAACTCTCAACCTTACATGACAACCAAATGAATAGCCTCCCAGGGGCCCAGATACATCACATTCAGTGGATCCTTCGTAAACTGGACCCTTGCCCAAGGCTGAAAATGTTGTCTTAATAGTGAGCATAAATAAGTATCTTAAAGGCAAATAGAAGGCAGATACAATTGCAAGGCGATATCAGTTATAGAAGGCCAGGGCACTGCAAAACATTTCCAAATGCCCAGATATACTTTCCTCTTATTAAACGTTCTTTCTTATTCTAAAATAGATCTTATCCAATTTTAAACATGATCCCAGAAGACTTCTTTGCAGTAACACATGATCATATTCATTGGACCCCTGACTCTGATCTACATATCCTTCATGGGTGGATGAAGGAGTTGAACTAAATCATGGGGGATCCAGAACCTCCTCTCCTCCTCCATCTAATAGTTAAAAAAAGTTTTTTCAAAGATGAATTAAACGTTTCAAAATGAGTTTGAATGTACTGTACATACATGTTACAGTTCATACCTCTTGAAAAGGAAGCATGTCTCTGTTTAGTTCGTAGAAAAGAGGGCAACTCGAACAGACCATTTGGTTTATTTAAACTGAACTCTAGACTGCTTCATCTAACTTGCCAAGAGTCCTTTGTGAGTATGAGACCGCGCGTCTGAGGTATTTTATACATTTGAACATATTGCCCAAATAAAACATATCTTTTCTAAACCAAACCTTAACTATAACCCATTTAACTATTACCCTGTTCCTAAACTTCGTCACAGGAGACCATCTCTCTGTACACGACACTCAAGCATTAACCTTCAGCCATGTCAATGTGATGAGTTATGAAGCCTTCCAAGGACAAACGTATGCAAGATTACCTGTTAAGAAAAGAATCATAATAGCAATTTTGAAAGTGTGCATGATATTTATTTGTCTTTATTAATCTCGTCCCAAGCATTCTCCACATTCTGGTATAGTCTAACTCTAAAGTCATGTCTCGGTCTCACTTTCTGTGGTTGTGGCACGACTAGAATAAGTGTGGAGAAATGATTCAGTTGTAAGAAAAGACAGCAGCTTTTCTGATGAAGTGTTTACAAACCAAGTAGGTGGGCTTTGGAGAGCCGCGGCCCTGGCACTTTTATGTAACTAGTTGCTTCACATTATGACTTGTTACAACCACTTGCTAACGCGCCGTGACTAAACAATCTGCAGCAACTTTTCTCCCGTGTGGCTGTCACGACATTGGACACACCGGTATTACATTTCATATTGCATGCTGTCTCCATCAAAACATGCAGCGTAGGTTAAACTTCTTGCTTGACACTCTGACCATGAAGCTGGCTCAAGATCGCGGGAAGAGTCTCGCACTGCAACTGGGCAAGTTTAGCAGCATTGAAGGATGGGACAAATTCTATATCGGCAAAGTAGAGTCATCCAACCACTGTCTTGTTGCACTTTAGGACCCACATGAAAAATCTGTGCAATGCAATTAATCCATGTAAAGCGGAGTCTTGCAAGGTGTTGTTTAAATCCAATACGTTATTATAGTAGTGCACGACCAACATGCGGTATTTGGTGACCCTTAATCACATCTTGAGATATAACTTTGGTCAGGAGTACTCAGTTGGTAGCCTTTTGTGCATGTTTGAGGTTGATGGGAGATGCCACCTAGTTAAAACCCACCCAACCTCAACACAGATAACATTCCACGGTACACGAATTTAATCTTGGTTTTTCTTGCTTTCAGACATAAGTTTGAGAATCTATTGCACGAGATCAGAATAATTAACCCAAAATGATTCCAAAATGAATTACTCAAGATTGAATTTCAATTAATTTGTGTACGTTTGGGTAATCCTGTTTTGTGCAGCAACAGTACTGACTTGCAATTATTCCAAAGATTCAGACTCTGGGTCGTACATCTGGGTTCAGAAATGTCACAGAGCCCTTTTTCAACCATAAAAACATATACTGCGTGTTAATATGAAATGCCACTATGATTCAAAAGAAATCAATGGCCATTTTTTTTTATTATCAAGCCATTTAAATCAATGCTGCTATTTACAATGAGTTTGATACTAAATACTAGTGAAAAAACAATGTCTTTGTTAAAGTACGTTTTATTTAGTTTTAATATTATCCCATCTATTTAATGGCATAATTTAGCTACCTTTGTTTTCGTCACCTCTGCCTGGCAGCCTATCCATCTCTGGTCCTCACCCCTCACTCGGTTGCTGACACTACTGACTGATACATGAATTAAATGAGCCTTTTCCGATATCATCTTAATACTTAATGTGCCGCCTGCTATTAACACGCGGCGACAGTCTGAAGGCTGGATTCTCTTTGGAGATAGTCTTTAATTAAATGGAACCTCACAATAGCTGCTCCCTCCCGTCTCCTCCTCCTCTGGCATCGCTGGAAGAGAGGATTTCTGCTTAAAAGCTTAACTACACTCTTGGCCCTTGGGGTAGTAGTGTTTTTTTGTTAGTGTCAAAGTCTAGTGGCCAGTGGACGGATTAGAAATGTTGGAAAAGCAGGGAGGGAGTTTAGAGCAACAAGAAACAAGACAAACTAATCAATATGAGAGAGGGTAATTAGCAGTTTTTGTCTTGGAGAACAAAGAAAAGCCTTGCAGGTTTACTGCACGGATAAAGGACCTTGTTAAATATCAGATTCAAAACAAAAAACATGGCTTAATTTGTAATGCATGCTTTTGGATATTTAGAAGATAAGTAGGACGTCTGGTATAAAGATCAACGCTGACTGGCTGAGCGACTAGAACATCCCAGATCAGATAAGTTCAGATCCAGGGCCTCCTGTTGCCTTTCTGGGTTGTCCCACTCCGGTATCCTCCAACATGAAACATGCATTTGGCTAATCCTCCAGTCATTGTGACCAAGATCCTGGCTCAACAGATTGCTCTGAGGCACTGGTTGAAGAGTTAAAAGACACATGATGTTTTATTTTATGCGTTTTTGGCCTTTAAACATGCCCTTGAGTACCTTTGCGTTGGCATCTCATGTTTTAGAATTTCAAACTATGCATGTATTGAAAATTGTTTTTGTAAGGCTCATAGAAGTAGCAGAGAAGAACTCGCAAACACGGAATTAAACAATGAAGCAAGCGTGAATGAAGAAAACATTGTTATTACAAGATTAAAATCTAAAGAAAATTAAATTTAGCTAAATCCTTTAAATGCAAAGGACCAATTCCCTAAAGAGCCAAGCAAGCCTATACAAATACAGACATAAAGCATTTCAAAAGCATACTTACTATGTTACAACCTGCCAGCATATATTGTTCCCTTCTAATTGGTCTGCCAGTCTGAAACAATCATTCCTCAAACAATTCAAACAAATGTACTCCCCTTCTTCTCCCTGCCTTTTAAGTCGTACATTGAAACACTTCTTTGTGCCATCTCCCTAGTAGCAGTGTCTTGGCCGAGTTTATATAATATCAAGGAAGCTAAAAAAACTATCCAGGAAATGTTTGTTTGATGCAACTTGATGTATACAACTTTCTCATCTATATGCTCAGAATTTCCAAAAATACTCCCTCAAAGTGCCAGGCGGACAGGCTGTCAGTCACACGTGTCAGTCGCCCCCATGGAGGTATTCTAGAGGGGCCTCGCAGTAATCTACAGATGGCACTTCAGAAATATGACATGGTGAATAGACCCATCTATATATTGACAAGAACATTGTGGGGACTCTCCAAAGTTTTGCTAACAAACTTCTAGCAAACACATTATGCTAAATTATTCTTAATGTCTTATAACATGAAAAAAAACTCACTTTCCTAACACATTTTTAACATCATTAATATTCACGGCAAGGAGTTTATAAATGCTTTTTGCAACTTTCAGGGGCCAGAGCAGAGTTTTGCAATTACGATAAAGCTAACAACGAATAGCATGCTAACAGCTCACTTCCTGGTTTTAGCACAAAGAAACAAGAGAGGGGAAAAACACACTTTACCTGTAGATGCAGTCAGCACCCAGACGTCTAATACTGACCATGAAAGCTGTACTGGGGAAAAACAAATTTTTTCCCAAAACTACATGGACAAAAATATGTGTCTGAAATGAAAGATTACTATAACTTGTATAAAAGGACCAAATATATTCATGGGTTTCAACTTCAGGTTTGTAGACACCATTTTGACTTTCAAAATGGCTTTCAGTTTTGAATTGTTAATTGCTACAGCAACAGTTCCAATTTTCCAAAACACTCAAACTCATAAACAGAAGCCAGTGCCAATGGGAAGCTGCTTGAGATAAATTTTGGTTAACAATTTGTTCAGCTGCCAAGTCACTTTTATTTATTTCAACACAACATTATAATTTTTTTTTAACAGTTTAAAGGCACACCATGTAACTTTTCCAGTAGGGTGTTGTTATGGCTTCACATGGAAACGTATGCATTTATTCCAATTAATTCCATTACAGATGTTTTTATTGCAAAAACTATGATCAACAAACCTGGCTTCAGCAATCTGACCTGTATCTTTGCCTGGAGACGGCACCTTTTTTTCTTCTTCTTCTGAATATGTTTAATTGCTTAGTGTCAGATGACATCACAACATTCTATTGGTCAATTGATAAATGCATATAATCAATAGGAATGAGGATATGACATCACAATCTATCAAACCTCCAATACCATCTTTACACCGTTAATGTACCAGTGGTTTTGTTTGGGATGTTTGTTTTTCGCTCTGCACAATCACTTCTCGTGGTCCGTCTCTTTCTGAAACTAGAAACAATCCAGCTCAACTAAAAAATCCTTTCTAATAATACTGTCTCTGCAATCAGCAAGCGAGTTGAAATTTAGCATGATTTGGGTGGTTTTGGTTCTTCCATGCGAGTGGTGTGATGGGGAGAGGCAGAATCATGGGGTTGGTTGGAGAGGTACTTGGACTGATCTCTTCTCCTTTCCACCATATGGGCCTCTTGTATAAGCACATGTTCCAACACACACTTCCACGTCCATCTGGATCTGGGCTCATCCGGGTTCAGAGTTGGTAACTTGTGAACCATCCAAGAATGGAGAGGCGCAGTAAGGCCAAGTAATGGTGTAATGTTTGTGTCCATTTGACTTCCAATACAGTGGATAATTGTAAGAATTCTCGACAGCAATCAAAACACCTGTAATTTAATGAATGCAAGGCAGATAAGTAAGATAAGTTAATTATGTTCACACCTTGTAAAATCATTGTCCATATGATCCATGTTTCAAATTTTGTTTCTTGAGCTGTTTGTGTCAGCATTCTTAACAAGAAAAGTTGACGACAGCTGTAGTTTAAAGCATTGCACGTAAGGTTTGCTTCCCGGTGTAACAGGCCAAAGTCTACCCTCTTTCTGGGATCCACCTGGGGTTAAAGGGGCCTAGACCTTGGGTTTCAGATGACATCACAACATTCTACAATCCAATCATATTTAATACATTTGGGGCAGCTAAAATTAGTATTGTTAAAATGCAACTTTTTGTTATAAAACAAGAAGTTAGTGAATCCATTCACGGCTAGACATCCTCAGATTAAACAGTTGTGAATTTACCTTTTAGATATTTCACAGCAAAGTACAATGTAATCAATAGGGAGTTCTGGCTCTTGCCTCTGGGAGTATGACATCATCACCAATACAACCAAAACACAACCAATATCTGGGCCATTTTATACTCTGGGTATACTCTGGTCCAGGCCAATTCATACCTCCCTGGGTCTGGTAAGTTCAATAGTTGCAGTAATCAGGGCTTCTATAGCGGTACGAAATGAGAACACTGTCAGAACTGAACCTGGGATATAAACTGACCCACCGAGGACACATCAGCAGCTCGTATGGTTTCGATGTAACAATATTGGCGATGTCACAGTGGCAAATTTGCCACAATATTGTCTCTGTCTGCTCTCAGTATTAAGCAGCATGAGATTGCGTAAAAAATCACAACATATCCCATGATACTTTGTGTCCCGTCACCATCAGTGCCGCTGTTGTAGCCGGTCGGATCGCATGCTACGCACATGTGGACGGAACAGCGGTGTTTGATTGTAGAGGAAAGCCAGGCTGCGACGGCAAAACCCCGCTGCCACAAACAGTAGCTCTGCTGAACGTGGTACTCGTGGAGCACCATGAGGACTCATTACGTAAAATTACTCTTGAGAAAAGTACTAAGAATTCATCAGAAATAAAGTCCTGTTCGTGCTCTAAACTTCAGCAACTGTGCAAGGTAAACACTGCCAGGGATCCTCGTGTTTTCCAGTGTTGACACAAACCTTACTATAAACTTAACTACACAGTTTTTGTTGGACCTTCACATTTGTATTTATTATTTATTGTTTCAAGAGCACAAAACAAAGTAGTTGGGAAAATAAAAATAATTGCAATACAATTCAAATTAGACTTATTTTTATTATTCCAACAGGCTCTTGACACAGGGTGAATTTTGCCCTTTAGAAATCTTATCACTGAACAATGAATAGTAATGACAGGATAATATTTTTTATATGTTTATTATTGTAAGCCAAACCTCTATATCGTGGGCCCTTGGATAATACTGTGGGCATTCCCAAAAGGTTTATACTGCAATAATATCGTATTGGGAGATTGGCCTATCGTTTATAGGTTATTGCAAGCTGATTTTAGTCATCGGTGTCTACTGGTGTGAATGTGTGGGTGAATGGGTGCGTGAATGGGTGTGTGAATGTGTGTGTGAATGGGTGTGTGAAAATGTGCGTGTGTGAATGGGTGAGTGTTTCCTTTATTCCCCATTGTTAATGCAAACCATCTGTTCACGCTTCAAAAAACCTCAAATGTTTCACTGCATTATGTTTTGATTGATGTGCGTGTATTCTTGTGTTGTTTTTGTACAAGACACGAGATTAGCAAATAGAGTGACATGTTCTGGCCCAAAAGGGTTTAGTCTGGCCTGGGCTACTCTACTTCCCCAGACAGAATTTGCCCGATTAGTTTAGCCTAGGAAAGTTCATCTCCGGGTTTACTGTGGCCAAGGCCAAACTATAACCAGGTTATCAGGTTATACCAGGGTTATTCTGTTGACTGTTTGCCGGGTGTCTCTACTCTCTTTCTCCACTCTCTGGCTCATGTGTGCTGTCAATGAAGTGCAGCATGAATCTTATTTTGTACATGTATCAAAAATATTTAGTATTTCCCAATTATTTGTACATACATTTTTCAAATTTACATAATAATCCAAAGAATCTGTTGGACACTTATTAACACAGTTTCTAATGATCAAAATCTATAAGAAGACTATTCTATTTTGCCACTTGGATAAACATTAGATCTCTGTCAAATCCATTCTACATATGCTAGTCAATCACTGAATTGAGATTTCCTATTTCCCTGCATATATCTTGCTTATAAAGTTATTTGCATTGCTATAGCCCGAAGCAGCGAGTAGTTCCTGCATCTTTTCCTCTGAGAATCCACTTTGTATCACCATAACATTAACCTCGACTGTCGCACACATTCACAAAGTCATCTGATCCCTTTGGCCCGCTTTTACGCCGCCATGAACAAAGTTAAATTTAGGTGAGAGAATATTATTTCCGGAACTCTGGAGCGAGCCCTGGGGATCTCTGCTCTAAGAAGGAGCGATTAGTTTGAATTCCACGGACAACCTCGGGACCTGCCTATTCATCCACACGGAGTTGACGTTCTATTATTAGCAATACAAACCAAACACGCTGCTTATTGATGGACAGGGCTGCTGGAACAGACGGCGAAGAGACATCCATATTCCCAGAGAGATGCGCGGCGGACACAAAAGGGAAAGTAGGTTAGTGAAGATAGGTCAGCTGCTTGTGAGTCTGGGAGTAGGAGTGTGGGGAGTGTGAGGACAGTGAAGACAGTGAAAACAGTACTGTAGAACCAAAGGCTATCACAGCCCATAATGTTAAAAGAAACGGTTGCACACATTTGCAGAAAACGTGTACGATGCGTTCCCAACAGCGAGGTATCGGCGAAGTTATATCTTTGCATTTCTTAAAGACTTTTGTCCTGAGGGTTGTTACTCACTCAAACTGCAATGACATACGAGCCGCTCTACTCTACTCTACCAGACGAATCTTCCCGTTAAACTGCACTTAGACCTTTGACTGTGACACAAAAGCGACTAAAAATGTTTCCGCAGCTGAACTTGCATTTCCTTCGAGAGCAATAAATGATCAATCCATCTAGATGATCAAAATCGCAGCAATTCTTCTATCTCTGTTTGGTCGGTTCATTTAAATGCGAAATCTTTTCTTCTTTTCGCCATTTTAGTTAGCGTATGTGGCAAAACCCGTCCTCAGCCTCATCTTCACAGCAGCAGCAGAACCATCAGCCTCCTCAGCCACTCAGCGTTCCATCAGTCTAGCCACAGTCTCTACAGCCGAATAAATCATCAATTCTCTCCATTTATAGCACCGTTTGACATCTCGAGCTGCCGAGCTTTCCATTTATGAGTGATAAGTGTCTATTTATGTTCTTGACAGGTTCAAATATTTTATACCAGCTGTTTTCTTTGCATAATTTGCTTGCTAAAAATGTGTATTTTTTATAGTTATTATGTTAATGTTAATTAGCATAATGCCTTATCTGACATCCTGTTGTTTTCAAGAATGTAAGGCAAGTGGACTTCATTTGTATTCAGAGTTCTTTACATAAAACCAGAAATTATGTATTAAAATCAGAATACAAACATGAAAAAATACAAAATGTAATACTACACAAAATGTCCACTCATTTCAAATTCAACATCTTTAGTAATTTCCCGAAAATGTTAATATGAACTCATGGCTTGAAATTTGTATCAATTCAAGATTTTTTTTAAATATATTTTTTTGTTTGATGATAAAAATGCACATTAACATGGACAAAAATATGGCAAAAACAAACAAAGGTGTGGAGGAAATGTTGCGTTTGCTTTCTCTATACCGATGATGTCGCCACCTTAGACGTGCGGCAGGGGCCTACACAACTCGAAAAGACCTTTTAAGTGAGAAAAATAACAACATCCCCGACGTCCAACACTGGCAATACTCTCCAAATCTGGAGCGAAAGATCAATTTCACATTTCTCCATCCAGGCTAACGGAGAAGACGTCGAATGGAATACTCCAACTCATCCCCAAACATGTAACGTCGCATGAATGCAACCTATTACAGCCAGTCCAGTTTCAGGGCTATATGAGTCCTTCATTGTCCCTAAATTCTATGCAGTCCATTCATTTCCAATCTTGGCTGTGGCGAGTAGAGCTGCAGGATATCTCACAAATGAAGCAAAATAGCTATTTGAATGGTCGCAATTACCAAATCGCAATGATTTCAATTACTTGAGTAACAATTTCCTGCGCAAACAACAAAATATCCTGTTTGACTGAGGTCTAAAAGCTGTGAACTCTATAGTTTAGACCTCTAAAAGCATGTTCTGAAATGCTCGTGACTGTTTTATTAGTTTGACTGTTCACGTTTCAGTCTTCTTTCAAATGTTAATGATTCTGGCCATGTTTAATCAAAATAAATTGCAATTCACTTTTTCGCCAACATTTTTCAGCCGTGCCTAACAATAACAGAACCGATAATGACATAATAACACAGTATTACGTTCCATGATGCGCACCACAGTCTGGAAAATAACTTCAGGGAAAAGCAAATGGTCTAAAAATGGCGAAAAATATCAACAATAATTTCCTCTGCAGACCCCGCTTGAATGTTCGCCATGCGATAATGCCGTCTCTGTGATCTCTGGCGTTCCTGCGTACTGTAGTCCCGCGTGAACACTTTGTGCTGGCTCTACTGTGTCCGTGTGAGCATGGTCCTGCCGAGTGCCAGAGTAACTGTGGGCTACTCTGTGCCGCTCCAAAGTCTTTGGCAACAACAAGTGTGAAAGAACCAGCGAGCCGCACTTTTCCTTTAGTCGGGTAAGCAGGAGAGAGAGAGAGAAAGAGAGCGAGGCAGGGGAAAAAAAGGAGACGATGCGAGCCGCTACACAAGCACTCACAGGCCGGGGAAGTGGGTCACCAGGAAATCCCATATGGATGAGCCCACTCCCAAATGTTGCCGTGCCTGCAACCTCCGAAGGCAAGAGCGAGAAACTAGACCAAAGCCTTGAGCGGCGAAGCGTGGAGAGGGCTGGCGCTTAAAGAAACCCTTCTCACAGGTTTGCTTGTGTCTGCGAAGAAAGTGTATCAGGTGAAGTACATCCACACGAATAGTAAAGCCGTTGTTTCTGTTCAGTGCCACGATGCGAATTCCAAACATTCAGCAACAACAAACAAAATACATTCATGGAGATCTTTTTTTTTTTTTTAAGATTTTCCTGTCTAAAAGGCTTTGTACAGGACAGTTTTAGCATCAGGCGGTGAGAGAAGCCAGAAGGCGAACACGCACCGGAATCAAGATTATGGTTTGAGACCAAAATGTCAATTATGTAACAGAGGTAAACGCAAATATCTATATGCATCTCGTCAACCTTTACTGCAATGTGTCTGCCATTGGCTCTCAAACGTCGCGGGAGATTTTTTTTACGGTCCCTTTTTGGGAATGAGCGGGAGGACTCCTGCTGCTAAAGTCCAGTTCCTCCACATACACATGAAACACCTACTTATTCTCAAAACTGTTAATGCCGAAATTCTTTTTTGAATGATGGAAACGCTGAGACGCTCTTTTATCCCCTCTTACCCCCCCCCCTCTCTCTCTCTCTCTCTCTCTCACGTATCGGCGCGAGGTTGATGTGAGCTTTGTGCATTAGTTATAGACTGGGGATGTTTATGATTTGTACATATTTTCCGTAAACATAAATGAACCTGTGGAGTTGTTGCCTTACCAAATGCCAAAGTCAAACGCTTGTCTATCATTAACAGCCTATTTCTCAATATTACACCTTGTAGCATATATATACACGTAAAAGGCGCGAAGGCTGACCAATTAGAAAAAGTGAGTTGTCGGGGGAAAAAAAGTTTGAGAACCACTGATCTACGCTATCAAGGGATCAAAATTCATCAACAAATTTAAACAATTCCCAATGTGGCGGGCTAGCTTTTCATGTCACAAATACAAAACCTTTCTAAACCTAACCTCCAACCATACCCTGTTTGTGAAATATATCATTGAAAATAAACATTTATGGGGAAAATTGAGGGAGTTCCAGTTCCCAACATAGGAATTTTTTAAAACAATATTCTCTGAGAGCCACATTTTGCAACCCAAACTGAGCAGACGACATGACAATGAAATGAATCGATCCAAATTTAGCGTTTTACGTAGTTGTGATGAGCCACCACACCTTCAATGAGACTTGGAGCATTCATTTTAGGTCTGTATAACATCAAAAAAATATGTTATAAGGTTACGATATCAGAATCCATCTATTTTTTACAATTTTGATTAATATTCCGTACAATGTTAGCCTTGCGCACTGCAGCAGTCAATCCCTTAGGTAATACAGTACTTTATCTCAAATCAAGCAAGTCTAGCTCAGTCTTAAAGGTAATGATGAGTCAACTCAAGTATTTTTGTTGACTTGGATTATAACTCCAGAGATACAGGAGCGCTGACATGACAGTTACCCACTGCTCACGCCAGTCTCTTTTGAAGTCAGTATCCATACGTATAAAGAGACTCTATCGACACGGTTTTAGCTATCAAGAGAATGTAAATATTCTCTTTTTGCTTTTAGCTTTTCCCTTCTGGGGTCTCCACCGCAAATGATCTTCCTCCTAGCTTGACGTGATTAGCATATCAAGTTGGCATGGTTTTCTCTCATCAAAAACATACCAGAGCGATGTCACTCACACCTTTTTGAGCAAGCAAACGAGCCCTGTATGCCATTTCCACTCCGCGCGCCCTCAAAATTGTTGACAAAGATTGGTTTCTAAATATTCCAGACAGTAATGTTTTCATTTCGGAGGTTTTCTTTTACTTTGAGGTAGGGCTGTTCAGGTGATTAATCAGTCGATGGTGTTTTAGTCGACCAATACTTTTATTATAATTATTTTATTTTGGATTATTCATTTATAAATAAAAACAGCAGAGACACAAAAGGAATTAGCTGGAGTTTTTGGAGTGACTGATCCATTCATTTAGCTTCTTTTGCGCAGCTCTTTGGTACTTTACTGTGTACAAAGTTATTATTGATCGAATTTACCTAATTTTATTATCTATTATGCGTTTTTTGGGTCAGATATATGGTCAGATTATAGAAGCTCTTCTGCCACTACGCTGCAATCCATACAAAGGGCAAGAATTTCTTTGGTCTAATCGCGTCATTGTTATGCTTAAAGGGGACATACTGTGCAAATCATTATTATAGAAACTGTTGTTAAACCATGATATAATTGTTGTCCCTTCTCATTTATCCAGGAAAAAATAAGTAATCTTATTTCCCTTTCTCCACGTATATAACACTTATAAAAAAATCCTTCAACAAGTGTGAAAAACATTGCTGGGGATAATATTTGTTAAAGGGGACATACTGTATTATGCTAAAGCAACTTTAAGAGTGTTTAATTATAACTGTTTTCCCCTTCTCATTAACCCAAGTTGCATTTAGAGTGATTTATGCAAGTGTGAGTAATTTTTATTTTCATGAAATCAATATGCCATTGCTTACCATACACTGCACTGTACTTACTTAATTCTCAAGATTTATTTTTATTAATTTGTGACTCATGTAGGATGCAGCAGCATTCCATAGCTATTTTTGCACAAACGAAAAAAACAAACAAAAAATAATAATAATTTTTGTTGTGATGACGGTGGCAGGCTGAAGATAACTTATTTATTCTATTAAGTTGTTTAAGATCCCTATTTTTATTGAAAATGTACAAAATAAGAAATAATGATCCATGGATGTCATAGATCAGTGGTTCTCAAACTGTGGTATGCAAGCTCCTTTTGGTGGTACATGAGGTCTTCTGCAGTTCTAATATTTGCAAAATTTTTAGTCAATTTAGTCTATTTTTGGTCCTCCTTTGGATAGTTTCTTGGTTAAAACTATTGTAGTAATGATGTAGTCCATTTTTAGCCCTAATTTAGATCTGAAAATAGTCCTGTTTTAGACCCAGTTAGAAAGATCTAGTGGTACTTATCTGTTAGCATCACGTTGTCAATAGCCATGCTGCAAATACTTTATTTCGCCATAAATTTCAAGTTGCAAAATAGAAAAAATAATCCAGATGTGTCCACAGATACTGCAAAAGCCAGGTGCCAAGAACCGACCAAATGTTTTTATTTATGTGCTTCAGAATGAAAGAAATTAGGACAGTTGCCAGTTGTGATTAACAATTTAAAACAGAATATATCTTTAGAATGGGGAAACGTGGGACTGAAATATTATTTTTCACTGTTATCATTGGCAAATGTTTATTTTTGACAATATATCTATCACAATCAGGGAAAGGTTATAAAGTAAGGATTTGGGTTAGGATTAGGTTTATGTTTAGGAATCGTTAATTTGGTTAAAATTAGGGTTAAAATGATGGCTTTGGGACAAATGTTTTTAGCAAATGTTTATTTTAGACAATATATTGTTTCAGATTCAGGGTAAAATTAGGATTAGGGTTAGGTTTAGGAACTATTTAATCAATTAAGTTGACAGTTTTGGGACATAGATTAGTGCCAACCCTGAGCAAAATGCCCAACATTTAGGGGGTCCCAGGGAAATGTCTTCAAAATGTTGTACATATAACCAACCCAGCATTATATACAAAAATGTCTAGATTCTATTGTAGGAGAACAAACGCCTAATCCAATTTTCAGAATTCTAAAAGACACTCTAAAAAAACTACCGAGACAAACCTGGATCAGTGCGTGTCTGCCGAGGAACTCTCTTTGGGACTATATTTGGCTGTTATGTTTGACTTCACTGTCTACGGCTCGGCACCAAACTGTGTCAAAACAATGAACAATGGGAAGCTGACACTGTGCCCCTCTCCGCTGCTGTTGTGATGTATCCAACACTCCTATACCTCCATTTCCTTCCAGTATTTACAACTGGCAGTGATTTCAGCTTTCTTTCCATCTAGCGCCTTGTTACCTGCTTCCAAACATTTTTTTTTCTTGCTTTCCAGACAAGAAGGAAGTTGGCAAAGTAAAGCTTTTCGGACTACAGACAAACATTCCTTAAATGTCTTATTGATGTATTTTTCTCCAGCTAACCAGTTTTGGACACCAACTAAATTTACAAAAAGTTGGCAATTTTCTAATTAGAATTTCAAGCAAAAATAAGCTTTATATTGAGGTGATAAACAATTTGTTTTATTATATTTTAAAACCCAAGTTACAACTAGACTTTAATGAGTTCTTAAAAGCATAAATAGGCTTGCAGCAGCTTTTTTTTTACCCCAGTCATAGAACTAGGAGACATTTGGTGATTTTCACACATATTTTGACACGGTTCCCTTTTAAGCGCTAAATTAAGCCGCTACTCTCATTTATTAATTTGTTGTGTGTTTTAATTTTTAAATTAGAAATAAATAGCTGCCAGCAGTGTATAAACTTACAGATTATTGAAGTTTAGTCTACTTAAAACAACTACAGTCAACATAAAAGAAGAGAGCACATTACGCTGGTGCTCGAGTCTCTTCACTGGCTCCCTGTTGAGTTTAGAATCAAATTCAAAATCCTCCTCCTGACTTACAAAGCCATAAATGACTCGGCCCCATCCCTCCTCAAATATGCTATAGTACCTTATCATCCAAACAGAGCACTTCACTCTCAAAATGCTGGACTTCTGGTGGTCCCAAGAGTCTCTAAAAGCACAGTAGGAGGTAGAGCGTTTAGCTCCAAGCTCCTGTGTTGTGGAATCAGCTTCCTGTCCATGTTAAAGAAGGCCGACACAGTCTCTTCATTTAAGACCAGGCCAGTTAGGAACTGAAATAAAAACCTACAGTTCCCAGCTGTGCTGCCCTAAGGAGCAACTATGCTGGGGGAAGTATGGCAGCTTGAGCACTATCCTCTGCTTCTTACTTCTTTTCTATCAAACAATATTTAATAATTTAATTTCAGTTGCAATTTGTTCATCGCTTTTCCTTCTTTTTCTCCCACTTCCCCGACGGGGGGAGTGGAGCAGGCACATTGATGACCTGTGGATCCAGATGCTCCTCAACTGCCTGGAGAAACGAGAAACTCCATATGAACGGTTCTTCATCAGCCTCTAAGAATTGGTTCTCCTCCTGAGTGGGTCTTGCTCCACCTGTGTATCTGCAAATTGAGGCGCGTCCGCCTGTCCGTCTGACAGGGAGTCGGATCTCTCCTTCACTGTGGAACTCCTACAGGTTTCTACTTTTTCCCAAAGAGGTTTGGTAGTTTTTCCTGGCCGAGAAGGAGGGTCTAAGGACAGGGGAGCTTGGGACATCTGTCTAAGGACATGGACGCTGGGACATTACCAAGTCCCTATGAACATTGTTTATTCAGTTTTTTTCCACTGTAGCCCCTCGAGGCAACTACTGTTGTGATTTTGGGCGTTACAAAAATAAATTGAATTGAATTGAATAAAACTGCGCTGTCCAGAAAAAAAAAAAAAAAAGAGAAGAGAGAATCTTAAAGTAACTTTTCTGGTGGGGGTTCATTTCCATGGAGATGTTATTACTGTGCCCAGAATGTTCCCAAGGTATTGTCTGAACGTATCCATCATGCATCTATTCAATTACAGTAGTTCTTATCGTAAGAAATGTTATGTGCAATCTTTTTTTGCGACAAGTTAATGATGAGGAAAAACTGTACTCCAAGTAACCTTTGACCTGTAATGTGATTGACAAACGTTTAATTAATTCTGGCTTTAGTATTTTCACCCATTTATGCATTTCTGTATCACATCACCCAAATAAACAGAATCTTAACGCGGTTAATTGCTGTACGAGCTTGTGTCGCTGTTGGCACCTGTTAGCTAATTAATCCCAATCACTGCCAGGGTGCCATTTTGCGCACATCTCCCTTGTCTCCTACCTCCTTCATCTCCTCGAGCCCATCCTACCTACCTTCCTTCCTCATTACCTCATTGAACCCATTTGGCCCACACCTGCTGATAGCAAATCACCTCTGAAAATAAATAAATAGACCCTGCTTCAAACAAATGTTGCATCGAGGAACAGATTAAGCAGTATTCCATCAGTCACAGATGGGCGCGAGCATGGATGCAGCCATGAGGAAAATCTCCAAGAGGAGTTTGCAATCAGCAACATGTTCAAATATTTAGGTTGAGCTAAGGCTAGGATGGTAAATGACAGATCCGGCCAAGAATGCTGCTAGCTAGGGCCTTCGGATTTTGATATTTAAACCGATATCAAATCTAATTTTCAGCGCCGCGGTGTAACTTTAATAAGAAGTCAAGCGTTATGAAATGGAAACGCTTGGTTGTGGGCTAGCGGTGGTATTTAGCTGACGCAGATCTGGCAGGTTGCAGATGTTAACCGTAAACACACATTTCGAGAGCGTAATGAGGTTAGTCTCCTTGTCAAACGAGAGAGCTGCGATTCAAAGAAACAGCACACATACACACATACGCACACACACACACACACACACTGTTAAAAATGAGAAATTTTAACATAAATTAACCGTTAGCACAAACAAGGCATAATTAAAGTAATTATGTGCAAGAACTCAAGCAGCGTTTGGTGGGTGCATGGCCCTGTTTACAGTGTGCATTGATTTGGCCATTATGAATAATACTTTCTCCTATCAATTTAGATGAAAGAATGGGTCCACATTGCCAGACTCCAGCAGAACACTACTTAGATTAGACCGATTAATAAGATTAGATTTGAAACCATGATGCAAAAAAACAAGGTCATTTCTTGTGGCGATAAAGTCACCTCAGTTTTACCTGCTAACAGAGGCTAGCGCGACATGCTAGAGCAACATGCTAGAGCGACATGCTAGTGTGACATGCTAGCGTGACATGCTAGCACGACATGCTAGCTGTGTTTTTGCATTTGTAACAGTTAGAAAGATGATGAGTCTGATGAGTCCCGTTCATGGCACAGCTCCTCTTCAGCACTTTGAATTGTGCTTGTGTTTACTTGTTTGACAGAGATTGATCGTAGCAGCAGCGACAAGAGGGCGCACTCTGCGACCAACATTCTGAAATCAATTGTAGCTCGTCTGAGGTTGTACGACGATTCTAAGTTTAATCTTTGTCCCTGTCTCACTCGCTCACCTGCAACCCACAATTTTGATCTACGACCCAAGATGTTCATCACAGACGGCCATTTTGCACAGTGGACACGCGGCTTTAAACCCCTGACCACCAGGCAGCACCTTAAGCAGTCTTTTTCAACTTTTTGTGTTTCTGTCACTGCATACTTTTTTGGTTCAAACAATTCCGCTGCCTCCCCTGCGTGGTCTATTCCAGAGTATTGGAGAGGGAAATCAGACCGATAGTCGAACCCTGGATTCAGGAGGTTCAGCAGTGTGGTTTTCGTCCTGGTCGTGGAACATTGGTCCAGCTCTTTACTTTTCAGGTGCTCAAAGGTTAATGGGAGTTTGCCCAACCAGTCCACATGTGCTTTGTGGATCTGGAGAAGGCTTTCGACAGTGTCCCTTGTGGTGTCCTTTGGGGGTGTATTTTTTTGGATCAGAAGTTTGTCTAGGACACTCCAAAAATGCAACTTAACTCAAATTCGTTTTTTTAAACCTGGCAATAGCACAAGACACACTGTTTGAAAATCAAGGCTCTAAAGCACTGTAAAACATAAGGAATTTCAATTAGAAAAGGCGAGAGCCAAAGCAGCAAAGAAATCCTTACTTGAATCAAATAGTTTACTGTACTTGACTTAACTAAGTTAAGTACAGTAACTAACTAAGTCTAATTAAGTCAAGTTATCAAGGACAAAACCAATCAATATCTGAACTACGCTGGGTTCAAAAGTGTGAAAGAAGACTTTATCTACAATGGTTTCTTCTCACTCTACACTGTTGATAGAAGTTCATCAAGAAAAGTACTTTGTCAACCTTTAAAAAGTGTGGTTTTCTGTATTTACAGCCATTTTTTATATTAAAAAGAAAAATGGCAAAGTATAGGTATAGAAATATGGCATGTTGAGTTATAAGAGCCAGCGGTGTGAATGCAAAGGTTTCTTAACTCCACATTATCACACTTTCACTCAAATGTTTTTGTTCAAATACATCCAACTAAACTAAATCTAAGTTCAAACAGTTTCAAAATGAATAGATAAGGTCAGCTACTTCACTTTCTTGACATGAATTGCAGAGAGTGGCATATTCTAAAAATAATATGCTTCATGCCAGTTTAACTGACGAGTAGGTTCAGGACAACCAAGGTCCTCACCAGCAATTTTCTTAAAATAACAACCTTCATTTCACATTCATAGCATTAGCTAGCATGGTACAAAATACATTTTAATTCATCCTGTTCCCGGGAGACAAATTTTCTGGTCAAGGCGAGGCGGTCGCACATAAATCTAATCCATTGCTTGGGCAGCACAGCATGGGATGGATTATACATCATTTATGGTCTTTTAACTGTTGATCTATGGCCAACGCAAACCGGGGTCTAGCTACGTACACAAATACAGTTGACTGAGACGCAGTGGAGGCGGATAGCAAAAGTGAATGCATTGAGACTGCAGATTAAAATCAATAGAAACATATGGCAGGACGAAATGAGTCAGGTGCAATGGTATGAAATTCAATATGTGGCAGGAGGAACGGGCAGGTGCAAAGATTCAAGAGAAGGTTTGCAAGGCTTAATCAGGCAGGACAAATACACTTAGATAATTGGACAGGCATAAGTTCTATGCGGAACTTTGGAAAATGCGCCGCTATTTGTATATTGAAAAGAAAAGTATCGTTCTAATTAAAGCTATACACTTGAAAGTGCACTATGTAACTTTTCTGGTGGGAGGTACGCTACTTGCTGGTTTCTATGGAGATACTACTGATTTTCCTGAAATGTTCCACAGCTTGGCAATAAAGTATCCATCTGCATGAAGACAAGCAATTGATGCTGCCGGGCCAAGTTGCAGGTCAGATCTCCTCTGAGGAGCCCTCTTTAACAGGAGTGGTGGTCTGCTGTGGCTGCTGGGTCTCGGGTGCCCCTGGTCTTTGGTGTCGGCCTCATCTCTCCTCTGGACCCTGTGTTGGTGTCCTGTGGGTGACTCTCTGCTCCTGTTACGGACGCCTCCTCTGATGGTGTTGTCTCAACTGATTCCTCTGCGCTCAGCCTTGTCCTAATTTCTTTAAAAGTTGATGTAGGGGTGATGGGTATGGGGGTCGGTTGATGTGATGTGAAAAACACTTGGTTTGAAAATCGCTTTATAAATTAAGTTTGATTGATTGATTGATTGATTAAGATCTTTGGAGAGTTGATCCCGCTCACAGGCAGTACGCATATTTTTCAAGATGTGTCAATTAAATCACCTGTAATTGACTGAATGCGAAATACTGTAGAAAAATCCAGGAAAAGCACTTATATCTGAATAGAAACAAGCAAAAACGTTTGTGCGCCTTTAATTTTAGTGTCTATATTGTGGGCACAGAAAAATAATTGTACAGTTTGAGAATCTCTATCATGTCAAGGCGGATTGTTCAAACACCCCATCAAAATTGGGTTAAAGCTTAGACTAGACCAGGACTGAACCAGGACAAGACCAAATCAAATCTACATCATGACTAAACTGGGCTCAAACCAGGACCAGGACCTCAATTATACCAGTATTTGTTGTGTGGAATTTGATAGACTCATACAGATATATGTTTGATCAAGCAGAGATCATAGCAGCTTTCAACAAAACAATATCAAATTGATCTAGACTTTGAAATCATGTTTGTACAAATATGGCTTCTGTAGCATGGTTTCAAGCCTGAATAAATGTAAACAATTACAAGGATGTGCTTAATATGTAGACAACTAACCAAATTATAGGAGAATTATTATTATGTTCTTGGTAGTTCTCCTCTGCTTTTACATCATAACTGCTATCGGACAATCAAACAGGTTACAAAAGGGAGCTTTTTATCTCTTGCAGGCAGTACATCTTTCATATTCACATCAATAGTGTTTTGACATGTTACAGACTCGCCAATGATGCTGCAAAACCGGCTCTTTGCACACAAAAGCGCTTTCAAGACTAAATGAGCGTCAAAGCCTCAGAGCCATATAGAAGCACAAGGGAGAGATGATAGCATTGTGGGTGTGTGTATGCTATCTCTGCCATGGTACCACACGAGGTTCGGAACATCACTGGTTCCTCTAGATTTCACAAATTCATACTTTTTAATAATAGTCTGTCTTTCCTCAAAGCTAATACTAGTTGGTGTGTTTACCGAAAAACACCAATCAAGCATAACATATAAAAGAGAAGACCAGAATAGTTAACGCCATTCAAAAATAATAAGAAATGGGCTTGGAATTGGAAAATCTCCAAATCGAACACAAATTTGTAAAAGTGATTGTCACCATGAGGTTGAGGCCTATGTGGATCGGAAACAAGTCGCTTTTCTTTTTTCTGTAAATCAAATAGAAATAAGTGTTGCAAATAATATATCATTGACTGGTTCATGTTTTGATCCTGATTTATTTGACATTGCTGCTTACATGTTCTTACAGCAATTTTCCAAACCTAAGCCTTTTCCTAACCTTACCCTTTACCCTAAACTTCGTGACTTTGAATAACCAATCACGACCAATGACCAGCAGTTCTTTTGACAGCTCACTCACAGTCTTCTTCAGAGTGGTAAGGTGATGTCGCTATGACGTTTCTTGTCTGCTGACTTACACAGGTTTTGGCGCCTTCTTATCAATAGAGCACAGCAACATTACGTGACCACTCTGAAGAAGACTGCGAATGAGCTGTCGAAACTGTCCAAGTATGAAAAGCAAATACACTCTTGAACCGGTCTAATGAAGAACATTTGAGATAAATTATCAGAAGACCAAATGAACCTTACTGGGCTATTAGACTAAAGTCATGGACAACAATGTTTCCAGGACCTTCGGAACTTGGAACAACTGGAATCAACCATAACCAGCTCCGATTCAATCCCAAATCAAAATGTACAGAAAATTAGATGACATTGGTGGATGACATTGACGCTCAACTTAAAGAAACATGGCTAACTTCGCAAAAACAAATTCCCCTTGGATGAAGTCATGGACAAAACACCCTGAATATTTTGAAGCCTTCAGTACACGAAAAAAATAACATAGGACAGAATGTTAGAAGGAAACAGCGAGGGCGTGCACACAAAGAAGAACAGGATCAACTCAATTCAGCCATCTCTGAGCATTGTAGAAGAGAAAACCTCATTATGGACTCAGAGGACAATAAACCGGGACAAGGGGGCCATTTTTACACACACACACCAGGGATATTGTCGAACTGCAGATGGGGCTGCTGAAAATAAATGCTGTTATTAATCCATCACAAAAATATTTACTGTATAATAAACTATCAATACCTACAGCATAGTGACTGCATTGATTTTCTTTGGATTTACCCAATGATATTTTCACTTTCTTCCAACGCATTGTCATTCTAAACTTTTCCTCCAGCTTTTTGCTTAACCAATGCCTGTATATATATCTGTCAGTACATTTGTATCAGCCTGCCTCCTTACAGTGAGCGAGAGGCTGTTTGAGTTTGGCACAATCCTAAGGGGAGTTGATCCAATCGCTGCCTGCTGCTCCGGCTGACAGTGATATCTGAGACTACCTCCACGGGAATGTGTCTCAACTGTTCCCACCACTCAGATGAAGTGTCTAGTGACAAAGACTGCTTTTGGTGTGTGACTGGTGGCAGTTAGCAACATGAATGTGCGATGGTAGATGAGAGGGAAGTCATGCATATCAAGTCATATTCAGCTACGTAACGCCATTTCAAGTTATAGCCGTTGAGATTGATTGACAAATGAGTTTATATTTTTATAATGCCTATTTTGAGTCCTATTTTACCTTGAATATTTATGATTTTGTTAATCTGTTGCTGTTGTTTTTTAACTTAGAAATGCAGGAATAATATCATGTATAAGTCTTAATAAAGCATGAACATAGACTTAATTTATAATGAACAAATAGTTTATAAAGAATGATTCAGGCCTAGTAACTAGTTAATTAATGCCCTAACACCTAATTCCTAACCTCTTAATGAAGAAGTTCCTAAGTGTGAATTATTCTTGTGCATTATGAATTTAACCTTTATTTATGCTTTGTTCATGCTAATTAAGTTGTCGTTATTCGGTCACAGTAAGAATACACGTTTTCAAGGAACAATCATTTAAAACACAATTTATCCAACACATGGATAAATGCAAGCGTTTAATGCCATTCCAGACAAAGCAATAGATTTAAAAAAAAAAAAAACAGGTAGTGGATGTTACATAGTGCACCTTTATTGGTTGTATTTTTGTTCATGTTTTACTAAATCTCATAACTTTTTAAGCTTAGGACCCAAGATATTTGACGAGTAGACTACTTTCTCTAGTAGAAAAGTACTACTAGAGAAAGTAGTACCGTATTTTCCGCACTATAAGGCGCACTTAAAAACATTTATTTTTCTCAAAAAATGACAGTGCGCCTTATAACCCAGAGCGCCTTATATATGGATTAATTCTGGTTGTGCTTACTGATTCGAACGAATTTTATGTGGTACACTGTGCTCAAAAATCCGTCAAAATGTTTTATCACAACTTTGGTAAACTACAAAGCCGCACCACTTCCAGCATTACGGTTACCGTAGCGAGGAGCGTCGCGAAGTAATACTGTGCTTCACCATAACATTACAGTGTGTGTATAAGGAATTTGAAGGATTTGTGGACGAGGAATAAACTGAAAAAGTGAGTGTATTATGTTTTTATTTACGTGTTATAGTGTTAACTGAACAATTTTGAGTTACTGTGAATACGCCAACGGTTTGATTTAGCGGTATCTGACTGTGTTTTTTTTACGTGTTATACCTGACGCATTTTGAGTTACTGTACTGTGAATACGCTAGCGTTTGATTTAGCTGTATCTGACTGTGTTTTTTTACGTGTTATACCTGAGCCATTTTGAGTTACTGTGAATACGCTAACGTTTGATTTAGCAGTATCTGACTGTGTTTTTTTTACGTGTTATACCTGAGCCATTTTGAGTTGCCGTACTATGAATACGCTAACGTTTGATTCACCGGTATCTGACTGTGTTTTTTTTACGTGTTATACCTGAGCCATTTTGAGTTACTGTGAATACGCTAACGTTTGATTTAGCGGTATCTGACTGTGTTTTTTTACGTGTTATACCTGAGCCATTTTGAGTTACATGAATACGCTAACGTTTGATTTAGCGGTATCTGACTGTGTTTTTTTACGTGTTATACCTGAGCCATTTTGAGTTGCCGTACTGTGAATACGCTAACGTTTGATTCACCGGTATTTGACTGTGTTTTTTTACGTGTTATACCTGAGCCATTTTGAGTTGCCGTACTGTGAATACGCTAACGTTTGATTCACCGGTATTTGACCGTGTTTTTTTACGTGTTATACCTGAGCCATTTTGAGTTACTGTGAATATGCTAACGTTTGATTTAGCGTATCAGACTGTGTCAGAACGTGTTTCCATTGAACAAGGTTGGGACTGTTTTGTTTAGCTTAATGCGCCTTATCGTCCGGTGCGCCTTATATATGGAAAAAGTTCAAAAATAGACCATTCATTGACAGTGCGCCTTACAATCCAGAGCGCCTTATAGTGCAGAAAATACGGTACTTTTCAATGTCAAAAACCAACCTCCAACTGTTCAAACACCAGCATGCAGCCTCTGTATCATATACCGCTGCGATATGTGACATCGTCCGCCCTTTGAGTTATATTATACATTACCTGGCTGCTCCCTTGGCAAATGCACAGTATGATTTTCCAACAAGGTACGACCCGTGGGATTCTCATGCTCATTTAGCGGCTTTTGTTGTGTTTTCTCTCTCTTTCTCTCGCTCTCTCACTCTCTCTCCCTCGCTGTATTCCTGCCTGTGTCGTGATGAGGAGATAGCGAAAAGGTTCCTTTTGCATACAGAGAGGAGGTTAAGCACAGTGCCCAATGAAAGGTTAGCCACGCACATTTCCATAAGTCAACATGTTCACAGGGCAATTAGGAGTTAGCTTTTGCCAGTAGCATCTGTAAATAATGTAAATAATGGAGGATATAAAGGAGAATAGAGTTCAAACTGAGACTAGAATGGTATCCTTTTACTAGCCTATGCTAATTGCACAGTTAAAATAATGGGGGTAAAGTAAACTAAAATGACTGTTTATTACGCATATTAGTTCAAAACATTGCCAGAAAACATATTGGGCATGAAAAAGTATGACATACATTTCTATGTTAAGTATCTCAGGGTGGCTTAGCTGTATCGATTTTGAACCACGCGACCAGCAATGCATGTTTCTGTTGTGTCCTCAAGCAAGACACCTCGCCTTTTCTATTGTTCTCATGGGCACAGGTGTAGTAAGGTGTTTTTGTGAGCTTGAAGTGGTTTCTTGATAATTGGCTGCTCTCGCCTCACAGCATGAAGGTTCCAAGTTTGGTTCCCGTGCCCCCCAGGCATTTCGTGTGTTCTCACGTTAACTTTTTGAAAATCAGGTACCCCAGGCTTGAAGACAAAAACAATCAAACAAATAAAGCTGTTTACATTCAGATTTCTTTTTTGGATTATATCATAATAAAATGCCTATTTTTGGTTTCTAAAATGTGCACAATATTTTTTTTGTTCTTATGGTTTTTTTGTGACCTGAATAATGATGCGTATTGATTAACCAAATAATCTAACATCCCTGGACATCATCGGATCTGTATATGTTTAAAAATATTTATAATTCCTGTTATAATGCCCTATAGGGTCAGTGTAACAAATGGACAAGCGCATCTTTCCTCCTCAAACGCTGTTGTGAGTCCAATATCAGCCATGAGGAAATAGGTTTTGAGAGGCCAATATATATAATCTATGCTCTTCCAGCCTTGTATTTCTCAGGCAGGCACAAGATCTGTCAAAGCGAGAGAATGTTGCTGCCTAGCCTAGCATGGTGACGCATTTTGCCCACATGTCCCCTAACTAGAGGCCAGTTACCCAGCATGGAAAGGGAGTCTGTGCTCTTCCATATGTGTGAATTTGGGAAGCATCCCGACTCAGCTGCAACCTCCTTGGGGCAAAACAGTGAGCCGCCAAGACCCAGCAAACCCCCGAAGCCGCGCTGAGGAGCAGAAAGCACAAAATACCCACCCATGGTTAAGGTTTAGGCCAAGTAAACGTGCCAGCCTTTGGGGAAATGGGCAAACCGAGCCCAGGATGGAAAATGTGTGGTCGCCTTTGGGTGCGTGGAAGGGAGAGGAGGCAGAAAAGAGCCTTCAGCACCTATGGGAACAGAGCATGGCGGGCTGTTGATTTGGCGGCGCAGTGGAACAGACTGGTCTATGATTTGGATGCAAAAAGGTTAGTGTGAGTGAAAGTTTCAAAAACAAATTGGTCACGGATTGAAACCCCAAGAGTGTTAAAATGTTAAAATATTGTGGCAACTATTCGCTCGTAAGTGGCATTTCCACGTTTAATTGGTTAACAAATGATGTGTGCTCACATTGTAATAATAAATACTCAAATACCAAGTGTCTTGCTCAACTACATAACTTTTGTATGCATTGTGTCACATGGGATTCTAACTACTGTCACGTACCGCTTGCTCTTCCTCACTTTTGGCACATTGTTAATATAAAATGCTCTCATTATATGCACATCTTTAAAACTACTTTTTTCAGACGGCAAAGTGAAACTGGGGTAGACCATACATAACAGCCAATCAGAGCGCTGCTTTCAGCTCTTACTTCCGGGTTGACGAGACATAAAACACGTTATTAGATGCAGACAGTGCGCATCTGTCTATTTTTTGTCACAAAGTGCTGCATTGTTCTGGTGAATATCCACCACAGGGCGCTTAATGTCAGCTAGAGAATTGACCAAAACGGAAAGACGAGAACAACAAGAAAAACAAACATGGAGGCGTTCACCGCAGTTTCTGGATCATATTTATTGGAAAATAAATAAAAAGCGTTTATTTGTTTTGCAGCTTGTCACGTTTTAAAATTGGGCTTCCTGTGTTGACCTGTGTTTCCACATGTACAAGTCTGTTGCTACACATTCACAAGCTCTGAGGAGACTTACTTGCAGGTGCACTGCAACTTTTCTGGTGTCATTAGTTTGTCTATTTAAAACAAAACAAAAAACAACAGCAAAAAAAAACACATGCATTCTCACTGTTCTCCACAAATATGACTCACTTGACTGCATTGAGAAAGATACGTTTAATGCCACACGGTGCAACATGTAGACAAGCTGGTGGCGGACCCTCAACTAAAAAAAGTGACATAGTGCACCTTTAAATAGGCTGTCACACTTGCATTATTAATAAAAAGTTACTATCCATGCTATCAGGCCATAGTATTGGATTGTAGAACATAGTATATATTGCATTGTGGCTTAACAGATAAGCTTAGGCGTCTATTTTTCCATTACAACCTCACAAAAGGAGAGTGTTCCACAAAAGCGGCAGATTACAGCGGATTTCACAGCACTACACATCCAAGCCCCATAATGCCTGCATAGGACCCATCTCCACATTCAGCCTGCTATTGTAAAACATCAACAACATCTCCTCTTTTTTCCAATCAAAACCCCTATTCTTCCCAAGCACCTCTCGAAAATCTGTGTTCATAATTACACATTTTTATCCCGTGAATGTATTTAACACGAAAATCCTAATATTTGCAGACAAGCTCAACTCATTAATTTGAATGGGGGGAGTTAGTGTAGCAGTTAATTGGAAAGCCGTAGTGATAAGCAAATGTTTCAAAATTACAGATGGGAAACCAGTGTGCCGCCGTAAACTGATGAGTATCTTCAACATCCAATAGGAATGGTGAGTAGGGTTGACACTGCCACAGGTTGAGAGCTTGATGTCCAGGAAATAAGGAAATAAACATGGCGTCCAATAGCTCACACATTGCAGCAGATATAATTACCTGTCAAGTGCAAGACATGACTTACTGCCAGTGAATGAACTGATTAATATTCGTGAAGGGAAAATAGGATGAAGGGGGGGGTGTTGGGGGGTGTCTGATTTGAAGTTTAGAATTACTATCTGTAACTCGTCTCTGTTAGCACACAGGCCGTATGAAAATGTATTGAAATGGCGTGCAATTAGCCATAACATTAGGATCACAGCGTTGTCATGGTACCTGTCAGTTTTTGTACTAATGGAGATTAGAACATTTGGGATGTTGACAGTGAGTGGAAAAATCCTTTCATTGGTGAGTAATGACATTTTCTCCTGTATGAGATCAAAACACATAAGAAACGTACAATCCAATCCAACTTTATTTGTGCAGCACATTTTACCAACACAAAAGTCTCCAAAGTGCTGCAAAGAGTACAAAACAAGCACAGGTAAGATATGTTAAAAATATAAAAAAAATACACAGATACAACAAACCAAATAAAACCAATATAAAATATGAAAAATAATAAAAGACGGTCAGAGGACCACACAATTCTCATTCCAGTTTCAATACTAGGGTATAAAAGTCGGAACAAGTTGGAGCGGCCCTCAGGAGTGTAGGGAACAATGAGGTCTGAAATGTATGCGGGGGCCAGTCCGTGAAGAGCTTCAAAAACAAACAATTACATTTTAAAATCAACTCTAAAATGAACAGAGAGCCAGTGCAGTGAGCATGAAATAGGTGTAATATGTTCTCTTCGACGTGTGCCAGTTAAAAGACCGATGCTCTGCGGCACCAACTGTTAAGCGTGACAGGTTAGCTTGGCTGATACCAGTGTGCAGTGCATTACAGTGAAGTCAAGACGTGCAGAGATAAAGCACGGATCACCCGTTCCAGGTCGCTAAACGAGAAAAACGATTTGAGTCTAGATAAAAACGGAAAGTGATAAAAAGCTAGATTTAATCACGGCATTTATCTGCTTGTCAAACTTAAAATCTCTATCAATGATGACGCCAAGGTTGGTGGCTGTAAACTTGATGAAGGTTTGGACCCCAAGTCTAAATTAAAATCAACGGCTTTGTTAGGCTTAAAAACAACAATTTCCGTTTTTGACTCATTTAGGTTAAGGAAATTCAGAGCCAACCAGGCCTTCACATCATCCAAACATATCAAAGTTTACAATTTTGCTTGATATTTAGTTGACTACGGCATCTAAAAGACAAAAATCAAGTAAACGGTGGTACAAACCCAGAAAAACAATCGGAACACAGCTGGAAACATCATACAGAATTCATTCTTTCTCATGTTTTGAGAATATGTATTGTTGTGGAACTCGGAAAGTGTCCTTTATCTCCCCATGCACAAGTGCTTTATCAGTATGTTTAACAGTATGTTATGAATCTGACACAAATCACCACTTCCTGTAACATGTCTGTTGAGGGCTCTTAGTGGTTTCTAGTGAAACCAATTATTCCCTTTATCAGGAGGTCCCGCCCGGTGGGCAGGGCTTACACAGAGGAGGATATAAAACCTGAGTTCCCAGACTTGATTCACAGATTGAGAATGACTCTAGGAAGTTTTGTTTTGTTTTTCTAAAACAGAGTCCAGATGATGACAAACTGAATCTTTTTCTACAATGGAACACTCCTGGACGAATGAGGGATTACACCGGTTCTAAAATGTCACATAACAGCTTTTCAAAAATAAATGTACAGTAAATGACAATCCGCTGCTTGTTGCAGTGAAATGTCACTATGTCAGCTCTGCAGTTTTGAACAGGAAGTCAATGGGCCTGTTTGTATTACCTCGTTGTTTTTGATCAATATTGGAGTTTACAACGAACAAATGTAAAATGATGATCGATCTACTGTATGTTATAGTTCAATACCTGTGCCTGGCAAAAGCATGTGTCTCCTTTAACTTTTGTTGGTATATAAATTGTCAAACCGTTTGCACTCAATTATCAGCATTTTCAAGCACGATTGTAATTTCCATACTGTATATCATCCAAATATTTTCCACTTCTTAGTTATGACCTTGACACTTTAACGCTTTAGCCCTCTTTAACTCCTTTCTAACCAACGTTGGCCGCTTCTTCACCAGTTCAGATGGGCCCCTGGAGTCCACATATACGAGCCCTTAATGGCGTCCCCTGGCTGTAGAGGGTCCTGGGCATTAGTAATTAGGCAGTGAGAATCTCCAGCTCGACCGCACACAGGGGAGAGAACTGCTTTAACAATTTTCTTTTTCTTGGGCCACTTTTTGCCAGGCTTTTAAATAATTTCCCCATCGCAACCCGAAACTCACTCATTAAGATATACGTGCAAGCTGAATGTCAAAAGAAATAAAGAAAAAAATGCAATATTCGGTCTTCCCCGGAGGCAATTAATGTGATTTGTTAGGTGTGCCTGGCTTTCCAACTGTCTTCAATTCTAACTTGTTATGCACAGACAGGTGTTGATGTCTGACGAATAGGATAAAATCTGAATAATGGCTCTATTATGTGTTGCTAACAGTGTGTGGAGTGAAAGCTAATCACATTCTCTTGCTATTTTTGCCAGGAGAACTACATTTCCCATAAACCATTGTTAACCTCAATGTGTCATCACAGTGGGACATAATTTGTATGTCCCACTGCCACTAGCAGTGAGCGTTGAAAGGGTTTGATAGTTCTTGTAATGGAAGTTTAAAGATACTAAGATCTTTTCTAGTATCATATGACACGTTTTGCACTTTAATCATGTTCTAACATTTTTCCTCATCAAAAACATATCTGGAATGGCATTTAGCTTCAGTCACGCTAGTTTGATGAATCCTGTTTCAAAAGTCCTCTCCTCTCCGAGGGTCTAAAACACTCCATTCTGAATTTCCCCAATGTGTGATGTCATATTTACCTATGACATGGGTGTAAGATATTCTGCGCTGTTTTCAAGTCCATAAATCAATGGCAAACTTTCAAACGTTGTCAAACCACCATCATTTAACTGCGTGGCGACGTTAGCATGTGGGAGAAGAGCTAGCATTCGTTTCTCTCTCCTATGTAATTCCTCTGCAGTCAGTAGATATGGAGGCTAAAAGTAAGTTCCTGGCTGGGAACACCAGTTTACATGAAAATTGTTGTTGTTGTTGTTTTTGTTTTTTTCCCTAAACCTTGAGATTCCAAACTAAAGGCACTCAAGAGCATGTTTAATTTCCAATAACAATACAAATAATGCATATATTTGTCATTTAAGCTCTGTTTATGTTATTATGAGATGAGATGAAGATGAGTCAGTGTTTTCGTTTTTGTTTTTCTTGCGCACTTTATATTGGTTTGCAGTGTGCCACAATTTAAAAGTGTGTTTGGAATGAGATACTACATACACATTTTTGTTTTATTACGATAATTCATAATAATATATTACAATTTAGTTCAAGTTTCCAGAATGCAGAATATTTATGTTTAAAATAGCAAACCAAACGGCCAGGGAAAAAGTTCTTTTTTTTTTTTTAAACATAGAACTAAGAAATGAATACAAAGCGACACATAACATCCAGTGAAATAAAGAGTCACATCTTGTCAATTGTTCTAAGTCTCATTTACTCCAAAGTCTGTCATAAAGGCCCAACTTGGACCGTCACTGATTTAAAAGACATTTAGCCAAATGCGCACGAGTGTTGTTCGGTCATTTGAAATTTGCACATTAAGAACATATTAGATCCAGATTACGAGTGCTCCGGGGTGTTTTTTGATTTACATGTCTTAAAACTGTAATGAGCTAGTTACGTAATGGCTGTGGTAGAATAAGGGCTCAATTTTGTTATTTAGATAAAAGTACACTTGCTCTAAAAATTTGTTTTTAAGAGTGAAAAGAAAAACTGATTTTGAAACCCGGTCGACAAATCTGAGTCATATTCTCTAATTACTTTCATGTGCAGGCCTATATTTGTCTGAAATTGTCTGGAGTTGTTAAAAGAGCAGTGCATCTCCCAGCAAACCTTATTTAAATCTTGAAGAGGATGATGTGTCCATGGTCCATTTCGTTTTGGTTCATATTATCAAAGCAAAAATGGCCCATATTCTAAGCCTGGACCATGGAGGAGCTTTAGATGCACTGTGTCACTTTTCAGGTGGAGCCTACGCCACCTTTTGTCTCCATGGAGATGTTGCTTTGCCTGGAACTAATCTGACTCCATGGAGACAAGCAGGTGGCGCCACCAGAGCAAGTTACAGGTCAGATCTGTGAAAAGAATCTGCTCACAGTAAGATTGTATTTTCTTCACAATCGAAACACTTGTTATTGAATATGTGAAAAAAGTTAAATGCCATACTGTGTTCATGTTTTGGTATGTTTTCTCCGGGTGCTTTGTTTACTCCCTTAAACCTGCACAGTATGGAGCTCAGTGACCGCCCACCACTTGGTTTCAAAGGAAAAAGAGCTGTTCAAAAGCTTGCTCGGGGCTAATCAGTTTCTGAAACGACATAAACCTCTACGTTATTAAAACATTTCCCCAAACATTAAGTTTTAAATGTGTTTTTTGGACTGAAAACAGCCGCTGGGTTGCCTCTGTCATGCCTTTAATCTTCATTTTTTTGGAAAAGTCTATTAGAAAAATGAATGGGAAATGTACTTCCGAATACTAAAAGCGAGGAAAATACTCACCCAATGCTCTTTTTCGATTTGCTTGATGATGACATTGAACCTGCACGAGCCAAATGCAGGAGCAAAAGTCGGCCAAATCATCAAGTTGTACCTCAAAGATAACGGATCAAAGAACACCACGCTGGGGACATTACTGTTATACACCTGTGTATTTGTAAAACTCCAGGACAGAAACTTCACTTGCTCCTTCTACCCGTTTGAACAGCATCTTCAAAAGCCCCCCCCCACCTCTCTCTCTATCTCTTCCCTCTCCCCTTCTGCTCCTTTTGCCCCCTTAACTCTCATAAACTCTACAATCTGATGTGACAGGTCGTAGACAAGGTCATCCCCTCACCTACTTTTAATAAAAGCCGTACGCTCCACCTAGCTTTCCCCCCATAGAACCACACACAGCGGGTTCTTTTTTTCCAATGCTTGTGCAATATCTAAAGCAATTACCTCTTAGCATTTCATCTACCCATCTCATCTTAATGTTTAGAAAAAGATTATGACCGCCGGGAAGGTGATTAAGCTTACAAATGGTGAACGCAGTGGTGAATACAGAATGCTGTTTAAATGTGCCAGTGTGTCTCCATAAAAATAATAGCCGCTCTTATAGCTTTTGTGTGATGATAATTAAAAACTCAAATTGAGTTGAGTTCAAGCATTATTATTTTTTAGTCTGGAAGCAGCACTAAGGCAAAAGTGTGATGCTCAAAAACTGCATTTAAATAGGGACATTTTGTTGTTCAGATTGTTCTCTTCAATAGCACTGACAACAAGATTACATTTTGGACAGGTAAAGCACACAATTTGAAAGTACAAGTTTTTCCACAAGACTTGAAGAACTTGAACTTGTATTGAAAAAGAGTTTTGTTGAGCTAACTTAATAAAATAGTTTCAGTTGGTGACACACAATTTATTCCAGTTTATTCTTATGAAAATAGTCATTCATATCAATGTCAATTTTCAATAGAAATGTATTTATACATTTTAGGGTTGTTCCAAAGTAATTCTGTTCAACATTGGAATATAAAAAGAAGTTGTGGCTTAAAGAATTGCAAACACATTTTTTTGTTTAGATTAATTCATTTTAGGTTGTTCCATAGTAATTCTTTACACTTATGGAACCTAATATTTTCCAGTAGTGCCATCCAAAAATAATTGGTATTGTTTAGTTATCAATATTGTACCAATACTTAAACCTACACATTTTAAATGAACTGAAATACATGTTTGTCTTTCTCTCAACAGACATTGAGAGTTGCTGCTCCAAACTTCAGATTTCATTAAATATGTATCAAGAAAATCTGCTGTAATGTATTCTTGTTTGTATCCAACACTGACACACTGCTCTCTGCACTACAGGACTCAGTCAGTTCAGTTCAGTTGACAGAATTCAAATGTGAACATGAACTGATGACGTCATGAGGACTGCTGCGTAGTTTAACCTGAAGTCCTCCACCAATAAGTGTGAACACGCCCTAAACTGTGGTTCTTCACACCAAGAACTTCCAAAAATGTGGCTTTCTGAGTACCACCAGAGCTAAAAGGGGTTGAAAACTGAATTATTCTAGTTTTGAATTAGGGTCAAACTGGGTCTAAATTTGCTTTCCAGTTGTTCTAACAAATAACATTTTAAAGGAGAATAAATTTGCTTTTTAAGGTAACCCACACCAGCTCAAGATATTGACATAGACCCACTTTCCTGGGCAAAAATGCTTTGGTCTAGTCTCCCGTGATTCAAATGGCCGTGATTGACCATCATGGGAGGACAAGCCCCTACATGTGAAGTACCACTGGAACATAACTGAAGTGGCTGATATCAATTGCTCGAGCGGGCCGGGCTTAAGGACAGCACAGAGGCCCTCATCATGGCTGCACAGGAACAGGCCCTGAGCACCAGAGCAATAGAGGCCCAGATCTACCGCACCAGACAAGACCCAAGGTGTAGGTTGTGCAAAGGGGCCCCTGAGACAATCCAGCACATAACTGCAGGGTGCAAGATACTGGCAGGGAAAGCACACATGGAGCTCCATAACCAAGTGGCTGGCACAGTGATCAGGAACATCTGTGCGGAGTATGGACTGGAAACCCCCAAGCTCGAGGAGTGCTACAGCAGATCTCTGGAAAAACCACCTGCGGAGGGTGAGAAGGGAGTTTATATATATATATATATATATATATATATATATATATATATATATATATATATATATATATATATATATATATATATTTGACGCCCTTTGCTGTATGTCTGAATCCAGATTTCTCCATGTAATCATCGAGTCATACAAAGTACTACAATGTTTTATAGCTATTTGTATATTCCACCACTTGAATGCAGCACAGTGCACCAACACTGTTAAGTTCTATGTGTTGACTGAATGGTTTGAACAGTTCTCTACTTCACAAACGAGCACAAGGGGACGTACACAAACAGTAGGTCAACATTTTTGGCTCTGAACAGGGAAAAAACGAAATCTGCTGGATCACTCGAACAAAAACACAACGTAAAAAAGGGCCGTTTATCAGAATATAAGTCGTATACATACATGTTTTACAGTCTAAACATGGCCAAGAAAGTGGTGAAGGTGACATTGGACTGCTGAATTCATGTCTTTGAACACACCACGGCACTGTCCTTCACCAGAGCACAACTCCAGCTCCAGCTCTCCTTCTTTGTCTCCTCTCTCTTTGAAGCCGCACAAAAGACATGGGAATAGCCGTCCTTTTTAGGGATTCAGCCGCGCTCTAGGGCTCTGGGACGGACTTGAAAGTGTTCCCGGGCCCTGCTGTCTTTGAGGAGACGGCTGGGGAAAAGTTGAAGTAGTAGTGTCCATCTTTATTATGCGTAAAGTATAGACACAGACAAGTCTTAGTAGTACATTTGTGCCTCTGAGTGAACTACAGCACATCAAAACAATTTCTACACCTGATAATAAAAGATACATCTTAAAAATTTCAAATATTTGATTGTTTACCAACATAATTGCGTACATCACAGTCACAACTTAACTGTATCGGCTTTGGATTAGGGGTGTGTCTCCCTCTGCTGGTAACAGAAGGTAATGGAGCCTGTTGAAATGCCTGATTAGCAGCATAGCACAAGTGCTTAAGAATAGTCTTGTGTTACTTTGTTGCATATAATATCTGAAATTGTGTCCTTTTCTTTTACAAGTGAAACATTACATTTTATAAATGTATGTGTTAAATACTGGAAATATACATCAAAATCTCAGTTGGAGCATTATTATTAGAGCTTGGGTTGAGGTAAATCCGCAATTTATTATTCACCAATTGACCCATTTGATGAACTTTTGATGGTTCATCCCTTTAGACAAGACAGGTTTGCGTATTTGAATGACAGAGGCTCAAATATGTTACAATTTAATGAATTCATTTAATTATGAATAATTCATCAAAGTAAAGCAGTTTATTGTCCTCCTTTAATTTAGAAGCATTTCACAGACTTGAAAGGAGCACATGTTGACCTGGGAACACACAGAGTCCATTGTCCCACAAAAGGGTTATTCCGAATGACCAGGACTGACGGCAAACTGGTGTCTCACCCTAACGCATACGCACGGAGATAAAGGAAGGAAAGGAAGATGCTCTCCGCGCGCAGCAACGAACAATGAACGTTTCTAAACCAACACACTGCAATACATTACATTTAAAACTATGACCTGGGTGTAGTTTGACATACTGGCCAACCCATGCGCCCACCCAACCCGCGCAGGAGGAAATCCAACATCAAACCCAAACTACAAGCTAAAGACAACGGCCCATTAGCCGCGCAATTTGACACGTTCGACTAGACAACGAGCAATCAACCCTCTAAGATCCTGGATTTGACTAGGGCGCCAACTAACCATCCTTTTTCTAATCGATTAGCGTAGAGATTATTCTTTTGATTAATTGATAAGTTGTTTAGAATGCTAAAGGCTCATAATGAAAATATTTTTACTGAATTTGAAGCCGTTTGAGGATCCTGGTGGAGCGCATTTACGGACAAAAGAGTGTTTTCATCAACTACACAAAATGTACACATTTTCCATGTCATTTTCAGGCAATTTTGAGTCATAAAATTCGATTACTGAATAAGTTACAATTATTGAAACAATCGATTAATAGCAACTAATCAATTCACTTGTTGTAGCCCTAGATTTGACGCCTTTAAACAGCAACTTTGTGCGTCTAATCGTCCTCCATTATGGCTTTCGCGTCCAGTGGCCTTTTATACAACGGTACACAGCGGCATTCATAATCTATTTCCAAGGAGACAAGCAAAATACACAACTAAACACATAGCTTTTGGCCTGTAATTGAATAGATGCAAGACAAATACGTTGGTACCATATTCTAGTACATTCCAGGGAAAGCAATAACATCTCCATAGAATTGATAAACTGCACTACTGCACCAAGGACACCTCCAGCTCGGTCCTTGTTGATTGATTTCTTTGCCAATAGCTCACCTACGTCATCAGATTTAAAAATATTCCCCACAACAAAAGCATGGGCAGTCTTGAATGGACAATACTACAATGTGTCGATCGTTCAAGTCCCCCAGTACTTACGGCTAATACTGTATACTTGTAAGTCTTCTAGTCTCTTTTTTTATTTTATTACAAATCTTGGACTATTTATTCTACAACATCCATGACAATGACAAGCAGATGACAAACCCGTCAAGTTACATTCATAAGATTTCCCTCTGATGCACATTGTTCTCGCAGAGGAAGGTCATGTTTGCGCGACAGCCGTGGTCCTCCGCTGACAGACATTGTTAGACCTTAGACTGGGCCCAGAGGACGGCCCCTGTATCAGCCCCGCGCACCACCGCACCACATCCATTCACGTCAGGAATTCGGCAATCCGACCGTAAGCTATAATCAATATGGAGTTTGCACTAAAAATAGATCGTCCTGCTTCGTTCCATGAGTACGTCCCCTCAGAGAGACCCTCCAAAACCAGGCCACTTCTTTAGAATGCAAAGATTACCCTCTTCATTCCTTCTCTGTAATAGCGCTGCTCTTAATCAAAAGTCATGGCGGTGCGTTCAGTCCGTTTATCTACCATTAATCACTTCAAACAAGAGTCATAGAGATCTACATTTCCCCTAAGAGTGCGTTCATACGGCAAGGAAATATGCATATGGGATATTCTGTTATTACCATAGGGTTTACCGTCTGCTAATATGTCTGCCAATGTTTTGTTGTTTGATGTTGTTTGTTTTTCTTGCTTAAGCTGTTTGCCGCCATAATCATGTTGACCATTTGCAAAACGACATGAAATTAGTTAAAAAACTAAATGTAGTGGCCCACTAGATTCACACCGGCAAATATTTTAATGAAAACAAATGATTAGCCTGAAAGTCAATTACATAGAAGATCATTTGTTTAATCAGATTTTCAATGTTCAATTTCTCATTTAGAATGTTTGAACCCTGAAAAAACATGTTTGAATTTGTTTTAGGAATTCATTCATTTTCTATGTGTTTTTTTCAGTTTAAATATGAAAAATGTAAAAATGAAGCTTTTGGAACATGCTTCAGGCGGCAGGGGAAAAGGCCATTACCAAATGACACAAACTCAACCTATGATTAAGGACTGGATACAAATTATAACTGACATTCCAAAAAATTTAAAACAATTTACTGGCTTGGAACTGGACAAATTTAACAGACTCTGGAAAAACTGGGACCGTTATGCCGGACTTAATGCTCAGAACTATGCTGGGATGTGTTTGGTACTGTTTGTGTATGTTCTCTCTCTGTGTCAAGTTTCTGTCTCTGTTATTCCTGTTTTATTACAACAACAACAACAACAACAACAACAACAACAACAACAACACGCAAACAGTCTAAATTGAGAGGGTAAAATTCGCAGGGTTAATCTTGGCATCTTGAATATTTGCTCTGAACATTTTCACTGCAAATTTTCGTTTCTGAATTTGAAACTGAAATCTGAAGTGTTGCATTTGAAGGCTCGGAAATCTTTAAGAAGATGAATATATATATATATATTTTGTTTTGGTTTTTATTATTATCTTTTTAAACTGAGAAAACACATTGAAAAAATATATATGGGGGGGGGGAATACTAAAAATAATAATAATTCAGAGTTAGAAATTTCCCAGCATTTAATATTCTAAATCTTGTGAAACAAATTATCTTCCATAAAATTCAAATGTCATTGAAAAATGTAACATCACATTCACTTCAAACAGCAATAGCAACATTTGAAACATAAAGATCTGTGTTTCTGCTCCGTTTCCCACGACATTTGATCTACATCACTCTTAAACCCGGTGTAAACTCTGTCGTTGTCTTCCGTGCGTCTCCAGACCAGATGAGGTGCTGGGGAGGCAGAGGCAAAGGTTAATAATGTTCCACATGATTACCCACAAGCCCACAAGGGATTATAGGGCGAGGCAGCACCACAATCATCACTATTTCACAGGATCATTCAGATCGCTCGGGTGAGAGGTGTCCGATACATCTTTAGTCCGATTGGAGACGTGCAGAAAAGGTCAGCATATATACAGTAGAATAATTATGTTTTAACTGCAGATGTCATGCTCAACAAAATGCTTTCCAAAACAACCAAAATGTTAAGAACAAGTCCATTTCTGTCAATATCACTTTTTAAATTTGATGACCACTGTAAGATTTCATATTTTCGATGCCTCTTATCACAACTATTTATACGTACTTTATACATACACTGTGCTCATTTTGACTCATTTGGTAATGTTTAGAATACAGTTACTTTCCGAACAATCGATCATGTAATTTTGGATTCACGATATCAGTGAAAAATAGTGTTACGAAAATGTTCCATAAGTACATTTGAATGCGGATATTCAGTATTCTGTAACTATTTCTTCCCAACACTGTACATACTAGTGTTAGCGCGATACTATTTAAAACGACATTCTGATACTGAGGAAAGTGCTCAGCAAATAGGAATTTTGATACCAGACTGATTATAATTTTTGGCGTTCACACAATTTGTTCTTTCCTGGAAATGTTCAGCTGAAAAAAACAAATCCAGAACAGTCAAAAGCGGTCAATTTCAACATACTGTATATGAAAAGAAAAGTATTAAAATCACCTGAAGTAAAAGTATTGAACGTTACTTTTAGAGTAAAATGTAAAAGTGTTTTGTGCAGATTTTGGATACCTATAGAAGAGTGGAATGTGGTGAGTCAATCAACTTCTCAATGTTTCTCGACTTTTTATACTGTATGTATATTTTGTTGTCAGGTTGCCACCATAAATGTGCTAAAATAAATAAAAAATAAAATCCTTATACCATACAGAAAGCGTTATTTTTATTTTTCATTTCTTTTCAAAAATGTTATGGAGTAGAAAATACAGATGGCTGCTATCAAATGTGAAGTTGAAGTAAACGTTATCCGCAGTACACCACCCTCTTCACTGCTACCACAGCCGAAGGTTTATGTCTTTCTAACATCCTTTGATTACCTTCCATCACAATAGACTTGGGGATAGCTTCTTTCCAGACTGAACGTTATGGGAACTCGTGATAGTCCGGGACGCTCTCTCATCTGAAGCAGTGATAAGAAAAACTCTCTTATAGAAGACCCATCACCTCTTAACGCTGCAATTTATCTACTTCTATGACCAGCCCGGTGCACCATGAAGCCTTTAATGAAAACAGCTTGGATACTTTTATGATCAGAAGAGGCGTTTGTGAATTTCACCGAAAACAAACGGAAGAGCAAAGGGAACATTTCTGGGTTTTCTACTGGCTTGGGAGGTCAAGATTATTCGGTTAATCGCCAATCGTGATTGTTCAGGTCACAATATAATCGTAAGAACCCAAAAATAATAATCGGAACAATTTTGGAAGCAAAATTAAGTATTTTTGTTCAATATTCAGCCCCAAACATAGACCTAAATGTAAATAGCTTCATTTTATATAGCTGTTTTTGTCTTTCTAAAAGTAAAATTCCGTAAAGCCAGCCACAAATTTGAGGAACAGTAACATGTTAGACCACCGGAATGAAAGCAATCGTGATGTTTTTCCTCCCCATAACACTAAGGCCACGTACACACATAGGCGCGTATTTTTATAAACGCATATCCGCCGCCCGTCGTTTTATACAAAGTATTGTGTACACACATAATCGCTTTAAATATATGTCCATCCACGCAAACCCGTATAATTGCGCTCTTGAGCGTGTTTGCCTAAAAGATAGACCCAATCTATCCAATGAGAGCCAGCCTTTTCTCATAGTCACTTCCACAAAACATGAGGCATGGTGCCAGGTAGTCTTTCACGAGTGGCATGCCTTCGATGTGGAGGAAGGCTTATTTGGTGAAATATAGCCGACTGTAAAGCACTCCTCCTTTGCTCCGAGACAAGAAGCAGTGGTTGGGTTTGCAAAATCAAGCAAGAAAAAAGCACACAAACAAAAGTAACACACTTCTCAAAGGATCCATGTTGTCCACTGTCAGGCATAGACAAGTACACGTATGTGAATTATGGGTATTCGTAAATTGTCGCAGATAGTGACGTTTGGGAACTTAAAATGTCGTTTACCCGTGTCCACACTCAAACACAAAACCGGAGTTTAACAAATTCTTCACTTTGGTTAACGTTTTCCAAAAGCACCGTTTTAAAAGACATAATCTTTTATGAGTGGTTTACAGGTCAAATCGTGGAAAAATATATGCGCTTGGTCAGATATCACAGCCTCAAATGTGATATCGCGACATCCCTACTACAGGCAACAAAAACGTCCTCACAAACTGAAAAATGCACTACCTGTTTGTCCATTAAGATTATATTGTTTTGCCTAGAATATGCCACAGTATGGCTTTATACTTTTCTACCGCTCTGGAGACAAGCAGGTGCCGCCAAAAAGCAAAGTTACAGGTCAGATCTGTGGTGATGCGAACCTGTTCACAGTGACAATGCCTGTTTTTCCAAGACATTTTCAGCAATAAAAACATCTGTATTGATTAATCTTAATGCCATACTGTAGAACATTCCAGACAACGCAATGCAATTTCTATGGAGACAAGCAGGTGGCAGGATTCCACCAGAAAAGTTGCATCGTGCACCTTTAACAATGACACTAAAGTAAGCAGGAAATTATTTGCCATCATGAGGAATGTTTTTCTTGTTTAAGGTGGACTTTCTTGTTCAAAGGGAATTCATTCTCTACATTTGACCTGTTTTCAACCATTGCCAATAGGGAAATGTGTCAGTTCCTTGTTTTCGCATTTATAAAAGTTAGTAAACTGATAGAAAAATATGGAGATAAGGTCCTGTTCATTAACTCTTCTGCTGTGCTCGTGTTTACGGTCGATCACACGTTTGACAGAGAGCGATTGTAAGTATAAACCGCAGTTCGTCTTTGGTCATATGCCAGTTCTGAATTTAATCTTATTTAATCTGTCGATGTCTCACAGTGAGGCCAATGACTCACGTTTTTTGAACCACAACTCAAGATTATCCCTCTGTCATCGCAGACAGCCATGCAGCGGCCTAAAAAATGTCATTAGCAGGGCCGCACCAATCCATCTTTTTCAATTCTCATACAGATACTTTGGCTGTAATCTGCTGATTCTCTATATTAAATGATACCAATGTAGGGAGTGAAACTTGCAATTCTCCTTCACATCAAACACATTGATCCAATTTCGATCCAACTTAGATCCAATTGTAGCTTGTAAAAATAGAGGTTAAAACATCAGCCAACATCAGCCAGTAAATATTCATGACGTCCAATTAAAGGCCCAACTGCCATATCAGATGAAACGATACCTGAAACGGAACCTGCTTATGGGTCCGAAGTGACATCACACACTTGTTGATACTGCCATCTTGAGGACAAAAGCTGTGACAACAAAAAGTCTCAAAACAAAGGATTTCTCTTCTGCAACATCCCAAAGACCCTGTTTGTCGCCAGAAATGGATTACTGTTGTCAGGAGGGACCAGTGGATTTACAGAAATCACTCCAGACTGAGCGCTGAGCGGTTTGTTTCAGGTAGTTAGCTGCTGGCTAATGCTAGTTTGCGTATTATTGCGTGGCTATGCTAATAAACATTAGCCTACTTGCAGACAATTTCAAAGAGCCTCATTTCCAACTGTCTCTGCGTTATATTTTAGGATCAGACACAAAGCTTGGACGATGAAGCTTGGATGTCCGCAAACGTTTGTTTTGGCTGCTTTTAAGTGTTGTCAGCTGCTGTAGATAAGGATCAAAGCCCATCACTTCTGTCTTTTTGAACTATCCACCTTTTCATTTTAAATTTGAGGTGCTGTTTTTCATGACTATCTAACAGCAGAGAGCAAAAAAAATACCGGCGACAATAAATAAGTCATGTGACCGAAACCCATGGATACCCGATTCTATTCAATTAAACACCCAAAATCACAACAGCATTTGCCTCGAAGGGCGACAGTGAAAAACAGATTCATCAATTCATAGGAAATTAGCAAATGGGTAATGTCCCCGCATCCCAGATCCCAAGAAATTATCCAATATTGGTGCTTCCCTTGACCTCAGTCTTCCTACAACATAATTGGAAGTATTTTTGAGTGAAATTCATATTGTTGCAATGACTTAAACGACTTAAACTGCTTCTCTAACAGTGAAATTAAAACGGCCTTGGTGATGTTGTCGCATAGAAGCTCAAAAATGTCGCTATTTTCCGACCACTTACCACCGTTACCATGTTATTCATCGTTGGGTCTGTCCAACCATCAATTCTATTTCATTTGGTATTCTCTATGGCGACTATAGTCAAACTAATAGCAGCAAATTACCACTTATTACCAATAGACTTGATAGACACAGTTTCAAGACGTCACAAGACATTTCTGCTACATTACCTGTCATCATACGTCCATTATAAACTCCTACCTGCTGTTTGGCTTTTTACAGTAAGACATCTACAGTGTCCTGACGGTTATGCGCACAGACAGGTGGACTGAATTACATTATCTGGTTACCATGGCACCTGTCGGACGGGGGAAGACATATCAGCGTGTGGTGGAAGTTGATGTTTTGGGAGCACAGGAAATGTACAAGTTTAAAGCTCTCTGACAAGTTCTGTATTTTAATGGCACAGAAGTGGATTTTCAAAACAGACGCTGATCTCTTAATGACGGTGGGAAATGATTGCGGGTATTTCAACAGCATTTCCAAACGGCTCACAACATTTTGGAAAGCCAGCGAGCACCTGCAGCTAATGGCAGTGAGCGTATTTCTGTGTGGAATGTGCATGTTTCTTCCTGCGTCTGGGTGGGTTTTCCTTCGGGCACTGTGGTCCCCCTACCATCTATCCAAATCGTGCATTTTTTGGACGATAGGCTTCACTGTACAAGACAGTCTAGTGTGAAATGAAATTCAAAGAGGGAAGGATATTCAGAAAACTGACTTTTTCAACCCTATTTGAGTGTTGGCACACTTTTTCAATATAATCAAATCACACCTTTGCGGAAAAAAACGCGGTATTTCGAGGCTTTATACGTGATCTTAAAAATGTGAAAAACACAACTAGTCAATTTTAAACTCTTTGCACAGTTCACACGCATTCCTCACTTACTTGATGCCTTCTGAGCATCCTAAATATTCACCAAGATGAGTTCATATGCGCTTTTTACAACTTTCAGAGCCCTGAGCAACTAGCAGGCTAACGGCGCACTTCCTGCTTCACAGAGAATAAAACACTCAGTAATTAGATTCAGAGTGCTCACATCGACCTCATTTTTACCCACGTAGATGTTTGTACTATATATCTGTACTGTGACGAAGCACATTTTACTCATATACATGAATTTATTTATTTTTAATTCAGGTACAGCCCCACCCCCTACCAAAGGCCACCTGGATTTGGTTGCGGTAATTGTTGGTTTTTTTGCTTTATATTTTGGCTCAGAAGTTACTCAGGACACTCCAAAATGGTAAATTATTCAATTAAATAAATAAATGACTCATAGACAGGCAAAAGCTCAAGGCACACTGCAAAATCAAGGCCTTAACTCACTTTAAACTTAAAATCAAATTAAATATCCAAATGACAGTGTTTTTTGTTTGTTTGTTTTTTCAAGAATGTGCAGTGGTTTAACAGAAAATATTGTTATGGGGCCAAAAAGTGTCCTTCTAAACTGACATTGTAAGAGTAAATTCAGTTTGAAAATAATGACTTTTGCAGTTTTTCCGCAGCAGCAGAACCATCAGCTCCCTCAGCCACCTTTACCACCACCAGTTTATTTTTCATCATCTCATCTTACCCTTCCATTACATCACCGACATCTTTACCTTCTGTCACTGTCTCTTTGGACTAAATTGGGACTCAAACAAACCAAGTGTAATCCAGGACTAAAATGGATCAAACCAGGACTAAACTAGAGGAAGACGTTTGAAAATATTGTCGTTTTCCATCATGTTTTCTGCCCCAAATCATCTCTGTTTTCTCATCTTTCTGCATCTCCCTTCCCTCTTCTCTCCCGTTCAACTGCCGAAAAACCATTGCCACTTCCTGGACCGACTGACACGCACTCCCACGTACCCCTCGCTCCCTCATTATGTCATGCGCAACCAAAATAAATCTGTGAATAAGACATTGGTTTGGAGGGAATGGCAGAGTAAGGCATTTGCTGCATGGGGGAGAGAGACGGCGATCCGGGCCAGAAGCGAAAGTTGATATTCAAGCCAGAAAAGTATTGGTTTTAAGAATGGCGTAAAGAAGTTCTGACGTGTCAATAGTAAAATAAAAATAACTCTAAATATTGCACGTAAATCCAGATTCTTATAAGATAATTACATAGAAATCCACAGTTTTGCACAAATTAGAAAATGAGATCTCAATTCTGACAAAAGCCTCTTTGTTGACATTTTCAATAATAACTCATTCAAGCGGCATTACCCAATAGGCCCTTTTCACGAAGCCAAGCGGCTTGTTCCGGTTGCCTGAAAACTGCGGAGCTCCACTTCCTGCTCCATTCATTCCTTATGGAGAATTCGCCGAGTCTTGCTAAAATAAATCAATAATTATTAACACAAAGTGGAGTTAGACTTGGCTAATTCCCATAGAGAATGAATGAAACGGGAAGTGAAGATCCTCACTTTTACGGCAACAGGAACTAGCCGGGCCTATTGTGAAAGGGCCTATTGTCTAACCTTGAAAGAAGGAAGTAGGTATTTAAATCCATCTAACTTCTTAGCTCTCACAAATCCTACATGATTTAGTTTTTTTAAATCGAGTTTTTGCTTAACGCTAGCTCACACTGCTAATGCTAACTTTTATTGTTTATAATAATAACCAATTAAAACTCAAAGTAACGACTGGTCAATTATTTGTATTTGTAGATTACTTTGTATTTCATTTAAAAATATATTATTATAATAATAATAATAATAATAATAATAATAATAATAATAATAATAATAATAATAATAAAAGCAGTTTTTAATAATTTCCTTAAGATTTAATTGTTGTACAGTGTTTCCCAAATAAGGGTACGCGGACCACAGGGGACTTGTGAGCGCTTGCCATGAATTTAGTTTCCAAAATTTGATATAATTTGAGGAAAATGTGTTCGTACTTTGTAATTCAATTTCATATCCTGGATACCGTTTTGTAGGATTTTGCTCATCAATATCATTAAAACATGCAAACAGAATTGTAATAATCGATAATATGCTTCTACAGTACTATTTGTTTGCCAATAGTACACGAGTATTCGAAGTGTGAGCCAAAGCTTAGTGGATCCTCAAGACAAGAAGAGATTGGTGTAGTACATCTACTTTGAGCTCATCTGACAGAAACTTATCAGCATTCATAACTAAAAGGAACGCACTATATTCTACAAGTGTCGGTAAATAAATGACAGCCACAGAAATCAATACCTATGAATGAGTCCTCCCGCCTGTTGTCATATATAATATACAAAGGTCTTATAGAACGGATAAACAGTAGGAAAACAGCACCATTGTATCTTCGGGTTCTTGCACTCGATCCATTCTTATGTCATAAAAAAACTTCCAACATAGCGACACTATATTTCAAAAATGCAGAAAATCTTTTTACTATGCACTCCTGACCACACCCACTCCTCCATCACTCCCAATACACTCCGCTTCTTGGATTGGTTTTCTAGACCATACTTTGACTCCTTCTGCAGTTGAAATAAGTTACTCGTCCTACTGTGAGTACATTTACAGGTGGCCCAGCTTATGTTGATGTTGTTAAACGATTTGCAGATATGACTTTACTTTTCAACTTGTGTTTTTCCTCTAATAACTCAAATAATGTAAAAGATATGTGCTTATTTTACCTGACATGTTTCAGTGGTTTCTGGGGAAGTGAGAGTGACAGAAAGCTGTTGAAATCAGGAAGCAAGGACCATGAACAGAGACGAGGGGCCATTTACCTTGGCTCACGCCTGGGACTCACTTCTCCAGAAACAAGCACGCAGCGGCAGATGTGGTCAGTCTGCTGGATCTGCCACATCTGTCAAACTGATCACACCTGCGAGCCACAGATGATACACCGACGAAAACGAAATGTTCTAGTTATTTTTGTGGTTCATCCTTTATAAATACCAGATTTTGTGCATTATTTAATGTTTTGTCCTTCCAATTACATCATCAAATTACATCAAATTACGGTAAAAGTAAAAATGAATCAAATGAAGATTAGTTTTCGTGCATCTGGTCAGTTGAAGTAATATATAGAGTTCACCACACTACAATGAAAGCGAATGTCTTAATCTGTTAGTTTTATCGTTTGTTTTTAAAGTTTGTCCACAACATTTTTTTCTTTTCTTTTTCTTGCTATCTTCTATATTTGCTCAAGAAATGATGGAATAATATCTTTGTTGCACTAGAAAAAATCTTTTGTAAAAACAGCACAACAAATAGTAAGTTGTAAGTATTTAATGTTGTTGTCGTTGTTTTTGTTGTTGTTGTGGCATTTATCTGTTATCCTTTCAAAATACCAGATTGTGTGCATTACTTACTGTTTTGTCTTTCTAATTACATCAACTTCTAATGATAAAATTCGATGTTACGTCCAGACAGTTACTCTTACTTAAGTATTACTTCCAGCAAACACTTGTACTCCAACTTCTTCCACTTTGCACCTCTATTTGAACAGTATTTTTTTGGGAGGTTACAGTATCTTACACTCTGGCCCACCCACCTCTGCATGTCACCATGTTTGTTGAGAATATAAAATCAGAATGAAAATCAGCGCTACTCACGCAGGTTTGTCGTTCTGGAGACAAAATGCTGCGAGGTCATGCCCAGGCCTTCCTCTCCACGGAACTGCTCGTTGGGACATCCGCCCTGGAGCACACTGGCCACAGCCCTGCCGCCGCACAGGGGATGAGAGCACGTAAGGATCACGCATTTACAGTTCGGAGTGGGAAAAGTGTGAGTACGCTAGTATTTTCCCCATGCTTTACTGCTGTATGTTGAAACGTACACGGAAACAAGGCGTGACGTTTTGCTCAACACATTTTGCAATACTTGAAGTCAACATCTTATTTTGAGTGATTTGGTTTGTTCAGCTTTTATTACAGAGCATCTGCCAGTAGGATAAACGTTGGTAAAACGTGACAATAATTACACCTTAATTAGCCTTAATAAAGCAGTGAACAAAGACTGAATTCATGATGAACAAATAGTTTATTAAGAATGATTTAGGCTTAATAATTACATGATTAATACTCTAACTAACCCCTCGATTAAAGTTGTTTCTAAGTTCTAAAACATGCTAATCAACGTGGTTATTATAAAGTAAAATTTTAAATTTGTTCTACTCTTAATTTCCGTTAGGTGTTAGTGTTAGTTATTTAATTAACTAAAATTAAATAACCCAAATCCACTGATGATGATTGCATGATTCCAAACCAGGTATAACTAGTGAAATGATTAGAGACTTCACTACACCACAATCAAAGTTAACGTCTTTGTCTGTTTGTTTCTTTTATCATCAATAGCGTATATCGTAGACAATGTAAGAGTTCATTTTCAAAAACAGATAACTCTAAAAGAAATTGCCACAAAGATTTTTTTTTTTTTTTTCATTTTTAATACCATCTTCAATTCATCTTTTCTCAAGAATTAATGAAATAATATTTTAATTGCACTAAATTAGATTCGGCTTTTGAAAACGCTGCCGGACAAAGAGTCATTTGTAAGTAAATTGTCAACATGTTTTTCTTTGGATCTGTTTCTGCAAATTCACTTTTCAATTACAGTTTGACATTCAGAGATACAATGTGACATGAAAATAATCATGTGCATTGAGCAATTACAGGGCAGTAAATTGCATCGGGGGAACGGTAACATCTCGAAAACAGCCTGATATTTAAACTTGGGTACGCTTTAAGACATATTGATCTGGCTTAAATTCGTGTCCCAAACTTGGATGCGTTTTGACCAGCTTTCACTCGCCACATGCCTCACTGTTCTTTCCGCGGACACCTTTTTAAAGCTTCTTATTGACCACTGTAGACTTGGACATAAGCTGCTGTTTGCCTCATCCCTCGATCATAATTGGTTTTGAATGAATCCAGGAACACAATCAATAACAGCATTTGAAACTGTTTTAGGGATATAATTATATTGTAAATAGAAATGCGATGAATATAATTTATCTGCCGCTTTTACAAACAAGTAGTGTCTGTAACTGGATACTAAAAATCATATCATTATCTGATTTCTGCAGTAAATAGTTAGTAGTCAACAAGGAAATGTCTGCAATAAAAAAAAGAAGGAAAATAATATGGCAAAACCAAAAATGGAAGCGAAAAAAATATTAACGATTATTTTAAAATGTGTTGTATTTTGTCTTCCAAATACAACATTCTGATTTCTTTGTGCATGTGAAAACACACCCATAATCTGCTCTAATTATTATTTAGAGTTCTGATTGTTCTAGTTATCTGTTTGTAAATGGAAATGCAGTGCCGCTTCCATCAGCCTCCATGGTTATCTTTCTTACAATCAGACGTTTCATGTTTTGCAAATGATGATACAATATAGACGTTTTCTCTGGGTAATGTTGATATGTTGCCTTCGATAATTCTGACGACTGACAATGTTTTTTTACTGGGTTTGACATTCAAGCAAATTAAAAAGTCATATTTTTAGAACCGAAACTGTCAACATAAGCAATACTTCATTCCAATATGTTCCAAGACTGAATTGCATGTTCTAAAATCAGGACAATTCTAATCTTATGGCATCTTCAACTTGATAAATTCCTTTGGTTGATGGTTTTGAAGTTTAAACATATGGCGCCAACGTGTAGACATGCAGTTTTAGATATGCGTGCGTCGTTAAAGTATCTATTATAAAATTATGTTAACAGTACTTTCCAACTCCGCCACTCCCCCTTAAACTTGCTCCTTCTCGCAGTAATACCCCTTCTTATTTTGACAAACGCTTTATCACGTTATTAACTGTGAGAACGCGTTGTACAAATTATAGCTAGTGGAGCCAAAGGCATTACAAGTCTTATTACAACGAGCTATTTTGAATCGATTTATTTTCACACGTTCAAATTGCCCACCGTGCATTCAGTCCTTCAATTATTATTTTTTTTTACTTGTGTAAGCCAAGCCTGTTCACTCAATGTGTACATTTTCATGGTCGGTAATAAGACAATCCAATAATTAGATCTGATTTTTGGTGTGTGTTTAAAAGCAAAGCATTTAAAAGTAACTGTCAATCTTTAACATTTTCTTGTTTTTGTCTTTCTAGCTCATTAGTTTACTCTTTATTGCATCATTTTCCTTGTTAAAACAATCAGAACAAAACCAGATTACTCATGTAACTAGCTACATTCACATGCACACCAAAATCTGATTCTTATCTGATTTCTGGATATTTATGATTATGCGAAAGACATATAAACCGCAAAATCTGATGTGAGTAATCGTCGGGATCATGATCAAACAGATATTTGAAGAATTTGCTGTTTAAATCTAATTTTTCAGAATCTTTTGACTCCAAAAAGTTTATATTAATCAGATATTTTGGTGGCATTCTCGCTTGTATGACCCAATTATAATGTTTCTGTTGTGATGTGATTTGGGGCCAGGCTTTCATTTAGACTCTAGTGCACTTGTGAATGGATGAAGGGAGGAGGATGTTGTCCACAATCAGGACTACGCTGGACTGTCCCTCCCACCCGCTCCACGACGTGCGGTTTACTGTTTACTGTTTACTGTTTACTGTTTACTCTTTACTGTTTACGCGCACACCAAAATCTGATAGTTGATCTGAATATTTCTGGACCTTTAAGATTATTTATAGTACATGACAAATGCTAAATCTGATATTGCATAATCTGAGGGACCATGATCAGACAGAACTCCGATTACTCACATAAGATTTTGCTGTTTACGTATCATTTTGTTAATCCAATAACTCAACAAAACGTAAACAAAACTGATGCAAACGCAGCCATTGTGCATTGTTCTGCTCACCTGTCAAACTGTAGCGTAATTGTATTTGTATGACTTTGTATAGAATTTTGACTTGTTTTTGCATCTTTTAAATGCACTAATGTCAAGCACTTTGGTTCAATTTGTATACAATTACATTTTGATTGATTGATTGATTGATCGATTGACTGATTGATGAACGATTGATGTAAATACGTTGGAAGTATATTTTTCTATTTATATATATAAATTAAGTTTTTTAAATGTATTGTTTTTACAGGTGGGTTAGCTGAAAAAAAGAATTATATGATATTCTTACTAATGCTGATATTTAATTTCGTTTCTTATTTTTGATAACTTTTTTGGTAAGTGGTATGTTTGAAACGAAAATAATTTCCTCTTGATGAATAAAAGTAATTCTGACTCTGAATTTGTTTGGGGTGTTGTGCCAGCTGTTTCTGTTTTGACTGATAATGGAAGTGTAAAAAAAAAAAAGAAAAAGAATAAGAAAAAGGCTTCTAGGCGTTTTTTGAGTTCAATCTAAAGACGCGTCACTGGAAGAACAAGTTTATTTACTGTGCGCTTTGCTCTTTTCTAGGGCATCTGATGGAAACCGCACTTTGCACACCCTCTCCACTCTGTTTTCTTTTCCCTGTAAGTAAACAAGCGCACTCAGCTCCACACAGAGCTCTGCACAAAGCTCACCTGGACATGTTCTCCCTCTGCGGCCGGTGCCCTTTTTTTCCCAAACCGAGCTTAGTGAAAATCCCCACCAGCGCCATGATCGCCACCACCCCGCAGATGATGTACACTATCAGGTTGGTCTTGTCTTTGGTGCTGTCGCGCAGCTTGTTCATCTTCTTGTACGGCGTCTGGCCCGTCTTCATCTCACACCGGCGTGTCGTAGTTCTTGCAGGTGCTCTGGTCCAGGGCGCGAGTGCTTGTAGGAGCAGCAGAAGCGGAAGCCACAGGTGCCGCAGCAGTACAATAATTGCCCGTTTTGCAGATGAACGGCGGATCCACTGGCCCATCACGTCGTAGTAGCCCCGGCACTTGTCCTCGACGTGCGGAGTCTCCTCGGACGCGCTCACCTCCTCCTCCCTGGAACCGTTGGATGTGGCGATCATCACGAAGCCGCCGAGCAGACACCGGCTCCCCGTCCGCCTTACCCACCAGAGCCATGAGTTTGAGCAACAAGAAGCCCAGAAGAAAGTATTTCCCTTGCATCGTGCTCATCCCCCCTTTTACGCGAAAACACTTGGAGACGGTGGCGATATTTGGCAAAAAGTCCGGGTGCGTACCTTCCGAGCGCGGCGCACGGTGGCATCTTCTCTCAGGTGACAACCAAAATAAAACCTGTAGGATCACGTTGAGTTATTTTGTTTTTTTCCCCTCCTTCGCCCCAAACTACTACTGCTTCGTCTTGTCTTGTCTGTGTGGTGTTGAGGAGCGCGTCACTTGTACACATCCATCGGCGCGCTCTTTACGCGCAGTGAAAGAAGGGGAGAGAGAGGGAGAGAAAGCGCAGCGCAGAGACGGAGAGCGCGCAGAGCGAATGGAAGAGACGAGGGTGCGCACGGGAGAGGATGGAGAGGAAGAGGAGGAGAGGAGATGGAGAGAGAGAGAGGAGACGTTGGAGAGGAAGGAGGCACAAAGGAGATTCGTTTGGAATTGGAGGTGGTGCGCTTTGTTTTGAGCTCTGAGCAGCAACACAATGTCAGACACTGTACCGAAACATTGTTGTAAAAACCACAGGACATTTTTCATGACATTTTTTCATTGTTGTGCATCAAAATAAAAATGTTTTGTGTAAAAAAAAAAAAAGCTTTCTTTGTCAATGCAGAACTTTTCTTCAAGCAAATGTAACATTTTCCAGATTGTCATTGATGCATGTTTGTTTTTAAATAAACTTTTAATACATAAATCTATAAATGCAGTCTTTCATGTGAAGATTACAGTTCTGAAAGCAGGTTTATAGAGCACAAAGAGATCATTTTGTAAAAGTTCTCTGAAGGATAGAGTTTACAAAGGTTAGAAGGAACGTTCAGACAAGATTAAAGGAACTTTAGCCAAAGCAACTTTCAGGAAACATTCTGCTAAAAAATAAATAAAAAAATTCTCAAACGTTCTGGAAACCAAACATTAGCCAGACACTAGCATGTTTAATCAAGAGCCAAGTCACACATAGTTACATCCATATTAGTTTACACAGAATCACAATTCAATTGGGCTCAATCACAGGCACATACTAACAGGCTACAAACTTTACAAAAGATAACATTTTGCATTCCAAGTACCAACAAATCTAAACTTGGACATCATAAAGCTTAAATTGGGGCTAAACATGAGAATTAAACCCTGGAGTTCTGATGACATTCCCAAAGAAATGAATGAATTTCTCTCTAAATGAATATATACTCACCCTGCAGAGGACCCCATGTACCATTTGAGGCTGTCCCACAGTTTGAGGAACATTGGTCTCACCCATAGGTCTATATATTATTCACCACAGATATTTGGAAAGGTTTTGTCCTATTTTATCATAAGCAATATTGCAAGTTTTAATGGTAAGAAATTTTTTTTGTTCTCTAATCGCTTAATGGTGCATTGTGTAACGTTTCCGTGTGGGCTCCGTCACCTGATCGTCTTTATGGTAATGATATTTGCTTAGAATGTTCCACAGCATGGCATTAAATGGTATGTATGGGATCTACCTTGTATTTATTCAATTCGAGATGTTTCTATTAGGATGTACTGATGAATGTGAAGGAGTTACTGGCTTTTCTTAATGGAGAGCAAGTTTAATGCCATATTGTGGGACGTTCCAGACAAAGCAAAAGCAGGTAGCGGACCCGGCACCAAAAAGGTTAAATGACGCACCTTTAAATTGCGCCTGACAGGTTCTGATGTTTTCCAATTGTTTGGTTTATCATAGTTTTACATTCGTCAAGTTGCAGTTTGTGGGGGAAAAAAATGAAAATAAAATTTTTAAAATTAAGACACTTAAAACATATATTTGAAAACAAAGGTATTATTGGGTATTATTATTATGCAATTTATATGTATTTTGGCCATTGTTTACAACATGGTTGCAAGGTTACAGTTATCACATCTGCTGCTTGTCCTAAACCAAAAGTAAAAGAATAAAACTTCACCAGAATTAACAAACTGGGGAAAATAGACATAAATCTTTAACATAAACAACTACATTTTAGTGCAATGTAAAGTCTAACTCAGGGGTCTACTATAGGCGGCACACGGCCCCCAAGCAATTTGGTCTGGCGGCCCAAACCCAATTTCCCATAACTAAAAATATGTTAAATAATTGTTTTCGCATCACGTCCGCGGCGCATCAGCATCACTGCTTTTGCTGCTGCTCCGGTGCTGGTCCTGGCGGGCCAGAGACCCCCGGTTCCTCTGAAACACTGCTCTGTCAAAGCACAAACGTGTGATGCTGCAGACACAGTAAATAACAGCTTCACTGATGATTTGGTGGTAATCCGTACCATGCGTAAGGACCGTGTGCTTGCGTGTTTGAAGTCTGCTCAAAACAACGAGGAACATTACGCCGCCGTGGCACTGGAAGGACAACATGTTTTCCGGGATTCGTCGATGGTTGAAAAGGTCTTCGTGGTGCAAGGTACGTCAGACCATTGTGCATGATGTGCGGATATGAAACGTGGACCGCGGTCTCGTCTCTTGACATTTGCACTTTTGCTTTAGGACTCCAAAAACATACATGATACTTTGCATGTGGCCTACTGACAGCTGCGTTTGTTCTTATGAACTACATGCAAAGTGAGCTTTTTTTTGGCAGCTACTGGATGTGACTATCATTTAAACCAGATGTTCTAATGAGATTTATTTTAAAATAGTCCTGCTTCAGTCCTGCTGTAGTCTGCTGTAGTCCTGCTGTAGCTGCTTTAGTCCTGTGTAGTCCTGCTTTAGTTCTGTTTTAGTCCTGTTTTAGCTGCTTAGTTCTGTTTTAGTCCTGTTTTAGACCTGCTTTAGTCCTGCTTTAGTCTGCTGTAGTCCTGCTTTAGTCCTGTTTTAGTCCTGCTTTAGTCCTGTTTTAGTCCTGTTTTAGACCTGCTGTAGTCCTGTTTTAGTCCTGTTTTGACCTGCTGTAAGTCCTGCTTTAGTCCTGCTTTAGACCTTCTTTATAGTTTAATCCATGTTTTTCTGGTAGATATGGTTCGTTTAGTCTTGGTTTGGTTGCCTGGGTTTTAGTGCTTTTGTCCAGTTTTTAGTAAAGGTTATATTGTTATGATATTTTTACTTCTCTGAAAGTAAAGTCCTTATGTTGATTTCTGTTGTTGAATTGTGCCACTGTGAGATGTATATGGATCTTATAGAGATAAAACATAAAATTGTGGTGGGATTTGTAGTCCAGCCCTTGGACCTTAGCCCTTCGAAAAATCTGGTCCCCTGGGAAATATAATTTGTATGCACTTTAAAGGAGACTTTTTTTTTTTTTTTTCGTTACTAGTATTGAACTATAATTATTTTATATTGTCTTCGCTGTAAACCACAATATTATAAAACGGTTTTAGTTATGGCAGAACTCACAATCCCCACCTCTTCATAGTGATATTGCACAAGAAACATATTCTCCATTTACATACTTTTATTTTTGGCTACGTGTCATTTTAGAACCCTATATGTCTTTTTTTTTTTTTCGCATAATCACAAACTAAGTACTGGGATGTGTGTGGGGATAGGGGACAGGTGAAAATGAATTTTCTGACCACTCGAGCCTCAGTTGCTCGACAATACATGATTACTCAATCAATCAATCAATCAATCAATCAAAATACAACTTTGACAAAGATAATGATGTGTAAAAGTCGTTGTAACAATGTTAAAAGCTCATTTAAGTGAATTTAGCAATTTTTTTCCCTTTAGGTCCAAGCACCTTTCACAAAAGGAGGACCTTGGACAGAGACTTTCAGCACCATGGAGAGAGGTTCTTCGAAAAGGTGTCAGGGAAACAAACAGGCTGCAAAGTACAATTTTAGGGGTAGATCTGAAAATAAAATCGACGACTACAGTAAGCATATATTTTTTTTAAAGTACACTGAATCCGCTTCAGACAGTTTTAGACGTTTAAAGTTGAACAGGTCCAACAGGTTGTACATGCAGCCGGGCTCCTGCAGTGTCACTGGGGGCCGCTGTGGGGAAGACCAGGACCAGGACCAGGACCGGGGCGGGTGGAGAGGCAGAGGCAGCGCTCCAAGCCCCGCAGACACACACAGGACACTCACAGGACACCGAGGAGGACACTGCACTTTGACAACAATCACCGAACAACACACATGGCTGTCACGGAGCGGGACGTGTTCCTCAGGGCGAAGCAACGCACGTTTCTCGGACTGACTGAAGGTAAATGTTTTATTTATATATATATAATGTAATAGCATGTTTAGCCGAACTTCCAGCTAATGCCTCAGCTCGCTGCTCTGTCCCCTGCTCTGACTCTGACATGCTGCTGCTGCTGCTGTTGTAAAGTTACAGAAGCCATACAGATAAACGCACTAAATCGCATTTGTTTCATATTGTGCTTGTATTTAACTTCCTTTTGAATGCGGAAGCTAACGGGAAGCTAAGTGCTAACGTGCTAGCAGGAGTTTACTTATTAGCAGCTGTGTCTCGTGCGGAGGAAGTAATGTCAGCTGGTTTATTGTTAATACATTGTACTTTACACGTGATCACATTTTATACTTCTAATGGCGGGCAGTAGGTGTTAAAACTAAACTGTACGTCATGTGGAGAGTTTTTGGGTTACTCAAACTTCCTTTACTAAAGCAATACAGCTACCACAGGACCTATGCGTTTAATCAGTGTTTTCCTCTGATTCCGCTGAGACTATGTTGACACGGTTATACATTTCTGTTTTATATATACACGGTGTGGTCAAAAAGTAGTATCTGTCATACCATTTTATTGTTCAGCTCTATGGGGGATACAATTTTACTATGTGGGGTCACCATAGTCCCCTTTTTAAGTCCCTTTACTTTGTGGCCAAAGTTAGAGTTAAAAAACTCTTAACTAAACCGAGTTTGATCATGTTTAGTAATACGTCACATTCAAATTAATATATTATACTTTTATTGTATTGTTTAGTTACATTTGCAATTATTATATATTTTACTGTGTTTAAAGTGATAGCTGTACTTTTTTGGTTTATTAACAGTAATTCAATTTTTTTATATCTATTTTTTGTATATTTATATTTTTTGTAGTTATTGAGAGAAAATATATAATTTAGCAATCAAATAATCTCTATCTGGTCGAGACACAGACTCCAAAACGTGCTTTATGCTGAGAGAAGAAGTTTTATGACTTTATGCATTCCGTGTTTTTGATCTAAATCTAGTTCGTCTTTCCCATCAGGAGGATGTCCTCAAACGACACGATAGCTTCATGATGAGGCTGCTTGATTATGGAAAAATCTAAATTTTTCAGATGAGTATTTGCTTAGGGTTACTGAAAATGAAGAGAACAATCAGATGAAAGTAGGTGACGTATCTTACAGAAACAGACTGTTGAAAAAGTAGACGCAGAAAAGTAAAAAACCATGAGCAGCTTTTCCACTCAAGGAAACTCGTACAAATGCACAATAACTCGTCTGGATTACTCGATTACACTATTTCTTTGTTAGTGATTTGTCCTGTAGTCATGGTAGTAATTGAAATTTGATTAATTGCACAGCCCTGCTTCATGGCAAATATTTAGTAAAAATCTCATATTGATGGGCCATTCACAATCTTAATCATTTTTTGAATCGCCAAATCAAGTTCCTATGTTTGTGAATTCTGTTAATTGACAATGGCAATAAACCTGATTCTGATTAATTGAAAGAATTATCGATTAATCAGTTAGAAAAATAATAATTGCGGCCCTATATTTACATTTCTAATGGGCTGGTATTGTGATAATCCAAAATAACGAATGGAAAAAGTATATATTACAGTATTTTGATCATTTTATTGGCTGGTGACTTTCAACTCCTGCCACTTTTTTTTTTTTAGCTATAGCTGACAAATAAACTAATTGAGGAGGGAATCAAAATCACAGCATGCTTTGATCGTTTCCTTTTATGTTTACTGGTTTCAACCTACGTTGTAATTTGTTTACCACCAGCTGGGTTTAAGAAACACTTTCTCCAGAGGAGAGAACTTCGGTGGCAAACTCGGGGGACAATTGAAATGTGGAGTATTTGATTATTTCGTCTGTAGCAGGCCCCTGGTGTCCTCATGTGAAATGATGATTAGTTTTGTTTCCAGTGTTGCTGTCTGCCACCTGAGAAATGGTTCCACTTGGTGTTTGAAGTTGTGCTCAGCTGATGCACGTCCTTGTGTTCCTGCGTCTGGGGAGATCTCCTTTTTCTGTCTATGCAGAATCTATAAGGAGAAAGCACGGGTTCAAAATACATTATTTAGTTCATTAATTCTGACAAGACATTTATAAAACTTTGATGAAAACAAATGCAGATCACGAAAAGCCTTTTTAGAAAAATGAATGGTGATCAAACCCGACCGATATGGGTGCTTTGGAGTGAAACTCATGGCGATGTGGAGGCACTCTGAAATGCAGACGTGTATTTAGTTTTTAATTCTGTTGTAACATGAATAACATGAATGACCACATTAATGTAGTTAAATAATAAGTATGCCGCAAAGTTATTATTATTTTTTGGATTAATAATATAATTAATGCAAATTATGAATTATTATTTTCATAATGTATAACTTTATGGAGTAACAGCAACTGCAAAATATTTGACAATAAACCAAAAAGAGCCTTAAATGATGTAAACACCTCTCCAAATTAAACTATGAAAATTATGTGTGATTCTACTGCGGGGCACTGTAACCCCTGAACTTTGAAGCTAGCTGCCATTAGCTTTTGCTAATGATGTTAAGGTTGTATTTAGCACATCGGATGGGTTTTCAAACTAATTTAGCGAATGGATTTTAGAAGTTCTGAGCCGAGTGCACCAGCTGGTCGTATGTCAAGTCAGTCCTAACAAAGCTCTGTCCAATGTAGTGACTAGTCAGGACCGAGTGCACCAGCTCAACTTAAGACCAGGCGCAGCTACGACTAGACCTAACGTGCGCGTTCAGAGTTCAGAGTAAAACAGAGTATTCTGAGCTTGTTGCCTGGAAACATAGATTCTCTAGTTTCATAGTGTAAATTATTCAAAGGAGTTGTGTCATAAATCTGTTTTATGCACGTTTGCACACACAAACTTTGTAAGCAAACAGATGAAAAAGCAAACGTATTTTTGACTATGGCTGTTATTTGCGCAGTGTTGAATGACACAGTGTTGAATTGTCACACAACACAGGTGCTTCTGTAGCTGGAAAACACAGAGGCCTTTATTTTGTAAGCGTCACAGGAAGTGTTTCTTTGCTGTTAGCGGAACTTCCACCTATGGCGCTCACATGTTATTGTCTATAGAAAATGACAAGAAGCACATTTGTGGGCGGTGTCTGTGTAAAACAAAGGGAGCTCGCGCGCTGTGAACGTGGCTGCACGGAAAAGCCGATAGTGCACGGAAGAGCGCGGGCAAGAGTCACCACAGACCGGCTGAATAAGAGCAGACAGAACTGCTCCAGGGCCCGTGGGACTCGCTGTTCACATCTGGTCACATGCCACTGCTCTGTCTGTTGGCCACTGCCCGCACTGTTGCCTCTGCCTTACGCCTGTTCACACACTGGCCATAAAAGTTCTACCTGGGCGTAGCGCACAGAGGGATTAGGTCCTGCTGGTGCACTGGTCGTAACTATAAATTGGTCTTAACTTTCAGATCAAGTCTTAACTTTCAGATTCAAGTCGAAGTAGTTTAAGACCAGTCTTATGACCAGCTGGGTGCACTCGGCTCCTGGGCTTTTAAATGAGGTGTGGCATATCCATGTGGGCGGAGCTGAAGTTTGCTGGATGATGTTGATCAAAATATGTGTGGTTGCTGCTTTGGGAGAGCACAATATTAAATGCCAAATCAATTAATCAGTCAGGCCCTATTCCTAATCATTAAACATCCACTCTATGACGAATGTAACTCTTCTGGAGGGTCTGCCACCTGCTTTTCTCTATGAAGATGTTATTGCTTTGTCTGAGATGTTTCACAGTAGTAAGTTACATGTCAGATCAGAGGAGAGTACAGCTCACTGTAAGAATGCATGCTTTTCAAGATACATTTACAACACCAGCAAAATGTCATACTATGAAATATTCTAAGTAAAGCAATAACATTTTCAGGTCAGAAAAGTTCCAGAGAGCACCTTTAACTAACCTGGGGCCCTAAAAAGTCTAGAAAGTATAAGCCATGTGTTATAAAATGGAGTTTAGTTCAAGGCCGACCTGGTACTGTCAGTCTGAAACAGTTCTGAGCTGGTGATAATTAGAAAAGTTAGCGTGTCGTCCCTGTTGGGTTCATAAATGTCAATTAGGCTGAAGGGAGATCTTTGTTGCTCCTGTATCTCCCAGCAGCCACACTGAGTCTTCCCTCTCTCTCTCCTGTGTCTCTGGAGGACAGGATTCATTTGGGAGTGTGCTGCACGTGGAGCATGTTAAACACAGATCTGAGCTGTAGCCCACAGTCAGAGCCACCCCGCTGCATACAGATATATGTGCCACACTTTCACTTCTGCTTCTAGTCACTTTACTAGTGCTTCTGCTTTAAGATTTAGTTTCAAACAGTCAATCGTCAGCCTGTGTCCACAGCCAATCCTCTGTCAGTAAAAAGCATGTGGTTTGGAATTCAGACTTTGGAGGAAGAAATGGCATTATGTATTTATTAAATGGCACAGATTTTTATTTGTTGTTGTTGGTGTTCATAATTGAGAGATTGAAATGCATATTTACTTCACAAAACCTGGTTAATAACACAGTACATGCTACATTTGCATGACCAGTTGATTCATATTTTATCCAGTCTTGAATAACACAGACTGCATTTAGGAAAAAAACACTGTGTACTTACCATGTAGCATTCCTTCTTCTTTATACCATTCTAAGAAGAGTAGATAGTTTGGACCCTGAACCTTTTGGCCAAACTATATTACTGGATGGAAATGGCACAAAAAAGGTCTTCGTTCTTTGCAATACACACACAAATCATTTCTTTTTATCCATGCCTGTGAGTCACTATAATAAGTTGTGTACTTCCAGGCTGATCTCCGAGCCTGCATTCACATGTTGCTACAAAAAAACAATTTGGCCTTGTACTTAATTGTTACCACCCGGAAGCCCACTTTGTTAATGAATATTTGAGTTTCATTAGACACAGTGCTCTTCTCACATGTACTGTCGGCCTGGCGCCACTCACGCTTTGACATGTTGTTGTAGCACCAATGGTTACTGACAAATTCAATAAAAGACAGCACATTATATTCCCCATGGAACTTTCAATAGCCACATACCAGCACTTCACTTTCCTCTGGGTCATGTTCCAAGAGTGGATGTAAGGCTTTCAAAACATTTTGCAGCAAATGACTAATGCCCAGAGACGACACCTAATCTCTGTTAGCTTTTATGTCTTTGTACCCCACTGTACGTACAACGTCCTAAGATAAAAAGTTTGTCCCGAAGATAAATCTAAAGGGCATTCGCAGTCTGCAAAGAAAGCACAAATGCTCAATGCACTTTCAATAAATCCAGGCAAAGAAGCTGAAATAGTAGCATTTTGTTTGTCCGTTTTCTCCCAGCTTGTATCGGTAATTAATTTTGCGGCTTTCAGATGCGGAGGGGCAGTGGAGAGGTCCGTTCTGTTTCATCCAGGCAGCAGACCCTCAGCTGGGGCTGATGAAGGCTTGGAGAGAGGGCGACAGTGACGGAGGAGGAGATGAATGGGCCGAAGAAGTGGAGCTCACCAAACAGGCTGTGGAGGCGGTCAACCGACTACAGCCCAGACCGAGGTTCATGGTGCTGTGTGGCGACCTGGTCCATGCAATGCCAGGTTAGAAACGCAAAAGAAAGCAAATTGTGCATTATTTGTATTGTTATTGATCTTTGAACACGCTCTCGAGCACCTCTGCTTAGGCATCTCATGTTTTGGAACTATCTTCTGAAAGCATACTTTCATTTATATCTGTGAGATGTTCCTTCATCAGGAATGGTGTTAGCCTTCCCTTTACTCGCAGCCAAAGGACTTACCAAGAGGAAATAATCCAAAACTAGCAGTGATGATTTACAGACTTAAAAATAGTGCAGAAGATATCCGGAACACCTATCATTTAAAGAAACTGGGAAATTGATGAATCCTGTTTAATAAGGCCTCTCCCCTTTGATCCTCAGAAAACACTCAAACTAGTGTGAATGAAGCTAAATGCAACTCCAGGTATGTTTGTTGATGAATGACCAATGTTTTAACTTCAAACCTCAAAAATCAGTACATTTGCATATCTGTCCTTGTGGCCCATGCAGCATAACGTATAAATACAATTGGTGAGGTCGGTGAGGGTTTTGAATCACCAGCTTGTAGGTTATTGAACATCTTGATATTGCATTGTTTTGGACATTTTTTGAAATCATTTTAAGTTGTGACTTAAGTGATTGCTGATTTATTTTAGTTCCACCATGATGCGATAAGTAAGATTAAGGTAAATAATTACAGAAATCTGAAATCTGAGATGTTGGACAGACTGTGCCAAACACTTTTGTGGATGTTTTGTGACAGATGCATTGTCATCTGTCAACATTAAGAAATCTGGTTCAAACTGTTATATCAAAAAACATTATTGTAACATTTCTACACAAAGGTAAGTTCACTCATACTTTCAGTGAAACCACAGCTAGCCAGTGTTCTAATTTCAGTTGAAGGGTGTGTCCAGGTCCGTCCTGTATGATAATGGAAAGGGAAGTCATGCTTCCTCTCTGTACTAGGTGCTTGTATTGCCTGGTGTGAATATGCCCCTGGATCACTAGATTGCAGGCTTATTTATGTATTTATTTGACAGGGACATTGCACAATAAATATATTGCACCAGAGACCAGAGATAGCCACAAAACAAATTTTCATCTGCCGTCCCTGGGCAGAGGCTAAGTGACAGCAGGTTCACAGCGTGCAGGTAATCTATAAAATGTCTCATATAATATATATAATATATAAAAGATAAACAAACACCAACAATCAATCACCAGAAGAGGGAGCACCTCATCAGCAATCCAACTACAAATGATATTGTACTATTCAGTCTCTGTTCATATTGATACCTGCACTTTTCAAGCATTGATGAATTTTAAATATTATCTTGCACTTGATTAGTCTCTTGAGTGCAGCAAGTACATCATGTTTTGAGGAGACTTCTCGCTCCAAAGATTTTCAAATCAACTGCTGACAGCACCTGTCTGGATTACCTTCCCTCACAGGCAGCAGTTCTTTAGTGCTGTATGGACAGTGAGTACACTCCACACAGGCAGTATCTTCCAGTCACCATCTTAATGTCACTGAACATAAACTCCCAGATGTTAGTAATGTGATCTTTAGCTCTCTGTAGCCCCTCTTCCACTCGAACCAAATCAAGCAGTGGCGCCCCCATGAGACCTATTTCAGAACATCTGCTGTACCACTTATGCAGATGCTACGTGTTTAAAGAGACTTTGAGATCACGTGTAACGGCAAAGTGATTTCACACATTTTAGACCGCTCTCCAGTTAAATGGTTTTATGGGGTGTTTATCTTCAGCAGTGAGTGGAAATTACAAACAGCCCCATTTGCATTAGGCTTGTTTGTTATTGGAATTAGAAGCAAGTCAACAAAATGTTATTTAGTGGCAAATTATATAGTCAATAAATCAAGTATTATTCTCCCATGAAACACTACAGTCAGGGCAGGTAAGAGCAGGAGGACCAATAAAATACACTGGTAACAATATCCCTTAAAAATAAATTAACCAAAAAGTTAATTTAATCAAAAATGTCTGTCTTAAATTAAATGTGCTGCATATGTTACAAAGTCAGAATTATTTCCAATTGTAAATTAAATCGTAAAATGTAGATTCCAAACATCTGCTGTTATATTGTTAATAGAAATTATTTATGCAGTCATTTCTCATGTTCCAGAGATTCATCCATATTCTCGCTCTCTTTTCAGATCCTCATCTACATTCGCTTATCTGTTTCCATTGCTTTAAAGAGAATAAAACATGGCCGAAACGTATTGATTAATATATTCTCAGCTGTCTTCTGAGATTAGCACTAATCTAATTAATGCTCTCAGTAAAGAACTTTCAGTTTAGAGATGCTTCAATTACATAATATTTCCGATTTTCCAAGGGTTTGGAACTTTCATCTGCTCTGCTTTCCGGCCTAGAGTCGGTAAACAATGAGCTTTCCCATGACAGCGGCTGCTATTTATTTATGAAAAAGCCTGGGCCCTGTGGCTATTTTCAGGCAGCTTTACTTTCCGTGTGCATGATTTAATCTATTGATCAAAAACAAGCCAGACTTCCCATTTTTGAAAACCGAAGAGCCAGCTGCTTGCTATTTAGGCAAGGCACGGTCAGGGTCTTGCTGCAGACTGTGCAACTAGAAGCGAAAAAGTAGTCTGCACATTTTGTTGAAGAATTTATCTTCCCACAACCACCTGGGAACATCCAAAACCATACACTTTGACTAGTGGTTACAAAATGAGAACGTGACACTTTTTATTTACAGCTTTCACTTGTAAATAACAGCGCAATGGAACTGTTTGTTTTCACTCCATCAGTGTCCAATTGATTCAGCCCATCCATGTTATGCCGGGAGTTTGTCATATTAGATGTCTTGGAAGCAGGACAGCAAAACAGACTTCTAATGCCACCGCGGCAGCTGGTTCCCCAATCCACCAGATGCTTCCACTGTCGAGCCAGACAAATAGATTTTCTGGGGGCCTTCACAAATAGCTGGCCGGGTAAACATCCTCTTTTTGCTGGTGCTTTTCTTCCCCCACCTTGTTTGGAACGACAAGTGGTATTTGACACATGCCCGGGCTGCGTTCCTTCAGTGAATGTGATTAAGAACCTGCAATTTCAAGGTGGCCAGCTCTACTCCTTAAGCGTATGTGTTTTTTGTGGCTTGGCAGGTGATATTAGCACAGGGAGGCTGTTTTATTGAAGTCACTGTAATGAAATGAGTGACCACTATGTGTGGTTTTTCCTATGTCCATCTGTCTGATTTGATAAGGGGGAAGAGTAATGGACTGGCATGTCTGACTTTGGAGTTAATATTGAGCAAAAAAAAAGAGCCGCGAGGCGCTAACCAAAACAGACTACTTTTGCATGATAATTAGGAAACCAGCATGAAGTTCCTGGCTGTAGGGAATAGGAAGCTAGAGAATAAGGTGTCGACAAACCTCTTAGGGTATGTTTTTACATGATTGCAGTATATTATTGGCCAGGTTTGTGAAAAATTATAGTTTGAAGCTATTTTTTGTTTTTTTTATTTCTTAATTTTTTCCCTACAATCCAGTAGTTTTTAGTCTCCAGGTTACAGCAGTGTAATTAATGACATTAATGACATCAAAATAAAGTTTGGACTTAAACTCAACCTTCAGGCGAGATCATATAATCATCATATAATATATAATAAAACGCATCCAATACAACATTCATTCAATAGTACAGATACCTGAACATTTTACTTAAAGTTCATGTGACAAGTTAGACTACACGTTTCACTAAAATGTAGTGTGTAAAATGTATGATTATATTTACTTCCTGGTTGGACATGGGCAGCAAATATGACAAAGGTAGAGGTAGTTCCACACTTGTTACCTAGCAACCATACTGTAAACAAGAGCCAAAAATAAAACTGACAATAACTATTACCTGAGAACATTTTTTGTTTATTTTGTTGAATGAGAATAAGAACTCAGCTCTACTTTTTTGTTTTGTTTTATATTTCACAAACTGCAACTTCACAGATGTAAAACTATGATAAATATTTACCACAGGTGCTATACCACCAAACTAAGACATAATTAGAAAACCCTTTGTTACTTTCCACCAATTGGTTGTTGGCAGAGCGGTTAGAGCTCTGTCTCCCAAGAAGGAAATTATCGGTTTGATTCCTGGGCGAACATCACATCACATGATCTCTCTGGGTGGAGTCCTAGTGAATGAGTGTGAGGCACTGGGATAGGCTCCAGTCAACCACGACCTCTAACGGGAACAAGCGGTAGAAAATGAATGAATGAACTAACACTAAGTAGAAATAATTACATTGAATTGTAAATTGGGGGTTGAATAATTCAAGGAATTAAGCGTGACTATTGTTTTGCAATCAGCCCTAAGTTTCCCTTTTCTACATTTGTGTGCATTATGGGCTGTCAGTCGTGTGTCTGTTATTGCACAATAGAGCTATCCTGTAACACTGAAGCAATTGTGTGATTTAAGCCTAATGTAAAATACACAAGCACGACTCCTCTACTTGTCTGCACAGTCTGAATCTATTTACTCGCATAATTAAATCACATTGAATGTATAATCATGCGTGGAGGACTGGAGCTTATTATGCACTAGCTCGCAAGATCTCATAAGTAGCACATATGCCATCTGTACAATGTCCTTGGCCTCTTAAATTTGACTCAAGGCAAGCTATTCATATTCAGCACAGATTCGGCTTGGCTTAGTCATAGAGGAAGTGTTACTTTGCCTCCCCTCTTTTTGGGTCATAATGGCCACCAATTTAGTTTCACACAGACAGACAGAGCACTCTTGGCCACATCGTACACTGCTCTGGGTGTCCAAGTGTCCTTATCAACTGACTGTGCTATTTAGACCCAAGCATGGCCGGTGTCCATTTTTTCCACCCCCTGCTGTTTCCCTCCGATGGGTCACATTTATAGGCCACAGCCGGATGTATTTGAGACGCAGCGGGGCAGGGGCGTAGTGCGAGCATCAAGTTCAAATCTGCGGCCCTCGGGGAACCTTTAAACACCACCCCGTCTGGCCCGGTTACTGTCATCTCCACTGCAGCAGGTTGCACGTGCCATCCTCATTACTCGCCACGTCCGTCAACTCGCATGACTACAGGAGATATTCTTGCCAGTTCTTCTCCGTCTCTCACCTGACATTTCAACTTAAACAGTTTATTTACATTACCAAATGAACAGGTGGGGGCTAGGGGAGACGGCTGTCAAGCGCCATTGTTGACACTTCTCCCTGACGGTGACAGGAAACTGGCCACCAAAATTTCACCCTCCGTCTTTTCTGTTGTGTAACCGTTGCTTCGTATCTATGCTCCACCATTTTGTTGGAGTTTGTCTATGCATCTTGCTTTATTCTGACAGTGCCTTTACAAACATCTGAACTTTTACACATCACGGATGTAGCTCATGAAGAATCTATTTGCATACATTTGGAGAGCTCATTTAGTCACCAAAAGAAGTCAGGTTTTCAAAATTTTCCAAATTCGAATATTCTAATATATACAGAATAGGTTCTATTACTCTGTGTTGACAAGTGTTGCATAGTTGCCTCCCAAACTTTTTTGTCTCAAGTACTCCCCAAGCTTGATCTCACACTCCTGAGTAATCCCTAAATCTGTTTACTAGATTTAGGGATAATGTGAAAAAAAAAAATATATATATATATATTATATATATGTATATATAGTTATATATGTATATATGTATATGTATATGTATATATATATGTATATGTATATATATGTATATAAATATATATATATTATATATATATGTTATGTATGTATATATATATATATATATATATATATACACACACACATATATACACACATACATATATTATATATATATATATATATTATATATGTGTGTGTGTGTGTGTGTGTGTATATATATAGCTTTTTTTTTAAACATACATTTATCAAGATCCCTGAAAACAATATCAACAAGTGTTATATGTACTTATATAGTTTTACAAAAGAAAGCTCAGTTCCTGTTATCTAATCTATGCATATATCTTCATAAGACTACTTTCAGAGCTTATTTTCAAAGAATGCAGGACTTTTTACATTGTCCACTAAAAGAAGACGAAACAAACTTTTTATATGTATGTAATAAATTAATTGTGCTATTTCTTTAGTAATTAGAAAACATGTAAACTAAGCTGTACACCAACATATCTGTATGTTCATATTTTAAATTTTAGATTTATGACATATGGGGTCTAAAGACTCCTATACTTTGTAGAGTATGGGCTGGAGTAGAGTGGAAATATTGGGATTGTACAGCTACATATTAATAACACTGTTTGAGTGTTTCTCTGGTTTTAGTTCTTAAAGTTATGGCCAAAAATGCAGTTTTGTTTGTGCTTCTAATGGTCAATATGAATGAAGGTTGCCAGACCAGGGCAGAATGGGAAAATATTCTCTAAGAGTTCAAAGCATAGCGGTGATCTTTACCAGTCAAGGCAAGCACAGCATGGGTTATTTTGAAAAGTGTTTCGCCCTCAGCTTGATAGAAAACAAGTTTGTTCAATCCAGCATGCAGAGTGGAAAACACAAAACTGTCAGAGAGTCAAGTTGTTCTCCGGTCTTTTGCTCCATTTTCAACATTTCAAGAATTTGCTCTGCTGCAGAAAACATTTGACCAAACACGGGTCAAGTCTGCAAAGTGAAAGCTCTGCGCTAGTTCTCGGCTCTGAAAGCTCCTTCATGTTTTATCACAGTCCCCACAAGGCCGTAACATTCAATCTGGTTTTACTTAAGCATCTTCTCAAACCACAACTTTGACGTCAATACAATGCCAGAGAAATTTTAACTCTATGTCAGAAAAGGGACGAAATAACAGTTTGAAAGTTTGTACATTTTGTTGAGTAAATTGTAACATTGGGTAACAAAAGCAATTAAAAGCACTTTTTGGGCACCTTACACAAAACCACCATATTTTGTTTATTCTAGACTCTGGGACTCTTCTAGCAATAAATATTGTCTGTTGGTCTCAGTAGAGTAGTCAAAAGTATCAATAATCAGATACTAATGGATACTAAAACTAGTATCGAAACTAGATATTTGAACAACATAATTTGAACCAAGTATCGATACTAAGACAATTATATTAACACGAAAACAGTCACAAACCACTCCTTTGAGGACAGTGAGGTGAAGATTCTAAATGGGGAGAAGAGATGGTTTGAAAGAGGAGTTAAGGAGGCCATTTTTGTTAAAAAAGAGAATCCTGCCAAAAAGGGGAGTCCTCCAATGCTACAGGAAATTAAAAAGATAGGAGGACAAATTAATGACTTGACCTCACAGGAAATAGTTAAGAAAATGCTCTTTACCAAACAAAGATATTAAGAGAGTGGAGCAAAATATTTCAAAATTATTATCCTGAAAACAACAAGCTGAAAGATTTTTTTTAAAAATCCGGGACAGACAAAGTAATACAATCTTAACCAAACAAGACCAAATTCAATCAGCATCTGAACAAACGTTTCTCTGCAATTTCAGGAGATAAGGAGGAGGATTTAAATTCCTGTCTGGACACCCTCAATTTTCCTGTTATATCAGAAGAGCAAAATTAAAAATTAGGAACTGAAATAACAGTGTCGGAAATAAAAGGTGCAATCAAAAGATAAAAGAACAATAAATCTCCGGGACGCTATGGGTTCTCCTCAGAGGTGTTCAAAGCTCTAAAAGAAACACTTATCCCTTTGCTTTCAACTGGGCACTTAAAAAAACTCTTCCAAGTTGGAAAGAAGCCATCATATCTCTAATACCTAAAGAAGAGAAGGACCGATTGGATTGTGCCTCATATAGAACTATTCCTATTCTGAATGTGGACTATTGTATATACACCTCAATTATGAGACAGGATCAGACAGGATTTACTAGCAGACGAGAAACACAGGATAAAATAAGACGATCTCTACACATAATGAGCCATTTCCAAACCAACAAGACAAAGCTGTGATCATTAGTTTGGATGCTGAAAAGGCTTTTGTTTCTGTGAGCTGGCCTTATTTATTTAAAGTGCTAAACAAATTTTAAATAAATAATTTAATTATAATGAATATTGGGGCTCTTTACGATGGTCCAACAGTAATAATTAAAATCAATGGCCACCTGACAGATCCGCTGACTCTGGAGAGAGGGGTGTGACAGGGCTGTGACTGCTCCCCCCTCCTGTTTGCTTTGTATCTGGAACCATTAGCCCAATATATTTGACAATCAAAAACAATTCATGGTGTTACAATCAATGGGATGGGACATAAAATTGCCTGCTACGCAGATGATGTTCTATTATATTTGACCAAACCAAACATTTCTATCGCCAAAGTGATGCAATTTCTTCAAAAAATGGGTCCTATGTCTGGATACAAATTATTCATTCATTCATTCATTTTCTACCGCTTTTTCCCGTTAAGGGTCGCGGGTGACTGGAGCCTATCCCAGTGCCTTTGGGATACAAATTAAATATACAAAAAACTTGGAGACTTTAAGAAACAGGACTTTTATAGGTATTTACAAATAAGGAGTTATTATAACCGAGAAATCAAACAGAGTAACCATCATAGCCCTTTTACTGAAATATTTATTGAAGCTTATAAATCAGAACTTTCAAGGAGAATAATATCTAAATTATACAAATGTATTAACACATTACTGATTACATTAAAAATAGATGGGAAAAAGGGTCACTTTGTTCTGGCTGATGAAGAATGGGAAAGTTCATGTGCATTTCAGTGGAGAACCACAAAATCATGTGTTTGGAGATAATTCTGTTTCTGGATGATGTATTTGGGCCTCATGACTACTACCATGCACACAACCAGCAGCTATTTCTGGAGCATCCTCCTGATAGCAGGAAAAAATGCCCTCACAAAAAAATGGATGACACAAAATGGACCGACAATCAAGGACTGGACTAACACTAGGATTGCTACAGTCCATTACTGGGCTAAACAAAGAATATTGGTTTCAGGGGAAACTCGGAGTAAGTAAGTATAGGATAAGTATCTGAATTCTCAGACCAGATCCGCAGATTGAGAATGACTCTTGGATGAGAGTCGAAACGTCTTGTTTTTCTAAAACAGTGTCCAGATGAACCTTCCAGAAGAACAACCATCTCTGCAGCACTCCACCAATTAGGCCTGTATGGTAGCATGGCCGGACGGAAGCCACGCTCCGGAACAGGCACATGACAACCCACCTGGAGTTTTCAAAAAGGCCCCTGAAAGACTCTGACCATGAAAAACCATTAGAGTACCATCAGTACCAGTGAAGCATGGTGCTATCAGCATCATGCTGTGGGGATGTTTTTAAGCAGCAGGAATGGAAGGATAAATTCAGCAGTGTACAGAGACATCCTTGATGAAAACCTGCTCCAGAGCACTCTGGACCACAGACTGGGGCGAAAGTTCATTTTCCAACAAGACAACGACCCTAAGCACACAGCCAGGAAAACAAAGGCGTGGCTACAGGACAACTCTTTGAATCCTTGAGTGACTCAGTCAGAGCTTAAACTTGAACTCAGCTGAACATCTCTAGAGGGATTTGAAAATGACTGTGAACCATTCAACCTGATGGAGCTTGAGAGGTTACGCAAAGAAGAATGGGAGAAACTGCCCCAAAATATGTGTGCAACGCTTGTAGCATTATACCCAAAAAGAAAACCAAAACAATAATTCAGAGAATCTTCTTCATTCGACTACATTATTATACCATATTCTTAACATGTTGACTAATGGCTGTATTTAATTTAATTTAATTTAATTGACCAAAATTCAAGGTTCCAGTTTCAAAAAGAGAAACTTCTTGTAAAAGTCCTTTGTGTGTGCAGTGTTGATCACAAAACACACAGAATGGACACGGACAATAATTGGACTTACTTCACCAAGAGATCCTATCCAAAGCAGACACTTTATCACACTGTATCCAACAAACCGTCCAGCTCCTTCATTCCAATTCCCATCCTTGCTCCGATCCGCACCCATATCCCAGGAGACACCATTCTTATCTCAAAGACTTCTTGAGTGTCTTCCTGAGTCCTTCTCACTCTCCGTCTCTCATTTACTTTCAAAGCTGACAAATGAAGAGGATGAAGAGTGTGATGGGTTGGGAGGATTGGAGCGCACATCAGATTAGAGAAACATTACTGGACTTAACCCTCTCCTAATGAGCACTACAAAGGACTCAAGCAGGCGTCCCACGGGGCTTTGGCAAGGGATGGTACGCATGATGCAGCAGGCAGAGATGCTCGAGTATAGGCGAGTTGTGTAGGAACTCGACATAGGTGACGTAGAGGTTACCTTGGGACTTCTCCGTCGCCTTAATAGTAGTGTGGAAACCTGCCTAATTAACATCCAAAGCAGATGAAAACACTTTCTCCGGGGATCATAACACCAAGGATGGGAGAGTTTGAAAGCGACGACCTGAGGAGAAGAGCTCTTTTGGAACAAGGGTAAGCATTTTGGAGCTTTGTTTTTCCCCTTTTTTTAAATTCTGTTTGCTCCATGCTGTTGAAGTTGGTAAGTAATTAGTAGACTTCCTGCCTTATTAATTCTACTCTAATTGAGTTAAGTTTTTGCTGTAAGCAGACATGAAAACAGCCAAATAAGTAAGATGCTGTTTTAGGTACTGTTGGTTGTAGTAATGGCGTATGGAAGTTTATAAACTTAACACTTTACAGCTTTAAATAAATACATTTCTCATTTTAGGTCCTATCATATACACTAAAGACCTTCACTAATAAAATAACCAAAACGTTGAGCAACACATATTTTGGTATTTGAAAATGTCAACTGCTCCATAAAATCCAACTACTCTTCCACTATACATCTAACTGTGTGCTTAAAAAAAATCTGACTTTTCAAAAAGTGCTTTGTTTGTGTTTAAAGTAGTGAGATTTGTTTCATGCACTTTCCCCTCTGCAGCTGCCTCCTCATAAGCCAGAGTCCAGTGCCACATCAGCACAAGTTGTCAGCGACGAATGGAGCGGGAGTTAGTCACCAATTCCTCCGTCTCCTCATATTGAAAACACAGTTGTTTAAGCGCCGAAAATGTATGCGACAGCAGGACCCCGCACACCGAGGGCCTGTGTGCGGTCCCGGCAGCTCGTTCTTTAGAGGAAATTGAGAGAAGTGCTTACCAGGTTGGACAGGCTCAACGAGGACCTGCCTGCCTTGAGAAGTCTGCTGTCAGGGCTTGAGAATCGCGCCGTTGCAATCTCATTAAACCAACAAGGCCTTTCAGTCAGCGCTCAGGAGAGACTGGAAGGCAGTATTGTGTTTTTATTTCCATTTTCCCTCCTTCTGAATGTATGTAGTTTAAGTTACGGAGCGGGGAAAGCAAATATATGCAGAAAATCTCCACCCCGAAAAGCCAGTCTTCAATAATGTGCATCCTATTTATTCCCAGTAGGTGTTTGTAAATTGTCGGTGTATTGTATGGGAGAAAGAAGGGCTTATCACAGCCTTCAAGAGTTCAGTTAGCAGAAGTGGAGGGAAACAATTAGGAATTAAATTTGCTTTCAATAAAACTGCACAAGCACAAATAACTGCGAAGTGAATTTTTCAGGAAGAAAGTCAGGAACGTATGTTTGTACTTTTATGTTTTTTCAATTTTTAATACATTTGCAAAGAATTTAAACAACCTTCTTTCACGTTGTCATTATGGGGTATTGCTTGTATATAAGGAATGTAATCAATTTTGGAATAAGGCTGTAACATAATAAAATGTGGAAAAATTAAATACTTTCCGGATGCACTGTACTTAACTATGATTGTGTTAACATTGACTTGATAATTATGGTGTGCTTTTTTAAGGCAGCATATGTCAACAGCTGAACATTTGAAATTCTCAAGCAAAAAAAAGAAAACGAAAATTTTAGACCTTTTTAATTAAAGCAGTGAATATCTTAACATTCACAGAGTTTATCACATTCACACTTGTGGTGGTGATGTCGGTGTCTTTGTCACTAGACAAGGTCAGCACTTTGCTAAAACCTTCTTTTATAGTTTGGAGCCGTGTCTGCTTTTAAAGCCAGTTGAATAAGTGGACAGACCTTGGGGCAATGGTAACTACAAAACATGCTCCACCACAGCATAAATCTTCCAAATTGGTTGAAAATTATTTGTTTTTTGTTGTTTTTTTAGCAAAAAGGTTACCAAAAGCTTTTGGAATGACAGAATATGGTTTATCTTGAATTTTGTTCTGGTTGAATGTCTGTTTTTTCACTTCCTATCATCATGTTGGTTCTCTGTTATTTTCATTGACCATCCAACACAGATGCCTGGAACATCCAGAATGATATCGCTCTGTATTTTTATACAGATCTGTATCAGTCTGCTTTCATCCCTGAAAATTTGATGGTGTGAGTGACAAGTGGATTAGCCAATCAGGGACACGCATGCTCCGTCCGTATGAAAACAAACATGGCTGCTTATGAGGAAAAAAGAGAGAACTAAAGTATTACTGAGGACTGAAAAACATTGCAGATTTCTTCGGAATCAATAAACTAAGAACAAAACATTAATTTGAGGCGAGTGACGTTTTATTTTGTTCTAAATCACAGCTATTCATCTTGATTTTCCCAAGGGCCGGATTTTCCAGCAGGCCAAGGCCTCTGGGCAGGAGGTGCACAACACGCCACTGTAACAAATGTTTGGGTCGCACAAAATATCCCCAACACGGTTTAAATAAATTGAGTTAATTCAATAAAATAACTGCTGCTTGATTATATTTTTTTGAGAAATAACAGACAAAATGCCTTACCAACATTGCCCATCCAGAACTGAACCAGAAATTAACTAGGACAACTCTAAAGTCAAAATGGGTCCAAAGCAGCATTCAGGACTAAATAAAGACCAAACCAGGTCCAAACTAGAATTAACCCAGAATTAAATTAAAGATTTTTATATATATTTTTTATATTTCGAATATGGGTCGTGGGCCAGATTATATCACCTGGAGGGCCTGATTTGGCCCCCAGGCCTCATGTTGAATAGCCCTGTTCTAAATGATAACTGACCAATGAGATCCTTTTGTTTTACATGAGCCACAAAAATAAACATATCTGATACTGTTGGAGTTTGAGAGGACGGAGAGAGTGGTGACCACTCACTCTTTGGAAAGAATTGAAGAAGTGTGTTTTCTGACAACACAGATTGGTTTCATTATATTTCTCTTCATACGATTTAACATTTTCTGCACTAATAATCTGCCTCCTTTAACTAAAAGAGTTAGGAAAGTGGTACAAAATGCTTTGTTGAGATACTTTGTGTGCTCATTTGTGAGATACTGTAACGTTACTGCTTTGGTGAAAATGTGCCTTTTTTCTTTTTTACAATTCATGGGGGTGTTTGAAACCACATCTTACTCCTTATGCATGGTGGAAAGCATAGCGCCAAAGCCTCTTATGTAACATTTTATCCAAACATTCAAGGAACCGTTTGCTTCAAAAAACTAGGCCAGTAAAATAATTACTCAGATGAATAATAAGAAAAGGGAACGAGAGCGAAAATAAGGAGAGAAACATCTTGGGAGCCTGAGGTCAGTTTGATTATTTTGTAAATTATAAATAATGTGGGATTTTCGTTGGCATGCCCTGTTCTTTACACTCACTACTGCTGGATTAAATTGGCTTGAAACAGCTCAATCAACGTGACATTGTTTACAAGCCGACGCATTGTCAAGCTCTTGTTAAAACAAATGGCCTTGTGCATCTTGGACCAATGAACGTGACAAGTCGCTCTGCGAAGTCAAGAGAGAGGCCGTGTCTGACCGAAGAGAGAGGCATCCACCAGAACACTGCTCCTCATGTCCGTAACCATGGTGATGTAAAGTCGAGCTGCAAAACACATTGATCATTCTCGGCGCTGTCATCATTATTATCCGAATAATTTCTTCTCCCCTCGGCAACTCTTCCCTCTACCCCTCACACGCTGCCTGGCACTAAGGAAGATATTCTTTTGTCCAAATGTGTGCTTCTTTCTTCTGTTTTAATTGAATCATCTTTAAAAACTGTAATTGTAACTGTGAGTTTGATTCCTTTTTTTCCCACACAGACACAACCATTCAGAGAAGGACAGGAGCGAGAATCTAAAGGAGTTTTGAAGGGCACAGACCCGTCCATTCCCTGGTTTTGTCAGTGGTAACCATGACCTGGGTAACACCCAACACCAAAGACAGTGGAGCAGTACTGCACCCAGTGGGGAGACGACTATTTTAGCTTTCTGGTAAGAAAAGTCCCATGGAAACTGATTCTAATGCATTTGTACGTTCTTGTCACAACCCCGCTCTGGGCCGCGGACAATAACTAAAACTCCATAGCCATATATATATATATATATAATATTTATGTGTGTATATATATATATTATAATTTATATGATGTGTATATATATGTATGTATGTATGTGTATATATATGTATGTATGTATGTGTATATATATGTATGTATGTATGTGTATATATATGTATGTATGTATGTGTATATATATGTATGTATGTGTATATATATGTATGTATGTATGTGTATATATATGTATGTATGTATTATATATATGTATGTATGTATGTGTATATATATGTATGTATGTATGTGTATGTAGGTATGTATGTATGTATGTGTATGTAGGTATGTATATATATATGTATATATATATGTATATATATATGTATATATATATATATGTATATATATATGTGTATATATGTATATATATATGTGTATATATATGTATATGTATATATATATATATATATATAGATTACAAGACGGAATTTACCTGTTGAACTTATTATACTTTTTGAATAGATATGGAATGTAATAGACCAAATGTAACTTTCTTATGTTAAACAAATCCAACTGCATGACTGAGGGATTACAAAGGCATAAAAAAAAAAAGCCTTGACCAAAAAAACACATCTTGACCTAGTATCATACACCTAACATACACATTGTTGTCACACATCATTGTTAACTCCCTTTTTAATCATGGGTTGAATTAGAGATGGTCCGACATGGATTTTTAAACTAAATTTTGAATTAAATGTTTTTGAGCCGATACCAATATCAGATATTTCGCTTGCCGCTTCTCCCAATAACCATTATTTGCCATTTGCCGGAAGCCAATATTTAGATTGTAAAATCCATAGCAAGGCCCACAATTCTATCATCTACTATCACTGTAGCACAACATAATACAAATGTGTTTATCTGGGATACAAAAGAATTTGTCTCGTGGAGTGAAATGTTGAAAACTTTGTATATTGTGATTTGAAACCTCCTTATTAACATCAATCTACTTTATGACTGCGTATCGAAGCAAGGCATTGTGCAAAAAAAATAAATAAACATTCAGGATGTTTTAGAGCTGAGATCACAATTCTGATTTGATCACAATTCAAGCTGTTAGTATCTTTTTATCTGTCATTAACTGTTAACTACAGTCCTAGATTCTCATCATTCTGTAACCCGTGGATAGCAGGAGGAGGGTGGGGAAAAGTCTGCGTTTCTGCGTATGGAGCTGCATTAAACAGAAATGAACTGAATGACTCCGGTATGCCGATGCCAAATCCAAAACCTAGGTCATCGCAGATGGTAGACTACGATTCACTTTTCGTTTGTTATCGCCCCCCTAGCTACACATGCCATTCGCGTCGCCACTCGTCAATAATCAATGCACACGGTTTAATTCCGTGGGTAGTAGTAACCGTGTGTGCCGTGCCGCGGTCCAGTGAGCGGATAGGGTGCTGTGCTGGTGTCGAACCTCACTTGTGCGTTCGACTCCCGCGTCCGCTGCCGCAGCGGTGAAGGAGGCGGCCAGGAGAACGTCGGCTGGACAGCAGCTGTGCCGAGCTGTTCCTCGTCGCTCGGTATGACACCCACCATGACACAGAGCTATTGCATTATCAGGCCTCACTGTCTCACGTCCACCGTAACCCGCTCGGAAATCCTGTGGCCACACAACACGGAGCACAAACCCAAGAGCACCGTTTCTGTGATCTCCAAGACTCCCTTTCTACCGTCGAAGCCCGATTGAGGACGACGACACTTCAACCTAGGAGGGAAGTTCGGACATGCAGCTGATGCGACAAGTATCAAAAGGGCAGGTAAGAGGAAGCCGTGGTATTTAAAGACGCAGACATTGTAGGCTTGTTTGTTTTTCTTGAACTCAAGATTAAAACATTAAGTTACTGACTCTACCATCTTTGTCAAATATGCAATGTTGATTTCAAACAGTATAGAAGATGGCCCATTGACTTCCCGTTGCACAAACTGCAGAGCGACGGAGAGCCCCCCCTCGCTTCTTATTTGTGTGTTTTTATTTTCCGAATTAAATGGCATTGGATACCTGAAACATGTGTATGACCGAAGATCATTTTTCAAAACAAACGTAACCTAAGGAGCGCCAAGGGCGGTAATGCGGAGCGTACTATAAAAAGACCTAAGAACATTTAAGGAGCACGCGCATGCCTCAAATGCCCACGTGAAAAGACACAAGTTCTCTATATATCGATTGAAATTACACAAAATATAGATACTTAGTGTGCTGAATATTGGAAGCACAACATAACCCGGCTTTAAAGTTCCTAAGAGAGTCGGAGTTTGCGCGCTTATGCGCCCCTGTCCTTATGTGTCCCTGGTCTACAAATTCAACTTCATTAAAAAACTTACTCAACGTACAGTTTACACAGACATTCTTGAGAGCATAGAGGGCCGTATTTTGCCTCCGGAGGTAGCGTTAACATGGCGCAGCAGAGCTCATTTTGTCACACCTTCGCAGTACCGCCGGAATTTGATGAACCGCGCAGTGTGTGGAATTCTTAACTAGAGGCGTGATTATGCCAAAATATGAGGTGGAGTCAAGCAAACTGAGGGCGTGTTGTGGTGCATTCTGTGAATGGCCAGAATCGTGTTCCTGTGCCCATATTGACAAGATTGTCATAATAAAACAACCTTCATGGGCATAAATAACACAAATGATAAGTTACAGAATAATGAATACAATCACATTTTATGTGGTTATTTTTTCTCACTCACGTAAACAGCACAGCGCCATTATGGACTCCGCTCTTAAAGCTCTTTGCTGGACACCTCCACCTCCCGCATTGGACCCCTGTTACTGCGCGGTCTGGACCAAACTGGACCGTGCAGGACTCATGTGCTCAGCGAGTAAATCGAGTAATTTGATTGCAAAAAAGCTTCGATTATTATTTTATTGCCTCGATGATTCGTTTAAGTTACATATTTAATTAAAAACATGTGAATCTGTGATGCGCGGAGCGCACGGAACGACTTGTGGAGCTTTTGTTTCACACGGAGCTTGTTTCGGACCTGAAGCGACTAAAGCACAACAGAGAAGAGAGCGGTGTGAGTGTGACTGGGAAGAGTTGTATGTGTGAAAGAGCATGGTGTTCTGAGCTGCAACTCTAAATACTGTAACTAGCTCCGTGTGTCGTTTAGTTTACGGAATGTACAAAAAAATGTACGGACTACTCAATTAAACAAAGAAAAGAATCGATAGATTTCTCAATTACTAAAATAATCGATAGCTGCATCCCTACATTCACATCACATTCACCCAAAATCCCTGTCCCAGACTGCGTAAAACTGGTCTAGCTGTGCCTAACGGTGCGTTGCTGCAGGCGACGCATGCAGTCCTTGTTGTCACCGGGGGCTCAGAGGCTGAGCACCGGGACTAAAGGCCAATTCATACTTCATAAGAGGCAAGAAGTTTGTTCGTTTACCTTGTTTCGCAGCGAGAACAAGGACAAAGTTGGTTTGGGCTCTAGCATTCATACGTCAACAGAACTCTTCTAGGCCCCGCCCTCCGTGATCCCCAATAACTGTTTCCACGCCGTTGCTATGGATATTATCATCACAGACCGCTCATTTGATATCGTTTAGTGTTTCTCAATTTTTTTTTCTGGTGACCCACTTTTTCTTATTGGTCAGATGTGCAGGAGGCAGATGAACCAGCTCACACACAGAGAGACTGTGGAGAGAGGAGAGAGGGACATGTTCTTTGTATGTTAAGCTACACAATGCTTCTTGTTTTATTACAATCAGAGCCAAACGAGGAACTAAATTTAGACGTGCGAAATGCAATGATTCAGGCAGAGCGCGGACATGCGAGAGAGGGGGAGAGAGGGGGGGAGGAGAGCGAGCGTGTGCGTAGAGCTGTGGCTGGTCTCATCACTCAAAAAAGACTTTCAGCATCAACAGTTTTGAGAATAATATGGTGTTATATGTGTAAGTTTGACAACCAATGGTTTAGCCAATCAGAGCCTATTGAAGGACAGCCCGGCCGAACAAACTTCTGCTCAGCTGATGTGTCAAGGACCAGCTGTGAGAACTGACCAACAAAGTCTGTCTTACAGCTCAAGGCTGCCCGCCCTCATTTGTGGATCACTGGTCAAGTTTAGCAGAGATGTGTGCACGTTCTTAGGCTGGGTTTAGTCTGGGCAACCCGGTGAGGAAGGTGAGCTTTGTTTTTCAAAAACAAATAAAGATAAATTAAATAAAGAAACAACACTCCGAGGCTGCATTTCAATATTTTATTTTATTGTAATTTTGTTATTTTATTTTTGTTTTTCAATTTTGGGAACAAATTTAGATGGCAAGGTAGCAAAATATCGCTTGAAAAGGCTCTCGTTAACGCTACCTCCAAAATACGGCCCAAAGTACTCTGGATCCCTCTTACCTTTATGCGTATGCTCAGATGGAGAGTACATAGCTACAGCCCTGTCTGGCTCCTTAGTCTGAGGATTAATACCCCATTAGCCATAGGCACAATAAGAGCTCTTTGCACATATGTAATTGAATTAACAATCACCTCCTGTCGGGAGAATTATTCCATAATCAGAATCCATTGTTGTGGGATTAGAAGAGTCTGATAGGAGAGTGCTCAGCTGGCAAGGACAATAAGTCTTAACGAAGCACACACACACTCACCCAAACACATTTGATTGACAGGACCTCTTATATGGACATGCTTTTCAATCATGCATCAAGGTGACTGACGGGAGATGCTATTAATTTCATTATTCTGTCATTATTGCAGCATGTATTTAACTGCGCTGTGCTCCGCTGACCGTCCTCGCTTGTAATTGATTGTTTCTCTGAAAGAACAGCAGTTAAAGATTTAAAGGGCAGAATCACTAGCTTGTCATATTAAAGCGATTACAGCAAGAACAACGCTGTAGAGAACATGACATGAAGAGTGTCCTTTCTTATTCACAACCTTGTTCACACTTGTCCTGCCGCCATTAGCCATTCCAAACTTACCCACGTAGACACAGAATATGTAGATGTATTGTTAATTTTACATGATGGCTCTCGCTCACAGTGGAGTTGCCTTTACTGTACCACCTCATGTTTGTATGCATGTTCAATGGGCTGAATGTATGGACAGACGGCACAACACAGAGGCTTACATCCAGAGAGTGGCCGTGATTACGGCTGATCTGTGATTCATGGATCAATCTTAACAACAGGCTTCATGAACTTACAGCTTCTATCAGCCAATGCCAGTTCTCCGCTTGCCCTCTAAAGCTGTCAGCTCTGACAAGTATGGTCATTTTAAAAGTTTAATTTACATGGGTCTGAGGCTGGGCCATTGCGAAACCATTAACAAAAACTGATATCCAGTGTTGCTTCAGAGAAGAAATTAGTTATAGTTAATTTTCCCCCAAAGTAATTGCGTTATTGAGTGATGGAAGTAACTAATTACCAGATAAAGTAACAATTTAACTACCGCCGAGCTCAAAACAACCAACACCTTTCCCCAGCAGACACTGGTCAAACAGCGCATTTACATTACCAAAGGCAGGCTAATAGCAGCACATTTGCACACTACATGACAGCGCTTTTGCACTTGTAAAATCTGAGGTGAATCGAGGCCAAATAAATATTAAAATGACTGCATTTAGACTGCTGTTTCCACACTCGCCTGGCTCATGTCTTTTTCGATCTGTAAACTCCACACGCACATGGCACTCTGTCATCTGTTTTTACTTCTATCACAAATAATCACAAAATATCAATAAATATCCTTAAAATCCACTTGTTTTGACACATTTGTTTGTGTTTTGGAAAGGCAGAAGATGAGCGTATGCTAAACCACTAAAAGTCTTTGCTTCCACCTAACTCTGCTTCTGATTAGTTACTTTAACATTTGGGGCCGTATTTCGCCCCTAGCAGTAGTGTTAACTTTGGCGCAGCAGAGCTCATTGTGTCACACCTTGCAGTCGGCCCAATTGATGACGGCGCAGTGCGTGGACTTCTAAACAAGAGGTGTGATTATGCCAAAACATGGGGTGGAGTAAAGCAACTTGAGGGCGTGGTCTGGTGCGTTCTGTGAATGGCCAGAATCGTAACTAATAAACTTCAAAACTAGAGTTAATAATAGCTTGGGGATGTTTATGAGTTTTAGATATTTGCCTCAAGCATAAATTACCAATATTAACCTGAGTGGGTTTTATATTTGAGAAGAAGCTTTGCAGATGAGGGGAAACTTCCTCGGTCTCCTTGTTACGGCGCACACGACGGCGCACACGACGGCGCACACAACGGCGCGACACGTAGTGATGCACGGTTGTGTTTTGTCGCACAGGTTGGGCCGGATAAGACATTCTCATTTCATTGCGGGGCAGGTTTTCACTGCTGACCACGTCTCGTACGTCCACGCTCCGCCCGTAACATTGCGTTTTGCTGAGCCTGAATTCACTTCCTGGTTCAGCTCGTTTCTCTGGGAATGTGTGACTGATTTAATAAAACACGAAGCTGTTATGTAGCTTACTACACTCCTCTCCACAATCTCTCAACTGAGCTGTCTGTGATAATAATCTCCATAGCAACGGCGTGGAAACAGCTGTTGGGGCTCACGGGGGGCGGGTCTAGAGTGCATTTCAATATTCTATTTTATTTTTTTAAATTTTTTAAATTTTGGGGACTCATTGAAATAACGGGAAATCAACCTGTTTTTATTGCTCACATCTTTCATTGCCTGTGTATGAGGCCATGACAAACATCTCCCACACAGGTGGTGCCTTTTGAATGCCACAGTTCTCAGTCATTGGATCAAATACTATCACCATATATGGACTGCACCATCCCACTACAGGCCTCCAGCGGCCAAAGTCAAGCCTCTTTATGCCAGCGCTAAGGTCGGAAGATAGCAAAATTGCGCCCTGACTCCGCCCCTGGAAAAGGCTTACGTCAACCGCTACCCGCCGGGGGAAAATACGGCACCTTGATCTCCTTTTTTGAGAAAATATTTCCAATGCTCATTCTTTGACTGAAAACTCTTCAATAGATCTTCATACCTCCCTATAGTTGTGTGTAGTTCACAAGTTCAATATTGTATGGCAGCTGCTGTGTCTTGAAATACATAGTGCCCAGGCAAGTACTGAGTTTTGTCTTGGGTCTTGCATGGTTCACTCTCCGCTTTGATCAAACCCACTTGTTTGGATTTAGCCCATGTGTATAACTAGTTAAAGCACCACTCGCAAAACAAAGTTGCAGCTATTCTGGATGAGAGGAGAGAGTCGTGTTTGATCAATCTCCACTGCTGCGACTCAGAGTAAAATAACAAGCCCTGTTACATTGACAGTAACTATAATGGACTAAACTTCTTAAACACTTCTTAAATCTTTTTAAATCCAAGTACAAGAAGTCAACATAAAGCACAATTGTAAATATTTGTATAATTTTTTCTGTGAAAATGAATAAATAACAAATTTGACCACAGTCCATCCAGCTTTGCTTTTGGTCTGCTACAAAGCAAATTTTCTCTAAAGAAACAATGTGAACTGTGTCAAACCTTTTTAGTGAGCTGTTTCAAACCTTTTTGTGCCCATTCAAAATAGTGAACTAAATGTAACCTAAAAACCAACTGCTGTATGAATAGTGTTTTTGTGTCTTGCATTGTGATCTTCCCTCCCTCTGATGTTGCTAGCGCCGCTCCTTCATGTGCTACAGAAGTCTGGCTCTGTGTTGTATATTCTGAGTGTGTCCTGGAGGCACGCTTGTCGTAAAGACACTGACTGTGATCATCTCTGCGCTCACAGCAGTTCATCAGAAAGCACACACTACACATTTGTAGTGAGCTCTGGGATCACTGGGACTACTTCAGCGCTGGAGAGAAGCAAGGCCATGAACATAAGCCAGGAGTGATTAGTTAAATCAGTCAAGAAAACAGAAATGTTCATAAAGAATACACTTAAGTAACAACATATCTGCAAATGGACAAAATCTTATGAAAAAAAATACTCTTCTTTACAATCACTTTGTAAAGAATATATATATATATATATATATATATATATATATATATATATATATATATATATATATCTACTTAGACATTAATTGATAAATCAATAAATGCCCACTTAGCTTTAAAGAACATTTTAAACATTTTAAACAGCATGCATTGTTATGTAGCCCTGACCAAAAACTCTAGGCACATTTCAACTGATCCAGACTGGTTCACCATGGAGATCTTCAGCATGGTTATTTTTATGACATGCTCAAGGTCGAAGGTCAAGGTCTTCTACATGACATGACAAGTTTGTGAAAAAAATATTCTTTATCGCCAGCTCTTTCTGTAATTATTTCACTTTTACGAGCCTCTACACCGCATTTCGACATCTCTGTATGTTATGCATTGAGGTTGGCTGATGTTGGATTGTACTATGCACATTATATTTTAGAGTGCTCCTTTTTAGCTTAAACAGACCCGAAGCCTAAAAGGGCTAAACCCATTTAGGAGTTAGTACCAGATGCAGGCTGCTTCAGACCTCTCAAACAGCCCGGTACGATTCACTTGGGGATGGAAACACTTGGCAAGGCAATGCAAGTTTATTTGTAGAGCACAATTCGTACACAAGGTAATTCAAAGTGCTTCACACAACAGGGAAAAAAATCTCAAATACATGACAAAAATCACAAAACAGTTTAATACATAAAAGAGAAGAGTGCAAATAAAATCATTTCAGTCATATGCACAGCCAAACAAAACAGTTTTTATCTTAGATTTGAACAATGCATTGGTGCTAGGCCATGGAGAGACTTGTATACAAGCAGAGCGGCTTTAAAGTCTATTCTCTGAGCCACAGGGACTAATATGATCATACTTCCTGGTTCTAGTCAGGACCCGAGCAGCAGCGTTCTGGATGTACTGCAGATGTTTTACAGCTCGTTTGGAGAGGCCAGTGAGCAGGCCGTTACAGTAGTCTAATCTACTAGAGACAAACGCATGGATAAGTCTCTCCAGGTCTGGTTTAGACACTGTACTTTTGATTTTGGCAATGTTTTTTAGATGGTAAAAAGCTACTGATGTTATTGATTTGGCGTGGCTGTTAAAATTCAAGTCCATTATTACCCCCAGATTTCTAACTTGATTTGTAGGTTTTAGAGCGAGACTCTGGAGGTGGCTGCTAACACTTTCTCTTTGTTTCTGTGGGCCAAAGACGATGATTTCAGTATTGTTCAGCTGGAGAAAGTTGTTTTGCATCCACACACTGATATGTTGGATGCAGTGACAGAGTGAATCCACTGGTCCATATTCACCTGCCATCAGTAAAACATAGATCTGAGTGTCGCCTGCGTAATTGTAATAGGACACCTTTTCTCTGCGTATCAACTGGGGTAACGGCAGCATGTAGAACGTTGAACAGAAGGGGGGGGAAGATCATACTCATCGGCTCCATAGCGAACCCTTGGAAACGAGGCTTATCTCATTTAATGTTGTCCACATTATAATTATGTCATCAGTTAAATAGGTTAAAGCGTATTTAAAATGCACCTATTGTGAATATAAAATGTAGGTCTCAATGATGTTAGTTACGTTACCCCTCAGGACGGGGCTGCATCTGGCAGAAAAGGCCCCAGTGGAGCTTCTTCTCCAGAGGCACAAACACAACAGTGTAAACAAGTGAAGAATTGTGGAAAACCATAATGGGATTACACTTTATTGAAAAAAGAGGCCAAGCCAAGTGCATTTATCTTTGTCTGTGCGATTCAGGGATGTGCGTCCGCCCATCCATGCTAAATGACGTCTCAATTTGTAGTTCCTTCTTCGTCTCTGCGTATAGGTTTATTTACGGATCATGTGTCTTCTTCCCCAGTCGCTTCGACCTCGCCGCAGCACCGTGTAAGCCTGTGCCTCCAGATGTGTTCTTGTACCACCATGATCATTACTGTCATTACAGTGTGGGGCAGTGTCATTAACCTCACACATGCACACACACCCCTGTCTCTCAGAAGGCTCGGCGAGAGCACAGGGACAGCTGAGCTCTAATTGACATCAAAGAAGCGTGGATGTCATTTTTGTCTTTGATTTCCATTTCACTAAGCAATTTCCAAGGATGAAACGGGGCATCACAACCTTCAGCTGATCATCTAACTGTGCCTAATAAACAAATAACTCTTATAAGCGTATAACTGAATTCAAAATGAAAGCTACTTTGGATGTACTACATGAATTATCAATGCAGCAGACTAAACCAAGAATCTGCAAGTTCAGAGTTCAGGCTCTTATAGGCTATATTTTTTCATCAATCAAACTTACGAAGATTCTTAAGTCCACAGAATGTTTCACATCATCTTCAAAGCCATCTCATAATTGACCTTTCTTTATACAACCCACAGCAGATGAAAAACCATAACCGTTATCATGTAGTAATTGGCAATCTTTTTCCTTGCTAAAATGTTATACAATCTCTTGTATCAGGACAAAAAGTGGCTTAAAGTACATCAGTAATAATATACTGAGTGACTAATCTCTTCAAAGAGTGTCCCTGCTTTATAAATATTGTGTAATCTTTCAAAAACTTTGACTTTGTAAAATGTATTTATTTCTGCCTTGAATAGTGGATGTTACACAATCTTCTTCGGCACCAGTAGAGTCCGTAGACAGAGTTCGTTGTATTTGATGGAATCCCATATGCCGCTTGGGGCTTTGGCGCTGTGAATTTGTGATGTTGTTATTGCTACTATTGGATTCTCTGCAGCTCCTACCCTTTCAATACACACCACACTCTTGTGACATATGCTGTAAGTACATATGGTAGTCCTCTGCAGAAAGAAAAGTACTTTAATTGATTTTTCCTTACGGATGTGTTTTTCATTCCTCTCCCTTTCCTCTGGCTCATCTAAAATTCATGCTGGAGTAATTTAGTGTGGTCTGGTGTGAGATTTCTTCATGTTTAAGCAAATAAATTGCCAGGCCGCAGTCATACTTCCTCCACGTGGAGCTATAAATGATATCTGAGCCTCACTGGTGCATGTTAAAGGTGCGACGGTAATTAGTCTCGGCATGTTCGTCAGAGGGAGCGCCCCCTATGAGCTGTTGACTGCGATCCTGCTCATATCACTGACAGGCTCCCCTCATGAGCAAGCCAAATACTACTCCAAAGACTTTTTAAAGGCAAATACCAAAATTACAGTTTATTTCAGACAAAATGGATTGATATTAAATCTTTAATTTATTTTTTGCTGATTCAAGAACACGTGAATCAAAATTACCATCTTTTCTCCTTACTCACTCACTAGACCCAGGCCACAATCACGTTTTAAGCATACTGTTGGCCTGAGCGTCAAACCGCTTAGTCTTCTCTTGCCTGGTGACACTGAGAATCTTCATTTCAAATTAGGGGTGTGCGATATATTGACATCAATGAATATCTATATTTTTTGGAGTATCCCGATAATGATAATCAGACGATATTACGTCAATCCAACAGAAATGTGAAATGTCTGCAAAATGAATCACAAAAGTGCAGAAATATCATAATTTTTTCATTTTTATTTTTAACCAGCTCTTTTTCTAAAACGTTTTCACTATAAACGATACAGTTGTTATAACAGATTCAGTTGTAGTCATCTGGACACTGTTTTAGAAATACAAGACGTTACGACCAAGATTCATTCTCAATCTGTGGCTCTAGTCTGAGAACTCTGATATTTATCCTACTCTGAGTAGGCCCTGCCCACCAGGGCCTCGTTTACACTTACACTGTCTAAGTTTGACCTAAAATAAATCTCCTTTGCTACCATAACAGCCCTGTAATGGGCCTTACAAATACTATTTTTGGCTTGCTGCAGCTCCCTCACCACTAAATTACGGGTAAATTGAACCTTAATCTCCATTTCTGTTTAAAGATGATTTTTTTTCTTTTTCTTCCAAAAATGGCCTCTTTAACTCCTCTTTCAAACCATATCTTCTCCCTGCTTAGATTGATCCATTATCCAAATTAGGGCTGCAACAATTACTCGACTAAGTGTTACGTGTCGACCATATAACATTTTTATTTAAGGTCATTGTTTGATAATCATGGTAATTAGCGGTTCTATAAAGACTTTAAAAAACATGAAAAGCGCTTTTTAAAACAAATATGGTATCATTGATAAGTTAAAATGCCAAAAAATAACACAACAGTTTCAGTTTTTTATAAGTAATACAGTTTGTTTGTAAAGCCTTCAGTCACCATATTTCAACCTTTATTTGTTTGATAATATCTTCTTCTTTTTTTTAATCAATACATCAGTACAATAGAAATAATAGTTGAACTAGTCGACTAATCGAAAACATATGTCGTCTAATAAAATATTCATTATTTGCAGCCTTTATAACCAGTGCCCTTTACGTCTGGACCCATCCAGACGTAAAGTGACTCACAATAATCAACTATGTAGTTATTTAAGAAGAACATTTTTGAACAAGGCTAATGTCTTTTTATAGGAATTAGAGTTATTCATTGTTTATGTACCAAACTTGCTACAATGGTGGACCTTTCCAACCTCCAGCTTGTTGCCGACGTAAACACAAAGCCCAACATCGCCTGGAGGAATCCCCCTTACGATACTTCTGTGCCTCTTCACTGTCAAAGCCATAATCTAGTAAATAATGGACTTTGTTGTTTTATGTCCTGAACTAACAGAGCAACAAAACAAAGCAATATTGAAAGGAAAAAATTGTGAAATGATAAGAACCAGTTTTACACACAAAAATTCCTTCAGAGGAGTAAATGTGTGCGACAAGGGAACAGCGCCTCCCTCCTGAGAGCCAAGCGGAGTATCCCAAACCCCAGCAGCGCTCCCAGCCTCGTAGATGGAGTGTTGTAATTAGATTTCTGCTCCCCCCCCTCCTCCTTCCTCCCTCCTCTTGAGGCTCTACCCTGATATCTCCGACTAACATACAAACAGCCGCACACGTTCACTATTCTCTTCCCCCTTTGTTCAGAAGTTAATGCAGGTTTATATATAGAGAGAGCAAAAACACGCGCGCAGCTGAGAAAATTCACAGGAACTTCTCCAACGTCATTGCTAGCGGCGAAGATGTACGTACAGTTGCTAATTAGAGGCGCAGATAAGACGAGCGCGTTCCGCTTTTGCCGCAGGTTGTCTCTATCAGCGAGGGTCCTTTCTGCTGTTCAAAAGCGACGGCACATTCATCACCCATCAGGGAATTGATAAGAGGCCACGTTAAGCCTTTAACCCCATTGTTTTAACGATGAAGCGTCTCTTTTCTCTCCCTGTATCTGTTTCTGGAGGAGACGGACTTCCCTTGTCTTTGTACGGCAGCCAAAGGAGTAGCAGAGTAGCAGCTCAAACGTTGCGGTGCTGGGTATCACAGAAAGAACAGCAGCAGTTGTATCCCACTGCGCTGTTGCAATGACTGAAAGAAGACTCTACTCTTTTTATATATACTTTTTATATGTAGTTATACCTCGTTACTAAAGGCATTTTAATATTACTCGGAATGTGCTTCAGAAGAGGCTTCATTGAGCGGGTTTGGGGTTTGCTTTCATGACACAGCTCCCCACGTACGGTTATTCTCAGTTGAACAGATTGAAAGTGAATATGTGTAAATGAATTGATGTTTGACTGTTATATATGGCAATGCTGATTGAATAGTATTGGATTGGACAAAAAGTAATTAAAAAGATCACATATCATGCATTATTTGTACTGTTTTTGGCCTTTAAACATGCTCTTGAGAACCTCTGCTTTGGCATCTCATGTTTTCAAAAATAATTGGTTTACAAAAGCACACATTGCTTCATATTAGTCAGGCGTTTGTGTCATCAGGAATTGGGTCAGTGCACCATCTACTGGCAGAAGACGGAATTCCATAGGGGAAATAAACAAGCGCTAGCTTACTCACGTGCCTAATACTGGCACACAGTTGTAAAGAACGACAAAAAGAAGGGCTGGGCAATATGGAAAAAAAGTTGAATCACCTTATATTTTTCCTCATATTGATTTAAAACGGCTTTCAGTATTGACACCATGAACATAAACAAGAAACGTGTGCCATTTAACACTAAATGGCACACTAGCTCCATCGTGTATCTGCCTAGCTCCACCGTGTATCTAATTGAGGCGCGTCCGCCTGTCCGTCCGAGAGAGTCGGATCTCTCCTTCACTGTGGAACTCCTACAGGTTTCTACTTTTTCCCAAAGAGTTTTGGTAGTTTTTCCTGGCCTAGAAGGAGGGTCTAAGGACAGGGGAGCTTGGGACATCTGTCTAAGGACACAGGATGGGACATTTCCAAGTCCCTATGAACACTGTTTATTTTGTTTTCCACTGTAGCCCCTCGAGGCAACTACTGTTGTGATTTTGGGCGTTACAAAAATAAATTGAATTGAAAAAAATAGTCACATTTCTCCCTCCAAAGTCTGAACTCTGCTCCAAACCACATGTGTGTTTACTGTGGACCTCTCAATATAAAAAATCCCACCATAACATTGAGGATTAAACCGGACTGAATCTCAATCTCGATTAAAATTCAATTAAATTTAGGTAAAAACACTCCAAACAAGTCTGGTGATGATGTATGGACATAAAAACAGCCCAGAAGACCTTACCTATGATGTCCCAAATCTGGAAAATTTGGAATGGAGTGTTTTTTGAGGCTCAGAGTGAAAGGGCAGAATAAACAGGATTCAACAAACAGTCACGTGAATACAATTCCAGGTTTGTTTTCAACAAATGAACAATGTTAAAACCCGGTTGAAAGCTCACAAAAGGGCATGTCCTTTTAAAAAGACCCGCGAGACCCTCAACTCTCGCAACCTTTGTGACCTCTACCTACATATCAACCCATTTTTACTACGCTTGTGCTTTCCCCCAGAATGATACGGTAATGTGCATTAAAATATGATGATGAGATTCCATGTTATATTCAAACTGACCGGGGTGTCAGCTTCTGTGTGCAAGCCTGCTCGAACTGTGGAGCATGACTGATGAGCAAATTACAGCTGCAAGATACCTCACTACTGTACTGTGTCATTCGGCGTCCCTCTGTCATGCAAATGATCCACCGCCAACATCTTGTGATAAATTATTTCCCGAGACATACTCTTTAACGACCAAACGCCTTAGAATATGACACATGTTCCAAAAGCCTGCTCGGTTGTACCTCAAAAGTGCTTGGCATGGTCGAACCAAAGGCTGACAAAAGCATATGAATGAGTCCTCCGCTTTTGAACTTTGGCCAAACCAGGAGATGAAACAGGCATTGCTGGCGTATGCATCTTTGGTCTTACCCTGCAATATTTTTGCAGACCGTTCAAGATCATAACAAAGACTTAATCGAATTTCTCTTTGGAAAATGTAATCAGTCTTTTCATTATTCCATTATTTTTTTTCAGTCAACAAACAAACCAAGGCCGACGAAAACAGCATACTTGCCCGAGATAATTGTTTTTCTGCGAACACTGGCTCCACCATTAGACCTCCATAATAACGGTTATTTGAGAATATTCCCGGGGATGGCAATTAGGAACAAGGCTTGGATGAGTGCATCTAATAAAAATCTAATGTACACCACCGCAGCAGCTCATAACGCTGGGACTCCCCTCTTCTCTCGGCTCGCGCTTTTCTGCCTCTCTGACCAGAATTCAATTTGACTGTGGGTAATTTCCCTCCGTTTGCATTCAATATGTTTTCATCTCTTCTGACTGCTTACTCGGGGTATTCGCCCCCCCCCTCCGCGACAGCTCCCTCAGCTCCCCACATCTCTTGTCTGTCACAGCAAAAGGCCAGTCCCCAGATGGTAGTCGTTATCACAAAGAAAAGCACAATAGGAGCGCCAGTGTTTCGAGGGCTGACAGGTAAATAGGATTTCCAGCGAGGCCCAAGACAAGATGTGGAATTATCAGCGAAACGAGGGTCGTGCGTGTGTTCAGTGGAATCTACTCGGCGCGTTGCGGAAAAAGGGGGCAAAGCGGTAAAGTAGCATAAAAGCGACAAAATAGGAGGAAATTGGTGTTAACAACCGACGGCTTAATAACTGCCTTAGTTCATGAAGCTCAAAGACGAATGCAGTCACTTACACTTATGCATGCTGCCTGGTTTGGAGGGTATGGTTTAACATGGCTGTCTCCCACATAAAAAGGACATTTGTACGGCTGATATTGGAAAGAAGATCATCTACAAGTCTGGACACCTCTGATTTACATTCTTTTAAAAGACAGATATTGCGCAAATTTTACTTTTTTGAGTTTTTCTTTTTAGATACCGTACTTTTCGGGCTATACAGCGCTCCTGAATAAAAGCCGCTCCAACGAAATTTACAAAGAAACAAGAACTTATATATATTCAGGATATATTTCAGGAGTCAGGAATCAGGATATATTTATTGTCATTGTCAGTGAACAAAATTCACAACATAGGAACGTGATTTGTTGACGGATGCAAGATGAGAGACATGCATAAGAGCATCAGCCACCCGGGCAGCCAAATGACAGCGCCTATTCGGGCTGCACCTGTCAATAAGCCGCAGGTGCCCACGTCGTAACACACGCCGGTTGTCTTTTGAACCGTGGGTCTCGTGGCAACACCCTTGGCCCGCGGCCCGCTGCAAAAAGTCAGAAAAATATGGTAGTTGCATTGTTAGTAGTATTTTTGCTTAAAATTCACGCTTGCTTCTTTAATCCTGTTTGCGAGATTGTCATCTTTGAGCCTCAGAAATAATTTTCCCTCGAGTTTTGCATCACAGGTAATTTAATTTGAACTTCTCCTGCTATGCTATTCTCCTGCTCCTGACTATGTTCACAACAAACGCGTGGCTCGATTAGCATAGCAGTCATATTATATATATGTATTTTTGTATTGTTCATTCCCACTGCTGACAGTCAAACAGAGGTGTAGTTTTTAAAGTCTGTGGATTTATTTTATTGTGTGGGTGAAGTTTCCAGACCACTATTTTGTTCTGAAATATCATGTTCTAATCAAAGATGGTGTTCTAATCCTTAAAATGTAACATATTGTGCCTTAAGACAAACTGCGCTTGACAACCGCAATTATCTGAAACTAAATTACACTAACACATTTGTAACTTTCACAAATTATAATATGCCATCCAGTTTCCTTGAAGGCATGAGTTACAAAATGCAAAAATCTAATCTTGCATCACAGAGTCCATGTCCATGTCGAAATCATGTTTTTTTTCTTGTTTTTTTCTTTTCTTTTTTTTTTTTGCTTCTTCAATTACCAAAGCTATTGCAGTAACAGCAGCTAATGGTCCTATTCCCATCGCTGATTATGATTCAAGGCAGTGGCGGCGATATTGTATTTCGTCATATTCCAATGAAGAGCCAGTTATTACCCTGGAGGCAGCAAAAGAAGTGTGTGGTCACGAGCTCGAACGCTTTCTCTCTTCTGAATTTGAATTACTCTGGGGGGAAAAACTATCCACATTGATCGGTTTTGTAAATATTGCAAATACACAACGCTTGTAACTTGACAAACTATCAAAATAGCTTCTCTTATATCAGTTGAGTGGTTGCTTTTCTCTCCCATTTTTTCTTGGCCAAGTCATTATAGGTTGTGATAAAAACATGGAGTCCTTGAAGATAAAGACCTCTCCCAAAAAGACAAGACAATCTTTGAAATTTCAGAGTGCCTATTCTAGTCGAGCGGACAATTGAGCGTTTGCTGCAGTCTAAGCTTCTATTCTCAGACAATTTCGGAGATTTTCATTTTCAGATTTGGCTGCTGCTTCACTGTGTTCCTTGAATTGTTTGTCCTTTGTTCAAATTGTCTCATGGAGACCAAAAACCGGTGGGTATTTCTGTAATTAAGTAGGTTCATGTTCAGGTGGGGTGTCCAGTCTTCTCATAGTCCGGGTAATAATTCCACTTTAAAAAGAAGTGTTCGTATCATGGTGTTATCGCTCTGCCCAGGCTAAACTGTCTCTCCAGAATCACTTTTGCTTCCTAAAAGTCCTTTAAAGACTTGGCAGAGAAAGAAGATTCATTTTTGAGAGCTGAATTTGCTCTTGCTCTGCGACTTTCAAACTTGGCTGTACTTTAAACCATGAGAGAAATGGTGGTGTCATTGAACAAGGATACATATTTGTCCACAGTAGTTCACTTTAATTTCACTCAATTGTTCCATATTTGCATATCTCTATTTTTTATCTTATTTTTATGATCATCTCAATCATTTTGCTAACCTGTGCCAGTCGATCTCTTGGTTGAGGTTCTAGTATAGTATAGGTTCTATAGTACTTTACATAACACTAGACCTTTCGGCTGAATACTATACACAATATTAAAATTGTTCTCATCTCCACAACAGCCATTGCAATCATATCTCTGTTTTCGATATGCATCTCCCACCTCAAATCACCCTTTCATTTAGGTGTTTAAAGCGGTCGGATAAATTCAGATAAATTCAGAAATAACATTCGATCATGCTAAGTTAAAGACCTCCTTGCATGGTCATACACCATTTAGTTTTGCTGCCATCAGATTGAAATAGTAATAGTTTACTTATAGTTTGACTTAAAAAAAAAAACAGTCTGCCAGCAGGGGGTGAACAACCGTCTGTCCTGGTAAATGGAGAGTGATTAGATGTACTTTATACATATAAGGCCTTATCTGACTATTGACTCAGCAAACGCTTATATGCACTCAATGGTATTTAGTCATATTTAGTCTTTCAACATGGTCCTAGACAAATGAAAGTACATTGAAGCCCCTCAAGTTTAAGACAACTTTGAAAACTCTAGACAAAAAGCCGTTACAAAAGTATACATATTGGATTTTGAAAGTTATCAGATGTTCCTGGATGCCTGTCTCATTTTTGAAGTTCTTAATGGGCTTGTCCCTCCACCCTTGAAATATTGTATTACCGGTAGTTTAAAAACACACACACAAAACGCTGGAATAAGCGCCAGAGGAGACTGCAATGTCCAAAGGCACAGGACTAAGTTTAGCCAAACAGTGGTGTCTATCAGAAGCACAAAATGTTGGAACACACTGCCAGAGCACGTCAGAAACTGTGACGACTCAAACTTCAAAACTGTTCATAGAAACCAGTCCTGCACCCACAGATGATCGTATACTTTTTTTCTGGGCTCTTTCAACTTCTGACTTCTGCTTTTACTGTAAATAATCTCGGTTATCTCTGTAACGCCTCACATTTGTGGACATACTATAGGTGTCTCTTGTCTAGGTTTAATGTTTAATGTCTTGTAATGTCAAGTAGTCTGTTGTCTAGAGGAAAAGAGAAGAGGTCCGAGGCACTCCGATATGTTTGTAGAGGTTTATTTCATGTAAAAGCTTACACATTTCGACTTGCGTCTTTATCAGGGCATGTAAAATACACAGGTGCACAGAGATTGTTATTTATATGTGTTAGTCACGTGACACCCTGAGACCTGACAAGCCACCCATGAAATGTAATTAAAAGACAAAGTGATGCATCACATAATATGAGCATGTAAGGCAAGGCAAGGCAAGTTTATTTGTAGAGCACAATTCGTACACAAAGGCAATTCAAAGGGCTTCACACAACAGGAAAAAAATGCATTAAAATCACAAAGACACGACAGAACAGTCCAAGACATAAAAGAGAAGAGTGCAAATAAAATCATTTCAGTCATATGCACAGCCAAACAAGGCAGTTTTTAGCTTAGATTTGAACAATGCCAGAGTAGAGTCTGTCTCACATCCTCAGGAAGACTGTTCCAGATTTTAGCTGCATAAAACTGAAACGCAGATTCCCCATGTTTAGTCCTGACTCTGGGCACCAGCAGAAGGCCGGTCCCTGAGGTCCTCAGAGTCCGAGATGGTTCATATGGCACTAACATGTCCGAGATGTACTTTGGTGCCAGGCCATGGAGAGACTTGTGTACAAGCAGAGCTGCTTTGAAGTCTATTCTCTGAGCCACAGGGAGCCAGTGCAGAGACCTGAGCACAGGACTAATGTGATCGTACTTCCTGGTTCTAGTCAGGACCCGAGCAGCAGCGTTCTGGATGTACTGCAGCTGTTTTACAGCTCGTCGTTTGGAGAGGCCAGTGAGCAGGCCGTTACAGTAGTCTAATCTATTAGAGACAAACGCATGGATAAGTCTCTCCAGGTCTGGTTTAGACACTATACTTTTGATTTTGGCAATGTTTTTAAGATGGTAAAAAGCTGCTGATGTTATTGATCTGACGTGGCCGTTAAAATTCAAATCTGAGTCCATTATTACCCCCAGATTTCTAACTTGATTTGTAGGTTTTAGAGCTGGACTCTGGAGGTGACTGCTAACACTTTCTCTTTGTTTCTGTGGGCCAAAGATGATGATTTCAGTCTTGTTCAGCTGGAGAAAGTTGTTTTGCATCCACACACTGATATGTTGGATGCAGTGACAGAGTGAATCCACTGGTCCATATTCACCTGCCGTCAGTAAAACATAGATCTGAGTGTCGTCTGCGTAATTGTAATAGGACACCTTTTCTCTGTGTATCAACTGGGGTAACGGCAGCATGTAGAAGTTGAACAGAAGGACCAACCTGAATACAGACTACATGAAATTTTTTAAAAATTCAATAAAATAAAGCTCTGTACATCTGCATAGAACAAAGACATAATATTACTAATGTCCAACATCTAATCATCAGGTGTTTTAGAACAGGGCAACCCTTAGACACAAGAGTCAGAAACACTACAGGAAAGGAACTAGGTCCATTTCCTCGTTTGATCCTGGATATCTAGAGGCTCTGAGTTGATGGATCCAGTTGGTCTCGCGGTGCAAATGGTGCTTTAGTTGATCCCCTCCCATTGGATTTTGTGTTCCATGTTCAATTGCTATTGCTTTAGTGAGCTGGGGCTGCTGTGACCCACCAGTGTTTAGCCACAGGATAGTCAAGGTTCTGTCCAGTCTGCTGTCTAATTGAATGCTCTGCCTTAGGACAACGGATGAAATGTAGCTATTGCACTAACTCTGGCATTTATGCTGAAGCTGTTGCTGACACATTGATTAATATGCACTGTCCTAATTCAAAGAAATCAAAGAAATCAAAAAAAAGTATTTGTGATTAGCATACGCCGTCATATTAATCTGTCTGTTTACTGTGTTTACTGTCCTAAGATCCAGCTGTACTTCATGTCAGCCCAGAATAGGCGTCCTCTCGTGACTCATGTTGACTCTGTTGCATGTGCGGTGCACTGGGACTGCCCCGGCTGGTGCGTGGTGCTTTGACCACTGATTGTGTGGGCTGCTCTCATCATCATTGGCAGCAGTGATACATACATACATATGCACACTTCCTCCCACACCATTCCGCTCCTGGCATAATTTACCATTAGATCGTTCAATAGGGAAATCTTTACGTTTGTCTTGAAGTCGCAGCATTCATCACTATTATTACAAGGTTATTGTGTATATTTACTACGTGTTTGTGTCTTCCTCCGCTCCGTGTGGATTAGGATGTATCAGCATTCAGCAAAATGAGTCATCAGGTGAGCCCCGACTTTTCAGGTTTATATTACAGCTGCGTTTTAGTCGCACGGGACATTTGAGTAATTATGGATATCATTACTCACAAAATACAGATGACAGGATCGGTCACCAACAAGCACGCAACAGAACGCACTGAATATGCAACTACAGCACTTCATCTAGTGTATGAGTCAGGTTTGTGGCGATGCAAGCCCGCTCACAGTGAGGACACAGGTTTCTTTTACTTTAAGTTTTAAGTTTAAGTTTTCTTAATGCTGATTTCCACCTGATCCTTTACGTGACGTCACAGTAAACGTCATCACAACAACGTGCTGCGCTGTCGAACAATGCTGCCACCGCCTATGGAGATTAACCGTTAACAATGTCAAGCAACAGATTTAAAAGGGCTCGTAACACTGCGGGATATTAAATGTATCATTGTTTTGCTTTTTAAAACGGGCAATAAGTTATGAGAATCTGCATTTCTGCGTCATTGCGCTGACAAATAAAGATTACTTACACGAATTACTCAAAATAAAACGTCGAGTCATTTATAACATGGTTAAAACTCTAAAGAGTCCTTTAAAACGAAATAATGACAAGTTGAAATAGTAGTAGTAGTAAAATAATAAAAGTGCATATTTGGTGTAATGCTTTATGCAGTTATAAGCGTTATAAGGGCTAAATTAAAATAGATCATAGTATTCTCCACCAAAAAGGTCTTTTTTTTTTTATTACTTTTCATTTACTTTGTCAATATTACAGTAACCATGAAACTGTCTTGCAAGTAGGAAAGCATCAGAAACAATAAAAATGTCATCCAAAAAAGCAGTTTATCCCAGTTCCACAAACACATTAACAAGCAGCACTCTTGGACAGCATGTGACAAGTGGTCCTGACAGAACTGCCCCAGGTCTGGACTGTAAATGAGTTCAGCCCACTGTATAAATACACACGTCCCAAACCTCAATTTTTCTCTGCTCCCCATGAATTATTTAGCAGCCCAGAGTGTGTACACCCACTGTCCTCCAAGTATTAATAAAAATGTAGGTCGCATTTGTATCCCGCTGCTGTTTGATTATGCAGAGTGATGATTCAGGCCTATTCCACACTGCTGACATCCGTAGTAGCACCAGCAGTTATATTATTTTCCAAGTAATATTACATAAACGCTTTGTTTTTTTTTCACACAAATCTTTAGTTATTTTGGGTTCGCTCTAAAATCATAAAAAATTAAACCCGGGGTTCCTTATTTTCAGTGATGGGAAGAATACTTTGAAAATGTATTTATTTACATTTGTAACATTTGTACTGCATTCTGAATACCTGGAATACTTTCACATCGCGTTGCATTATATTATCGTGTAAAAAAAAGAAAAACATGGCACCTCTGTATATTTGTTGCTCCACTTGTTACACACTTTATTTATCGCAAATTAGAGAAGGAAAAATCACACACCTACTCGCCACAAGAGTGTTTCACCGATCCATGCAGTTGGAAACCCAAATTGCGTGATCAAATACCGCAATGTCAGTAGCGTGCGGTGACTTTTATGGATGGGTGAGCAGACTCGGGGTGTTCATCAATATTTAGTGGATAAAACTTGCACACAAAAGTGAAGAAAAAAAAAACGTACATGCAAAAGTCCGAACCGTGCTTTCCTGCATAAAGGGCAAACACCCATCCTACTGAGCTAAACTATCTTATCTGTTTCTATCGCTGGATGGATTAACTAGTCTCACTTCATCCGATCATTTCATTGCACACATTAGCACTCTGTGTTGTTAAATGACTGCCTGTATTTCTAACTAACATCTAGTCATTGGAAACATGAACAGAACCTTGGGTACACACAAAACTTGTCTCTAAAAGATCGTTTTTAAGTCCATTTGTTGAAACTTGGCGCTGCTGTTGCTTCCCTTCTCCTCTGCACATGCTCAGGCCACTAAAAGACACCATGACTTCCAGCCAAGCTTCAGCAGCAGAAGTGAGGGGAAAACGGGTTTATTTGGATATATACTTCAGAACAATTTAAATATATTTGTGACAGTGACACAGTCATTTTAGATTTAAATGGTCAATCACTGCTCGCCTTGATTGCTCTGACCGCACACCACTCTGACTCAGACTCAATGTATGTCAGCAAAGCAGGGTGGACTGCAGTCGCACAGCCATCACACTCTTCTCTTAAAACATATTTTAGGAACTTATCAGGCTCTTTATTTTGCAGTTTTCAGGTTTTATTATTAGATGCAGACACCACAGTGGCCTAATTTTGTCATGACGTGCTGGTTTTCTAATATAATCCATGGGGGGAAAGAGTAAAGTTCTGGCACCGCAGCTTTAAGCCTTAATGTGAAATTAGAAAACTGTCCTTTGGCTATTTCCTCTATTTGTAAGTTTCTCTCAGTTGGTCGTCCTAACTAGTACTGTAGTCTCAGCACCAAATGACATTGGAATTGTTTGATGGCACATTGTGTTTGGGATAATTACTGAAAAATCATATTTTTATTTTATTTTAAAATAGGGCTGAAACGATTAATCGACTAATCGTGACTAGTCCACTATGAAAAGACCTTTATAGAACAAGCACAGAGTCATTATTAAATCAAAATAGACAAAAAAAACATTTATGAGTTTTATCAATAATACACATTTATGAATACTCATTTGTAAATCTTTATCTAGAAGCCTTCAGTTACAATATGTCAACCTTTATTTGGTTGATAATGTATTTCAAAGTCTCAAGGTACAATAAAAATAATCGTTTGACTAGTTTACTAATCGAAAAAAGAATCTTTGACAACTAGAAAAATCATTAGTTGCCGCCCTAGAGCAAACATGCTGAATGTTTGTTATACATTTGCTGCCAGACTCGAGCTTAAACCTGAGTGTTTTCCTCACAGCTCTTTTTCTCTTGACAGCTCTGTTTGTGTGTTTGGCATTTTAAACCTGAAATTGGCCAAAATAGCACAAACTTATTGGAAAGTGTAAATTGGTTTTCCTCCAAAGCAAAACAAGAAATTCACATCCACAATTTTCTTAGAGCTGGTTGAACAGCTCATTCCCTGCTCCCATTCAAAGTGAGGCTTGTCGCGCAGCCTTCAAATTCAGTCGTTTCTCTGAAGGGACTGCATCAGTGCTTCAGGCGCAACAAAACGTCTGCCATTCTAATCAGTTTGATGGAATTTGGAAATGTAAGTGAAGAACTGTAACTATGATTTACATTTATCTGTAGGATTGGAGCTTTCTCTCTATATTCTGCTCTTCTCGACATCATTTTAGCTTCAGTAGCTTTTTAAATAGAACTCAAATAAACTTCCAAGCCCGCTTTAGACCGTATTAGTTTGACCTAGGCTCCTCGGATCGAACTTTGTCTGTGTTTTTTGTCCCGTGCAAATCGTCCTTGTCAGTAAAAATTCCTCTAAATTTGACCTACTGTGTTTCAGAAAACGCAAGGTCCTCACTCAGGTCATTTTTGTCCCATGCAAATGCTCATGTCTGTGATTTGGGCTGATTTTAGACGGTGCATTGAAGCTTGAACCAATTGGAAAAAGTTCGCTACGCTCCATTTAGCAAGGGTCGCTATTGCTACGGCACATCATCATCGTCATCATCACTAACCTGTCTCACGAACTAAATTAAAAGTATTAATTCGGCATGAACCATTCTCCAATCCAATTGTTGTTTTTATCTAAAATTTAAAAAAAAAAAATGTAAAAGCGGGAACGAAAAAAGAACGCAAACAAACAAACCAAAATGAGTTTAAAAAAAAATAGAAGAGACGCTAGCAACATGAGTGAATTAGATGGTTCTTGTCGAATTTCAATGTCATTTCCGGATTAAAGTCCATAAAAGGAGAGTGAAATTCTAGCAATTGCTTATACGGTGCGAACACTCATCAAAAAGCACAGATGTCGCGAGGTAATTTCAATTTTATTTGTTTTCCCGAGGTAAAACAAACAGAGCTTTAGTTATCTTGCAACGACAGGAATGCAAAGAGTAACTTCCTCATTTTGTTTCCCGTGTCCCAGGGGTGAAGGCCGTCTTCTCCGGACACTACCACCGGAACGCCGGCGGGCGCCACGATGGCCTGGACATGGTGGTGAGCTCGGCCGTCGGGTGCCAGCTGGGAGAGGACACCCACGGGCTCCGGGCGGTGGTGGTGACCGAGGGAGAGGTCGTCCATCGTTACTACAGCCTGGAGCAGCTCAGAACGCAAGGAATGGACCAGGACTTGAAGAAACTATTGCAAGGATAAGGCAGGGAACGTCAGGTCAACGGAAATGTAGGATTACATTTACTGACCTCATAGTTAACTTGCCTATTTGATTCCCATTTAATACCTCAAAAAACTCGAACAATCACTGCCTTTTATCAATAACTGCTCAATACATTTCATTTTTTCTCAGTATTCAATAGGAAATAAAGTACTATATTAAAAAAGTAAATGTATCTTTGGTTACAACAGACCTCAAGCACCGCATAGCAAAGCAAAATGGCTATTGGTGATAAGAAAAAGTATTTTAATAATAAAGAAAATACAAAGGCATTGGATTTATACAGCATCTTTCAAGACACCCAAAGCACTTTACATTTCATTATTCATCAGTCACTCACACACACTCATACACCACGTTCACACTAGGTAAGGTGGGGGTCTTTTGTTATATTCCCTATTTCATCATTGTTGGTATATGGACATGCATAAAGGTACACCATGACCAACACAGCATCTAAAGTACTAATATCCTCCATAATCGACTTGGGACATTTTTAAATAATGCATTTCAATATGGCTAAGCGTTGCAAGGGGTTGGAATTCATCTTAATATATTAAAAGATATCATAAAACTATGAAAGTACGCTGCTCTCCGCACAATCTATCAACAACTTTATATTAAAGTGGACGTATATTGTAATGCATTGTTGTAGCTTCAATTGGTTTTTAAACATGCTTTTTGTCACTTTGGGATTAATATTTCACATTTAATTTATTTTAATTTTTTAATATTGTTTAAATTAGGAGAACACACTTTAAGTATTTAGGTGTTAGAGTGCCCTCTGCTGTCAGCAAGGGGAATTAAAAAAAAAAATTTAAGTTGGGGCGTGGTTTATGAATTTTTACCTGCAATGGCACAATCTGGGGAAAATTTAAAGATCAGTTTTCTGAATGCTCAGAGAAGACAACCTTGTAAATAATGAACCAAACTACAGCTGTTTGATGAGGGTACAACAATACTACACGGTTAAAAGCTCCTTTTAAATGTGATTTCATAACCTGCCCTGCTCCAACACAAAATCCCTGAATGAGTTTTCTCAAAACAAAAGCAAAAACAAAAAAAACATCCTCTTTTCACTGTGATACGTAAAATATGCTGTTTGAGCCCTCTGTTGTCAGTAGAATGTGTGTTTCCATTTTGATGTCCAGGCTGGAGCAAACACACATTTTCAGCTTTAATCAGCACCACTGACAGTCACTTTTTTTGATATTATTTGACTGAACTCAGCTAAAATATCTGTAGCAGTTAGTCATTGCTCATAACAACTGTGGCCAAAACCCGTCTATGCAATCAAAACAAACAGAAAACTGCACTGCCCTTCACAGAGACACTATCTGTATTTGTGAGCCTTCAAAATAGTGAAATGATGATGATGATGTTGATAGCCTGGAAGATTACCTGTATCCCGCCTTAATTACCAATATCTGGAGCCGTTTTTCCCACACTGCCATGCAAATATTTCATCACCCAAGTTTAAAACCGCTCCGCTCTCATCAATCTTCTCGAGCGTGAGTGAATTCTGTCTAGTGCAATGGCGAAGCAAGGCCTAGACAATGGCGGTGGGAGGAAGAGTCACGAAGGAGTCTTTAAAAATGTCGTCGAGATTACCGTTTCTGCACCCAAATGACTGCTGAGCCTTAAATGACTCTACCCAATTACACACATAGGCTATGGCTTACTCGAACTGCACTGCTGACCGGCAGGGAATGTAAGTGTTGTCATGGCAACCGATTTAGCAACAGAGAGAGATGGAGAGGAGTGAGGCTTTACTTCCTCTTGTTATTTGTTTGTATGTTAACATCAGGGGCGGCTCCAGAAAGGTTTTCTTGGCCGTGCCGAAGTCTTCCATAACATGCGCCTCCTACCGTTTAAATTTAGTTATTTTAGCTTAATTTTGAACTTTTTTTTCTCTAACCGTTATTTGGAGCCCTTCGTTGTCAATAGTCTGTTTTCTTCCTCCGCTGCTCGGTTCCGCAGCAGCAGTGAAACAGCACAACACAGCTGAATGAAAGTGGACAGGAGCGTGGTCTAAACGCTCCCTCCGCTTAGGCGTACCTGATCTGCAAACAACATGAAAAGCAGAAGCGGTCCGCGTGTATCGCTCACGTACCTGATGCATTCCCAATATCTGAAATGTTCACCGCGATGAGTTTTAAAAGTCCTTTTCACAGCTCTCCGGGCGAGTTTTGCCGTCACAGTAAAGCTAAAAATAAACCGCTCTATAATTAGATGCAGATAAAGCGCTGTGGACTCATTTTCAACCGAATAGATGCTTTTACAATATATCTGTACTGGGGCAGAACAGATTTTACTTTATTACATGCAAAAATATCGGGTACAGACTTTTAAACCTTTCTTAGACAAAGAGTCACAGTGTGAAGTCGCTCCCTTCAGCGTGAACGCCCGATAGTTTCCCCATCTCAGCCTGTTTTCTTAACTAATGTGAGATCAAAGTTAAATAAGCCATTCATGATTAAGATTAGTCTATAAATGCTGCAGTGTCAATTGTGTATCACAAGTATGAAATTACCAATTAACAGTCTAAATGTTTTCACTCGGTTAAGCATTTAATGTTGGGTAGTTTATAAACCATGAACACCCTTATTTTAAAAACGAAGTTGTTTTCTATTCTGACAGAAGTGCGATACTGGGTGAGTGGGTGTCTCAGAAAAAGGCATAATGGCCATGATCTGCTTCATCTACTTTATTTCCTGTCTCAGAACTAACCTCATGTCTTACAGCTATTTTTGTACGCATGACTCCATCACATTGTTCTTGCCAATAGCGGGCTTTTCATGTGGGTTTTCTGAGAACAGGACGGGAACGGAGCTCTATGAATTACATTTGGGAGCATAAGATGTGAAAGTATTGAATGAATAACAAAATGTACTGGATGTATTTTTTACAATAAATTTAGATTTTTATCACAATGTCAGATTGATTGTGGTTTCTCTGTCCTATTTACTTTAAAAAAGACATTAACATTACACTTTTCCTGATCAAATGTTGACGCTGAGTACGTGCAGTTATAAGTTCATTCAAATCAATGAGTCCAGTTACTACTATTTTTCCAGGATATTGAGGTTTTTCAGGTAATTACATGAGAACTTTTCTGTGATACGTGAACACACTTGAACTTGCACTGTGTTGTTCAAATACACGGCGCTGTACACCGTCGTTGGTGTGACAATCTGCAAGTAATCTGCTCAAAAGTATGTGCCATATAATGTGTAAATGAGGCGCAAGTGAGGAACATGCAGCTCCGCCCACCTGGTCTTAAAGAAGACCTATTGTGCGTTTGTCTTCTATATAGTTCTAATCTACGACGCTCGTGGATAATTGTGTTATATTTTGGACATTTTAAATATCGTAATATTGATCTAAAACAACAAGTATGAGACTGAGAAGGTTTATTCATGTTTTAGGCTTAATTAAAATGTCTGACTTATGTCCCAAAATGTCAAATCTGCAAACATTAAGTACCTACACATAGTCAATTGTACTAATCTTACATATTGAGAACCCACATTGAGGAATTACACCACATAATACTATGGAAAGTATCTCTCCGATGCCGTCATTACCTTGACTATCATTATTTTCTCTTTACTCTAGTTTGAACGATTAAAAAATTGGAAAAAACTGAATTTTTTTGAGAAAAGGTAAATATTGATATTTGATACTTTTGATACCTATGTCAGTTTTCAGTATATTGATATTGAGTATTGATCCACCCATTACTACTAAGAGGCTCTTATCAAACAACATGCCAAATAAACAATGACATGTTTTCATCATTTAATAAAGGAAAAACCTCCTACACAGTTATGCCTCAAGATAAGCAAGGTACTTTTTATCAGTGGGATATTGAGCATATGATTGAATAAAAAAAAAAAAAATTCCTCTGAAATATATCTTTTTAATTTGTATTATATTGGTTTGGATCTGCAATATTGTCAACTACGTCTAAATTCATGCACCACTACTGCACTTCACCGATATTTGCAAGTGTCAATTAGTCAAGATTCCAACCTAAGTCCTTTTATACAGAAAATGAAGCGTTTGCAGACTTTGAGGTGAGTGTCATGGCCTTTGCTCCACATGTTTCTATGGCGACCGGTGAAAGCAAGTTTCTGTTTATTGATCCAGATCCATGTAGCAGACAAAATGGCAGACTTTTATGACACATTGCACTTATTTCACATCATTTCCTCTACACTTTGAGTGGGTACGACCAGACTCTGATGCTTTTTCCTTGTACTTAAATGTTGAATCAAATGTCAGCAGGAATTCAACACATCTTACAGACTCTCCAAAAAGTTTGTGGAGAGAACAGACTAGTTTTGGGATTTTGGGACTTTGCAAACTATGCTGCAGGAAGTGGCTGCTGGGTAAAAAAAACATCAGCAAAGTTATACAAGCTTTTTAAAATTGTATTACTATAGAAATAAAGACCATGAACCGAAAGGCTGTCTGGTTTTTTATTCTCCAGTTTATTTAGTAAACATGGCGTTTAAGTGGAAGTGCAAGTACGAAATGTCCTGTTTCACAAAATGATGATTTTGGCACTGCTTTATTTAATCACCCACACCAGTAAGTTTGTCTCATATAAACACAACAGGACTATAGACGCTTTGAACTAGGCATGTCCAAACTACGGCCCGGGGGCCAAATGCGGCCCTCAGACCAATTTTTTTCAAACAGTTTTGTTTTTGTGGCTTCCTGCTAAATTGGTCCAATCCACAAAAAGTAGTACTTTTTACTGTAAAATTGAAAAAATACAAGCATTTTGATGTTACACCAACCTAATATTTAATGTTCCAAATCTTATTAAAGGTGTGGAAGCTCATCCAAACTATGTAAAATGCAAAATTTTGAATGATTCACCATTGTCGAGTTGTTTGTGGCCCTCTGCTCCATATGCGTTTCAAAATGCGGCCCTTGGTGAAAAAAGTTTGGACACCCCTGCTTCAAACGTTTGCAAACACATACATTCTATCTAAATTCTGGAATGGAGGCAAAAGGGAAGTGGAACATAATTCCAATGCAGAATGTGATTAGCCTCCGAATGTCACGAACACGAAAAATTAAAGAGGTTTTGGCAAATGTAAACAACTCAGACGCCGTGAGGTTTAAAGACACTTACGCTTGAATTTCACATTATTACATTATTTGTTTATTCAATAAGAGGCCCTCACTTCAAGGCATAATCCAGACCTTTAGGTTTTACTTGTTCACCAATGGTATTTCATTTTATCTACTGATTTTTACAAATTTGAGCCTCAAAATTTATATTTTTTTCCATTCTTTGCAATAGACACTTCCCTTGGAAACTCAAAAATAGTTGCTTATCTTTTGTTCTGAAGACTTTAAATCCTCAGTTAATGGTTAAGAATGTGTCATTTCTACTTCATTCTGCCTCTAGTCCTCCCCCTCGTCCTCGTCCCTCAGCCCACAGGTGTTGGAGGCAGATCAAAGTGGGCGTCTCCCTCTCTCAGGGTGACGTCAGCGTGCCCGGTCTCCTGGCACCCGCTCCCCCGACAGACAAAGTGGGCCATCTGGGCTGCAGAGTGTCGGCGACAGGCCTATCCATCCACCGGCCTGCCCTGTGGGACCCGGCCAGCCAGGCAGACCGGTGAGGCCAAACCAGGGAAGGAGGAGGCTGGCCAGGCACCGCCGGAGATCAGGCTGCAGGCACACACACCAGGCTGCAGCTTGTTTTGATGACTCGACTGTTGCGCGGGGTCACAAAGTGCAGCGCTCACTTGACTGAGCCCAGCTGGTGAGTACAAGACATGTGTTTTCCAATTGTTGCACTCGGCAGCAAAGAATCTCTATATTTATCTTCAACTGACTGCTATGTACACCTCGCAGTAGTTTTATCTGTACCGTAATTAACATTGTACTAATATGATGAAAAAAAGGGTTGAAGTGGGATCAGATCTGAATAAAGACTAGTCCTAATTGGCCACATTAAGTATGAACATGTAACTGGAGAATGTATAGATTGTATAATAGTTACATGAGATTAGGTCAATGAGAACAAGACGGGATGAGATTTTGACTTTTTTTTTAAACAAACAAATCGTGCGGCTCTGATCATCATTTTATTTTTTTATGTAAAATGTTTGCTGTCATTGTAGCACGGCTTTTGAAAATGTGTAAATAAAACAGTTTTTTTTGTCCAAGCCGAATGTAAAAACACATCACATTTTCTACACGTGTTCACAATCTTGTGGCAGTTTTATCTCACAAAATCTTGTCCCATCCCTATAAATATTTGTGAGAGAAATTTCTAGGCAAAACATGTGAGTTAGTACTATTTTATGCTTCATCGCAGACATTTGAAATCTCCAAAATATTCTCAAAATACAGAAAATGCTATAATCCATTCCATTCGACTGCCTAGTGCAATAATAAAAAGGTCTAAATCACTGTAATTGTGTTGATTATGCTGGGAATCCTCCAGCAATCAATGTTGTGCACCAACAGGACACAAACAATTGCGAGAAAAACCAACATGATTTTTGGAGGAGGCAGAAGTCAGTGTTCTAATCTTAGATCATGAAAGATTTAGAGACATTGATCTGTTTGCAGGAGTTTTATGCAAGTGTCAGAAACCGCAGCAGGAGCTGACAGACCTGTTCCACTGTTTCCCATGAGCGAGAATTAGTTTGAAAAAGATTCTTTAAAAGTAATTTCTCGTTATTACATGATACTTGGAAATGATCCTGAAATTACATGGTACCAATGTATTATTGTTACAAGAATGAAGTTGTTGCTTGATAATGTTTAAAGGAGACATACAGTATTATGCTTTATTTCCAGGTACTTCGTTTTGAACTGTAACATAAGTAGATCATTTTACATTTTGTTCATTGTAAACAACAATCTAAAACGGCTCATTGACTTAGAACGGTAGAACTGATTACGCCTCGCCTCTTCATCGTGACACTTCACTGTAACAAGCAGCCATTTTGGTTTTGAAAGTGACTATGAGACATTTTAGAACCCTACATGTATGATAAGTCTTTCAGATTATCACTACTAAGTACAGGGATGTAGGCGGGGATAGGAGGTAGGTGAAAATAGGAATTCAGTCCTCATTTGCAGGACAATACTTACTAAAACTTAATAAGCAAAACTTTGTATAAACTAATGGTGAGAAAAGGCAATTGTAATAAGGTTAAAGGCTCACTGAAGTTGATTTAACATAATATTTCCATTTTGATGTTTTTATTTGATATAAAAGTATCATTATGTATGGTAACATAATAATAAGGAATAAAAATTGGGTTAACTAAATAAGATAAAATAAACTAATACTAAATACTTTGACTGAATATATACACACAATAAAATAATACCACGAGATGGCTTGATTATTGTATTTGTGATCACGTATCGTTTTCAAACTTGATACTGTTGATTTTGGCTTTATTCAGTCAGCAGTTCTCCGTACTGCTTTGGTGAATTGTTCCAATGAATCTCTTATCACAAGTTCACTCATGTTTAACCTTCTGCGTAATATACAATCACAGCCTAAAGTGACTAATTCATGGTTTTTCTACAACCATCTGCGCGTTCTCAGTTCATTGTGTCATGGAAGTTGTGTTGGGACAATTACACAGTTTGAGGAAAAGGTCAGTGTCGGACTGTTTGACACAATTACACTCACAGGACTTTCTTGTGACTTGTACTTGTATGAAAAACAAGTTCAAGTTATTTCATCTTTATTTCTGAATATATATACTACACAGCGGTCAGGAGAATGCTCTCAGCGTCCACAGTAAAGAAAACGTTAGCCGTGTTAGCTAAAAAACACATTTGCTAGCTTCAAAGTTGGTTAGCCGTTAGCATAGTGGAGGCAATTTGATAGGGTGACCAGACGTCCCGATTTTGCGAGTTAGGTCCCGTGTCCCGGTGCATATCTCCCAAACCAGTGATTTGTCCCGGTTTTGGACAGGCTTCGTCCCGTGTGTCCCGGTTTGTCAGAAATCTAATGTCTGCTGAGCGGGCAAATGGTCAAGAGAAGCGGTCAAAGCGCCGATCGCGCCCGGTGCTTAAAACGTGATCTCTTTGGTCAGCGTGCATGTCAATCACGACAGTTGCCATAGTAGCCCTTGCACTATAAACCAATAAAAAATCTCAACTGTCCTCCACATGTTTGTAACTCAATATTGAAACGTTACAACTTTTTTTTTTTTTTTACTGTTTTGTTGGCCACGTTCAATTTCTGCCAAACAACAGTGTTACAATAATACAGTATTACAATAATACATTTCATACAAAAGGAACCAAACAAAAGTAAGCTATGTGAACTGAACTATTTTGACTTCAAATAAACGCAGATTCTATTTAAAATCGGTTGTCTGGTTTGGTGAAATGATAGTGTCCCAGTTTTGAGTTTTGAAAATCTGGTCACCCTACAATTTGAGCTACGCCGAAATCAGGAAATTCAAACAAATGAGAACAAAACAAAACACCAGTTATGTTTTTGATTCGTAAACAGCATAATAAAATGTTTAACAGTCTCATGTTATGATGGTAAATGACTTCAGGCACCTATAATTAACAGCTCTTGTTTCGGGCTGTTTCTGTTTTGTCTGTTCATTATTAGTCAGATCTGGAACAGAAGGCCTCCTCTGACATTTAGCCACAATAGTGCTGTTCACACCAGCGAGAGCACTCCTACTCTGACGCTCCCAAACTAGCTCAACAGTTTGTTTGGCTCCGTTACACCACCTCCCCACCAAGACACCACCTGCTTTCCAAAACCAGACCAGCGCTCTTATTTACAAGCAGCACCTGAATACATCGCTGTAATGGGGAAGGGAGCGTTTCCGAGGCAGGTGTGCTACAGTGGAAAAAAAACGACAATGATATCTATTTCTGTCCTTGGATGAAAAGAAACGCTTGGCTGTAGAATCTATACAGTGCTTTGGGTCCATCTGAGGTGCAAATTTAACTCGGTCCCCTGCGATTTCCTGCGATCACAACAATACACTTGTTTGTTGAAGTTGGCGCGGAGCACATGGGAATATATAATAGATTTCACACATTACAGTAAGTAGCATAAACACAAGAAGCCTGGATTTGGTGGATAAATTAAAGCTACTAAAACAATAGTACCTACATTTTCAAATAAACGGCATTTTAACAGCCGTGGATCAAAAACGCCTGCGCATTCTGTGACGTTGCCTGTTTTTCATGTTTTAAAGAACTAAAAACAATCACCTGTACCTGACTTGTACTTTCTTAAAAACCTGAACGCTGAACTCGTTCATTTTGTAAGCTCTTTTCAAAACTTTCAGAGGCCAGAGCGCCGTTTTGGCTTTTACGGGAAAGCTAACAACAGCTAGCATGCTAACAGCGCACTTCCTTGTTCGCAGAGGATTATTATAATATGCTTTATAATTAGATGCAGACAGCACACAGCAGCAACAAATTTCACCACATTCTTTACCGTAAGAGCTGCTTTTATCAATATCTGTACTCAGGGAAAACAATTTTGCTCAACTACATGGACAAAAATCGGGTACAGCCACTTTAAGGTCACATTAGGGTGACCAGATTTTCAACATGAAAAATTGGGACACAAATTGTAAAAATCGTGGTTAAGTATGTACATTTTTATGCATTCTTTCTATTCATGGCTAATTTACACTTTATAATCTATATCTCTATAATCTGAGAGACTTGTATTAATGGAACTGAGTGCATTTTTTTTGTGTTCTGGTTATTCTAAAGGCAGATTTTCTCTATTTTGGCTAAAGAAACTACAATCTATTCCCCTCCTTATTGTTTGCCTTATGACGATGGTCAAAAACCGGGACAACTGGGTCATGTCTTGTATAAAAATGTTACGAATCAATGCTTTTGGATACATCTGCTGGGACATGGGACAGCACTCAAATCTGTCCCGGGTAAATGGGGACGTCTGATCACCCTAGGTTACGTGCTAGTTCCAACCGACAACTTTATACAATTGAATACTCTTCACAGATACCACTATACGGGCTAAAAACGATGAAAAATTGGATTCTCCTCAGAAATATGCGCGCACAGGAAAGACTACCCACACGGCCTCAAGCAATACATTCTGGAAAACAATCACACAGTTACTTTGAGACACTTCCACACTTAACTTCCCGCAATGCAATACAAATCATCTCCGGGTGTTGCTAACTGTCACCAAGAAATTCATCCTGATCATTTGGAAATCAGGCGAAAACATACACATTACCACCTGGGAAAAAGCTCCCATTAGAACACATCTCCTTTCAAAGTGACTAAATGAGCTCAGAGCACACTCCTAAAACATCTTCGCTCATCACCTTCCTACAATCACAACACCCCAAACCCGACTACGCATACGAACTCAAACAACTCCCCCACGAACCACAATCCCCTACAGGTGAGTCGCCATGGTAACGCTCCAATCATTCCAACTATAAATGAAATCCAGGATAACCATTCAAAAATAAACAAATGAATAACTAAAAATAGCTTGCTGTCACACAAAAAAAAGTGGGAGCTTACACAATTATTACATAAACTGAAAAATAGGGCAAACAGTGGGGGCTAACAACCAGAGGCCGCACACCTCCAGTCAGCAGGTCCCCAAATACTGTTTTTTTGTAATGCATCAACAACTCAGGGCTCGCTCCCAAACACAGAATAGGGCAAACGGCGGGAAAGTGCTGCGGGTAAAGGCTATACACCTGAGGTTAGCAGTTAGCAGACCCAAAAACCCTACCTTTTTCTTAATGCGCTACCATCCTTTCCCAAGATCACATACATAATACAAAATATACCACGACAACATGACAAATTCATTAATTTATAGAAAAAATATACCCTGCTGCTCAATTGTGGGACAGCAAAAAACCTTCATTCTCCACGGTACCTCATTCCGCCCCGCCCACTTTTCACTCTTTTTCCCACATATCGCCACTTCGGTTGTAATGGCACTTCCAATGCGCAGATTCCCTGGCTTTTTAGTCTTTTTAGTCAATGTCGGCAGCTCTATGTTAACTAATACAACCGGAAGAAGGATTACGTCGTATGGCGGCGCCCAGACGGTCTTCCGGAATAAGGTGAATATCAAGCCCAAACCTCAGTTTAATGACCCCCCTCATTTGCCACAGGTACCGTCATCCCCTCTCCTTACTTTTCTGTTTTCTTAGTCCTACTTGACTTGAGACGTGAACGGCCGCTGTTTTTTCTGTACTCAAGTTTCACTCCCCTTTTAAGGGGCCGCGGTCGTTACATGAGTACATGTCCGAACAAACACACTTCTTACCTGGTGCAGTTGAATGTCTCTCCTCGTCTGCTCCCAGTCTTTATCGGACCGCACTGTTACATGCTACAAAATGGACAGATGTGTTATTGGGGTGTGGGGATACAGCCTAATAGATTAGTTATCTTGGCATGTTGTGCATTATGATTTGCATGATTTATTTACTGTGCATTGTGATGGGATTTTGATGATTTACATTATTTATTTGCATGTTTTGCTTTGAAGGAATTAGTAAGAGGCTTTGGACCGGTGATTATGAAATATTGATGACCAAAGTTTCCTGAACGCGGTGCACCCCGGATAGATTTTTGTATCCGAATTTACCACGACTTGCTCTGATTTGAGTGGAAAACTTGTGAGATCCAAACGGGATCAACCGGCTGCAGCCGCTGCAGTCGCTTGGCCCCATGAAAAAGCCCACCCTTCAGCGATGAACGCATGGGGGCTTGTCCCTGGTGAAGTGAATTATTTAGCCCAAGTTCAGTCCTAAATGAATGTGTAAGGCCAATTTTTCTCCATGAGTCTTCATTCAAATCAGGTGGTACTGGAGGGTGTACTTTGTGTGAAAAGTCTGAGGCCAAATCATGAGTCTATGACAGGGCTATTCAACTTTATTTTCGCAAGGGCCAGATTTTTTCAGCAGGACGGGGCCTCTGGGCCGGAGGGGCACAACACACCACTACTGTAACAACAGTTTGGGTCGCACAAAACCCCGACACTGTTTCAATAACTTCAGTTAACACAGTAAAATAACTACTGATTAGATTTTTTGTGAGAAATACTAAACTCATGGTTTACTAAAACATCTCTTTGCAAAACTGCCTATCCAATACTGAACCAGAAGTAAACTAGGACTGGGCTAGTACCAATCAGGTCTAAAGTGTGCTAAACCAGATAAACCAGGAAACAAGATTTTGATTTTATCTTTTCAATATTTGGAAGATGAGTCGTGGGCCGGATTAAATTGCTTGGAGGGCCTGATTTGGCCGCCGGGCCTTATGTTGAATAGCCTTGGTCTATGAAGTAAGTTGAGCTCTTGTCTGTTTTTCAGGTTGTGTTGCTTGGTCACTTGTTTGACCACTCCTACAGCCGCTGCTGCAAGGCTGGGCTCTGACTGAGCAGACCATCACCGGAGCCAAGGAGGAGTCATAGACTTTGCTATGATTACAAAACATATCACACCCCTGTGGATGAGCTTTAAAGAAAGCTTTAAAGAAAGCTTTAAAGAAAGCTTTAAAGAAATATAAGCACATGTTTTTCAATGCCACCGGTGAACACTCGTACCACACTTTGGGAACCACTGCACGTTACTAAAGTTATATGAAGCTCTGTGTCCCATAGGCCTCGAGCAACGCTCCGACTCCTGAGCTGCCCCAAGTCCTGGAGTTGGCCCCTGTCGCCCCCTCTGTCCCAGCCGGGGAGCCTGGACGTGTGTCCAGGAGGACGCTGGCTTTGAGACACACAGCTAAAGCGGTAAGAAGACAATTCAAGTCTAAAAAGCTTCCTCTGCTATTTTACCAAGTGACAACAAGGACATTGTTCAGAAAAATGCAGGAGTAGTATATTTTTGTTGTAGTAAATAAATGGAGGTAGTGACTCCTGAACAGGTCCATCTCTGAGCCCTCCTCTGTCCCAGTCCAGCCCTGTCCTAACTCTGCCCTGCCCTCGTCCTGTGCCCCTGTGAATCTCTCACTCTGTCGTCCATCCCATGTGGACGTACGTTTCACTGACCAAAATCACTTCTGGTGACATTATTTTACTAATCCACAAGTATTTTTATTATAATTTTATGATAGAGTCAAATTATCTCTGTGGTGTTAAAGTCTTACAAGAATATGATTATGATTACATTTCCACTACTTTTTATCATCTATCTCCTTCCCTTCGGCCATATCTTCATAAAGCACAACGTCAGCTTCCAGTGCTTTGTGGATGACACCCAGCTCCACCTTTCTTCTGAGCCCACAGCTCCACTGCCCCTTCCACCCTCTCTAACTGCCTGAACAACATTAGAACTTGGTTTCCTCACAATTTCCTAAAAAACGAAATAGCGATAAAACTGAATTCTTTCTAGTGGGCTCAAAAACGACACAAAATCCAACTATCTCCCCCTCTCCACAGTAGCGGTGTCGCAATGTCCAATTTTGGATCAAGATTATTGTGAGGGGGAAATTTTGCAATTTTACAATTAATCAGGATTATCAGCAAAGGAAAGGAAAAGTTGAGATTGTCTTTTTTTTTAAAGATTTTATTGCCCGTAGGCTTTATTAGAGGAGAGGACAATGTGTGAAATGGGGGATGAGAGAGAGGGGAGGACATGCAGTAAATTGTCTGAATTCAAACTTCCCGACACTGCGGCTGGCTGCACTTGGAGCCTGGCATATGTGTGCTGCGCCTTAACCACTCGACCACCAGGCAACACAACATTGTCTTTTTTTATGTTTCAACTTAAATATTCCTGTGAGAGGAAAATGTGTTCATTCTAACAATGAACCTGCCTACCATGTAATACAGCAGATCTTTTCAAAATAAAAGGAATAGAATGGCCACAAATGCATGAAATAATATAAGTGTTTCTTGGCACATCACTGTGGCTCTGGTAAGTATTATACTCGGGACCTTTTCTACATTTTCTACGGGGACAATAAAGTGTTCCTTAAACTCATGAAGCAGCAGCATCAACAACTGGACTCACTCTGTTGCTCATGCAGTTGACTCACATTAGTGTGGACCTCTGTGTGTAACGGACCGCTCGTATAACCCGATCGGGCACGCTAAGTCCTGCCCGATACACACACACACACAAAGGTGTGCGCACGCCGCCTGGGGACTGGTGGTGCACTTGGAGACATTATAGTGATATACGTACGTTCCCAAAACCCCAGGAATAACCTACCTTAGCCATAAATATTGGCGTAATTGAACCGGTTAATCTTGGCATTCCTACTCCACAGGTTCAGAGTCTGGGTGTTTCTCCTTCACAGCGCACATCCGCCGTGTCACCCTTGTCATACTTCCACGTTCATCTCTTTCCCCTAACAATACAGCTATTCTGGTTCATGCTCTGGTCACATCTACAGGGACAACCGTAACTCACTCCTCTATGGTTTAAATGCCTCAAACAGCTCCACTGGTTACCACTCCATCTTCATATGGAATATAAACGTTTACTACTCACCTTGAAAGCTCTCCGTAACCTTGCACATAGATCTCACAACACCCACATACTCCGATCCTCATCCTCATCCCTTTTCACTGTCCTGCCGGCCTGGATGTCCATTCTGGGCTTCAGGGCTTTCAGCTGCTCTGGAACCTTCACCCACAGAACATCCGCTCTACAGACATGATTCAAATCTTGTTTAAAAACCCATCTCCAATGCTTCTATTGCACACATTTTATTCCTATTCTAAAATGTTGCCTTGCTTTGAACCCGTTTTAACCATATTTTGATGAAATAGTTTTGACTGTTATTTTTGTCTTCTTGTAAAATGACCCTGAGTCTTGAAATAGCTGTGTATAGTTACAACTGGCAGTATGCCGGTAAAGTTTTGTGTTGCTGGTCCTGAACCAGTTTTAATCCTGGTTTAGTCCTGGTTTAGTCCTGGTTGAGATTTTTTTAGTCCTTTTATTATCAAGTTTTTGTCAACTTGTTAAGTCTGGTTTTAGTCTTGGCTCAGTCCTGCTGTAACTGGTTTTTGGTTGAGCCTTTGTATAATCCTTGTTTCGTCACCATAATTCAACCATGAAATTCACTGATCATTTGGGGTGGAAAATCCAGCAAATCAATGATCAGCCGACTGCCTGAACATCCTAAAAGACCCGGTTATTCCACCAATGGGTTTCTTCCTCCATTATAGCACAAGCATATTCCACCTTGACTTTTTTTGTTGTGGCGAATTTTAAAGGCAGCATATAACTGGGCTTTTGTGGAGTGAAGAGGAAGAGGACACGCGGGCTCCAGTCCACCACTCGGGAGCTCCCAGACCAGGTAACACACGTGCTGTTGCAGTTTAGTTTTTGTATTCATGAAAATTTAATTTTGTCTCCATTCTCTCTCCATTGTTCTGTTTAATCCAGATCCTAGTGCTCCAGCCCTGTCCCTGAGGAGGAGGAGCCCCCCAGAAAGAGGCTTTGTCACCCTGCAGCTGAGCCAGAGCACCCTGAGGTGCCCCACTCCTCTGGACAAATTGTGCTGAAGGCACAATTGGAAACCCACAGCAGAAAGCCTGTCTACATTGTGTAAGATGTGTCTGAGCAGGTAGAGTTGCCCTGAGTGTGTGAGTACTTTTAACGTTCATTTAAAGTTTAGTTCTGTAGTTCTCATCTAAAACTCTAATAACTCCTTAGTTAGTTCTGGGTTAGTCCTGATCCACCTGGTTAATTTATCTCTGAGATATAGTTTAGTTTAAACCTGGATTTGGTTTATTTACAGCTATTATAGCAATACTTTGACCACCAAACATTTTGTAGTGTAGTCATTGGTGAGGACCAAAATCTTGTACTGGACCAGGTATGGAACTGTGTGAAAATGTAGATGGTATAATTCAATTATTATTACTATTATTTTTTTAACGCCCAAAATCACAACAACAGTTGCCTCGAAGAGTGACAGTGAAATAGAGAAGCAGAATAAAGTCCCAGAATCCCCTGTCCTTAGACTACAAGAAAGAAAAACTACAAAATCCTTTGGGGAAAAAGGAGAAACCTCGGGAGAACCACAGTGAAGGAGACATCTGACTCCCTCAGACGGACAGACTGATCCACTCAGGAGGAGGGACAGTTCATCCAGGCAGATGAAGAGCCGTTCATCTGGAGTAGAGAGCGTTCCTTCAGTTGAGGAGCATATGGATCTTCAGGTCAGCGTTGGCAGTGTCTGAAACAGCACCTCTCCCTGAGGGGAGTGGAAGAAGGAGAAACACATGTGAACAGGAATGAACAGACACGGGGGAATTAAGAAGTCGGAGCAAGACGCTGTGATACTAGTCCAAAAGTCTGAGATGAGATGAGATTATTTGGTCCATTACAAAAACAATTAAATGATCTAATTTAAACTGAAGATTACTTAAGCCTAATTATTATTTCCAAAGAAACCCAACATAAATTCACCAAAAGCAAAACATACAATAATAAAAAAATCAATTGAATCCATAAGTCCATGAATTCACCAATATTAATACATAAATACACACAATCAATTGAAGTAAGTGAGTAAGTTATTTCATTTGGTTAAACAAACTCGCTCAAGCACAGATTTGTTTTCATTTCAAAGTCTTGCGGAACAAACTAGTGCATAAATCACATAGCTACATTCTTTTCAATCGTAAACGGACCACACTGTGATTCAGCGAGTGTCCGGAAAGAATGCTTCAAACTGCACAACATTAAATATATACAGTATCGCATGTAAAACGATCAGTAATTCAATAAATGATTTGGCTGCATTCTGAATAAACATATTTAATAATTGACCTTATCACAGGCTAAAGGCTACTCTCTGTTCACGGCTCGACCACAAAACATGCAGGCGCTGCGGGGATTCGAAAGGTTGCGTTTGCAAATCGGCTCAAATAAACACAGAACCTGCTCCACTATACTGGAGCTTATTTAAAGGCAAAACACTCCCCTGATAATCAAAGCTCAAAACTGAGTAGTTTTACTGCGCTATAAAATATTTTTGAGATGCCAAAACAGATCATGCCATAGCCACAGCGGCGGGGAAAGAGGAAGTCAAGTGCGTGACTTCAGGACTTAAAGGAAGGGCGGCATGGAGAGGGAGCTGACTCCATAACACAATCCAAAGCTTTAAAACCGATCTAAAAAAGCCTCTCAGAAGCACCCAGAAATGTAACCATTAGGCTCTTCAGGTGCCACGCTCTAAGGGCACTGGCTCTGTATGTGTCTGTATGTGTGTGAAAGAGTGTAGATTGAATTGCGTGTGTAAATAGCGTATGTGCTTGAGTGCAACTTCTGTATCCTCAAATGTTTGTGGGTGTTTCTTTTCCCTGCTCGGGGACTGCAGATGTAAATTAGTCTAAGGCTAACTCTGGTACAATGCATCAAATGGCAACACTTATGTTCTAATTGTACATGTTTTCGGGTCCTGACCAGAACCAGGAGGTCCGATCACATTAGTCCTGTGCTCAGGTCTCTGCACTGGCTTCAGGCTCAGAGAATAGACTTCAAAGCAGCTCTGCTTGTGTACAAGTCTCTCCATGGCCTAGCACCAAAGTACATCTCGGACATGGTAGTGCCATATGAACCATCTCGGACTCTGAGGACCTCAGGGACCGGCCTCCTGCTGGTGCCAGAGTCAGGTCTTAACATGGGAGTCAGCATTCCAGTTTTTATGGATCTAACTTCTGGAAACCGTTTCCCTCAGGTCGGGAGACAGGCCCCTACGCTGGCAGTGTTAAAGTCCAGGTTAAAAACGGTTTCTGTTTTTCTGTGCGTTTGATTGAAGGATTTTCACTGTCGCTCCTCGAGGCGGCTGCGGTTGTGATTTCGGAGGTAGGATGGGGCCACGTTATTTACAGCTTTTAAATCAGGAGGAGAATTCAGTTGAATTTGAAAGTGAGATCCACTCCACCACCGCGAGCAGCACAAGTGAGATCCACTCCACCACCGGAGCAGCACAAAGTGATCAGAATCAGAATCAGAATCAGAATCAGAAAGAGTTTATTGCCATTGTCAATGAACAAAATTCAAAAACGTAGGAACTTGTCTCGGCCTTTAAGGTGCAACATAAAACACTGAGCAATAATAAAAACAACATATGTTCAATCAAAAAAGGGCATGCATTAAGAAACAATTTAAAATTACTGTACAATAAAAATAAAAATAGGCATTTCTATGTACACAAGAGTTACAATTATGTTTAAAGTTGTAGTGCAGAAAGTGACAGTGCAGTGAGTGGTTGAATGCAGTGAGATCCACTCCACCACCGAGCAGCACAAGATAAAGTACAGTTTCCAAGTAATGTATTTACACATTTTAATGAACTTCTGAACAATGTTTCCAGCTCCTGTCGGCTGCAGTCAGAAGAACACAGATCCACTGGAACCAGTCGAGTGGGAGGTGTCGTGTTCTGTGATTGTGACCTGTGGTACTCTGGTCCACTTCAGGGAATGAGCTGAACAAGTTCTGGTCCAAAAGGAGACTTCACTCATCACAAGTGAGAAGGCCTTCAGTCTGTGGAATCTGCTTTTGAACTGCAGTTCAGTCTAATCACACACTGACTTTGTTTAGAGAGGAAACCTGAAGCAGCACTCCTGATGAAGTTCTCCAGAGGAACCCAGACCCACAGGAAAAATGAGAACCTCCAACAGTGGAGAGAAAAGAGAACTTTGACCAAAGCAGTATGAGGAGCACGTTGGACCTGTGGATCTAATGGAGGACTTAAAGAAAAGTGCCTTGGAGGGATAAAGAAGCTCATCAGAAGGCAACACTGAAGACTTGATTTTAGTAAATATCTGTTCTCATTTGAATAATAGTGCCGGTCTTCTTCCAAAAAGACTAAAGGAACAGGCTTAAAAAATGTAGTCGCACAGCTTGGAGTCTCTTTAGAATTGTATGGTCTTTAACTAGTTCTTGTGAAAAGTGATCTTGACGTAAAATATCTGTTTGGATGTTAAGTTAGTGTTTATGTTAGTGGGAGAGCCCTTTGTTGCCGTTTGACAATATTTTATATTTCAAAAGACATGTATGAACATTTATGTCATTTTTTGGGTTAATAATTATTTATAACTACCTTTGTTTCGTGTCATTTAGACCGTGTTTATCCATACTTTAGTCCTGAAAAGTCCAGGTTTTAAATCTAAATATTGTCAAATATATAGGTGGTAGTTGGTGGTCCGCCTGTCCGTCCGAGGGAGTCAGATCTGTCCTTCGCTGTGGAACTCCTCATGGTTCTACTTTTTCCCAAAGAGGTTTGTAGTTTTTGCCAAGAAGGAGGGTCTAAGAACAGGGAACTTTGGGGGCATTTGTCTGAGGACACATGATACTGTCCCTATGAATATTGTCTAATCTGTTCTCTCTGTCGCCCTTCGAAGCAACTGCTGTTGTGGTTTTGGGCATTACGAAAATAAATGGAGTTGGTGGGAAAAGTTCTCCTCACTGTCAAAGCTGCAGACTGAGCCTGGGGGTCCACTCTGACCAGACGTCTTCGTTCTGTTCTCTTCTGTTTGTACATCTCCTTAGACGTGCAGTATGTTGCTTGTTATTGTGCTGTCGGTAAATGTATTACAGCCATGCCCTTGTTACCATAGATACTTTATTCATCCTAAAAGTAATCCAAATATGTCATTTGTATGTGCTTTGCTGTATTTGTAAAATAAATCAAATCAGATGTGCAAATCTCAGTTTGCGAGTGTTTGTTGTTTTTCTCATACATTTATTCTGAGCAGTACAAGACTGCAGCAACACAACCTTTAACACAACCATGGCACAACACATTCACAGCACATTCAGCTCACCTCCAAACACTGTGTTTTATTATCCTAGAAGTCTCTCAAATATAGCTTTGTTTTCATAAAGCATAAAAATACATGTGGGCTCTTGACAGGGCAGAACACTGGAGTATGAGCCGCTGTCAGGATGGAATCTGCAACTTCTACCATCTCAAAATGCCCCTTCAAGGCTTTCTACTGATTACAAATGAATTCCAATGGGCTTAAAGACAAAGAATGCTTTTAAGCCACATATATTATTACAGAGTTTTCACAAGTGTACTGCTTAAAAATGACTTTCTTATACAAGCTGAAGGAGGGACACAATTTAAGGCTGCACTGACGCTCGGGCAGTTTTTATCAGAAGCACAAGAGTTCTAGAGTGATATTTAAGACATTTTAAGAATTTGGCCCGAAAATTCTTATGGTCAATGGGATAGGCTCCAGTCAACTTTCCAAACAAAGTGAATAGTTTGTGATCAAAGAATTACTCCTACGTGGCACATGCTTTAAATTAATTAAAGTCCTATATTTTTACACACTAAATGAGCATGCAAAATAATAATATAGTAAAACATTTTTTTTGTGTGTTATTGTTAAAGTAATAATCTACTTTTGTGAGATTTAACCCTTATAATTATCTTACTCAATGTAGTATTTGATTGACTCCTGCATGTTTAAGTCTGTTGTCCTGCATTCAATACTACATCATACTTCCAGCCGTTTCATCACAACATTTCAAACGTGCCATCATATTTCATATCTACAGTGTCCAGACCTCAAAGATGTGTAACGGCATTTAACACCAACCCCTGCTGTCCCACATTATTCATACTCGTGAACCAAAAAATATCCTCTCTCTCCGCAGATGCAACCAGACAATATTTCCTTTTCCTTCCTTTCATCATAAGCACCCTTGAAAATAAAAATGGAGACAATTCTACTTGGCAGCTGTCAGTCAATATACCGAGCGCAACTTATGACAGTCCTTCTGCATGCCATTACCGCAGCTTCAGCGCTAATGGAGCTATTTCAGCCACAAGTAAATAGAAGAGGAATATTAACAGGCAAGATGCAAGCAAAGAAGGTCTGCCAATGTGCTTCGCGCGGTAAAGAACTAATATCTAATGCAACGCCACAATCATTCAAAATATTCTTCATGTCAGCGCTTAAATGTTCGATTTTGCCGGTACAAGAAACCTTAACGTTCAGTGTTGTTGTTTTTCTTGTCTTGTTTTCTTGCTGTTGAGGTTCAATTTCAATGTTGCTGACTCGATAACATATCCCGGTTTGGCTTGGGAGTTTGACTGACTCTCCATTCTTGGTTTTGCCCACAGAGGTTCAAAGGATTCATGCCGAAACTGAAAACATAATATTGAACACATTTAAATGTAATAAGCCCACGATGTAATAGCCAGACAATGATTTAATAACTTGGGTGAGCCAATAATGTAATAATGGCTTGCGGATAATGAAGTCAGCTATACGTTACCGTCTAGTTATTGCATTGGCCTGACAAGGAAGCATTTAGTTCAGAACGCAACAACTGCAGCCAATAATTTAGTAACGCTGCAGCAAAATGACTGATGATGTTATTTGTAAGAATTTTTCATTTTTCTGTGATATGCTGCGTTCCGTTTGTCCTCGGGAGGTCGTCCTTTCTTAGTTCCGACTTGTAAATTCTCACTGGAACAGCCTCTCATCTCAGAATTCCTACTCAGAAACTGGAGCAACATTTCAGAACCCTGAGTTCATCTGAGTTCGAAAATCCAACATGGCACCGCCCTGTGTGTGGATACGGTTCAACGTTAGTGAAAGTGTTACTTTACCTTTATCCGCTCTCTACTGTCCAGCTGCTAACTGTAAAGCTGCTCTCTCAGAAATGCACTGTTATGCTAATGTTACCGATGACTACACGAAGCTAATGTAACGTTGATTTAGTACATATGTAATAACACGGTCCGGGTTTATACATTAATGAAATTGGATCCACCTTTTGGTTGATTGGTTGATTTGAGCACTTTCCTGGTTTTTATTGTTTGATTTGAGTTGTTACAGCCCATAAATTGCAATTTGGATGGATTCGCAGGTCGCTTCACTGTGAGGTTCGAGGTCCGACCTCCGAGGACGACTGGAATGCAGCATATTACAGAAAAATGAAAAAAATCTTACAAATAACAGTAATTTTGCTGTCCGTTTCTCACGCTATGGGCTTGTTAAACTTAGAATTGGCTAAAACATTGTTAATGTCATTGGTCATTATTACGTTATTGGTTGCTGTGAGGTTCATTGACAAGATATTCCTTGTTATCTTCATATGGCCTGCTCCTCAAACCTAAAGCAATGGGTTACTTTTGTTAGACTTTGATTGTCTTGATCTATCCATAGTTCGATTAAATGAAGGCCCTCTAACATCCGTAGGCGTTTTTATCGGATTGTTGGAGTTCTGTTCTTCATTGAACATTTGACATGTCTGACACACCAAAAAAGGCGCCCATCGTTTGGACTATGCTTTGGTCTTTTGGGGACGTTCAATAATTTAATGGAGTGAAGGTCTTCTTAGTCCTCTCAGCTCGGGTTCTAGTAAGGACTGCCACGATACTGGAGTCATGATGAAATCCTCCTCGTCATCTTCTGGCAGTTTGAACCAAAAGTGATCACCTGTCTCTGTTAGTTTGTGCTCTGTTCCTCTGTTATCGAATGACAAGAAGGTTTTCAGTCCAAGGTCAAAGATGAGCGAACTGGTGAAGGATGTGCAAAGGTTCTCAGGTACAATTAGCTTACGCTCAATCGTTGACATTTCCACTTCAACCAGCAACACAACAAGCCAACACAACGAGAAAAAAAAAAAGTTCAACAAACAATATTGTGTGCAGAAAACGATACACAAAGGTTTGCCACTATTTTGGGGAGAATCCGGCATCTCCACAAGTTCTCCCAGGTGATGTATGAGCACAACTGCAAGCTCTTACCATATTGACTTTCACGTTTAATCCGTCCTTGTAATTAACCAGGCTCCACTAAACCAGCGTAAGCAAAAAATAGAGGCCAAGTGATTAAAACGGGCAAATCCAATCAAACATGCTTCTTATGACAGTGACGCTGACGGATGAGATGCCACTCCACCACAATTGGCTTTGTACGCAAACAACTGTGGACCCACCAACAAACACTAGCGCTAGCAACAGCGCTAATTAAGCCACATATCTTTCCCGCGCACTAGATATCCTTGGCTTCATCCTCTCTTCAATTAAAGTCAACTTCCCACTGTTCTGTTAGTGTTTGGATTATTGGGAATTATACAGGAATTCCACATATCCTTCAATGCCTTTGACTTGTGGCTTTGTGTGTTCTTTTCATTTAAGTTGTGTATTGCTGCGCTGCCGCCACAAAATTGTAATAAATAGTATTAGAAAAGAATGAACAAAAACCAAAAACAGAATGTACGGTCTTTGGTGATCTACAATTACGTTCCCTTTCAAAGCGTCTTTCAAAACAAAGTTCTGCTCATCACTAAAAGGACTTTAAAGGACTTTTGTGCATTCGTGAGTTGGCAAGGTTGGCCTGAAATCAAACCAGCCATATTCTCTTGGTTCTATATGCAAATGATAATCAGCAAATCCGAGGAGCTCTGGGGTGATGACATGGCTATGAATAAAAGATATGAATAAAATGACTCCGACTCGTTGTAAGTTCTGGCCTCTAATGATTTCTGATCCTATCATCTCACCTCGCTCTGAGGATCACACTTTTAACCCACATTATCATGGATCTCTTACGTCCAGGTTCAAAACTCCAGTTAATTAAGAAACTAAAAAAAACTAAAAAAACTGTTATAAATGCACTGCAAGCTCCAGAAAAGGGCGGTCCTGTGGCTGACTGCACACTCAAGTGATCTCTGGGTGCTGTCTCCTGGGTGCTCTTGTCCGTGTGAGGAGGGGGGGAGTGGGAGAGCATTGATGATGACTCAGAATGAGACAAATAAGAATAATATTTCTGATTGGGATAAGAGAAGACAATAATTGAACATGGTACATTTTGGTGGGAGTAGGCACGTAAATTCACCACCAAATCTGGAGCTTTTCCTTTACACTGGGTTCCTTCTTCACAACAACAGTCGAAGGAATTGTTGAAGGAATTATCTCTTTGTTGATTATTGTGATATTTTTGATGATCACCGTTATTTTGGTGGTGATAATCACAACACAAAGTTTCCACAGGACTTTGGAGATGGGACAAGCTTGGAGGAAAGCAAGTTGTAGGAGCATGGAAGAGGAGAGTGTGGACATTGCAAGTCTCACACACATTTACCAGTGGTGAGGGAACAACTCGACCCACTTCAGGTTGTCTATATGGCCAGTAGAGGGACCAAAGACTCATAGCTTTCCATCTCCTCCTGGACTCTCCTGGCACCCCAGCACTGATTGTTTTTGTAGATTTTAGCTCTGCATTCAATACTATACAACGCCACAGACTAAAGCAGCTGCCTATTTCCATCCCGGTTTATTCATCTGAAAAACAACTTCCTCTCCAATAGACAACAGGCAGTCATAGTCCACATGGCAACCACAGCTCCTCTTACAACCTGCACGAGTTCCACACAAGGCAGTGTATTAAGTCCATTTCTGTACACACACTACAGTGAGTGCACCGTGGCGGGGTACATCAAATATGCAGACGACACTGCTTTACTGGGACTATTTTCAGGCTGCACATCGTTTGTACAATATCAATTCTCCATTCTATACTTCACTAAACGGTGTGAAGAGAACCACCTTCAACTCAATCTCAAGAAAACCCAAGAATTTGTATTCCAGCCCACCACCATCAACAATATTACAATATTACAACTGACACTGTTGAACACTTCAAATATCTTGAACCAGTCTAGAAACAAAAATCAGTGATGTGCGTCACACAGACAATAACACGGGACCACACTCATCCACTGCACCGTTATGTCACTCTGCTGCCCTCCCGACGACGATACAGGACACTCAGATGAAACAGCCACGGTTCGTGACAGTTATGCCTTGAGACATGGCTCAGGAGTCAGGTCACCTCCGAATGAGACAATTCAAATCTTTAGACCTTGATGGTTGTTCCGTCTCTTTTGGAGCTGATTTGATTTGATGATGTGCGTACGTGACAGTTCATGTCACGAACAGTGATATTTACTGTGCACGAGTAAATAAAGATCCACCTTTTCATCTTATGGAAGCATATCTCACGCCAGCTACATTTTCAGAGGACGTGATTGCGGTAGGGAAGACACTGCGGTAGTGACCCTTTTGGAGTTTATCTTTGTCATTAAATGAATAACAGTACATCTTAAAAACGAATCAGATTAAACATTAGGGACCCTTACCTGATCCTAGTGTGCTTTTAAAGATTGTGTAGATTGTCCAGATTGTGTAGATTGTGTCTGCCACTTTCCACCTTGTGATATCATCAAATATCAAAAGTGTCTCTGAAGATATTAGTGAGAAATACACTTTATTGTAAACCTCTTATTTTTACCGATATTGACTATTAAAATGCTGTGAAAAAATCTTGAAAAAATGTTGTGCTAACAAGAGGCTAATTTACTCATGTAGATGTAATAAACACCCAGTTTAACTTTAGTTTATGATTTTATTGAACAGTCAATATACACTGTCTGTCCAAATAAAGTCACCACCAGGTCCTCTCCTCCTCCTGGATAACTGCTGCAGTGAGTGGCTTCAAAATCTTGTGGTCATGGAAAAGATGTCAGTGTGTTTGAGAAGGGTTAAATCTGGCATCAAGCCAATGAGAACACATCTAAGGAGAGGCAGAAACGAATCCACTACAGATCTGAACCCCAGTGAGCCTCTGGGATGAGCTGGAGGTCACTTGCAGTGGTCACTCTCTCCATCATTAATACCAGATCAACTCGTTAACGGTAATGCAGCCCTGGATAGAAATAAAGCTTTTAATATTGCAGAAGCTTATTGAAACTGCCACAGCCAATGTGTGCTGAAATCAAAGCTAAATGCGGTCCTAACAAAACATTTGAGTGTGTGCCCGTTTTTGTCTGTGGTGACCTTCCTTTGGGACAGACAGTAAACTGTTTTGGAAAAGTGTTTGTGATCATTTCTCTTTAAACTACTCGCACTACTTTCTCTGAATTAATAGATACTAATTATTAGAACCTGCAATACACAATATTAATAAAGATTTTGAAACATTATGAGGATGGTTAATTCATTCCCCAAATGAAAACCCAAATGAATGCAGAAATACAATTTTATTTAATTCATTCATACTCACTACTAGTCCTATTTGTTCACAGAAGTCCACTTCTTCTGTCAATCTGGAGTTTTGTCAATCCGGTAAAAGACTATTTCTTCTGCACATAATGTACATCACGGTCAGCAAAAATAATCTACAATCTCTGAAATTCCCACAAAGTTTGATCATTGCTACCAGCGCTGTAAGTTTCAATACACCATCCCTGCCCGTGTGGAATTTGGAGGTGCATGCTGGGATAGCGTGACGACAACTGTAGGAGCTCTATACCCAGGGCCAAACCGCTATCCATGGTGTAGTGAGGACTGTAATAACGTGATATTTGAAAAGGTTTGGATACTGGTGAGCAATCACCGCAGGGTTTCGGGTGTTATGTTCAGGTGAGTGAAGAGAATGAGGAGACACGGCGACGGGTCAGGAGATTTATTGAACCTCACACTCACAGGTTCCTTCTTCCTATTCTCCTCTGATTCTTCTCTGATTCCTCCCTGATCTGACTGATCAAATCACTCGGCTGTGGGCAGCCAATTGAAAAGGTGCATTTACCGCCACCTACTGGATTGCGTGCGGACAGGAGATCAACGGAAACCATAATACTTAAAGGGGATTGTAGTGTAACATTAAAAAGACGCTATTCACTAAAAAAAACAAAGTTTATATACATGACTCTTAATAATAGGTTCAGATTTACTTATTTCAACTATCAGAATCAGAAAGGGTTTATTGCCATTGTCAATGAACAAAATTCACAAACATAGGAACTTGTCTCTGCATTAAGGTGCAACATAAAACACTGATCAATAATAAACAACATATATTCAATCAAAAAGGGCATGCATTAAGAAACAATTTAAAATTACTATAGTATAAAATAAAAAATAGGCATCACTATGTACTCAAGATTACAGTTACATTTTCAGTTTGAGTGCAGAAAGTGACAGTGCAGTGAGTGATGAATAGTGCAGTTAAAGTGGCAGGTGTTTAAGAAGTGTTCATGAGTCCAACGGCAGAGGGAAAGAAAACTATTCTTGTGGCGGGAGGTTCTGGTCCGGATGGACCGTAGCCTCCTGCCTGAGGGGAGTGGTTCAAATAGACCATGTCCAGGGTGAGAAGGGTCAGCTGTGATCTGACCTGCTCGTCCAGAGCCCTGGAGACGTACAGGTCCTGCAGAGATGGAAGTCTGCAGCCGATCACCTTCTCAGCAGAGCGCACAATGCGCTGTAGTCTCTGTTTGTCCCTGGCTGTGGCTCCAGCGTACCACACGGTGATGGAGGAGGTGAGGATGAACTCAATGATGGCAGTGTAAAACTGCACCATCATCTACACCGGCAGCTTGGCTTTTCTCAGCTCGTCCGCAAACTTGATAATTTTTACGTAGTGGCTGCAGGTGCAGCAGTTTGTGTAGAGAGAGAAGAGCAGGGCAGAAAGTACACAGTCCTGTGGAGTCCTGTGCTGATAGGAAGTCAGTGATCCGCCTGCATGTGGCGTCAGGTACGTTGAGCTGGGAGAACTTGTCCTGGAGCAGAGCAGAGAGGATGGTGTTGAATGCAGAGCTGAAGTCCACAAACAGGATCCTGGCATAGGTTCCCGGGGAGTCCAGATGCTGCAAGATGAAGTGGAGTGCCAGGTTGATGGCGTCGTTTACAGACCTGTTGGCTCTTTAGGCGAACCGCAGGGGGTCCAGAAGGGAGGAGGTGAAGGACTTGAGGTGGAGCAAGACCAGGCGTTCAAATTACTTCATGACCACAGACGTCAGCGCCACAGGCCTGTAGTCATTAAGTCCTGTGATCCTGGGCTTCTTGTGGACAGGGACAGGGACCGGGGTTGGCAGAAGTGGCCACAGTGGGGGAGGGGGGGTGGCCTCAAACGTGGAGTAGAAGGTGTTAAGCTCCTCGGTCAGTTTTCGGTCATCTACAGTAAGGGGGGCTCTGGGCTTGTAGTTGGTGAGAAGCCGGAGCCCACTCCACACAGAGGCGGGGTTGTTGTCAGAGAACTGCTGCTTCAGACCCGTATTGTACTGTGATCTATCTCTCGACACCTCCTTGCTAAATCCATACTTCACATCTTTGTAGCGCCCTCTGTCACCAGCCCTGTGCGCTGCCTCCTTCTGCTGCCTTAACTGCCTCAGTTTTGGTGTGAACCAGGGCTTGTCCTATTGAAAGTGACTTTGGTGTGTGATGGTATGATGTTGTCCTCACAGAATCGAATGTATGACGTCACAGTGTTCGTGTACTCATCCAAACTATCTGCGGCAGCTCTGAAAACTACAATGTCCAAACATGCACGTAGCTCCTCCACTGCCTCACTGGTCCACTTCTTAGAGATCCTCACTAGGTTTGGAGAGCCTCTGGCTGTACGTGGGGATCAGGTGGACCATGGCATGATCTGAAATGCCCAGAGCAGCTCGGGCCACTGCGTGAAAGGCGTTGCTGCCTGTCGTGTAACAGTGATCCAGTGTATTTTGCTCTCTGTTCGGGACTTTAATAAACTGTTTGTACTTTGGAAGTTCATGACTGAGATTCCCCTTGTTAAAATCACCCAGGATAATAGACAAGGAGTCCGGGAAGTTTGGAATGGGAATATGAATGGGGTTTAAGAAGTTGGTTCTTAGGTCATGTGGTAACTTAACTAAGATCTAGGATCCATGGCTTTGGTCCACGGTAGACCTCTGGAGCCACTGCCCTGCTGTAGGGAGCGTGGCTATGTGGTGATGAATATGATGGATCAGGTGGGCATCTGTCCTCCCTTTGCCTGCCTCATCAGGGCGGTTTCTTACCCTCTCATACCCATAGTAGCGGCTGTCAGGATGAGCTCTTGGACTACTTTGGCAATGGAGCAGGATGACTGTACTCGTAACTCTACTTTGGGTAACTCGGATGGTGCGGGGCCGTACCATAAAGCCCTTGATACCTGTCATCATGACGATAGGAGCTTTCAACGTGGCGATCAGAGTCCTCGTCATAAGTGAAGCGAGGTTTGACATAAGGCCACTCAGCTTTATGTTGGAGGAGGGTTTGATCTGACAGGTGGTCAGCTTTCCTGTGCGGTGGGGAGCCTCTGTCGCCATGGTAATGTGACTGCTCTGTGGGCTGTGGGCTCGCGCAAATGTCTTTTGCCACACGTTCAACTTTGGGGAGAGGAGCTGGAGTGCCTCTCGTGACTTGTGCCTCTGCTTGATCAGATAATCCTGTCTTCTCCTCTATGGTATTTCGGCCGACAGGAGGAGCAGGAGAAACATCTCTGGTCACCGGTTGGAAACTTACCCGATGAAGTGGGCTCTGGAAGCCACTGAAGGACGTCTGCAGGATTCTAGGTGCGGCAGATGTTTCTTCCTGTTGCCTGGGCAGTGACAGAGGCTGGGAGGAAAGTGCAGGAGCTCTGTGGATTAGGCCTACCAGCCGCTGTAGAGCCCACGTCAGCAGCTTTAGAGGCCACATCAGCCAGTCTCTTCGAGGGCGTTCCTCAGAGGGTTCTCTCTTCTGTGGCCTGAACATATTGACTGCAGTGGTGGCTCAGATCCTGCTTAAAGGACCATAAATTATAGCGAGGACTGTAATAACGTGATATTTGAAAAGATTTGAATACTGGTTCGCAATCACCGCAGGATGTCGGGTCAGGACAGCAATGATATGTTCAGGTGAGTGAAGAGAATGAGGAGACACGGCGATGGGTCCGATTTTTGGAACCTCACAGTTACACACACAGGTTGCTTCTTTCTATTCTCCTCTGATTCTTCTCTGATTCCTCCCTGATCTGATTGATCGAATCGCTCGGCAGACTGTTGTGTTTTTTGGGGGTTTCAAAACATTTGAAGTCATCAAAGCGGAATGGAATGCATGTGACATCATAAAGCAAGCTGTCATGCAATGGCTGGAGCACCCTCTACTGGACATTCCACAAACTACAAAGCATTCTCTCTGTTTCTTTCTTTCTCTCTCTCTCTTTCTTTCTCTCTTTCTCGCTCCTTTTTTTCTAACGGTATAGCGTAAAACACATACTTTTAAGACGTAAAACTACAGTAGGTGGCGGTAAATGCACCTTTTCAGTGGGCTGACAACCACCATTAAAAGTAACACAACACAAACGACAAATGCATGTAAACATCAACTGAACTGAAATGACAGTAAACAAACAAGACCAAACAGGTTCTACAGAAAGTCTTTTGTACACATGGGTTTCAGAATGATGAAATGTTGGGAGTATAGTACTATTGGAGTAGCAATTAACAATTTCAGATAAAATATATCTTTTGAATGGTGAATGTTCACGAAATGTCCTCCATAAACAGGAACCTGAAACCCATGAATTGGCCACATTTCTTAAGGGTAGCAAGGGCTGCATGGTGTAGTGGGTTGGCTCAAACATCCCACATCAACCCCACACCAGACAGGTCCAGCTGAAGAGAGGATTTAAAGTTCAAGGAGCCCCTGTGATCCAACACTGGATGGAAAGACAAAAATGATAAAATGATCTTTAAGGCTATAAAGCTTTTAAACCTTTTCACCATTACCTTTCACAGACTATTATGTAGAAGGTACCTGACATTTATACAACTGTAAAATCACATAGACAAGAACTAGGATGATTCCCCTTTGACTTTTGACCCTGGAGAACAAAATGGCCTGAGTCTCCCTCCTCTTCCTTGGCACAGACCATGGCTTGTCTCTCCGGGCCCCTCTGGAGGAGATTAGATCTGCCTGTGAGTCGCCTTGATCTGTGACGCTCCCACTGCTTCTCTCTCGTACCTTCTCCCCTCTTTCCCTCTCTCAATCCCTCTATCTTTGCTCCAGGAAGTACACCGCTGTGAATCCCAGCTCAGCACCTCAGCCGTGGATCTGTCAGGATTTTTGGCTTTATTGTTTCTCACGGGCAGGGCCAATGTGTGCTCACAACCGCTCCTCTGTTACGGGGTCAGCAGGTCTCCATAAAAGTCACTGAGACATGACTGTTAGCAATGTCATGTCCTCAAGGTACGGATTCACCAACACAACCCAATCCTCACTGCATTTTTGGTATACTTACATTTTGCTTGACTTGAAGCCATTCTGAATCGATGTTAAGCTATATTGTATAATTGTTTAAATTGGATCCACGCAAACTTTATGGCATTTGAGTTTGAGTTGCCTGCAGCCATTAGTTCGCCAATTTATTTTAAATTTTGATTAACATTTATTTTAATTTATTCAAGCCCATTGAGACCTTTGTTTCAAGGTTGACCTGAGGCAAAGCAAAACTGTAGCAGCACAAAGATAATAATAACATTTACACATTTAAAAGAGACGTTTAAGAAAATTAAAACAGAAAATACATTTAAAAGCTCAGTTTGCCAAAATGTAGAGGTGCATTAGGGTTTCACGATATTAGAAAATATTGCAGTTTGTGTGTATGTGTGTGTGTGTGTGTGTGTGTGTGTGTGGGTGTGTGTGTGTGTGTGTGTGTGTGTGTGTCTGTGTGTTGCATTGTTAATTTTATTGCAACATTTTAATATATTTTAACACAGTCATTTAATTCACAAACCGAGCGAGTCTTGCTAAAATAAATCAATAATTAATTAACACAAAGTGAAGAGTGAATTATAGATGGATAATCACAGGCCGCATTTTAAGACCTTTAGTACCATGTAAATATTTCTCCTGGGGACATCTATGTTTATAAAAGTAAGTGGTTTTGTCCCTAAGCTAACGCTAACATACAATAATCAATAATATTCAAATAACACTATTAACTGAACTAACCTGTTTACAAAAACACTCGACTTTGCGATTCTTTGCACTTTTGTCTGTTTTATATTGAAGTTAATGTGTGTTAGCCTTTAGCTTTGAGACAAAAGCACGTACTTTTTCAAACACGTAGGTTTCGTCCGGTGACATATTTACATCGTACGTAAAAGTTTTAACATGCTGCCAGTGATTATCCATCTGTAACTCGCTCCCTGCTGTGAGATCTTTTTATTTCGATTTATTTGAGCAAGGCTAATTCCCACAGAGAATAAATGGAATGAGAAGTAAGCATCTGCATCACTTTTACGGCAACTGGAACTAGCTGGGCCTATCGTGAAAAGGGCTTATAAAACAAAAAGTGCATGTTAAAAGGTGAAAAACAGGTGAAAAACTGTGAAAAACAGAGCTACTTCATGTTATATTGTGTGCAGAGGTTCATGTGTATCGCTCACTTACATAATAATGCCTTATTAGCGTCCTAAAAATTCCCCGCAATTTTTTAAGCACTTTTTACAACTCTCTAAGCAACTTTTGCCGGTCACGGTAAAGCTAACAAATATTAGCATGGTAACAGCCCGTTTCTTGCTTCACAGAGAATAAGACGTTCTATAATGAGGTACAGAGAAAGCGCTGTGGTTTCATTTTCACCCAAATAGATGCTTTTACAATATGTCTGTACTGGGTCAAAACAAATTTTACTTTATTACATGCAGACAATTGGGAGACATATTTTTCAAAATCTTCAAAAACGTTTTTGTTATTTATTGTCATTCTTAGTATACTCAAAGAAAATCCTGTTTTCACTTATCCCCTATGCCCTCCCACGTCATGAAAATTAGGACGCCGACTGATGCATGTGGGTTCTAAAATGTCACGTAGCCCCTTTTCAAAAATAAAAACATGTAAATAACAATCCGTTGCTTGTTACAGTGAAATGTCACTTTGAAGAGGCGGAGCTTATCTGTTCTGCGGTTTTGAACAGGAAGTCAATAAACCTGTTTCTGTTAATAAGCTACTTGTTATAACTAACTATGTTATAGCTCAATACTAAGTGTCTAAAAAAGCCTGATACGTCTGAGACAAATCCAAGACTAAATCAAGACAAATTTTGGAAACATTTTAATTAAATCTGCCTTTTTAAAAACATTTTCTGTTTGATGGAGAACCTTGGTGTTTTTGTGATGAATGTAGTTTGTTGCAATATTGACTATTTCTATACTTAAGTGATATACTGTGTATCTTTAGCATCTACCTTCATACTGGTCATGTGGCCTTTATATCTATTTCTGTACAGGGAGACACAAGATACATTCTGCATTTATATTATTACTTTTAAAGTATTTAGCATGCACCACTTCTTTATCTTTCTTTAATGCATTGCTTTCAGCTCCGTCCACCTGCTGACACATCCGAACCCCCACCTCGCCTTAAATTATTCATCCCATTGTTGCCAAAGCTACAATACAGATCTGTTTATCTCCCAGAGCCTCCCGTCACTTGTCCTTATTATCTATCTTCTTGTGTTCTTGTCTCTTTATTGGCGTGAGTGTCATGGTGATTTTCTAAAGTGGATGTGATAGGTCTTGTTACAAAAGCCATATATTTGCTTGAATCTAATTTTTCCATCCTTTTTGCCTCGCAGCCGGATTTTCATTTTCCATACAGGCTCTAATGTTTACACGCTTGTGGCTTTGTAGCTGATAATGTATGCAAATTGAGGTTTTCTTGGCTGTTGGTAATCGTCATAAACAAATCTTTAAGTGCGTGTCTGTGCGGTGCTTGACCCAGCGCTGAGTGCCGAAGTGTGAATCGACTGAGGGGGCTGTAATAATCTTGTGAGGGCCTAAATATACAGTGAATAAAGAGTGTCAAAGATGTGAGGGCATTCATTTGCATTTATGTTGCTCATAAGCGTGATTTTAAAAAAAATTCAATGCAACTTTTGTATGTAATAACCAGTGGCGGTAGTAAAGTACAAATGACTTGAGCAGATTCTAAAGTAGATGCTTTTTACTTGTATTCACTGCATTTGGAAGCAGGTATCTGTACTTCACTTCACTACATTTTTGAAGTGACAGAAAAGTAAACTTGTCAGGTTTTGATCAAACAAAGATAGATTGTATGACCAGGAATATTGCCTCTGATGATTAATAATAAGCACAACTCATTCACAATTTGATGCTTGAATAGTTCTCAAAATCTGTGTGAATTACTGTACTTTTACTTAAGTTAATTTTTAAAAGTGTACTTGAATACTTTTACCAGCAGATTTTTTAATGGGAAAAACATTTACTTTTACTGACGTACTTCTTCCCAACTGGTTGTACATCCTTTTCAGTAAGTCTTTCTGTATGGTCATGTCATTTCTTATCACATTTAGATCAATACACAAGTTACCGCAAAAGCCAAAGTTTTCCCTGATGAAGACCATGTGTCGAAACGCGTTGGTGTGAATAAAGCAAAATCAAGTGTGCCAGGCTCCATTCTGTCTTTCCCTTTCTCTCTATTTCTTTCTCTCTCCTTTTTTTTCTTTTCTACGGTTTAGCATATAACTTATACTTTGAAGACCTACAACTACAGAAGGTCGCGGTAAATGCACCTCTTCAGTTGGCTGCCAACCACCATTAACAGTAACAGAAGAAGATGTGCAACCGGCCAGAGTATTATGAGTTCAAATCCGACAGTTTACTGCATATCCTCCCATTCTCTTTCATCCACATTTCACGCTCAGCTGTCCTGTCTAATAAAGCTTACAGGCCAAAAAGAAAAAGAAAAAACGGTCGTTACAGTCCATACACTCAGTTTTTTCCAACTTGACGCTGGAACGTAGAAACTCTAAGAAAACATCTCTCCGAGGTCCGAGTTCGACCGCCGAGGACGATTGGAACGAAGCACTAAAATGAACTAGTTTTTCACGTTTCAAAACAGTAAAAACCAAGTACAACCCCTTTAATTTAATTTATTTATCACAAACGGAACTAACCTGTTTATAAAAACAATGGACGTGGCCATCGGTAGCTTGTTCTCCGCTGTCTTAAATTTAGATTTACTTTATCAAGACTCTGATAATTAGAGAATTCATGGCGCAGTATCGTGAAAAGGGCCTATTGTGTATGAGGGGTCAAAGTAACAAAAATTAAACAGAACAATGTTACGCATCTTTTGGGTTCATTGGGAAAACCGGAGTGCCCCCAAAAAAGATAGAACACTACCCAGAAAACACTGCAGACAAGTTCATGGCTGCTAGCTTTTCATGACCGCTAATGGCACTCAAACGCTGACTCACACTAGCTTTGTTCCAATTTGACCCTGCGTAACCTTACGATTTTACTTTAATTGCCGCCATCATTTTTCCATTCACATAAACCCGAAAGCCAGCCTTTAAAAATAACTTCAGCTAGGCTTTCCACCTCTGCATTAGCCACGCTGAACTTTTGGTATGTGGCTAGGCTAACCTCTGGAGCCTAGCTTGTTCTAATGAGGACTACTGTGATGGCCTTTCAGCTGGTGTTGCTACGTTCCCCATCACTTTGTCTAGTGTAGTTTTATGGATGATTTGACTCAATTTTACGAAGTGTGAAATTGTCATAACAGCTGAATCCATTATGTTGTGAGTTTGTATGTCCTGCGAGGCTCGTTTTATCGTCTTTCTTCCTCTCAGGGCTGACTTCCCACGCTTTCCCTCCAAAAGGATTAAACATTTCTCCGTTTATTTCTCACACACGTGATCTACAGCGCAAAGGCGGTCACATTGATGCATATACAATACACATGCCTACACTGCCCTCTGCTGGCTGGGTTGTCACTGTGCAATGACTGCCTTGAAGAGAGGATGCCCCTTTGCCCCACCAACAACAACTAAAGAATGGGGTCTACTGTAACATTATGGATACCAACCGCCATAAAACACCACCAAAGAAGAAGAGGAAGCGTAGAGTAGCCTATATTATGTAAAGTAGTTTTTGTACCAAGTGGCAAATATCACGATATCAATATTAATGAGTTTTGTATTAAAATGCATTGAGATTCCTCTACTTAGGAAAGAAATTAGAAGAAATTAACTAACCATAGACAAAGACTATCAATATTTTTGCTCTTCTACAGCTTGCACTGATCTAAAAATCAAATATATATGTGCAGACAAATAAATAAAAAAAATAAACACTGTATTTCCAAAATGTATTCAAATGTGATATTTTTTTTATGGCTATTTTTGCATGATCAGTATTGATCTGCCAATCACTAATGTTAAAGGAGACATATTATGCTTTTTATATTGCACTGCCTATAACATAAGTAGATGATTATTTTACATTTTGTTCATTGTAAACTGCAATATTGCTCTAAAACGACTTATACTTATAATAGATACTGGTCCTTTGACATCCTGTTCAAAATCAATAAGCCCCGCCTCTTTATGGTGACATTTCACTGTAACAAGCAGCGGACTGTCCTTTACTATTTAGTTTGTATTTTTCAAAAGTGGCCACATGACGTTTTAGAACCTAACACGTACAATTTAATTCCTTTTTCAAATAATCACAATCAATTACAGGAACGTGATCGGGGGATAGGGGGTAGGTGAAAATAGGTCTTTTCCGAGCCTCAGTTACAGGACAAAACCGGATTATACTCAAACATGCAGGAATCAATCAAAATACACATTTGATTAAATGAATGATGAGGAAACACTGTTTAAGTTGATTTTGCATAAGATGTCCCCTTCCGTGTAAAGTAATTGGCCCATGCGCTTATCGCCATAATTGGCCCTCTAGTGTCTTCTATATTGGATAGTTTGCCTGTGGACCAGTTCTGAATAATTCAGTTAGGCCTACTCTATGTTTGAGTTTAACTGAATATTTTTTCCTCTTAAATAATAAATATTTCTAACACCCAACTTCATATTTCTACTAATAAAGTATGACTAATTATACTTATCTGCGTACACCTCTAGCCCCCCTCAAGTACCAGCCATTTGTAATATTTGATTGTAATATATGTTTGTAAGGTCAATTCAAACGTGTTGTTTGCTTTCATAATTTTGTTGTGTGTCTATGTTTTTCTTTCCATTATGTGTCAATAAACAAATATCCAATTCAACTCAATCTTGTTTTATGTGTGTATTGATGTTAATTCTAATATTCAAGATTGATATTCAAATAAACCAAATATAACCCTACATAAATATTGCATCCCTAGATTACACTAATCAAGTTTCATAAACAGATTAAGTATTTTCTTTGTATTTCCACAACGTCCTATTCAGCCAAATCCGATTCTGACTTGGCACAGGGATTCCATTGAACATATTGTACAGAAATAAAAAGGCTACATGACACACAAGTGGACAACAAAGCACAGAGGGACAAACGTGTTGCCAAATTCAGATCTATGGAAAATAAATCATGTAAATCTGTATCAATATGTGGTGCAAACCTACTGGAAACGTAAGGGCCTTTTTGTTACAGAAAACGGGACATAGATAACCTGGCAGCTTTTATTTTTCCCATGGTATTAGTGAATAATCCACCCCAAAATGCATTAATATTGTCATTAAAACACCCACTGGCACTGTAATCCGCTGCCATAATGAGTTTACTGTTTTGATTCAGGTTGCTGTTTGCCCAATAGAACTGGGATCTTTCCCACAGTTTATTATTGTCATCAAATTTTAACGGTATTCTGTCATGATAATGTACTTGCCAGTCTATACGATGAACACTGCCAGCCCTGTACATGTGTCATCCACTCATCGGCCATGGGATGAGACATAAGAGAGCCTTCATTTGTCCCACAGTGGGAAAATCCAGTGTTGCAACACAGATTAGGCACAGAAACACAGATTAGAAACAGAAGGTGAATAATGAAAAAATATCCTTAAAAAAAAAAAAGACACTTATTTACAGTAAGTGGCTGTTATATGGACAGAAAATGTTGCACCAGGGAATCACAGAATTGCACATGATTATAATAGTATTGCACATGATTCTAAAAGCTGAATGACGCATGTTCAGGGCTAACATTGTTCATTGTAAAGTCTGACAGCAACGGGAAGGAAAGACCTGCGAAACCTCGCCTTCACACAGCGAGGGTGCATCAGTCTGTCACTGAAGCTGCTCTCCAGAGCAGACAAAGTGTAATGCAGGGGGTGAGACTCAAGGTCCAGCATAGATGTTTAGCCAGGACCTGTTCCCCACCTCCTGAACTGGGTCCAGAGCACAGCCCAGGACGGAGCTGGACATCTAGATAACTTTGTCCAGCTTCTTCCTCTCCCTCTCTGCTCCAGCAGACCACATCGTACAGGAGGGCTGATGCCACCACAGAGTCGTAGAATGTCCTCAGGAGTGGCCCTGTCATTCCAAAAGACCTGAGTCTCTTCAGTAGGTAGAGCTGACTCTGGCTCTTCCTATACAGTGCTATGTTATGAGTCCAGTCCAGTTTGTGGTTCAGAATCAGAATCAGAAAAGGTTTATTGCCATTGCCAATGAACAAAATTCACAGGCTAGGAACGCTTTGGTTCAGTTGAACACCCAGGTACCTTCCCTGGATGTTCACTGGTGAGGCGGCAGCAGAGTGGCATCTGCGGAAGTCCACCACTATCTCCTTGGTCTTCCCAGCGTTTATGAGGAGGTGATTCTGCTAACACCAGTCCACAAAGTCCTGCGCTAGTCCTCCATACTCCACATCATCGTTGTCCGTGATGAGTCATCAGAGAACTTCTGCAGGACACAGATGTCTGTGACGTGTCTGAAGTCTACAGTGTGGAGAGTGAAGAGAAAGGGCGCGAGGACGGCGCGGACTGGGGTCGGTTTGTGAGGTAGTCCAGGATCCACTCTGCCAGGTCACAGTCCACTGGAGAGATAAAAAAAATAGGACCAGCCATCTCCAGCAGGGAGATGATATTGTCCCTCAGGAGCAACTCCAGTGTCTTCATCAGATGGGACGTGAGAGCCAACGGCCTGATGTTGCTGAGGTCTTTGGCATGTGGTGTCTTGGGCACTGGTTTTCCAGACCTGTGATACCCCCTCAGCTTTAGGCTCATTTTGAAGACATGCTCCATAACTCAGTTCATATGCACAGGATTTAAGGAGCCTGGAGCTGATGCCGTCTAGTCCTACTGTTTTCCATGTTTTAATCCTATCCTGCCCTATTTAATGGCTTTCTCCTCACCTGTGCTGCTGTAACAGCAAATGTTTGGCAGGGGGACTGTGTGCTTTGGGGATAGGTGAGTCAAGGTGGAGTGGTGAGCTGATAGGCCGAAGCAGAGGTCTGTCTGGACAGGAGAAAGAAACTGTTCTTGCGGCAGGAGGTTCTGGCCCGGATGGACCGTAGCCTCCTGTCTGAGGGAAGTGGCTCAAATAGTTCGTATCCAGGGTGAGAAGGGTCAGCAGTGACCTGCTCGTCCCAGAGCCCTGGAGACGTACAGCTCCAGCAGAGATGGAAGTCTGCAGCCGATCACCTTCTCAGCAGAGCGCACATTGTGCTGAAGTCTCTGTTTGTCCCTGGCTGTGGCTCTGGTGTACCACATGGTGATGGAGTAGGTAAGGATGGACTGCACCATCATCTGTGCTGGCAGCTTGGCTTTCCTCAGCTGCCTCAGGAAGTGGGTTCCCACTTGAGGTCCTGGATGATGGTGGTGCCGAGCAAGCGGAAGGATTCCACAGTGGTGATAGGGAGGGTGGCAAGGTGAGAAGGGGCTGGGGGCTTTCCTGAAGTCCACGATCATCTCCACTGTCTTCTGGGCAGTGAGCTCCAGGTTGTTAGCACTGCACCAGGACACCAGCCGGTCCACCTCCCTCCTGTAGACAAGAGAGCCCAATAAGGGTGGTGTCGTCCGCAAACTTGAATCGTGGATGGAGGTGCAGCAGTATGTGTACAGGGAGAGGAGCAGAGGAGAAAGTACCCAGCCCTGTGGAGTTCCTGTGGTGATAGTCTTAGTCTCCGACACATTCTTCCACAGCCGCACACACTGGCTCCGATCCGTCAGGAAGTCAGTGAACCACCTGCAGGTGGAGCTGGGAGAGCTTGTCCTGGAGCTTAGCTGGGATGATGGTGTTGAATGCAGAGCTGAAGTTCACAACCAGGATCCTGGCGTAGGTTACCAGAAAGTCCAGACGCTGCAAGATGATGTGGAGTGCCAGGTTGATGGTGTCGTCTACAGGCTTTGTAGGCGAACTGCAGGGGGTCCATCAGGGAGGAGGTGAAGGACTTGAGGTGGGGAAAGACCAGGCCCTCAAATGTCTTCATGACTACCAATGTTAGCGCCACAGGCCTGTAGTCTTTGAGTCCAGGCTCCTCCACACCCCCTGAATGTTCTGCTGCTGCAGTTACTCCATTTTTCTCCTGCGGCTGGATTCCGCCTGCCTGATCTTCCTCCTCAGTTTCTTCTGTACAGTCCTCAGCTCCTCCTTGTTCCCTGACCTGAAAGCTCTCTTCTTCTCCCTCAGCAGAACTTTGAATTCACGGTTAATCCACGGCTTGTTGTTTGGAAAGCACCTCCCCGTCCGGGAGGGTACAACGTTTTCAAAACAGAAGTTTATGTAGTCCGTGATGCACTCTGTGATGTTGTTGATGTCTTCCCTATTTGGGTCATAAAGTTCAGTCCAGACAGTGGTGCTGAAGCAGTCCCTCAGAGCCTCCTCTCTCTCAGCAGTCAACCTCTTCACCACACGGGGCACCACATTCTGCCTGTGCACAATGGGTTCATACACAGGCCGCAAATGTCCAAGATTGTGGTCTGAATTACCCATGGGAGGGAGGGGGGATGAAGAATAAGCCTCCTTGGTGTTGGCAAAAAGTCCGGTGTTTTCTTGTCTCTGGTGGGGGCAGATAACATACTGGGTGTATGTTGGCCGACAGGTGAGGGAGAAGCGAAGTTGAAGTCACCAAATCCTGGAGGATGAGGCGTGGTACTTTAAATTGAACTATATACCTATTCATATTTTGTTTATTTATTCATTGTTCATGAAATATTGTTTAGGCTTTTAAAATACTGACAGTTCTGAACCCGTGCGGACATGGACATTTGTTATACCATTCAGTATAGGCCTACATATTATTAAATCAAGATGTTTTAACCCAAATTTCAACAACACCTCACAAAACTAGCCTTGGCCTGGCATAGCAGATACGACAGATTATAACACTAATGACGAAGTGCTTTACTAGGCATGGACTCACAATTAGGAATAAACCTAACATCAACAGTATAAGCCTGGAGGTGTCATTCAAAGCACTAAACACATCTCCAGGTTTAGTCTCAAAAACTCAGTAAAGCACAGAATGTGTTCATAGAAAGCATCTGCCTTGTGGTGTCTCTATTATCTCTAAGGCTCTAAGTGGCAGTGTATATCCTGCTTGAGTAAACAACTTGGCGCAATGAGTTTGCAAAGGGACTTGCACATCTTTGTTGAGAGTGAGAGTCCGTGGCTCTAAATCCACCAGTGCAGTCCTTTGTTGTTACTGGGGTCTGACAACTCACTGTTTTGTTTACTTCTGTATCCAGGACTTTTCTGATGTGTTTGTTTCTATTTGACTCCATTTGTTCATTGTGTCAGATTGCAGCTTGTCATCTTTCTTTTCCTTTGAACGTGGCAGACTGGACACATCTATGGCGTATTGCTGCCACTTGCCGTTTATTTTTCACACGCTACCTATACTGTATATTCTATTAAAGAGTCTTGTATTTTATTGCTTTTTCCATTTTGTTCAAAGTGTGAGTGAAGTTAGTTTGACCAGCTAGTCCCAGGTCTTTGTACAGTTGTGTTCTCTGGTGAAGATAGTTGTTGCACTGAAGTAAAACGTGTCTCTCTGTCTCCACTTTTTCCACACTCACACTTGCCGTCAGGGTGCCAACTTCTCAGCCCAGTAAGCCCCAATCTTAGCCTAGTAATGACAACTGGCTCACTTCTGTTACAATCAAATGTAATCCTCAATGTTATTACAGAGCTGTCTTGGCTGTGGAGTCTGCCCCTTCATTCCATTCCTCACACACATGTGCTGCTACCCAACTAAATCCAACTTCCCCCCCTGTTGTGCAAATTCTCTACAGTGAATGGTAAATTTCAACATTTAGATCCGGCCTTGGTTTAGACCTCCATTCTTGCTGCAGATGAGTCACTGCACATGACTGAATGCACAATATTCTTCTTCTCCACCCATCGTTGTGCCCACAGTAAATTAAAAATGTATTCAGATGGGTCAAAGTAGGAGGAAGAACCTTTGGAATTTGTGTACCAGAACTAAACTTCAGGGAAGGAAATGTCTGTGGATACAGCAGAGATGATGGGGGTATCCATCCCACTCTGCTTTCTTGGAGATTTTTAGCAAACTACGATACAATAGGGTCCATGATAATCTACAACAACTATCTAACGACCACTACGAGCCTGCAGACCGGTGGACACGCGTTGGGGTTTTAAATTCCCAATGCTGATAAAATAAGCTTCGGGATGGAATGTTTTGATCTCAACTTCTAATTTTCATCAAATATCTGAGACCAAGTTTGGCCCTATGAAGAGCTAGTGGCATCTCTCTATTTTCCACTAACAAAGCTGAAATCGGGGTAGAGCGGAAATCTCCACGGCAAACTCTCAAAGCTTTTACCTGGACGTTTTCAAGCTTTTTAACTACAGCTTCATAAGAAACATAACCATAACCATTGCTCTTTAGACCATCAACACAGATTCTCCATCTGTTCCCTAGGAGATACATCTAAAGACTTTTCAAACTTTCCCAACATGAGCTTTCCATGTGAGCCTTTTATCTCACCACATTCCAAAAATCTTGGCGATTTCTACACTTTCTTGTGTTTGGATTATAAATGATTATTATTGTAGATATTTTAAAGTCCCAATCATTGTCCCATTCAACCACATTCTCTAGGGCAAGCAAGATTCCTTCCTTTCCAAAGATATTGAACAGAACCGGACTTATTACACTTCCCTGTGGTGTGCCGTTCTCCACCTGACAAGTGTCGATGGTTCCCTTCCCTCTTACTTGAATAGTCGATTACTTACCAAATTCTTGATCCAATTAAACATTCGCCCATAAATTCCTTCATCATGTAATGCAATAATAAGCCTTCTTTGATAACATGTTGTATGCTTAACACCACTCTGCGGTGGCATGGCCAGAAATTAGATATTGGGTGTGCCTCCCAAAAATTTGGATGTGTCCAAATACCAATATTGTAACACAGGCCTACTGAATTCTAAAATAGTGCTAACCTATATAGGCGGTGAACAGGAACGTCAATAGATCTTTAGCTGTACTGGGGCACAGGCCACTTTGTTTTATTTCTTTTTCTGTCTTAAATGTCAAATGCTATGCACTCAGACAGGGGATCTGAGAGAGGGCCCTCCTCCAGGAGATTTTTCACCAAATTGATGTAATTTCCTGTACCCTAGTGTATTTCAGATGAATAAATCCAAATCTTAACTTGTTATTCTAACAACTGAGCACACAACTGCAGGTGTGTTGTACATAATGTTGCTCACTTGTGTCCAGCTGCTGTGTCAGTGGTTCCTGCAGCCTCAGCCCTCTGCTGCCTTCCTGCCCTCAGCTTGAGCGCCCCCTGTCTGTGAGCTGGAGCCTCACACTTGCGTCTCCAGAGTCCAGACAACAACACTAAAGCCTCAAACTTTAATTGGGACACCTGAGCATTTTCTGTGACTCTTAATGAAGACAATTGAAATGTTGTGAGCATAATTGTATAGGGCTATGCATTTTAACAACTAAAATTACAGAGATGGATTAGGAAAATCAAAATAAATACAAGTGACTAAAGGTTTAGGCTGTGTATCATCTCTATGGACTCTAAATTGTTCTGCTGTCAATGACGTCTCACAGTATGCGCTCCTCGGGTCATTCTATGTTCTTGGCACTGGGGCACAGTTGATTTCTATAGGAGCAGGTTTGTTTCACTCAAATGAAATGAACATGTGCACAGATGCGCGGAGTGCCTCATTTTCCCAGTATCACCCCAGACACCAGTCCTGTTGTGCCGCGATAACAGCTTTAAGTGTGCACATTCAATATATGTCTCTCGCCCTCCTCTCCCTCTCTCAGCCTAGTGCTGATCTGTTTCTTATGTCGGTCACTAATGGGGCAAGTGCAGGTTGTTCTGACGCCACATTTTCATAAAATGGACAGCCTTTTGGAACACAAAATGAACTAAAGCGAAGATCAGAGAAGGAGTCAGACAACGAGAGAAAAGAGAGAAAACTGCGTTAAGTTAGACGCAGACCCTGAGAAGCCCGTGCGTCAGGTCAGACGGGAGCGAGGGCAACACATCTGAGTGACAGTGTGAGGGAAAACGTTATAAGAGTGTGTAAAAAGAAAATTCCCGCTGGTGCCCTAAGTATGCCTGGACATATTAAAAAAGTACTAATATTTTTGGGTGTCCTGCTTGGTCACACCCTGGCACACCTGTGGCTACGCCAGTGAGGCGTGAGGTGTGACCAAGCAGCATTCACAGTGTCTTTCTTTGGTTTGTGCTTTGAAGATATGAAGAAATGGCACAACGCAGAGCTTCATTGCTCTACAAATATTTGAGCTTCTCTGAGTGCTCTCCTCTCCTCTGTCTCTTCTCCTCAGCTGCGCAGACAGGGCAGTCACCTGTCTGCAGTGGAACAGGTCAGAATTGGCACTTCATTTCAAGGGCACTTGCGTTACTTCTCATCACTGTGGATCACTTTTACCACCACGGGTCCAAGACGTCACACACAGACTGCTTTCTGCGGGGTGGTGCGCTTATGTTTTACATTTAACAAGAAAAGTGCATGTGATCAACGCGGAAAGAAAGCGAATGTACACATTTTTTTCACATTTTCAAATATGGTATATGTTAAATATGTGTGAAATATGTATATTCACAAGTTTAAAAGTTAGACTCAAAAAAGGGAGGGAGGAGATGAGCACGAAGGGAACCTGGACAGAAGGAGGGACAGAAGAGCGCGCAGAGGAACAGAGCGCATATTGGCACAGAAGCAGGCTGACAGAGACAGGCTGACAGGGGCAGGCTGACAGGGGCAGGCTGACAGGGGCAGGCTGACAGGGGCAGGCTGACAGGGGCAGGCTCACAGAGACAGGCTCACAGGGGCAGGCTGACAGGGGCAGGCTCAGGCCTTGACAGGGGCAGGCTCAAGGGGCAGGCTGACAGGGACAGGCTGAAGCAGGCTGAAGGCAGGCTGAGGCGACAGGGCGTGCAGATGGGGTGCCTGACAGTGGGCTAGTGGGCTGAGATCAGTGGGTGCGAGCAGCTCAAGGGGCAAGGGCTCAAGGCAGCCTACGGGCAAGGCTGACAGGGGCAGGCTGACAGGGGCAGGCTCACAGGAGGCTGACAGGGGACAAGAGCGAGGCAGCTCAAGGGCAAGGCTCACAAGAGACGCGGGCAGGCTGCGGTAGCAGGCCCAGGGCAGGCAGCGAGGCTGAAAGGGGGAGGCCTGACAGGGGCAGGCCTGACAGGGGCCATTTAGGCTGATACACAGGAGGGCTGGCTGACAGGGGCAGGCTCCTGACAGGGGAACAAGGCTGACAGGGGCAGGCTGACAGGGCGTTGGAGGTCAGGGGCGCTACAGGGGCAGAGACTGACAGGCAGATGACGTGAGCAGGCTGACAGGTGGCAAGGCTCACAGGGGGTCCCGATGGCCTGCACAGGGCAGGCTGTCAACAGGATGACTGACTTTGTCATTCAGGCGGCAGGCGTCGACAGGGGCAGACTGCACAGGGGCAGGTCACAGGCAGGGCAGGGCGTTCTGACAGGGGCAGGACTGACAGGGGCAGGCTGATCAGGGGGCAGGCTGACAGGGGCAGGCTGACAGGGCAGGCTCGGTGACAGAGAGGCAGGCTACAGGGGCAGGTGGAAGGGGCAAGGCTCACTAGGGGCAGGCTCCTTTAGGGCGGCGACAGGAGTGTACAAGGGCAGGCTTGACGAGGGGCAGGCTACAGGGTGCAAGTGCTGAAGGGGCAGTAGACTTGGAAGGGCGTGAGGGGCAGGCTCGACAGGGCAGGCTCAAGGGGCAGAGACCTGCACAGGGCAGACTGACAGGGGCATGTAGGGGCAGGCTGCACAGGGGGCAGAGCTGAAGGGGATGACTGACAAGGGCAGGCTGCACAGGGGCAGACTGACAGGGGGTACAGGCAGCCACAGGAGCAGGCTCACAGGGGCAGGCGAAAGGGGCAGGCAGCAAGGAGAGCAAGGACTACAGGCAGGCTGACAGAGGGCAGGCTACACGGGGCAGGCTCACGAGGGGTCTGCCAGGGGGGCAGACGAGGGGCACGGGCTGACAGGGAGGCTGCAGGGGCATAGCGCTGACAGGGGCAGGCTAACAGGGGAGGCTCAGCAGGGGCAGACTGAAGGGCGGCAGCTGACAGGGGCAGTGTGACAGGGGCGCAAGGCTGCACAAAGGCAGGCTCACAGGGGCAGATTCTGACAGGGGGCAGGCTCACAGTTTGGGCAAGGCTCCAGGGGCAGGTCAACAGTGGGCGAGGCTGACAGGGCATGGCTGAGGGGTGATTGCTGACAGGGGGCAGGTCTGAACAGGGGCAGGCTCACGAGGTGCAGCTGTACAGGGGCGGCTTGTCAGGGTGCAGGCCGATCGGGACAGGCTGACAGGGCGCAAAGGCTGAACAGAGACAGGAGGCTCACCAGGGGCACGCTGACAAGAGGCTGACGAGGCAAGGCTGACAGGGGCAGGTGACAGGGGCAATGGCCTCACAGGGGCAGGCTGACAGGGGCAGGCCTGACAGGGCAGCTCACAGGGGCAGCCGCACAGGGCAGGCTGACGGCAGGCTTCACGAGGGGCAGGTCTAACGGGGACAGTGAAGGGGCAGGCTCACAGGGGCAGGCTCACAGGGGTGTACAGGGACGATGCGACGAGGGAGGGACGCAGTGCTGAGGCACGTGCGCGGCAGGCTCACAGGGGCAGGCTACAGGGGCCGGCTGCAGTTGGGCAGGCTCACAGGGGCAAGGCTCACAGAGAGGCTGACAGGACTGACAGGGGCAGGCTCACAGGGGAGGCTCGAACAGGGGCAGGCTACAGGGCAAGGTGACAGGGACGCAGGGGCAGGCTGACAAGGGGGGCCAAGAGCTGACACAGGCAGGCTCAGGGGCAGATCACAGGGGCAGGCTCACAGGGGCAGGCTGACAGGGCGGCAGGGGGCTGACAGGGGCAGGCTGACAGGGGCAGGCTGAACAGGGGCAGGCTGACAGGGGCAGGCTCACAGGGGCAGGCTGCACAGGGGCAGGACTGACAGGGGCAGGCTGACAGGGGCAGGCTGACAGGGCAGGCTGACAGGGGCAGGCTCACAGGGGCAGGCTCACAGTGGCAGGCTGACAGGGCAGCTGACAGGGGGCGGCTGACAGGGGCAGGCTGACAGGGGCAGGCTCACAGGGGCAGGCTCACAGGGACAGGCTGACTAGGGCAGGCTCACATGGGCAGGCTGACAGGGGCAGGCTGACAGGCGGGCAGGCTACACAGGGGCAGGCTCACAGGGGCAGGCTCACAGGACAGGCTGACAGGGGCAGGCTCAACAGGGGCAGCTGGACAGGGCAGGCTCACAGGGCAGAGACTGAAGGGGCAGGCTCACAGGGGCAGGCATCACAGGGCAAGGCCAGGGGCAGGCTCACAGGGGCAGGCTGGGCACAGGGGCAGGCTCACAGGGGCAGCTCACAGGCAGGGACAGGCGACTGACAGGGGGCAGGCTACATCGGGGCAGGCTGACAGGGCAGGCCTCACGAGTGGCAGGCTCACAGGGCCAGCTCAAGGGCAGGCTGACAGGGGCAGGCCACAGGGGCAGGCTGACAGGGCAGGCTGACAGCGGGCAGGCTGACTGGGGCAGACTGACAGGGGCAGGCTGACAGGGGCAGGCTGACAGGCAGGCTGACCCCCTCATCCGCTGCTCTCACATTCTAAGATGAACCCCGGTGGTTGGCATCTGGGTCTTATCTGTTTGCCAATATACACGTCTGGTCAGCGCATCATTTATGCTCACATTTCGCAAATGTCTCCCCCCTTGGCAAGGCTCTGCGCCCCCCCCCCCAAACGCGCGCGCGCGCCCCCACTTTGAGAAGCTATGATTTAGATCTTTTCTTCCTATGTCCACATTAGTCATTTTTTACCTATCTTTATCCATCTTTCTGATTGAACTTTTGAAATGTTGCGCTGTGTTAAAATTGGTGAGATAGGCTCTGATATTTTGTTAGTTTGACTCCCAGGACATAGGCTACTGGAGTGATGGGAAATGCTTTGCTGATGCTTTGGCGAAGGAATCACCACGAACAGATTATCTCTAGACTTTGTTCTTCCACTGGAAAAGCAGGATTATAGTGTTTGTGGACCCCTTATTCATAGGGGAAAAGAATAGGAGGGGAATGGCGAGGCAGAAAATACTACTCTTGTCAGCCCTCACTTTTAAATAATAGGTGTTGTATGAATTCTTGTTGCAAGGATGAAGTACTTGCCAGAATGAGACTCGGGTCTATGTGAGTGTGGAAATCCTGAAACTGTAAATCCTGAATGTTATCATGAAGGCCTCTATTTAAGAATCTAACTATATCCTTTAATGACGGTGGGGGGCAGTATTGCGCCTCATAGTGTATAGGCTGCCGGAAATCATTCGAAGAAGAATCTAGCGGAAAAGCCGTTTCAAAACATTGGGGAAGAGAACCGAACAGAACCAACAGAATAGAGGCAAATGCACGTAATTAGCGCCTGTCACGATGGACCTTTAGTGTTGTGAGGCTAAATACGGGACATTCCTCCGTGGTTGTTGCTCTGTCCTCGGGATGGCGGGCCCGCTGCTGGAGTTTGAGACGGAGATGTTCCTGGCTCTGTTCGGCTCGGACGGGCTGCTGGTGGCGGCGGAGGGCATGGGCATAGACCGCGTCCTGCTGCAGTTCATGCGGGTGTACTCCGAGCAGGACAGCCTGGTGCTCCTGCTCAACACCTCCACCGCGGAACAGGTCAGTCCCAACAAGACAAACAAAGAGACAAACAAGCAATCAAACCGTTTTTCTGATTTTCCGGTAACGTTAATGGGCATCTTGACAGGTTTTTGACACTTTTATTTTTTATTTATTATGACTTAATTTGGTGTGATAGTCCCTGTGGTAAATATATCATAGTTTTATATTAGCGAAGTTGCAGGCAGAACAAAAAACATTTGTCAAAAACTATTGTGTAATTTATATACATTTTAGCCCTTGTTAACATTACGGTTGCTAGGTAATGGTTGTGGGATTACAAAAAAGCCATGCAACAAACCAATAAACTGATGGGTCACAACTGGTAAATACTTTTAGTACTCTACAGTGTCTGAATATGTCTTAATGAATGTTAAGTTTAGTATTTAGCGTCTCAAAAATCTCCATTGGTTTAACATTGTGTTAAATGAAAATTCTGTGTGATGTCACAATTATTTCTATAATTTTTTTTATTGTACATTAAGACTTTTTATATGCTTTGTTGGCTACGTAAAGGCTGAAATATGGTAACTGAAAGTGTCTGGATTGAGAATATCTACAAATAAAGTGTGTTAATCAGTAATCAGAAACAGAAACAATTATTCTTTTTTAAAATTTTGATGTAATAATGCCACGGTCTTTGTTACAAAAATATATTGTATGTGTTTTAGAGTCTGTTTTGCCCAGATAATCAAAAATATGACTACGATTATGTTTTACAGGCCACTAGTCAGGGTTAATCAATTGACCGCTGCAGCACTTCACATTCCAGGGAAAGCAATTACATCAGCATGGAACGTGACAGCATATTGACTGTCCCCCCGTCAGAAAAGTTACACAGTGCACCTTTAACAGATAACGTGCATCTTTTCAACCTTTTTTTCCCAGGAGTATTTGAGGGAGCAGTTGCGCGTGGAGGGCGTGACTCATCTGCCCCGGACAGTGACCAGTGACATCCAGAGCACGGAGCGCTACAACGTATACACTGAGGGAGGAGTGCTGTTTGTGACCAGCAGGATCCTTGTGGTGGACTTCCTCACTGACCGCATCCCTGCTCACCTCATATCCGGTTATTATACACTACAACAGAGGCGGAAGAAGTACTCAATTTAGTAACTGAAGGAAAAGTAAAAATACTAATAGCAGCAACAAAAAGAAAACCCAATTAAAAGTATTAGTAGCACGGAAACATCTGCTTGAGTAAACGTTTTGAAGTACCCATTTAAAAATGTACTTAAAGAGCAGTTTAAGTACGAGTTTGAGTACGGAGATGACTTTTTTTAGTATTAGTTTTGTTTTCCCAGAATTCTCGAGTTCCTGCTGCAATAATTTACATTTGTATAGCTTAATTAAATAGGAAATCAAGTAATTGTGGTCGTACAAGATAAAATAAGCATGTACAATTTAGTTTTTGTGTTTATGTTCAAGTACAGACAAATATTTTTATTTAAGTACAGTACTGTTACTTTTGTACTTCATTACTTTCCTCCACTGGTCTACAAGTTTAATACATTGCATTCACATTTTAGTTTTTGATTACTCTGAAGTGGAAAAGATCTAGTTTGTATGGTGATTTTTTTAATGTTTTTTTTAATGTTTTGCGTTTCTTTAGGTATTTTGGTGTACAGGGCTCACAAAATCATTGAGTCGTGCCAGGAGGCCTTCATTCTTCGACTGTTCAGGCAAAAGAACAAGACTGGTTTCATAAAGGCGTTCACAGACAAAGCCACAGCCTTCTCCACTGGGTTTTGTCAGGTGGAGCGCGTCATGAGGAACCTCTTTGTCAAGAAGCTCTTCCTCTGGCCCAGGTATTGTGGAAAGTAAAGCAGTTTTCTGTCAAAATAGAACAAATCAAGTGCCAATTTTCATTCTTTCACACACTGAAACTGATATGATAAACTACAACTTTTTGGTCAGCTTCATGTACGTACAATGTTGTTGAGCAGGTTCCAGGCTTCAGTGAACTCTGCTCTGGAGAGACACAAGCCGGACGTGGTGGAGCTTCACGTGTCCCTGACCCCAGCCATGAGAGCCATCCAGAGTTCCATCCTGGACATCATGAGCGCCTGTCTGAAGGAGCTCAAGCGCTACAACCCCACTCTGGAGGCTGAGGACCTGTCACTGGAAAACACTCTGGGAAATGCTTTTGAGAAGGTGCACAAAGATTACCAGGATCTCAGTCTGTTTGAGAGATAATCAAACTAATTGTATCATAAGGTTACATCAGAACAGCTGTACTAGAGCTGTAATCGAAGCCCGACATAATTAGACCCAAGACCGAGGCATTCATGTTCTAAAAGTAAAACATGTTTACATTATAGTCAGTGTGGACAAAAGCAGCATACTAGCATAAAAATGGACAAACCAAGTCTAAAGCTGGAGAAAAAAAACCTGCAATACTAATATTGTTTTACTATTCCCCTTTTCCCCTTCCTTCCAGACCATCCGCCACTACCTGGACCCCCTGTGGCACCAGCTGGGGGCAAAGACCAAAGGTCTGGTGCAGGACTTAAAGGTGCTCAGGGTGCTTCTGCTCTACCTCACCCAGTACGACTGTGTCACCTTCCTCAACCTGCTCGAGTCACTGCGCTCCAGCCAGAAGATCTTTGGCTCCAACTCCGGTAATCTTATCACTCTATATGTTTTGAACTGTCAAAGTGTCAAGTAACTACAATTTCTGCTGTATATCATATCAAAACTAGTGGTGATGTGAGAGATCAAAATGTTATTGACCTGTATTCGATATCACAATCTTAAAATAGTTTTTTTTTTTTTCTTTCTTAGGTTGGCTGTTTCTCGACTCCAGCACCTCTATGTTTATGAACGCAAGAGGGCGAGTGTACCGGATCCCCGAGAACAAGAGAAGGTTAAACTCGAAGCAGAGGCTGACAAACCTCACCAGCCGGTAACAAACCTGCCAAAATCTATTTACTCCTTGACCTTGTTTTTTTTTTTTTTTTGGTTAAACGGCATTGTGCGTTCAGAGGTGAAACGAGAGCTGGTGCTGGAAAAGAGTCCGAAATGGGAAGCTTTGACGGAAGTTCTGCAGGAGATTGAGAAAGAGAACAAGAGCTCTGATCATGAACCAGGTCAGTGCTGAAAACATGACTTCTGTTGACTTTTTTTGTTGTGGTTAACTTATAACTCTGCAAAATAAGATTGTTGTTTTGTGAGATTACTTTCTATCACAAAAGAAATCTATGTTTGTGCCAATGTGATTTTTGTGGGGTCAAGTGTTTGCCCAACATCCAGATGGGAGAATATTGTATTGCAATGGTTGGATTGTCAAAAGTATCAAATTGACACTAAAACTAGTATCAAAACTAAAATACTCATTTGAACAAGTATCGATACAAAATAAATCGCATAAACAGGACCAAATTTGACCTTTCCTGAACAGTTTTAGAATGATTGTGAGCTTTATCAGAACTCGTATAAGAAACCGTGGTAACATAAAGAAAGTCCTATTATTCCTGTGTTGAAAATGAAAAGTCTATTGTCTAAAAAATTGTTTTTTTTAATCACTGTGGTATAGAGTATCGAGCACATTCCTTATTATTGAACACTAGTCCTGAGCATAACAAAACACTTTATCACTGATAAATAAGAAGACAATGGGGAAAGTTTTTAGTATTTCAGCAGCAAAAGTACAAGACGAACAGCAGTAAAAAACAAAAATAATGCAAATACATATTAGGGCTGCACAATACTACAATGTCAACATTTCAGTGACCGTTTGTTAATATTTTCTTAATGTGATTCCTGTATCTGTGGAAACTTTAAAATAATGAACTGGAGGTGATTTGTGTGTTCAGATATTGTCTGGTGTTTTGGTTTCGTGAAATTGTGGCATTGTCCTTGATGTTTTCAAAAGCCAAAAATAAACGTAATGAACTCACTGGTTTCAGGCCGCGTCTGATCTGTGCCAGCGACGACCGCACATGTGCCAGCTCCAGCAGTACATCAGACACGGCTCCGACTGGCTCCTCAACCGGCCTCTACACCCGAACCGTCGGGAAGCGGACCCCGCCGCGGCCGCCGCTTTGGAGCTGGACCGGCACAAAAAGGAAAGAGCAAGTTCAAAAAAATCCACCAAGGGGAAGGAACCTGCCAAAAAGTCTGCATCAGAGGTCCTTCAAAGGCAAAGTAGACCTTCTCTGACTTTCGACGCAAATGCATGGGGAAAAGAGGAATCCGGAGGGGCTTCAGCGGCGATGGCAGCAGCGAGGATGAACTGATGAAGAGCGACGAAGAGGATGAAGAGGAGCAGATGAATTTAGATTTGTCCTCGGATGCGTATTACGGCGTGCTGAAGGACCGTTACGGTCATCCACCTCTAAAAGGATGCGTGGACCCTCACAGCTTAACAAGGGTCTTCACGAATAGAGCCTAGTTTTGGGTGCTTTACGACGCGAAGCTGAGCTTCGTTGCGGCAGCTGGAGGTCTACAAGGCGTGCAGGCTGGAAAACCGCTGAGGTAGGTTATATGAATGAGGAAAATGTTTTTGTTGCATTTTAACTTTAATTTATTTTTTACATTATTTGCTTGTATTTTAGGGTGTACTTCCTTATCTATGGAGGCTCTTACAGAGAGCAGAAATACCTCACAGCAGGCTTTCCAAGGAGAAGAAAGCCTTTGAACACTTGATCAGGTTTGAAACTATTTAAAACTTGCAATATTTTGATTTTTATCTTGTTTTTTTTTTTTTTTAGATTAAGTGACTAAACATTAGTTTTGCAAAGTAGTTTCATTAAAGGGGACATAATTATGCAAATCAACGTTTAACTTTTCACCTTGTTACAACGTGTTTCTATAGTCTTATTTTACTAATTTCATTTATTCTGATTCCTGCATGTTTGAGTAATCCTGTATTGTCCTGCAATTGAGGCTCGAGTGTGCGGACAATTCCTGTTTTCGGCCTACCCCCTATCCCCGCCCACATCCCTACTGTGTTGTGATTATTCGAAAAAATGAAAATACAAGATTTACACGTAGGTTTTAAAATGTCACGCTTTTCAATTGATTGATTAAATGTCTCTATGAAGTGACATTTCTCAGTTTTGCAGTTTTGAACAGGAAGTCATTGTAGCTGTTCCTATTTCTAAGCCATTTTAGATGAAATATTGCGATTAACAATGAACAAAAATGTAAAATGATGATCTACTTATGTTATAGTTTAATACTCACTCCAAAAGAAAAGTATATATGTCTCCTTTAAAGCGTCTAATAGGTCAAAGTGCATATATAGAATCTTTTCTTGTTTTGGATATTGTGCTGCAATAATGGAATCAATGGGTCAATGGGATAATATTGGTTGTTTCGTAAATGATGTTTTACAATGTTTTACTGACCCTTTGATTCTTTGCGCAGAGAAAAGGCAACTATGGTGATCCCAGAAGAGAGGGAGGGCAGAGAGGACACCAATCTGGACCTCGCAAGAAATTTAGAACCTGCTAATGCCACCACCAACACTCGCAAAGCAGGTATGTTTCTGTGCTGGACTTCTGAATAGAGATGTCAAGATTATTAGGTTAACCATAGAGATGTCACAATTATTTTAACTCGTCGACCAGTTAAACTATTATTTCTATTGTATACTTGAGACTTTTTTAAATACTATTCTTTTACCAAATAAAGGTTGAAATCTGTTGACTGAAGCCTTCTAGTTTGAGAACAGTTACAAATAAAGTGTATCATTGATGAAAATCAGAAATTGTTTATTATTTTTGACATTTTGATTTATTGAGGCTGCTGTTTTTGTTATTAAAAGGTCTTGTATGTGTTTTAGAGTCCAGATAATGATTACAATTCTTAAATTTGTTTTTTATTGTCAACTAGTCACAATTAGTTGATTGATCGTTTCAGTAATAGTTCATCGATAATCATGATTATTTAGGTCACAATATAATCGTAAAGGCTAAAAAACTATCATTTCTGCAAGATAATTTTTAATAGTAATGTGACATGTCGGTATAATTCGCTCATTCGTCCAGGAGTGTTCCATTGTAGAAAAAGATTTCGGTTTGTAGTCATCTGGACTCTGTTCTAGAAAAAAACGATACGTTTCGACTCTCATCCAAGAGTCATTCTCAATCAGTGAAACAAGTCTGAGAACTCCTGTTTATATCCTACTCAGTAATGTTGACATGTTTTTTTTTTTTTTTTACTTTACTTTATCATTCATAAAGTTTGATTTCATAAAGCTGGTCACAAACTGTGGTGTTGTAATGTGTTTTCTACAATTGATGAGAATGTTGTTTAGTCATGGTCTCTCAGTATTTGTGAATACTTGTTAAATCATGATTTTCTTTTAACACTTACCCTAAAATTTGAGATAGTGACATCCCTACTTCTGAGATTTTGCACTAAAGGCTTGGAGCATATTTAGAGGGAAAGTGATATTCTCTTTTCTCTCTGCCATACTTTCCACAGTAACACAAAAACAATTGTATCGTGAGGTTAATACCATGATAATACCGTACTGTTTTATACTGTTAAATACTGTTTTTTTGTCCAAAACCCAGGAGGCCAGGATCAGCCCAAAGAACCGTCCCGGGTGATTGTGGACATGCGCGAGTTCCGTAGCGAGCTGCCGTCCCTGCTCCACCGCCGCGGCTTGGACATCGAGCCCGTCACGCTGGAGGTGGGCGACTACATCCTGACCCCGGACATGTGTGTGGAGCGGAAGAGCGTCAGCGACCTGATCGGCTCACTGCAGAGCGGCCGCCTCTACACCCAGTGCCTCTCCATGACTCGCTACTACAAGAAACCAGTGCTGCTCATCGAATTCGACCCGGCCAAGCCCTTTTCTTTAATGTCCCGCGCAGAATTTAGTAAAGATATATCCTCCAATGATGTTTCTTCCAAACTCACTCTGCTTACGTTACATTTTCCTCGCCTCCGAATCCTCTGGTGCCCCTCGCCCCACGTCACCGCCGAACTTTTTGAGGAGCTCAAGAAAGGGCAGCTAGAACCAGACGCCGCAGCCGCTCAAGCTGTCACAGCCGAGTCGGACACAGTGGCAGAGTCCAGCGACCTCTACAACCCAGGACCTTATGACTTTCTGTTAAAAATGCCGGGGGTTAATACCAAGAACTGCAGGGCTATTATAAAAAATGCAGAAAGCCTGGCAGATGTTGCCAAACTTAGCCAGGAGAAACTGACTGAAATACTGGGCAGCGCTAACAACGCTAAACTGCTCTATGAGTTTATACATAATGTTGCAGAAGTACCACCACCACCTCAAAAAAGCAAAAAGCAAAGTACATAATGCACTCATTGAGCACACAGAGACTTCATTTGCACTTACTATTTATAATGAGTTCAACAAATCAGGTAAACACACCCTCAAATGTTGACATAGAAATGTATTTCTTAAGGGCAACATTTTATTTGAGATTATCTAGTCACCACAGATATACATGGATGAGATGTAGTTTCCAACTTCTGCATATTGCAAAGACGAGTTGGAAAAACTACACGCCTAGTGTTTGTGGCCACTGAGCCGACTGACTTGAAAGATTGATAAAATTACTGTGTGATATTTTCTCTTTTTATGATTGATTATGGTTTATTGGCAAATAAAAAAATATATATTTTTGTATATTTTACATTTCAACTGCACAACCATTTTGACAAGCTGTTTGACAAGGCAAAATGTGTAGATTAATTTACATTTACTAGGCGTTACTATTAATCTGGTAAAACTAGCCTGCTACTCTTGCCACTTCTTTCAGTAATAGTTTCCCCAAATACTTTTACTCTTATTTGAGTCATTTCTTGGACACTACTTTGTTCTTCTACTTGAGTAATATTACTTTGAAGTAATGCAACAGTAACATTTTTGGATTGTCAACCTCTGCTTATGATAACCATAAATTAATCTATTGATACTGCAGTGACATCATGCTTGACTTGTTGTGACGCATTAGAATACACAGACTTCGAAGTTTTTTTTTATAAAAAACACAAAAATGATATAACAACACATTTTCATGAGCCTGTGATCAATATGATTGTTCATGATCCTGCTTGGTGTTTGATTTTAAGATGAGATAAAAATCACCTTTATTTACCCCACAATGGGGAAATTGCAGTGTTGCAACAAAGGGTACAGAAACAGATTAGTCACAGTATAATAATAAAAACAGATAATTTAATAAAAAAGAACTCTTATAATCTTAATAATAACACTCTTATTTACAGCTATTATATGGACAGAAAAATATTGCACATGATAATGAAAGCTGAATGACACGTTCAGGGCTAAAAGTGTTTGTTGTAAGTCTGACAGCAGCAGAAGGAAAGACCTGCGAAACCTCTCCTTCACCACAGCGAGGGTGCATCAGTCTGTCACCGAAGCTGCTCTCCAAGGCGGACAGAGTGTCCTGCAGGGGGTAGACTCATGGTCCAGCATAGTCCAGCCAGGACCCTTCTGTCCCCCACCTCCTGCGCCGAGTACAGAGCACAGCCAGGACGGAGCTGACTTCTTGATGACTTTGTCCAGCTTCTTCCTCTCCCTCTCTGTGATGCTGCTGCTCCAGCAGACCACACCGTACAGGAGGGCTGATGCCACCACCGAGTCGTAGAAGGTCCTCAAGAGTGGCCCTGTCACTCCAAAGGACCGGATCAACAAAAATATGAGAAATTGAAAAACAGTTTGGAAGCTATTGATTTGGATTATATTTGAGAGGGACTTGTTCAACAGCAAAACTCAGCTCATCTGTTGTAGTTTCAAATTAGTCAGTTCTTTAAGGTCAGATTGTTTCAGAATTGCAATTACTTTTATTCATTCCCTAGAGAAAATTATTCTCACTACAGACCTTAAGCTGGCCAGCAGAAAAAATAAAGTTATACAAAATAAAAAGCTAAAATTGAATATCAGTATCACCAGTAAGAATAAAATACTACAAATCTTTCCTTTAACCCCCAGTAAAACACAATCAATTTACATTTAACTTACAAATACATAATACCCTCACAACATATTTACTCCCTGCACAGTTTTACAAGTGAACTGAATATTGCACAATGACTTTACAAAGCAGGGATGAGAATAGCCCGGATTTCGGACAACATCCTCCTGTCAGCTCAGATTAAAGTATAACTTGAACAACAAAGCTTCAGACAGAGCAGTGCCTCCTGTTAGCTTCACACCCCAGCTAATGGATGCTTTGTCGGACAGGTTATGTAATAGTATGTCACTCCAGTCAGACTTGGCTTTCCCGTTATTATTTCTTATTAGTTAAATGCACACGCTCTAAAGTTCCAGTTCCTCCTCACAACAGCACTGACCTGTAACCTCCAGGTAACAGCACGTGACCAGGACCAGCGCCAAGCCGTCACCACGCCCCCCCGGAGAGCTTCCTGTCCGACAGCGTCATTACGTCACCTTGCATCCCGAATCAGTCGCAGCCATTTTCCTCCTCCGCGAAATAAACTTCAAGTCCCCCCAGCGGCAGCGGCAGCGGCAGCAGTCGGGGAAACAAGGCGAACACATCGGACACTTCCCCTGTCAATGTCGGCAGCACTGCTTCACGTATCCGGCGCTAACGTCCTCACGATCCGGTAAGAGCGCGCGGCAAAGATGCTGCGCCGCTTCCTCCTTGTTTTTAGCATGTTAGCCTGTGTTAGCCGCCGTGCTAATAGGCGAAAATGTGTGGAGGACGTTGTGTTGTTGGGGGGAGAAGGGCAAAAAACGTGCTTGCACTGGGTAATCGAGTAAGGAAATGAACGTCGATCTAATGTATTTACGTTTAAGTATATTCTCATCTTAAATATATTTTCATTAGGATCATTGTTATGATTTTTGTTCTGCAGTGGATGCACTCACTCACCTGTCAGATTGAAGTAGCCATGCGAGCCATTCCCACACCCACCCACTTCATTTCCCCCGTGGTTAACGTTGACTTTAATGGCACCCTCTTGAAAAAGCATGCAAATTGTTACATCTTTATTTTTGTCCCTGTTATTTGAGGTATTGTGCTAATTCTACCCTTTATTCCCGAGTTCGGATGTGCTCTGTCATTACGCTTCATCACTACGATTTGGCACGGGGTGAAGTGACACTAACCACGCACTTTTAAGCTTGCCCTTTAAACATATACTTGGCATGCTCTGCGATGTTATCTTTTGGGGTGTACTGTCTTTCTGAGTTGTTATATAAAGTGAATTATTACTATTCCAAACTCTTTAAAGGAGACATATTATGCAAAATCAACTTGAATCATCTTTTCATTTAGTAATTACGGCGTTTCCTTATCATGCGATTTCTCAAAATACTGTTTTGATTGATTTCTGCATGTTTGAGGAATCCTGTATTGTCCTGCAACTGGGGCTTGAGTGCTCAGAAAATTCCTGTTTTCACCTACCCCCTATCCCCGCCCACATCCTAGTATATAATTACGATTATTTGAAAAATTAAGACCAAGTGATACTTTTTGGTCATAAAATGTCAGTCGCATTTCAAAACTAAAAGTGTATATGCAAATGGTAATCTACTGCTTGTTACGGTGTAATGTCACTATGAAGAGGCGGGGCTTATCATTTCTGCCATTTTGAACAGGAACTCAATGGACCCGTTTCTATTACTAAGCCGTTTTAGATCAATACTGCAGTTGACAATGAACTAGGGATGTCACAATATCTAATTTTAGTGTTTTGATTATTGTGAGAAAAAACATCTCGATTTAATGATTATTAACGAATATTGAGACTGTGACCAACCAACAGTTAAATCTTTAATTTTCTTTCATTCCCGAGGTCTAACATGTTAAGGGGGGGAAACATACTCTATCTCTTTTTAACAGTGTTTTTGTTTCCCTCCTTCTTTTCGTCTTTAACCGTGTTTTAATGGATAAACATTGTAATTTATACAGTTTTATTCCATTATCTATAAACCTATAATTATGACTGCTAAAAAGCAAGTTCCTAGGTTTTGAAACCTGTTCATTGACAATGGCAATACACATTTCTGATTCTGATTGTGTCTGTCATGTCCCACCTCAGTGTCCAACTTTTACTACTATTTGAGGTGGTCACCGTGTTGTGTCATGCCCAATTCGTCCCCCAAGAAATGTTCCGCATATTATTGCGCTCCAGGAAAATGATTACCACCGTCTCTAAAAGCCTCTTGTGTTTGGCTTATTCTAACCTCCCAGGGCAGTATTGGCTTGCAAGACTGTCGTGCACAGATCAGGTTAGACGGGGCTTACCACATTCACCCCGTGGAGAATTGGATGTAATGAAACCTCATGCAAAAACTGCCTTCGCATGTGGTAGCTCATTGATCAGTGTCCAAATTCTTAATACTGGCCCGAAGGTGGACCGGTTTCTTCATTGTTTGGGCACTGCGTGTAATGACTAGCACTGCCAAACGTTTTAAGATTGTAGGTTAACAAGCTTGTTTCATGTTTTAATTGGGCTATCCAATAGTTTTCTGACAGATGTGAAGCCAGTCTTAATCCCTTTGTTTGCATTTCCATATATTTTTTTTATTTAATCCAGGAAGGAACTGTAAGTACACGTGCAAGCTTGTGAGAAAAACTGAGCCCCACTGATGTCATCATACATGTGTTATCTTTGGATCAAAGTAGACGTTTGCGTTGGACCAGACTTTATGTGGCTATTTTAAGGCTAAATAGTACGACTGCTTGTAGCTAGCCAGACAAACTCCCACACTTTGTTGACCAGTTCTTCTCATACTCTGCCTTTTCTGTTATTCATTGGCTATTACAATAACAGTTTCAAACCAGACCTTGTTTGTGCTTTAGAAGAAATGACAACTTGAATTGAAATTATGAGATAAATCACAGGTCCTACTTTCATGCTTCAACTTTCTCTGACATTCCAATCATTTCCCATAAACCTCTCAACAAGCACTCAACAAGCACATGAGCCTTGTTAAATCAGTTTTCTGCATCATTCAACTTGTGCTATGTTCCAATTTAACCACATCGAACATTCTTCTATGCTGTCAAGAAGATTGCCTAACTGAAAGCATTCAAAGCGTGCCAAGATGACACACATTTTGATCCAGTTCTCTTTTAAATCTTCTGTGTATCTTGAATTGGCAGTACTCAGTCGGTTAATACTTTTTTTAAATTAATTGACTGAAGGAGATCTTCTGGTTTTGCAGCACTGCAGCAATTCGAGGCAAGGTAAACTTCTATTGAATCCTTGGAAGTGTGATGGTTTGGAAACTAAAGAGCAGAACTTCCCTCTAGACTAGATTTACCAATATACTTTTTCATGGCCGAGACGATGTTTCTAGAGTCCAGAGAAGCCGGTATTATACTGTAGGCTAATATTTTGAGGTTTATGAGTAGGCCCAATTTTGATCATATTCCCCAAGCAGTTTAGTGTCTCCAGTAGACTACTCTACATAAGATAAGGATAATAAAAATTAATTAAAAAAAAATATTAGGAATGCACCAATACCAATACCAGTATCTATATTTAATTGTTATGTGATACCTCATTGTAGAGCTCAGAACCTACAGAATTCAGTCATTGTTCATATCACAATGTTTTGCTGTCAGCTAATATATCATTAGCCTATTTTTATGCTATTAACAACTCTAATCGTTTTGATAACATGTTGATTGTAGTAGTGTTAAGGAAAGTAACCTGGTATCGGTTGATATCAGGTGACAGCATCTACTCCAATCCAAGGTATTTGTATCGGAACTCAAAAAAGCTGAAATGGATCAGTTATAACTGTGTTCATGCAGTAGAAAGCGTTGTTTACTTCCTTAAGTCAGGTGCAATTACCTAATATATTTCTTTACTTTGTTATTTATAAAAGGGGTCTCTTTGTGGAATTGTGCATTTTGCTTTTTTTAAATTGTAGCCCTTTGGTGAAAAAAAAAAAAAATAGAGATAAAGGTCAAGGTAACCATTTCCTGAGCTCTTTTTATGGTGCTATCTGATTCAGTAGACGCTGGTTTTTGACACGGTGACGGGGGGAGGCCATATTAGATTTCCCCTAATGTTATGGACATTGAAAGTATTGAGTGTTTAGTGTAACCTACCCTTCGGTCTTGCCAACTTCCTATTGGAGCGCTTCCTATTGGTTTTGTATAGCGTTACATACAGTCCCACCCATGCATGCGTCCTACCCTGTTTGTGTTGAGCAGAAACCAGATCGCCCCCGCTGCTCGGGCTTTGTTTGCGCCGAGAGTGCGTCTGTTATCTCCTGTCGACTGTGTGCACTCCCCCGAGCAGGGATACGTACGTGACTGGAACTCTTCACCGACATTACTATTTGTAGAAATCTGACCTTTGACCTTTTCGCGGCAGTGTGCGGAAACCAGTGTGTACACCCCATCCCTATCGCTAGACACTGTCTGCTTTGTTTTCGACGAGCTGCTGACCCGAACAGTGCAAAACAACTTTTAAGACACTATACCTGATTTTTACCCCATTAGAAATGTGAAAAACCAAACGAGTCCATTTAAAACTGTCCCAAGTTATTCCTCACATTCCAAGCGCATTCCTAGCATCCTAATTCTTCACCGCAATGAGTTTATAAGCGCTTTTTAGATATAGTTTTACTTTATTAAGACTGAGGGGAAGTTTACACAACGTTTAGAGTGGGGTTTGCCATCACGGTAAAGCTAACAACAACTAGCATGTTAACAGCACGCTTCCTGGTTCTCGGACAATAAAACACTTTATACTAGCATCCTAATTCTTCACCGCAATGAGTTTATAAGCGCTTTTAGATATAGTTTTACTTTATTAAGACTGAGGGGAAGTTTACACAACGTTTAGAGTGGTGTTTTCCATCACAGTAAGGCTAGAAACAAATAGCATGCTAACGGCGCGCTTCTTCGGACAATAAAACACGTTATAATTTGGTGTCAGCATTTTGACACCACGAGCTGTTTTCGGGGCAAAGTATTGCATCTATTATCACACAGAAATTTGCCATGTTAAAACTTTTTTCCAAAAAAAAGGATTTATTATATCCACAATTTATTCCTAATTTAGCCTTGCTTTATACCTTGATTGATTTGAGGTTTTTATTATTTTAGGGAAATTTCTCTAGCCAAGACATTGACTTTTACTGTTAGTGTTTTCACCATATAAGCGTAAATATATGTAGTAGTAGCGTAATAGATGTCTAATCAAACATCTTTTTTGTTAGCAATATTATTATTTTATTATTATTTTTTCCAATAGTCAACGTAATCAAGCTTATGTCATGTTTATGTAATGTCTCTGTCGTTTTTATAGCCATCATAAAATTGGTCACCTGTGCTGCAGCTGGCAAATCCCCGGTAATGAACAGGAGAAGGCGCAGCCCAAAGCGACCGGCACACCCATACGCTGCTGTCATCTCGCAAAAATGTTCTTCCAAATGTTATGTCAACAAATTGTGCTGCGATCGTTTGTAAGAAAAGCGTACGTCAGGTCATTTTGGGGTTTGTTAGCAGAAGTAGGACATGATAGCACCTCCACTGCTATAATGGGCTAATAATGAGCAGAGGAAATGTCACACCGCAGACTGGCTGCTTGAAATCCTTTACCACAAGGTTATTTTTAGCTCCTCAATCGAGACTGTGAACCTCTGAGGATGTAGTGTGATGTTTTGGTAGATTCTGTCTCTCCTGTCATGCATAGTGGATTGAATTACAGCATAGACATTTTCCTCTGAAAGATTTGGGGACAACATACAAATGTGAGGACCGTAAACACATGAGAGTTTCATCTGCAGATTACTGACAAAATATGAAACATTGGCGTGGGGTGTGATGAGGGGAAAGATGGTGGTTTCTGTCGGTTGCAGAGCAACGGCAAAAAGGTATGTTTTCAGCATGAATGCGGCCGCTCGGTGGCTGAACGTTCATAGAATGGAGCATCTAGTGCCTTGTCTTTAATATTAAGAGGTTGTTGCTCTATTAACACCTCATGCATACCTTTACTCAGACTGTTCTCTTGACATTAGGGCTGCAGCTATTGATTGTTTTAGTAATCGAGCAATCTATCAATTATTTTCTTCGAGTTAATTGGTTAATTTCTTTGTACATTCCATAAACCATTTAAATGCATATTACATTTTTTTTTTTAAATAAACTTTATGGTTCATAGTAATAAATAAATAACGAATGGAGTTTCTCCTTAAAATAACAAATTTTATTCTTAATTTCACATAAGTATGTTCCCAAAACGGCAACATTTCACTTCAGTCCAAACGGTTCTGTTTGTATAGAAAGAATAAAGGACTAATTAACTTGTCACCAGACTGTTTGTACACAGTTACAGTAGTTATGACTTAATTTGCGTTTATGTCACATAAAACATTTGTTTGTAAAACTTTATGGTGGGTGGGACCAGTGATCCTGGTGTTTTGTCGCTTTGCGGCGGTGTCGCAGCGTGCCGTTCACTTTGGCCTCCGTGACGTCGCGGACTCTGTTTCTCAACAGATTATTATAACATGGTCGTGGTCCTTTGTGCCGTTTCTATGGATGTATAGGCTGTTTCAAGGCGCAACAGAGGAGAGAGCGGCGTGCTTTAAACGAACGCGTGTGACTGGGAAGCAGAGTTGTTGTGTGGGGGAGGGCGGGGGACCGCAAGTGTGGGGCGGGGGGTCCGCAGTGGCGGGCCGAGGAAGCGGAGGCTGGGGTGGGCGGCACGTGGAGCTAGTTGCGGTAGTTAGAGGTGCAGCTCAGAACACCGGGTCTCTCTTTCACCCAGTTAAAACTCCTTCCCCAGTCACACTTGTGAAGTTTAAATAACAACACGCTCTCTCCTCTGTTGTGCTTTAGCTGCTGCAGGTCCCGAACAAGGTTCGTGTGAAACGAAAGCGCCACAAGTCGTTCCGTGTGCTTTGCACGCCACAGATTCACGTGTTTTTAATTAAATTTGTAAATTAAACGAATCATCGAATTAATCATCAAATAAAACAAATCATCAATTACTCGATTTACTCACCACGCTGTGGGTTTCTCCCATGGAGTGTGTGCTGTCCACTCGACCGCGAAGCGACACATCTGCTGACCACTTCTTCCCGTCAGGCCCATCCAGTTTAAATGGGCTTCTGTCACAACAATTACAGAGCAACTGGCCCTACTGGGACAAATCAAAGCCGGACAAATCAAAGCCAGCCAAATGGGCCGGACAGTTGGCAACCCTTGCTCTGTGCACAGTAGCAATTGGCTAAGATAACCGTTCCTCACAGCTAAAATAAACAACCAATTAAATTCAGTTATTTTAATGTGTCCCTTTTTATAAAAACAATAATGTCCTTTGATGAAGTATTCACTGTCTTTAACCACCACTACTCACTGTTCACTGCCTGATCTTATAGTATTTATTCATTTTAGACTGACCCCATAGAGGTAGAATTAGACAGGAAGTACTGACGCTAACACTGAGCTAGCCAGGTGCTGTTGTGCACAGAGCACATTATATTGTGGCCTGAATAATGGGTCATAATTAGGACCCCATGAAGAGTAGCTGTCAGTTTGGTGACAGCTAATGAAGATAAACTGTAAACACCGTTATCAATTAACCTAATTATCTTGACATTCCTAGTATTGACTAACATAATAAATTTATATTTCGACAGGGATGGGCTGCGTATTGTCGGTACTTGTGGTCTAGACTAATCAAGCTAGAAAAAAAAAGGCTAAATGCTTATGCGACCATATAAAACGTACAATAAATTATCATATCAGAAATAACATTTTGGTATAATAATAAAAGTTTTCAGTCATTTCACATTTGTCTTATACTTAAACCTAGGGGTGGGCGATATTGACAAAAGTGAATATCTCTAACGATATTTTGACAATGTTTTAACAATGCATCAGGAATGAAGGAACTGAAGACTGTGTTTGCGAATAAGAGAAGAATTGTCTATAAGACGATTAAAGCTCAGATACAGTGGAAAGAGGGTCGCAGAAATCCTCGAGGCTGAGAGAAAGAGGAAAGGAAATGACTAGAAGACACCTAAATGTTTTTAAGCATTTAGCTCAATTAAACTAGGACTAGACTAGTACCAACCAGGGTCTCAACCAGGACTAAACCAGAAACCCAGATACTAATTGATTGACACTTACAGTGGCTCACAATAGTATGCGAACCCCTGGAACTTTTTCCACATTTTGTCACGACCACAAACTTAAATAAATTGTATTGGCATTTTTTTGTGAAAGAACAAAAAACAAAGTGGAACACAATTGTAAAATCGAAAAGGGAAATTACAACTGATTTACAGATTATTTTAAAAATAAAAAAACCAAAAGTTGCAATGTGCAAAAGTATTCAGGCCCTCTGTGTCAGTACTTTGTGGAACTCCTTTTCTCTACAATTACAGCTCCACGTCTTTGGTGGCATGTCTCTATCAGCTTTGCACACCTACAGACCCACCAGTTTTTCCATTCTTCTTTTCAAAACGGCTCAAGTTCAGTCAGATTCGATGCAGAGCGTTTTTGAACAGCTGATTTGTGTAGTTTACGACTACACAACTAATAAATGTCCTATGGAAAGATTGGAGAAGCTGGCAGAGATCCACTGCTCATCTGATCAGTGCTCTCCTTGTTTGGCCTGTAAGTTTTGGTGGCCTGCCATGTCCTGAAACATTTGTAGTTCTTTCCATTTCCAGATGATGGATTGAACAGTGCTTTTTATAACCTAACTCTGCTTCAAACTTCTCCACAACTTCATCCCTGACCTGTCTGGTGTGTTCCTTGGACTTTATGATGCTGTTTGCTCCTCAAGATGATCTTTGTTTACAGTTTCTAAAGTCAAGGTGAATATCTGTGTTTTCTACCATTAAACAGTAACAATGATACGGTTATTTACTAGTGGCGCATTACCTAACACGCATTGAAACTAAACCCTCACTTTGGGGGGAAATAAAGTCGGTGCATAGCTTGTTAAATCATTGAGCGTTTCAGACCCACAGGCGGCGCATACCACCAGTCCCTCTGTCGCTATGGGTCGCTCTCCGTCGCTATCTGCCCTGGAGCCGGCGGGCACGCGTTCAGCCTGTAGTCTCATGCTTTCCCCCTGCGTCCCCGTCCCCCCCCCCCCCCCCCATGCTCCCCGCTCCACGTCCCGCTAGAGCGACAGAGGAGCGTGACGGAGCAGCACGCCACCACCGCCATCTGCTCCCGCTGCGTCATCATGATGTTTGGCTCTCAGCAACATTAACCACCACCCCCAGCAGCGTGTTGTTTCTGTCACGTTGTTCCGCTCAGTTACGCAAGTGTTAAGCTGTTTTTTGTTTTTTGTTTCTTTTGGTTTTTTTTATAAGGGAACTTGTTTTGTTTGCGCCGAGTAGGGAGGGACGAGCTCAAAATGAAAACGCCCCTTCTCTCGTCATTGTGGTTAACGTTGGTTTTGTTACATTATCTGTTAATGTAGTTGCCATGCAACCAGTGGATCTTACTTAAATCAGAATCTGAAAAGGTTTATTGGCATTGTCAATGAACAAAATTCACAAATAAAGGAACTTGTTTTGGCGTTAAGGTGCAAGATAAAACACTGATCAATAATAAAAACAACATATGTGAAATCAAAAGGGCATGCAATAAGAAACAGTTTACGATTACTATAGTATAAAATAAAAATAGGCTTTGTGTGATTTACTTTTTAAAATCAGTAATGTTGCCTATAGCAGTCATTTTCAGTGTTCTCAACTGTAATATATCTAGGGCTGAAACAAGTTAATCGATTAATTGCAACTAATTTAGGTTTTATGAGTTAATATTTGAGTTTATTGTAAATCGTTTTATTATAGGCCTAAGCCTTTAACTTTGCCATCTATTCAGTTTAGGATTTGTTCGTGTTATTTTTCAGTAGTCTTTGTCTTTATGTAAATCCATGGGTTTCAGAATGATGAGAAATTAGAACTGTTGCCATAGCGATGAACAATTTAAAATGATGTTGTATCTTTGCATATAACAAGAAGCTGAAAACGCATGAATAGGCCTGACTATTATCCACTTCATGCCGAGTTTCCCCCGCTGCACAATAAGCGCGCTCTGCTTTAAGAAAGTCAGGAGTAAACTTGTTTCATGGTGACATTTTTCTGTGGAAATAGTTGTGAGGGAGAGGGGTGAAAAGCAGATGAATAATATCGTTTTTAAAATTATCCAGGTATAAAACATTTGTCAATATCGCCCAGCCCTGCTCTGTGCGCAATTTAGCAATTTTGGGGGATTTTTAAAAAACACTTGTGAATCTAATTAATTACATTTATTGCCCAGCCCTACCTTGAACCAAATACATCGTAACTAAAGGCATATTTGTTTTTGTATGAGAAAATACATTTGAATTAAACACTATCAATATGAAGACACAATGATGATTTTTCTTTAAAAAAAATTTTTTTATTAGTTACATTTTAAACATTATTTTTCTGTTTCTGTAGCAATTTCAGTTAAAGGGGAAATATGTTTGACAAGAAATACCTGTAAATATTCGTACTCAAGCCATACTGTAAAGCGTTTGTAACTCTATTCCCGTATCGTTCATTTCTTGTCAGCGAAGAATGAAACAGTAACCACACATGAGCCTGAAGAATGCAAAGATGTAGCATTCAAATGTGCCTTACATAAGAGTGCCTTTACGCGCCTCGATATTTGCCTTGTAAAGTACACAGGAGTGCTCTCTCCGGCCACTCCCGGCGGTTCTTCCCAGAGGCTGCGCAGTGTGCCGTTTCAGAGCTTTCGTTTTTTTGTGACCCCTTTTTCATCTCTGGATGGAGCAGGATCCACTTCCATCGCCATAGAGACCGCTGCAGATCGCCGTAGCAACACCTCCGCGCGCACATCAAACCTGGGCCCCGCTCCATTCAGGCCGCTTCAAGTGCCCCTCGCCAGCCGTTTTTTGTTGTTTTATAGGGGACATCTTCAAACGCGCCCATTCACCCCCGTTTGGCGACGCTTCAGTTCGAACTCTTTGATGTTCTCTTCGCCCGCCAGAAATAAACAGCAAGAATACGTTTAAAATTAAAAGGCAAATTGCTATACGATTGCGCCACCATCAATCTGTCTGCACTTAGCTTATTTTAGTTTTCAGAATCTGGGATGTGATGATAACATTGGATTGGATTAACAAAAAAGAAAACGTCTAGATTTATAGATCATTCATATTGGTGTTTAGGGCCATAATAATGCAATACAACAACAAAAAACATCATCATTACTGACTAACTATGTAGGGATGTCGTTTGAAAATAGAGCTGTGACAATTACTCTACTAATTGCGACTAATCGGCAAAAAAAAAAGCAAAACATTGTTGTCGTGTTTTGATCATCATAAACTGGAGTAATACAGACTCTAAAACAAACATTTAGTGGAATTATTATATCAAAATGTCCAAAAATGATCAACTAATTCGGATTGTCATTCTTAATACACTTTATCTGTGAATTGTCTATATCTAGACGCCTTCTGTCATCATATTTCAACCTTTCTTTTGTTACTGATTTATTTGAAAATACAAATAATCATAATAGAATACTAACTAGAATAACTAGAATAATTGTTAGTTACCACCCTATCTGAAAACCAGTTTTACTCATATCGTGTCTGTTAAATCACAAATCAAGCAACTCTTTGGTATTCTTATTTATTTGGACGTGCGTAATCTGTACATTTTTGATTGTCTAACAGCTCGCGTAGGATTTGTGGTTTGCTCGTGATGTCAGCTGTCCTCGCTAAATAGATAATTCCTTTGTGTTTTCTGTCAGGCTGGACCTCATGGCGTAGTCCAAACTCCGCACACAAACTGCCACAGACGTCTCTTGCTGCCCTCTGACGCTAGAGGTAGGTAAACAAATCTATGAGGAATACATTTGCAAAATCAAGCCATGATTTCACTAAATGTGGATCGTAATGCATTTTATTTGATGTGACATAACATGGAAATTAAAGGTGCACTATGTGTTTGTGTGTTCTCTGTGTCTAATTAAAGAGTGTTTTATTCTCCGAAGTGCACCTTAGCTTGCTGGTTGTTGTTAGCTTTACTGTAATGGAAACTCTGCTCTGCTGCTAGCCTAACGTCAACTCGCCCTATAATTCAAGCTGGTTCTTTCTTTATTCTTATCCCACGTATTTAGATGAAAGGAAAGCTTTTCTCACCTGTTTATATCGATTGCTGATATACAGTATTTTTAACAGAGTTGAGCACAACACTGTGGCATAGTGTCAAAAACAAAACAAAACCAGCTACAGCAAGGGCATCTGTCACAGAGCTGTGCGCCGCCGCAGCTTGGCCCCCGGCAGTGAGGGTTACGCCCAGTCACACTTGATAATCTTTGGCTCACCTTCGGCATCTCATCTGGCATGTTAGAAACTTAAAATATCTACTGAAACACATTACTTTATATCTGTTAGGCAATCCTTCATCTGGAATTGTGTTAGCACTCCATCTACTGGCACCACAGGGGAAATGAACTAAAGCTAGCTTGCCCCAACATTTGACGTCACAAATCTGGGAAATGTTGAATAAACGGGTAACGTGAATGAAGCTAAAATTCAACTCCAGGTATGTTTTTAACGAGGGAACAATGTTAGAACAGGTGTAACGTCTCAAAACAAGTGTGTCCTTCTAAGCAGCAGTCCACGCGTTGAATTAATTATTAGAAATTGCCTGGTGTGCGTTCCTCTTGCTCCCGATAGTTTCCAGCTCCATCACAGCCGGCGCACCGTTCGATTGTAATCTATATGAGGGGCTTAGCGTGGAGCAGGCTAATTACTCCAGATCTCGTAACTGCAGTGGTGTCACAGAAAACCAGCGAGCCCGAACGCACCGCGATCACACCGGCCCGACCCCCCCGAATACTGACGAAGATCAGTATTAGAAAATGGAGGAGGCGCTCAGGAGCCAGATTCAACACGCCGCGAGATGGGTGGGCTCAAAGTGAGATTAGAGGAGCTCAGGAACGATCCTGACGTCTGTGCGTGGAGTGGTCCAAGCAGCAGCACATTGGCCAAGCTGTGTGCGGCCGGACTCAGTGTTTTGTCGTCAATTTGCTGAATGTCGTCCCTGCTCTCAACCCCATTGCATCCAATCACAGGAAATGACACAAATGGACTAACTTTTATTACTTTTATTTTGGACTTAATGTGCTTTAATCTTCTTTTCTTTGCGTGCGATCCGTTCCATATTTTCTAATTTAAGGTTTTACTTATTCTGTTACATCTAATTTTTGTTGTTGTTTTATGATCTTTTTTAAAAAAAAAAAAAAAACTTTCTGCATAATTTACACAAAATAAACAACTTTTAAACCTTATTTAAACAAAATAAATGTGCTCTCATATAATTCTATTTGTCTAATTAAAAACAAATTGTGGAATCAATTACAATCAGGAAGTGAAATTATGAACCTAAGAAATGCGCTTTTCTGGGATAAAATGTATATAATTTTTATCCAAATTTAGAATATATTTGTCCTAACTGCATTTTAATTCAGTGCGTAGTCCAGCCTGTCTTGACTGTCCTCTAGTAATGCAGAGAAATGATACTAACGTTTCAAACTCTATTTCAGTGGCTGCATGATAATGATGAAAATTATTACAACCCTTTATTTTTTTCTTCTTTTTATTTCTCTCTGGTCCTGTGTTACGTTCTTTAAAAAAAGGAATACAATAAAGTATGGCAATATTTGAATATCCGTTATATTAAACCAACTATATTCATGACTAATCTAACTGTCAAAATATAAACTTGGCAGAGGCAAAAGTAATCACTGGACTAATTTAGACTGAATAAGGATAATCATGAATAAAAAAAATCAGCCTTTAAAAAAATAAGAATAAAAATTAAGCTACATTTCTGTCAGATGGAGAACACAGTTGATATATTTACATTTAGTTATTGATTATTGCTTCAGCCAATATTTCAATACTGAGGGAAAAAGTACCACAATTTGGAGTTTTCAGCACATAATAATAGTCTATTTAATTTAGTCTTATACTAGTTTTGATTCTAAATCTGTTCACAAAAGGTCCAATTTAGTGTACCGGTAATTTAACTTAAATTCTCTCCTATTTATGTAGTTATGCTTGTTTAAATGAACAGTCTTAACAGTATTTCATAATTAGGTTAAAGGTTGGGAATGACTGACTCCTTTTCGATCTTTAGTGCGTGCAAACATTATTTGATTGCTTAACCAGAGAGGATTATCGGCAAATCAAGTACCAATATGTTTTCCTATAATAAGCACGTAGAAGCTTTTACGTCACTCTATGGACCAATTTCATGTGCAGAGTGCAGTGAGTGCTGGCCAAACACAACAGTGCAGTGGTGAAGGGGGAGAGCGGGGTACATGCGGGTGCTGCTGGAGGCACTAAATCCTGTGGCACCCAAAGAGCCGCGGCGGTCTGGCAACGACGGGCAGGGAGAAGCCATGGATACTACTGTTTGTTTTGTTCCGAATGTTCCACAATGTTTGAAAGTCACTGCAGATCAGGAACAGAGAGAACATTCACCAGGCGCAGCGGTGTGGGATGATGAGTTGGTGTAATGGCTAAACCAGTTGTTTAATGATTAATTTGGTCTGAGGCTGAGCCCTTCCAGATAGTTTGTGTAAAATGCCACTGTAAGCTTGAAAGTATTTGGGTGAAATCATAGTGACAGGATTAGGGTTCTTCCACCCACAGATGAGCAGCTTAATGGTTAATGAGCAGCATTCTGTACATTACAGTACACTCTGTGCACATGCAGATCTGTGTCTGGTTCCCAAACCCGTTATGGAGGTCGAGTAAGCCACACAATGTTTGAAACCTGGCTGCAGCCATTTCAGTTTCTCTAAAGGACGCACCATTTGAACTTTTGACCATGTTGCAGCATTAGTCCCTCACCAAACCTGGAGCGGTCTTTAGCTTCATTCATGCTTGTTTGATGAATCCTGTTTTAAAAGTCAACTCTTGAGCTTCAAAAAACACTGATTTCTTTTTTTTTTCTTAAGGGTTTTTTGGCCCGTAGGCTTTACAAAACAGAGTAGAATAGTGTGAAAAGGGAATGAGCCTGGGGAGGGACATTGCAGCAAACTGTCATGAGCCAGATTTGAACCCACAGCACAGGTTGCTCACATGGAGTGCACATGTGCTAGCCACTCGGCCACTGAGCGGCACACGCTACAGTTTTTAAAGTCTATAAATGTTTTAAGTCATAAAACCTGAGATGTACGCGACTCCCCACATTATGTTTGTAAAGTTGTTGAGTATTTGGTGCCAGAAAAGAATCAGAATCAGACCGGGGTTTATTGCCATTGTCAAAGAACAAAATTCACAAATTCACTTATCTCGGCATTAAGGTGCAACATAAACGGCAATAATAAAAACTACATATGTTCAATCAAAAGGACATGCATTAAGAAACAGGAGGTTTTGATATTCCTGTCATTAAATTACATCATTTTAAATACATAACCTTTTAACTGCCCTGTATTGACAGTTATAACATGCAAACCCTGCATGTCCGTGCTGCACACACACATTCCTCTGCACTTGAACTGTTACAGAAAATGTCAGAATTGAAAAATAATCAATAAACAAAATAAGTGACAACTTTAGCAGACTTTATCTTTTCCGCATTTGTTTAATTACAGTGACAATACAACTCTTACAATGATGTATTTCTTCTGCCTTCATGTAAACACACTCATTATATTGTGTGTCCTTTCAGGCAGCAGCAGGACGAACACAGAGGGACATTGACTCCGCCCCCCAGAGGCAACATGGAGGTGTCCCAGCTCGGAGCAGAAGGGGATTGTGGGATGTCCAATCTGCTGGTGCCCAGTCCTCAGAGTGAGGCCATGACCCATGAGATGGAGGAACTGTCCCTCCAGTTCTCACAGACACTGCCTCCTCTCAACGAGCGCAAGAACGGTGAGGCAGGAACGACACGAGGCGCAAAGAAGGCTCATTTTGGCTCACTTTGGCTCACTTTGGCTCACTTTGGCTCACTTTTGGCTTACTTTGGCTCACTTTGGCTCACTTTGGCTCTCAGGGGTGGTTCAGTCATGTCATCTGCAGGACTAATTACACAATAAAAACAAAAAAGAGCTTTTGTTTGTCAAGCAGCGCTGGTGGTACAGGTACATGAAAATCATAAAATGTGCATTACTACGGACGCACTGATTATATCGGCCCAGTATCGGTCTCGGCCAATATTCATGTCATTGAGTATTATCGGTTTCAGTCTAAAACCGCCAATATCAGTCTGCAATGTTATGTTTTGGTAATGAAAGAGTTAACTCTGCCCTCCCTTCAGAAAGAGGACAAAAACAACAGCTTGTGAACAGAGGCTCTCTGCTGCTACACTCAACAACCGTGAACTTTAATCCAGTCTTTATTCTCTTTATTTGTGCCACAAGACCAAGAAATGACAAAGTTACATACTTTTAAAAGCGACCCACGATAAATTGTACACAAACGATCAGTGTAGACATGTTTACAGCAAATGACTTTAGTGTGAGAGGTTTAAAGATGAACCGAGTCTGAACAGACCCAGAGGAGGAGCTGCTGTGTCAGCGACAGTGATGATGACACACGGACTGGAGAGGTCCAGAGAGACACTTCATGATCCAAATAAGAATAATCAGGGAATTTGCAGAATAGATAAGTGTAATGGCTCATTTCATATATTATAACCTCTCTATATCCAAACACAGAGCTAAGTAAAAATGTTCCTTTTTCAAAATACCAAACAAAGATAAATATCAGAAAATATTAGCCTAATATCGGTTATCAGCCTAAGCATTTCCAATAACATTGGTATTGGTGAGTTTAAATCACGCCGCACTCTCCCCGCTTTAGTTGCTTCAGGTCTGAAACGAGCTCAGTTTGAAACGAAAGCGCCAGAAGTCATTCCGTGCGCTCTGCACGCCACAGATTCACGTGTTTTTAATTAAATATGTAGATTCAAGTCAATAAAGTCAATGAAACAATAATCGAAACTTTTTTGTAATTGAATTACTCGAGTAATCGTTGGAGCCAGGGTACAAACATTTGTAAAATGCACAATTCAGTCTAGATTTGCCCAATTTGACCCGTCAAAAGAAATAAAGACAATTAAGCTGCTAGATTTGATAAACAGTTGTCAGAAGGTCTGGACAATGAATCCAATTTTAATCAAAGATCGAGATCCATATGTTTCAAATCACCAATTATCAGCTTGCATCTAGCGACAACCTCTAAGAAGTGGACCAGTGAGGCAGTGGAGGATCTACATGCGTGTTTGGACATCACAGACTGGGAGGTTTTCAGAGCTGCCACAGATAGTTTGGATGAGTACACGGACACTGTGACGTCATACATTTGATTCTGTGAGGACAGCATCATACCATCACACACCAAAGTCACTTTCAATAATGACAAACCCTGGTTCACACCTAAACTGAGGCAGTTAAGGCAGCAGAAGGTAGTGCACAGGGCTGGTGACAGAGGGCGCTACAAAGATGAGAAGTATGGATTTAGCAAGGAGGTTTTTGAGAGCTAGATCACATTACAATATGCAGCTGAAGCAGCAGTTCTGACATCAACCCCGACTCTGTGTGGAGTGGGCTCCGGCTTCTCACCAACTACAAGCCCACAGCCCCCCATGCGTCCAATGACCGGAAACTGGCTGAGCAACTTAACGGTGGCCACCTCTGCTAACCACACTCGTTCCCACCCACCTCCCCCACTACTCTCTCAGTTCAGGAACAGGATGTAAACAAACTATTTCGGGAATCCAACCCCTGAAAAGCTGCTGGATCAGACTGTGTTTCTCCCTCCACCTTAAGACACTGTGTGGGAGTGCTGTCCCCCGTCTTCACTGACATTTTTAACACCTCCCTGGAGTCATGCCACGTCCCAGCCTGCTTCAAGTCGTCCATCATTTTCCCTGTCCACAAGAAGCCCAGGATCACAGGACTTAATGACTACAGGCCTGTGGCGCTGACGTCTGTAGTCATGAAGTCATTTGAGCGCCTGGTCTTGCTCCACCTCAAGTCCTTCACCTCCTCCCTGCTGGACCCCCTGCAGTTCGCCTACAGAGCCAACAGGTCTGTAGACGACGCCATCAACCTGGCACTCCACTTCATCTTGCAGCATCTGGACTCCCCGGGAACCTACGCCAGGATCCTGTTTGTGGACTTCAGCTCTGCATTCAACACCATCCTCTCTGCTCTGCTCCAGGACAAGCTCTCCTAGCTCAACGTGCCTGACTCCACCTGCAGGTGGATCATTGACTTCCTGACGGATCGGAGTCAGTGAATGCGACTGGGGAAGAATGTCTCAGACACTCGGACTATCAGCACAGGACTCCACAGGGCTGTGTACTTTCTCCTCTGCTCTTCTCCCTGTACACAAACTTCTGCATTTCCAGTCACGACTCCGTAAAACTGATCAAGTTTGTAGACGACACCACCCTCATCAGGCTCATCTCAGACTGGGATGAGTCTGTCTACAAGAGGGAGGTGGACCGGCTGGTGTCCTGGTGCAGCGGTAACAACCTGGAGTTCAACACCCAGAAGACAGTGGAGATGATCGTGGACTTCAGGAAAGTCACACCCCCCAGCCCCCCTTCACCTTGACAGACTCCCCCATCACCGTGGACTCCTTCTTCTTCGCTTCCTCGGCACCACCATCACCCAGGACCTCAAGTGGGAGCCCACCATCAGCTCCCTCATCAAGAAGGCCCAGGAGAGGATGTACTTCCTGCGGCAGCTGAGGAAAGCCAAGCCCAGCTGCCAGTGCAGATGATGGTGCAGTTTTACACGGCCATCATTGAGTCCATCCTCACCTCCTCCATCACCGTGTGGTACGCTGGAGCCACAGCCAGGGACAAACACAGAAGCTACAGCATTGTGCGTTCTCTGAGAAGGTGATCGGCTGCAGACTTCCATCTCTGCAAGACTGTGAACGTCTCCAGGCTCTGAAGAGACAGTGAGTCGGATCATGCAGACACTGGTTCCTTTGATCCTTCTCCACCGAGACACTGGGCTGGACACATGTGACTCCACTCCCTCTGGTCCACTCCGGACCAACACACTCTGTCTACCACAAGCACTCGGTTTCTTTCCCTCGGAATTGACATTTGAACACTTTCGGCCAAGCTGACCCTTGCTCAATGGAACACTCCTAGCACTGCTCTTTGACCACGCCAATGCCTGGACTCATGAACACTTTCTTTAACACCTGCCACTTTAACTAATTTAGCCAATCATTCTACTGCACTCACAAACTGTTACTGTTACTTTAAAAACTGTTGTACAAAGTCTGTTTAGTTACTAAGTTAAGTATTTTTAACTAACTTTAATTTAAATTGTTTTCTTTGTATTTCATATATATATGTTTTTATCATTGTTCATTGTTTTATGTTGCACTGAATCACCAAACAAGTTCCTATGTTTGTGAATTCCGTTCATTGGAAATGGCAATAAACCTTTTTCTGAAACTGATTCTCATCTCCATAAACCTGACTGACTCGTACTTGGCCTGGCGGAAAATATTTGCCGGGATGTCCAGACCTATCCGTCACAAGTTTTAAAAGTTTTAAAAGTAAATATTATAGTTTGTTTAGTATTAAGTTATTTCAAAATTCTGGCTAAATATTGGCTTTGTACTTTGAAAATGATGAAAGAATGTACTTTTGGCTTTTTGTGCTTTGCCAGAACTGTGATTTGTTTATGTTTTATGTCACTACGGTTCATTTGTACAAGGCCTGCGTCGAGCTACTGCCTGAGCTCATTCACAGGAAACACACGAACATCAACAAACCCAAAATGAAATTTCTCTCTCATACAGCCAGCATCAACACTTTCCCCCAAGATGTGGAAGTACTATTATTAGTCTGTGGCTTTATGTCCTTAGGTTTGTTGCTAGGAGAAAGAATTATTTGGTAGGCAAGATCTAGCTGTGTCACTCACAAAGGCTGCGTTTGTAGGAAATTGTATAGTTATCCAAACATTCACAGCACTTTTGCTATTCTATAAGCTCTAAATAATTGTCATCCTGAGAAACCATAATTGACCTTAAACAACTTTATGACTTCACCTTGAAAACGGTTGTTCAGCAGGAGGCAGTGTTACCTTATTTCCCCTTTTCAGTGCCGTAAATGTAAATGGCTTGGGCGTACTTCCTGAATTAACCACTGTACAAAATGAGCTCTCATAAAAGTGAATGTTAAAGAACCCTGCAGGTTTTCTTGTGGGTGCGACGCCCAGGCAAATCCGGCTAAGCTCCTGCTCCTGCTGCTGCCGCCATGGCCCGCCTCATTCCACCGACTGAGACTCTGATGGATGGTGTGGGCTTTAGGTGCTACGACAGACTCGTCACCCGGTTTCCAGTTTCTAATCATGGTTTAGGTGCTCGAGAAAGATTCAGGCCGTTAAGACTGGCACACGGTGTTCAGACACATGCAGTCAGCGGCATTCTGGATGAATGCGGCATGTCGTCTTCATTTAAGTAAAGCACCCGCATGTGGGTCCTATGACTCCAGGGAAAATAAGACTATGACTCTATGAGGGAACATTTAAGGCTTTGGCCCCACCCTCTGAGAGCCAGGGGAAAATAAATTCTACTCTATTAAAGCTTCCCTCCATAGTAGATATTGTACAGTCTGTGTCCAATAATTAGTATTGTATTGATTTGAAACTCGATGGAGCCATAAGTGTCCCTGCACACTGGCTTCAAGGTCTGAAAAAGCTCTTCTAAAGCTGTGCCATGGCCAAACATCCATGTATGTTCATTTGTGCCATCGTATGGTCAAATGTTTCACAATCATTTTGAAAACTGACACAATGCGTTGAATTACAAGCTCTTGTACTTAAATGCATTGTTTAGTTGCAGCGACGGCTCGAGAAGCCGAGGGAAGAGAACTGCATAGACACGTGTCTAAACTATGGCCCGGGGGCCAAATGCAACCCTCACACCATTTTTTTAATTGGATCTCTGGCCTGCTGCTGAATAGGCCCAAATTACTATAAGTAGTACTTTTTGCTACAAGTATCAATGTTCTCTCCACCACAACCTCACTAACAAACATGTAAGTGCAGGACTGACCTCATAATCATTTCCTAAGACTGAATCAAATGTGATGGAACATTCAAACTTCTGCTAAAGTCATTAATATGAATAAGTTTCTGTGCTGACCACCAGTCTGTAGCCCTCCGTCTTCCATATGTTTCAAAATGTGGCACCCTTGAAGACCATAATCCTTTGCTCCATTTCAGTCCAGACAACATGAAGGAATAACTGGTATTTAGCACTTGTCAAAGCATTTTAAATGGAAAAAAGTCTCATATATTCTGTCAGCCTCTTCAGAATATTGTAATAAACATGCTGTAATAAAGTTACCGTGCAGTTGTTAACAGCAGCAGAGTAAAGGTATGTCATTAATGCCTCTGAAGGTGGTAGGTCGTGTCTGTAAAAACACTTCAGTGGAAAGTTTGCGTGGAATGTCAACAGTAGTAACACCCGCTCACAGTTTCCACCGGACCCCTCTAACTCTCTGTAGCCGTGCAGGTGTGACTCCGTCCCACCGCCCCGAACAGCTCCCACCACCGCAGCGCATCGAGACGTCAGCTCAAATGCGCGCCGTTTCGAAGGGTTAGCGTCGGCCTTTAGAATATCCCCCTGCGTTCGTGCCCTGGCTGGCCTCCACACGCGACGCACTGACCAGACGTATGGAAAGAGCCCGGATCAAAGGGCTAAATGTCGGTGGTGGTCTGCAGAGCTGTTTTATTAGGAAACCCAGTGTTGGTTCTGTGCAGGCGCTTGTGTGCAGAGGTCAACATGTGTTTGACAGGCAGCTGCGCATTTCCTGTAGGATTAGCAGTAACTGGAAGTCTGTGTGAATCACCAAACGTCTCTGTTAATCGGTCAGATCGTGGAATGGAATGCACATTTTTAGACTTTCGCTAATGTAGATATGGTTTGCAATTAGTTCAGTTTCTATTGATTGCCTCTAATAATAGATCATTAAAACATTTGGATGAAGCCTTTTATTATTACATGTCGACTGATTATGTTTAGAATGGGAATTGCCCGCAGCTTAAAGGGCCTACGACGGGTTGGACCACTCATTGAACTAAAATGCAGTTAAAATAAATCTATTCTAAATTTCGCTTAAAAAATTACACATATTATCCCAGAATAGCTAATTTTTTTTTAGGTTTATATTTTACTTCATGTTTGTATTGATGACATCACACTAGGAAATTTCCCTAGCAAACACGGGGCAAAACTTTTTTCTTGACAAATAAAAAGAAATGAAAGCACCTTTTTATTTTGTTGAATTAGAGGGTCAATAAAGTTGTTTCATTTGTGTAAATTCTGCATAAATGTTGAACGTCATAAACATCTCCCAATGGAGTTTAAGTTTTATTGTTTTTTGATCAAAAACATTAAACGTCCATGTTTCTTGTGTCTTTTTGAAGAAAAACTCTCAGCACATGGAGCCGCGTATGGACAAAAATACCAGACGGTAGCAAAATGTATTTGCAATAAAGCACAGGGGACATAAATCAGAACTCAAGATCGTTTCTGACACTTATCTTTTCGAAATGCCGTTAAATCTACCACAATAGTTGTTTGTCGTTGTTGGCTGGCTTTTTTTTTTTCCTGGCGCTGACTCAGACTCAGTCGCAGGGAAGTTGGTTTAGAACATCTGGCTGTGTTTACATCAGCCTCCTCTAGAAAAATAACCAACCATGAGCGAGAGGGAAGTAAGAGTTGGAGGGGAGGAGGTGGCTGCTTTTAATATAATAATGTTAGTTTGGGATGGAGGCGATGGGATCAGGGTTAACAGTTTTCCTTCATCTGGTTGAGCGTTTTGTGCTGTTTTTGGGGCTAATAAGGATGAACAGTGGAGTTAAATGGAGCTTTTCTATGGTTTAAATAGGAACAAGGACTTTTGAACTGTGACTATGGCCTTCACGGAAGTAGAGACGGTGAGGGACTGCTGTAGTAGGTTACGGAGAGGTAAGTTCTGAATCTTTCAGCTGGTGATTTATATGGAAGGAAAGCAAACGGTTTAATCCAGATACAACCAATCTTCTTAATACATTTGTGGGCATTGCCATAAAAAAAAAGGTGTTTCTTAAAAAACAAACACAACCTAATATTACATGGCAGACAGAAGATTTGATAATGAACTCGACAAAAGTGTGCGACCAGCAACTACTAAATGTTGGCATCAAGTTTTGCTTCAACCTCAAGCTGTTAACTGCCTTAGTGATGAAGAACTGTTGAAAGCAAAATTCCCCGTTCAAAGTGACATGATGTCAGTAAGATTAGATTACACAATTGTATTTGTGGTTTTGTCTTTCTTCCCTTTTTATGTTTGTTTTGACTTCCTAATTCCTCTTTATACTAGTACAGTACTAAAATAGATGTCTGTTGCTTTTTCAGTGCTGCAGTTGAGGCTCCAGCAGCGACGCACCCGAGAACAGCTGGTGGATCAGGGCATCATGCCGCGTGAGTAACAACACAGACACGTGCCAGAGTAACGCCGCGGACGGTGGCAGAGTAACGCCAGCGGAATGCCGCCGAGTAACGCCAGCAGACGCTGTTCAGTAACGGCGCGTGCAGAGTAACGCCAGCAGACGCTTGTTCAGTAACGGCGCGTGCAGAGTAACGCCCGCAGACGCTTGTTCAGTAACGGCGCGTGCAGACGCTTGTTCAGTAACGCGTGTGCAGAGTAACGCCCGCAGACGCTTGTTCAGTAACGGCGTGTCAGAGTAACGCCGCAGACGCTTGTTCAGTAACGCGCGTGGGAGTAAGGCGCTGCGGAGTAACGGCGCGTGCGGAGTAACGGCGTGCGGCGTAACGGCGCGTGCGAGTAACGGGCGTGCGGAGTAACGGCGCGGGGAGTAGGACTGGGAGTAACGCACGTGCAGAGTAATGGCGCAGACGCTTGTTCAGTCACGGCGCGTGCAGAGTAACGGCGCAGATGCTTGTTCAGTCGGCGCGTGCAGAGTAACGCGCGAGACGCTTGTTCAGTAACGGCGCGTGCAGATTAACCACGGCGCGCGCAGAGTAACGGCGCAGACGCTTGTTCAGTAACGGCGCGTGCAGAGTAACGGCGCAGACGCTTGTTCAGTAACGCGCGTGCAGAGTAACGGCGCAGACAGTTGGACACAACAGTGAGAGGCAGATTCAGTGTAGGCGGAACAGGATAACAGCCCCGTCAGCAATGATACGACTATTGAAAAACAAACATGTTTGCTCTGTTGAATCGTTTCAGTGGAATTTTATCATGCTTTAATGACGTCTGTCTTTGGCAGCTCTGAAGAGTCCAGCCGCGTTCCATGGTCAGATCCGCAGTCTGGAGAGAGCCAGGGTGAGAGATGTGCTCAAATAAACCAAATATTTAAAAAGAAATGTTCTAAAAGTGGAGTGAATAACTGTGTTTCCTCATCACTCAGACGGAGAACTTTCTGAAGCACAAAATCCGCAGTCGTCCAGAGAGGGCAGAGCTGGTCAGAATGCACATCCTTCAAGGTACTACATCATTAAATAATACAATACAAATGCTTACATCTGGAATTTCCAAGGGACAAAAAAAAATATCCAACATGTCGTGGGAAAACTTAAGTAATAATTATCAAGAAATAAAGTAAAAACAATAGAACAGAGTTTGTTTTTTCTCAAAAGTGAATGGTTTAATTCTGCTGTACAATCAGAATTCATCTCCGTACCGGCTCCCGGGGGGGAGCAGGCACAGGGTCCATTCCAGTCTCAAGGGCCCCAAATAAAGGAATCCTGTGTGTTTTATAGACCACAGGTTGAACAAATCACATGACATATTATACTTGAACATGGTTGAACAAATCACATGACATATTATACTTGAACATGATTGGCTCGATGAGGAACAAAAGGGTAGAAAGTTACATTCTGATCGTCTGGCGATGGACAATGCCCTGGCAAAGGCTAGGTGTTGCAAAGAGGCCCATCCCGGACCCCTGAAGGAAAACAAAACAGAGGTGTGAAAGCCCAAAACTAGGCTTGGCCAGGGCACCCCAGGAAGCCCCCCAAGCAGACAGAGAGAGGGCTTTGATCAAAAGGAGACATATCAGACATGTAGAATTCAGGACAAACAGCACAATCAGGCTCGGATTGGAGATGGAAAGTCTACAATGTCACGAAACACAAGGTCAAAATGAGATTTTTCCACAACAAACACATGGTCCATGAAAACAGTTCAGAGAGAAAAATATATTTTTTAAGGTACATTGTCACATTGTGCTTGTCTCATGCTTCAGAGTGTCAATATAAACAGTGTGCAACCGATCTGTCAACAGCCAAACATTTCCTAAATGTAAACATACTGTTTCAGGGAAGAAAAGGGCGTACTTAAAAATGATTTGCATACAGAGATTTGAACTACATACAACACTCTAAATTAGGAGTGGGCAATTATTTTTTCCATGAGGGCCATATTTGAATTCAAGTGAGTGGCGGCGAGCCGGACCGCGATCATTGGTGTAGCAAAGTCGTATCATTACAAGCTCTTTTCTGTTAAATATTGGCTATTTCATGCAATCTTGTGCAGACATAGTTTCCATAGCTAAGGTAATTAAAAAATATTAATTAAGAGTAACACTTTTTATCAAAATCCTGTCGCAGGCCGGATTAAAAAAACATCTAAATTCCCATGTCTGGTCTAAATAGTAAGCAAAAGTATCTACTTTCACTTGCAATTCTAAACTCTGAACAAAAACATGCATCTCGTAATGTCTTGTCTACTCTACTTATTTATGTATTTTTGCTGTTATAAACAGTGTGTTTTCTCTTGAATGGAAAGAGACACAAAGCGTTAGATTTTATTGTTTAAAAAACTTCTAGGACTTAATTAAATGTAATCTGCAACCTTAGTGTAACAGCCATTGTCTATTTCAATCAGTCAATCAATCAAAAGAAATCTGGGGACAATTCAGACAGAAGACCGGTTCAACAGACGGTACACACAGGCCCAGTCTTTATTTTCAGCCATCCTTTTATTTCTCTAGAAACCGGAGCAGAGCCGTCGTTACAAGCCACTCAGATGAAGCTGAAACGCGCCCGTCTGGCTGATAACCTGAACGAGAAGATTGCGCAGAGACCTGGGCCCATGGAGCTGGTGGAGAAGAACATCCTGCCCGTGGACTCCACCCTCAAACAAGCCATCATCGGTAACAACAGCACTGCCACGGAGCACTGTACCTTTCAAAACATGTGTACTGAGGGAGTGTGTCTCGCAGTGGGGCAGGTGAACTATCCCAAGGTCCTGGACGAGGACAGTAGTGACGCCCTGTCCCCCGAGCAGCCGGCCAGTCAGGAGTCCCTGAGCTCCGTGCCATCGCCGGGGGACAGCAGCCGAGCCCCTGACACGCCCTCCGTGGTCCCAACAGCGCCTCAGCCCCCGGCCACCATCCTCCAGGTCAGCATGACAACATAACAACACGGAGCTCTAGACTGCGAGTAAAACGGTCGCATGCGATGATTTTTGTGTTCGCTTCTGGAAGTATCAGATACGCAATGTAGACATGGGGCAGCACAGAGGGAGGAGCTCCTTGTGTCCTCTCCCGCCCGCTAGATGAGTGTTGGTCCTGTACCTGTCCCCTCCGCTTTTACAAAGCAGCCAAAGTGCATTATGTATTTCATTCATTGACATTTAAATCATAAGTGATGTGCACAGAAGGAGTAGGAAAGAAGTAAATGACTTGTGTACTCCTACCCCTTAGTGCATACAACATTTGCCAAAGTAACTCTCATCCAGTTCGGGTTCAGTGGTTGCTACAAGATACGTTGATAATGACACACTTTCCTCTAGCATTAGCATTGTCATTAGCGTTAGTGCATCATGATCGTTTAAACTGGCACTTGTGTTCTACTACATCATTTGTCCGTGCAAATATGAGTGAGTCAGTGCGACCAAGTTCAAAAATGGGTCGCTCCAGTGCCTCTAGTGAAATAGGTTATGTCACAATGTCTGTTTGGAATCATAAGCAGAATATACCATTTTCACAGCTACATTTAATACCAAAATATTAGGCAATATGTTGTTTGGTTCTTGACAAAATTAGCCTCTTTTATCCATCTATTTTCTGACATAAAGAGCTGTTGTGTATCTGTCCACAGGCTTTTCCTTTGACCACTTCAGCAACAACTGACTTCATCAAAGTGCTCTCGGCCAATGAGCAGGCTTCTCCAGCTGTCGCACTGTCTCAGCCAACCGCCATCATCGCCCCGCCCACTAAACCAGGGCCCACGCTCATCAAAGTAAGAGCTCACTTTAACTTATCGTGACGTCGAGAGTATTACAGCCACTGGTCTGCACACGTTCATGCCGAGGTGTATTTTGACATTAAAATAATATTACTCAAATAGAAGCGCAAAGTAATATTTGGAGAAACTAATACTGTACTGAGGCGTATAAAATGCATAAAACATTTCCAAAGAATAGTCAAAAATGGCTAAAACATGGTGTATCTGAAGGTAAAGTGTAAGAATAGCAAAATGTCTTTATTATTATTGAATGCACATAAAGCTTTTGTCACTATTACCAACTTCAAACTAAATATTACTCAAGTAGAAGTAAAATTATGGTATCAGAAAACAACTATAGTTTCTTCAAAAAGTTACTCGAGTAAATAACTGAGCACACTACCGCCCTCTGCATTTATACTTGAAACAAACACGTCTTAACAGCTGAAGATCATCACTCACTCCATCTTTTCCAGCAAAGCCAACAGAAATCGGGCTCGGACAAAAGCCGCAGTAAGAAGGGCAAAGAGCCCAAGTCCCGCGTGAAGAAGCTCAAGTACCACCAGTACGTCCCCCCAGACCAGAAGCAGGAGCCCACCGAGTCCCAAATGGACTCGTCCTACGCCCGGCTGCTCCAGCAACAGCAACTGTTCCTCCAACTGCAGATCCTCAGCCAGCAGCAGCAGCAGCAGCACTACAACTACCAGACCATCCTGCCCGCGCCCCTCAAGTACGTACCACCCACCTCGAGTACGTACTGCCCACTGTGCCCCGCCACAAGATGCTTATGCTTTTGGAGCATTTATTACTAAACTCTAACATATATGTAGCGCATTGTGGAACATTTTGGTAAATGCAAACTGCTCTATTGATCAAAAACGGTGTATTAATCGAAATGGACTCATCGACTTCCCGTCCATAGTGGTATTTCATTGTAGCGAGTACAGGATTTACAGTATTGAAGGACTTGTGTGACTCGATGTTGTTGTTTTTTTTCTTTTTAATAATCACAAATAAGTGAGAGATGGGGGGGGGTGAAAACAGAAATGTTCTCAGATGCAGGACAAAGCAGGATTACAAGAATCCATTGACACTGTGGAAGTTAATGATGATGCGACGCCGTTATAACTGGTTACAAGCTCAAAAACAAGCTCTGCATTATTGTTTTGTAATAGTTTAGCTTATATATTTATCAAGGACAAGGCACATGAAAACATTGACCACCACCAATTATGCCAATACGCCAATAAAAGACAACAAATGTACACATTTCAGGTTATATGAATTCAATCACTTGTCCAGTCATCCATTCATACTAGACTCACTCCAAACAGATGTCAGTCACACACATTCATACACGATTTACACATTCAGGTTGTTGCATTCAAATAAAATGATGTGTACAGCAGTCAGGCCATTGACTAAAGAATTTAAATTGAATATCCACTCCATTAGTGAAAGTCATCAGAGCAGGTGAAGACCATCTTTGTCGTTTGGTTTGAAATGAGGCTTGGTTAGCAAATTGCACCAAATTATAGAAGGAATAAAAAAGAAAAAAGTCGAGCCAGACATTGTTTTTCAGCGCTGACCTTGGGCTCTTTCAGCTTGTTTCCAATAACAAGGGTCTGTGGCTAATGGCGAACAGGAAGCGGTGTGAGCAGCTGCACTGGCTCCGGTGGTCTAAGCCTTTGAACTGGACCATCGGGCTGCTCTGACTCGACCGTTCTGCTCACATGCGTTTCCTGCCCGTTTCCCAGTCTCCTCGCTGGGAAACGCAGTCACCGTTTCATTGTCCCGCTTGCGTCTTCCTGCAGGCCCGTGGCAGAGGGTCAGGGGGGCGGCGCCAACGGCCTGCCCGCCTCCATCATGGTGTCACTGCCCACCGCCCCGCCTCCGCCCGCCCCCACCGCCACAAGAAGTGTCAACACGCTGAGCAACCGCAGGCCCGGAGTGCTGCCCGCAAACCTGGAGGAGATGAAGGTAGACATTCTGAGCTCCACTCGCGGCGTCGTCTTCTGTGTTGGGTTGGAAATGAGCAGGGTTTGTTTGGTGGTCTGCAGTTAAATTATTGAATTACTGAATTAGTCCATTTAAAACCGTGAATAAGCTTTTTGGTCGAAAGTTTTAAAGTTATTCCTCAGATACTTCCTCCCCTTAAGCTGTGGACACACTACACGACATTCAGCCCGATTTTCTATTTTATTATTATTTGTCGCCCTGCTTAGTCACTCCCTGTCATCATGTAAGTCAGTCACAGCTGCTTCATCCTCGTAGTGGGGGGGCCGGTTATGACTGGACTCGCATTCGGATTGCAAAGCGTGGGCCGCGGGAAGACACGACAAGGCTCCAGTCGCAGTCGTTCAAGCATGTTTAAATCCTAAGCCCGTTCTAATATTAACTTATTAAAACTACAAGACCGACAAATGCCAGAATTAATATCAAGAATCGCACGACCAATGACCCCTGAGAAAACTTGAAATGACAAAAATACGATAAGAATATAACTTAGAAAGACCTGGAAAAACGACAAATCTTGCTCGAGCGTAACTGACATTCCGCCACTCTTAAAACATAGCAAAAATTGCAAACGACAAAACCGAGGAACACCCAAAGTAGTCACACGAGTAAGCGGCCCCCCGGTCTGAACACCGCCATCTCCTGTTGACCTGTGTCTCCGCATCTTGACTCATTTCCAACAAACTAATGAGCTGACGCGCACTACACGGTGTCTCGCCAACATTCTCAATATACTGGAGTTGTGGTCAGCTTTTTGGCCTCGTGTGCAAAAGTGGGTGTGGTTTGTGGCATCAAAAAGCGCTGAAGTTCCCTCTGTGAACTCTAACTTGGAGATGGCATGGCTAATATGGCACAATAATAACAACTCCGTGTGTGTCCAGGTGGCCGAGCTGAAGCTGGAGCTGAAGCTGCGCGGTCTCCCCGTGTCCGGCACCAAGACCGACCTGATCGAGCGACTCAAACCCTTCCAGGACGGTCTCGCCGCCGCCGCTGTGCCCATGGAGGTCGCCGCTACCGTCCCCACGGCCCCAGCCATCATCATACCTTCCCCGCAAGCCCCGCCCACGGACACCAGCACACCGCCCACCCCGCCCGTCTCGCCCAGCGTCAACACGGACTCCCAAGACGCTCCTGCCGAAATGCCGCCGCGCCGCGTCCCGGAGGAGCAGAAGGACAGGCGGCTGCACGAGAAGGAGCGCCAAATCGTGGAGCTGATGAAGAAGCTGGAGCAAGAGCAGAAACTGGTGGAGGAGCTCAAAATGCAGCTGGAAGTGGAGAAGAAAGCAGGGATGAATTCAGACTCCAATGTCAAACAAGAAAATCATCATATATTTCCAAACTGTGCAACGGTTCCAAACTCGGTCCTGAAGGTTCAAACGGCTCCCAGTGCGGTCAAAAACGAAGGCTCCATGTTGTCCAACTGCTTATCGACCACATCCAGCTCAATGTTGGGCTCTCCCATGACCACGCCTTTACCCACGGTGGTCAAACTTGAAGACGTGACCGTTTCCTCCGCGAAGCCGCTCCAGATCCCGAGCCCCGCCCAACTGGTGACGCAGATGCAGACCCAGGCCACGCAGAGGAGCCCCCAGCTCCAAAGCAGGCCGCTGAGTGGGCCGGGGCTGCAGCAGTTCTTCATCAGCCACACAGGGGGCGTGTCTCAGGTGCTCGGGCCGCCGCAGACCCTCCTCACGGCCGCGGGACAAGCCGGGGCCCAGATCCTTGTGCCAGTGTCTCTGCCGAACAGCGCCATCCAGCTGCCCACCACAACAGTCAGCCTGCAGGTAAAATGTAGTCTAGGATTTCTTTATGATTAGGAATATGTGTTATGATTTCTAGATCTGTTAAGATATCGATATGATTGCAATATTTGAATACACTTTTTGACACGATAGTTTAAGTTTTTATAAAAACAAATGTGCACATGTATAAGTCTACACAGAGACAAAAAAAATCAAAAATCAAAGCTAATTTAGACTGAATAATGAAAATTATGACTAAAATCCGTCTTTTTCAAAGTAAATAAAAGGAAAAAATTTATTTATTTTGTTGATTGATTATTGATACTTCTTTAATAAATGGCGTTTTCAGTATTTTTTTTGTACATTTCAACCACTCAATTATCTTTACCATTTCTAGTGGAATTAAATCAATTTACCTCAGTATTTTGTTTTGGGATTATTTTAAGTAAAAAATGTTTTGGGTGATTTAGCCAAAAGTACCGGTAGTTCAATTTAGTCTCCATTAGACTGCGTCATTGTTTTTTTTGTTTTTTTATGTAAACCACATGCAGCTTATTGTCATAACAACAATTGATGCGTGTAGTGTCACTGGGAACCATTCTCACCTGACCAAATCAAATGCAAAACACTGCAAGTATGCAAAGGAACGCTGCGTCCGAACATGACTCCGTCCGTGCTGCTTATTTTCATAAACAAATAGACTTGAAAGAAGAGACTTTTTCCTCATCAATCATGGAACGAGACATTACTGTTCAAACCTAGCAACCGCACGTTCACGGCTCTCAGCCTCACGAGAGGAGGTTTTCTTACATTTGCAGTTTAAAAACCACGTTAGAAAAAAAGTATTGAATTGTCATTGATAAAATGTCAAAATAGATCATACTAAAAGACTTATTTCAACATCTATAGGCTTTTTAAGAAATTCTTTCTTTCTTTCTTTCTTTTTTAAATTCAGATTTATAACTCAAGAATACACACAGAAAAACAAAACATTAGATATCCAGCTAAAGCAGGGGTGTCAAACTCAAATCCACAGTGGGCCAAAATGTAAAACTTGAACAAAGTCAAGTTTCATTTGTATTGAACAAATAAAACTTTTAATATTGACCCAAACAAGATTTGCTTTAACATTGAATATGGAACAAGCAACACTTATTACTATACAATATATAATGGGATTTGTAGTAGTTAACGTAATGAATGAATGCGCTGTATAATACCGGCGCGCCAAGCCCTAGTAGTCATTTGGTATAGCCTCTCGGGCCAAATATAATTACACAGCGGGCCAAATTTGGCCCACGGGCCAGAGTTTGACACCTATGTGCTAAAACAAAAAAGGGAAAGATCAATGCACACAAAACCCAGAGAAAACGACCCATTTAGTCCACAGATTTGTCCATTTTCTATCCATGGGCACTTTAATACGCTTTTGGGTTCTGTTTTTGCAGCCGGTCCAGCTCCACGCATCCCCGTCGAACCCTGGCCCAGCTCTGGTCCAGACGTCTGTGCATCAGCTCCAGAGCACCAAGATGGACACGACCTCCACGCCTCTGCTGCAGGTCAGACGCTCCGTTACTGTGAACAGAACCCACTTAAACAGGCACACAGAAAAGGATTGGCGCTTTTAAGTCCCTCAAGGTAAAGATGGTAAGAAACGAAACTAAAAAGAAACGAGGAGCTAAAGTCTGGCCGTGAGATGGACTGGTTAAAGTGGAATGAGTCGGACAGAAAGAGTCTTTTGCGATTCCTGATTTCTGATGTGTTTGTCGCATTTCCACAGACTCTGACCATGTGCAATAACAGCTGTGGTTTGGAGAGCCAGACCCGGGCCGAGCGCAGCCCCCAGTGCTTTCTGAGGACCTCACCAGACAACAGGGCGTCTCCTCGGGCGTCCCCCAGCCGCCACCTCTCCAACGGGCCCCTCAACAAGGTCACACATTCAGACAAGTCTACACCACATGCTGTATGTTTGCTAAAATGCATGCGTCGGAATGTTCCGGATTCCAGAAAAGGAGGCAAAATGATAAACTGCCGTCTGCGCTACTGCTCCTTGTTTTAAATCTTTCGAACAAAAAATAAGCTACAACTTAGAATTTCCAGTGTAAGTTTGCTTTTCTTACATTACAAACAATTGGAGGTAAAAATTCTTGCCCCTTCCAGTCTGTGAAGATTGCACAGGTGTGCCTTAGGCTGGCCACAATAAATGATCAGTTTTGCTTTATTAGAGTCTGGGACAGAAAAAGTATCTGGTCTGACCATCAAAATGGCCATGAACATGCTACATATTGGCAGGCACTGGAGCTTCATGTTGCAGATGATGGTGCACAGCTTCATGATGCAGATGATGGTGCACAGCTTCATGTTGCAGATGATGGTCCACAGCTTCATGTTGCAGATGATGGTCCACAGCTTCATGTTGCAGATGATGGTGCACAGCTTCATGTTGCAGATGATGGTGCACAGCTTCATGTTGCAGATGATGGTGCACAGTCTTCATGGTTGCAGATGATGGTGCACAGCTTCATGTTGCAGATGATGGTGCACAGCTTCATGTTGCAGATGATGGTGCACAGCTTTCATGTGGATTGCAGATGATGGTGCACAGCTTCATGTTGCAGATGATGGTGCACAGCTTCATGTTGCAGATGATAGGCTCACACAGCTTCATGTTGCAGGATGCATGAGTGCACAGCTGTCATGGTTGCAAAGATGATGGTGCACAGCTTCATGTTTTGCAGATGAGTGGTGCGACACTTCATGTTGCAGATGATGGTGCACAGCTTCATGTTGCAGATGATGGTGCACAGCTTCATGTTGCAGATGATGGTGCACAGCTTCATGTTGCAGATGATGGTGCACAGCTTCATGTTGCATCTGCGCACGATTCCTGGAAGCTGAAAACATCCCCGTTCTTGCATTTCAGCATGCTCGCCCGACGTGTCCCGCAGTGAGCATGTTTGGGACGCTCTGGATCAGCGTAAACGACTCTGTGTTCCTGTTCCTGACCTTATGCAGCAAACGTACTTTGTGTGATATTATTGTCAGCTTGTTGTGAATGTTTATTGTCTCTCATTGGTCCAGTCTTCCTCTCCGGGACAGTTCATCCTGCAGCCCACCTCACTGCTCTCTCAGCCGCCCAAGAGCCGCGAGCCGCCCCGCTACGAGGACGCGGTCAAGCAGAGCCGCAACCTGCTGCCCAACCACAACCACAACCACAACCCCAACCACAGCCTCACCTCACAGGTCTGAGAACAGTCCTGTTTAAGTCTGAAGGAGACGCTGTCTTTAGCAGCAGAGCCTTCGAACGCCTACACATCCTAAATTTGACTGATGTGTGTTTCAGGTTTCCACGGCAACAAGCCAGCAAATGGATGATTTGTTCGACATCCTCATTGAGAGTGGAGGTAAGGTGCCAGACAGCTATAATAATCACTGTCACATTATTGTATGTGTTCTGAATTTTAAAACGGACTCGGATGTCTCTTGTTCTTCAGAAATGGCTCCTTTCCCGCAGCAGGATGCTCCCGTGTCGGTGAACAAGGCTCTGCCGGTCACTGCTCACATCAGCACTCTCCCCGTCAACACTGTCCTGTCCAGAGGTCCCCCTCAGGTGCAGCTGGCCCCTCCCCCAGGCCTGGGCACTCTGGTGGATGGCCTTTCCTCTCTCCCCTGCCTAACCTCCCTGAGCTCGGACAGTCAGCTGGAGGCTCTGCTGGAGGGCACGTTGGCTGACAGCTCCCCTGCAGACGCGCGCACACGGGGGCTGATGGAGGAGCTGCAGGCTCAGCTCATGGAGCATCAGCCTTACTCCCCCATGGACACATCAGAGCTGTCCTTCTCCTCCTCACCCCCCTCCTCGCTGCACATGGGCCTGTCTGACCCCGCCCTGGACAACATGGAGTGGCTGGACCTCACCATGCCCCCTGGACCCGGGCTGCTCACTCCCCTCAGCATCCCCTCTGACTTCCTGGACTCCCCCGACCTGCAGCTGCACTGGGACTGAGACGCTGTCCAGAGCTCGCGCACACGCAGCAGTTTGCACAGCTTTAAAGACGGCTTGACGCTGGGCTGAAGGATTTTAGACTTATACGTTTTAAAAGATGATCATTTGCAGAGAATGAGCCAAACAGTCACTACGAGGCCCCTGCTGTGCACAGGGGTCCCAACCTGAACTACTGGAGCACTGGTGTGAGGCTGTGTGTCATAGCTCCTGTGTCGACAACACACATTTCAATAAACAAATAGAGCTGCATAAATGACACGAACCTCTGGATTCCACCGAGTCAACAACAAGCTCAAACAGGTGCTTTACCCTAACACCTTTCAAACGCAGACCACTGACCATGGACGGCCACAGCTGACATTGAATTGTAAATAAGAGCAAATGATTCAAAGCTTCCACGAGCGGCTGGTGGAATCCAGGAGTTACACAGGACCAACCCTCAATCAGAGACACGCACAAGTTGTCCACAGTGTGCATAATAATCTGACAGTCTGTCACATGACTGTCACATGACTGTTGTAGTGACCTAAAGCGACCCCAGGGTCGAGCTGATCAACCAATGAGTGTAAAGATGAACTGGACTTTAGCCAGATGACAAGAGGAGCCTCTCCTCGTCTTTTGTGAGCTATGCACTAAACCACCTCACAATAGTGAAATGTGAAGCATATCCAACAGCACCAACAATGTGATCAAACTGATTGTGATCAACTTTATGTGGCCAATGCTCAAGTCTATTTGAATGTATCAAATAAGTAAAGACTTCTCACTGTTGGCAGCTTTTCTGTGGAAAGGGAACGACACAGAGTGAGACACAGGAGGAGGTGTGCAGTGCGAGAGTACACACTACACACTGTCTTTGTCCTGCCTGCTTTGTCACTTACTGGGACTGCATGTTGTTGTTTACTGAAATAGCCTAAAATGAATAGTGATTCATGATGAATTGCCTAAGCACACACTTAAGTCTGAAGGTTTTACAGATGTCCATGCTATGGACGGATAATTGGCAAACAAGGTCCCTTTGGAAACAAAGCCAGGAAAAAGGAGTGTTCCTGATTTGAGCACACGACCTAGCATGATTACATGTGTCTATAACTGTGTATACGTGTGCGGTGGTCTTTGTCTTCTGCATGTCCATGTGTCTAATCCGTGTGCATGACTGTTCGATATCAGGCTCTAATCCAGTCATGGCTTCTGAAGACTGTTTCTTCGTCCCACTGCCCAAGGCGCAGTGAACAAAGAGGGCTACGCTCCTTCAAAACATCACGCCTGAAGTGCATCATATCATTCCAACAGCCCTCAGTGAGAGAAACACTCAGGGGGCCGCACAGGGTCCTCTTGTCTTCATTACAAGCAGAGAAAATGATTTTTACTCAATTAAATCAAATGTTTTTAGTATTGACACCGTAACCAATAATAGTGAAATCAATTCATTTTCAGTCTAATATATCCACATTCCACATCAAGCAAGCATTATGACAAAGTAACATTAATGTGACGATATAAGGCACTTTACTTTTTTGGAAGTACATTTCGATGTGTTTTGCTTCTAAAATCCCTTCAAATCTAGCGACCTATGTAATGAGACAAAGACTTCAAAGGATGTATTTACGGAGCCTTCTGTACACGAGGCCGACCCACTACAGTCCTTGTAACTGACCACTGCTGTTTTTAGGCATTATCACCGCAGCACATATTTTTTTAAACGTTTGTGCCACTTTAGGCTCTGTCGGATCGATTCTGGCTGATCTGTGTTCAATTCAGCAATAACAAGCTTATTACAGCAAAAAAAATCACCGAATACTATCAGCTGCAGTTCATATTTCCAATGATTTAATGAATTTGTATGATAAAAATGTCGCCAAATTCTGGACAAACTATTTTCAGCTTTTGTGTCGTCGTGTTTTTGTTTTGTTTTAATGTCTGTATATCTTTTTAGGAAATAGTTTTTTGATATCAGTTGCCAAAGCCAGGCCTTGAAATACATGATCACGTTCTGTTCTAGTCATCGTTTTCATTCACAGTTGTTGCTTCTGTACAAACCGCGGCATCACGTGTTTGTATCCGTTTGGCCTGTGGTTTTTAAGTCGTTATGTTTAGACGTGTACACAAATCACTGGAGGTGTACGGTCAGTGGCCACTCCCCATTGGACAGGAACAGCTCACTGCAATAACTCTGCTCTATGATGAACTGTACTGTCGGATACTGCCTTGGTTTTAATCTCGAGTTGCTCTTTTATATCAGCGAGCCGTTGTATTGTGCTCAAAGGACTTCATATTGTTTAGGTTCGAAGCGGCACGGGACAGGAAGTGGCAGCTGCAGACGCGGACCAGTGGTATGTACATTTTTAGCAGACGACCCCCCCCCCCCCCCCCCGCCTGTATAAATCTAGTTTTATTTGTGTATCTGTGAGGGTGAAGTGTCAGCAGCGCAGCAGAGGCAGCAGTAAACCTCCGTACAGTAGTTGTCACCCTCTGTATCTCACCACTCATGCCACGCCTCTTCTGTTTGTATGCCATATGTTTGCACATTTGTACATATTTCTATAGATGTAATGCATATTTTATAATGTGAAACATTCATGGCTCTCTATTTTGTACATAATCTAAAATATGTATATAAGTACTGTATGCCTTTATGTGACAATAAATCATTTGGTGTACTGTGAGTTTGGAAGTAGTATTGTTTTTATTATTAGTACCCCCTTTTTTAATGGGGGGCACACTGCAATGGTTAGGGCGCTTGCTTCACAGATGGAAGGACCTGGATTCCGTAGGCTTTATTACACAGAACAGACTAGCATGAAATGGGATGAGAAACAGAACATGCAGTACACTTATCGGAGCCTGGAATCGAACTCTCAACACTGCAGCCAGCTGCACATGGAGCCGGCATATGTGCTGTGCATTAACCACCCGACCACTGGGCAGCATGGCATAGGACCCTTCTGTGTGGAGTTTACTTGTTCTCCCCGTGTCTGCGTAGGTTTCCTCTGCGTACTCCCTCTCCACTACCACTAAAAACATGTCTAACAGGCTCCTCCCCTCTGGGGCTAGGACTCGCCTGAACAAGAGATGCTAAACATCAGTGGACATTTCCTGGTTAAATAAAGGTCAATAAACAAAAAAAAAATCATAATTTTGTTTTAGTTTTTTTTTTACAGACGGGAACAAAACAAGAAACATACATACATGCATACATACATACACAAATGGCACTAAATATCTTGACATGGTCCTGAATATGAAGTCCGCCATGTCATTTCCACTTTGTCCAGAGTCAGCCAAATTTGTCCAGTTCCAAAAAAATGGCTTATCAACCAGTTACACTTTTCTTAACAAATTGTCCCTTAACTGATGAGACTATGATAACTATTTACCATCCCACCAAACAAAAGTACTAGATAAAAAGTTGCCATGTGGGGCAGGCCGCATGTTATTTCACACTGTACTATCTTGTCAAATAAAGCCTACGGGCAAACATTTTTGAAAATGGGTAATACATATGCACTTTAATCACTTGAATAATAGAAGCATCTGATTATGGATAAAAGATTTTGTGTAATGCTAACCCACTTAAAGTTTAACACATCTTCGAAGATGATTATTTCAAGTACAAGATAGTATCTCATCATTGACAGATGATTACCTTGAAATTTTGAAAATCTTGTAATTGTTGGATAATGTATAATTCTTCAAAATTCATATTTAGGCTATTTCTATTTCAATGTATTTGACAGTAATATAAACACCCACAGCAGCAAATGTCCCTTTTCCATAGAATGTATCAGTCAGAATGACAGAAAGATGGCATTGAGTAAACCACATTTGTTTACAGACATTCACTTAATGACATGACAGATATTTGCATTTAAGTACACATGTCCATTTGTATTATTTACATTCCCGAAAGTGTTTCCCTTTTGTCAAATTGATGACCATTAAATTAGAGTCAGTCACCTTTAGGCAAGGCAAATATATTTATAAAGCATAATTCACGTACCAGCACAGAAAAGTAGCACAGAATATTTAAAGAAACAAAATCCCGGCACACATCTTGTCCAAAGTCTGTCAAACACTTCTCAAACAAAGTCTGAATGTACATTTTTAAATGTTTCAAACGTCAGAGATTACAGTCCAGTCTTTGATCGTTGGCTCCGTTTTTGTCTGCCATTTCTTCGTGATGGCCTTCTTCCCTGAAAGTACCCTTGAGACGCACAAGTATATTTTAGATTTGACTTAACATCTATTGTCCCCAGTTTGACCATATTTGTAAAGTTTAGAAATGTTTTGGTTGGACATGGGCAGCAACTGTTACCTAGCAACCATATTATTAACAAGTATAGTATAAATCACACAATATAGTATAAATCACACAATAGTTATGATTTTACAAACAGCAATAATACCATATAACACCTTTATTTGGCTGAAAGAACATTTAAATAAACGTCATAAAATTGTGTCGGTTAAGTGTGAATTGTCTTTGTGTTTTCAACGGCACGGCGCTTTTTGATTCCGTTTTAGGACTCTGCTGTTGTGATTTTGGGCGTAACATAATAATTTGAAAATAATTTGAAAAACTGGAGAGCCTGCCATATAGACTTAAAGTGGGATGATAACGTCAAAAACAGTCTGGAGGGCCCGCTACCCTCAGTCCAGTATTTCTGAACAACAGGACAGTTGGTGATGATGGGCCACTTGGCATCTCTCCAACATTTCGCATTTTCTTGTGAATAGTGCGCACTTTGACATGGTGAAAAACGTGATACAGAATTCCTTCCAAACATGTGATTTTGTGGTCCTCCATTGGGACGCGTATATAGTTCCCCATTTTCAGCCAACACAAAAGATCTTTCCCTTTTATTTTTAATACATTTAGTCGAATGATTATCTTGATTATTAATGCATTTATATAATTTTGATATTATTCCCCTTGAGAGTTCTGATTTATATGCCTTAATAAATATTTCAGTCAGAAGGTTATAATGGCCATTGCTTTGTAAAATCTCTTGGTTATAATAAATCCTTATTCGTAAATACCTATATAAGTCCTGTTTTTCCCAGCCAAAGGTTTCCTACAACATATCAAAGCTTCTAATTTGATTTTCTTTTAGCATTTGGTACATATTTTTCCATTGCGCTTCATATTCTGTGTCAAAGCAGGACAAGTTGTACATTTTTTAAAAAGATGCAAGATTTTTTGCTCTGCTATATAAAACTTGCGATCATTTGGAGATTGGGAGAGCCTGGAATAAATAGAGGAGTCTGGAATAGATAGAGAAATCTGTGCAAAATATTCATTTTTATAGTTTCAATCCTTTGACTTAGATTTAAATATGGAATCAGATTCAAAATGTCAAGGTCTTTCTTTAAAGAGGAAACAAGAAGGGTGTAGTTTTTCTCTAAGATTGTTGACCATACTTTATGGAGAACTACACCTAAATATTTATGAGTTTCAGTTTGCCTTTTAAAGCCGGTATGAGAGAATTTCTGTTTTTTGTATACTGGTATACCGCTTTTTCCAAGATTTTCCCCCAAAATCAAAAATTAGCAATTGGTCTATAATTCCTTATTGTCAGACAATCTAAATGGGGATTTTTAGATGAGGTTTTATTACTGTATTTATAAAAGCTTGAGGGGAACTATCCAGACTGAAGTTAGTTATTCACTGTATCTAAGATGTTTGGAGCAATACAAAGGGTTACATTACAAGAGTAAACACAACACAGGCACAAAAGAACATGACCAGAAAGCAAAAATAAAAAGACAAAAAACATCAACTATACATCAAAATAAAGAAGAAAATGATGGCATATTTAAATTAAAATGAAGGTCACAATTTCAAAATTAAGTCTCAATGTCATTTTTTCCATTAGTTTGATGTCTGTCGTAGGTGGGGTTTGTGTCAGCTATTTCTTTGTGATGGCCTTTTTTCTTGACGTCAAAAGGTTCTTTGTTCCAAAGGTATTTGTTCATTGTGTCTATGGCAGAAGTTTTGAGGCCCAAGTACATAGTTCTAAAATTGAGAGGGATGGTAATGTCAAAAATAGTCTGCAGTGCCTTGTTAATTTCGGTACAGGAGAGTCCCACAACCCGTGATAGTGGTTTGCCTCCTGGCTGCCACAGTTTTTCCAACAGTCGGCGTCCCATTGTAAATAATGGGCATTTTGACATGGTGTTATGAAAAAACTTGACACATTTTGCACACAAAAAATCCCTCCAGACATGTGATTTAGAGGTCCTCCACTGCGATGTACAAAAATGTTCCCACTCTTCGTCTGTCAAAACAAGGTTACCTTCTCTTTCTATTTGTTTTATAATATATTTATTGGCGCAGCTGTCCAGATTAGCAATGCTTTGGTACAATTTGGATATCATCTGCCAGTAAGGCCTGCACAGGAACCCAGCACAACACTAATCTCAAAATTTTTCCATTGAGCTTCATTTTCTGAATCACACCAGCACAGCAACGCCCTGATTTGAGCTGAAAAAAGCAATTTTTCAGACAAGGCAAACCCCAGCCTTCTTTTTCTTTTGATAATTGTAGAGTTTTTAATGTGATGTCAGTTTTTTTGCCCTACCTTTCAAATCTTGAGATTGTTTTATTCCATTCATCAAGTAGCCAGCTGGGGATGGAAATTGGAAGAGTCTGGAAGAGATAGAGAAACTTGGACAAAATTTGGGCATTTTAATAGTTTCAATCCGTTGACATAGATTTAAGTATTTTTCAGGTCTTTATTTATGTAGTAAAAAGAGGGGTATAATTAGATTTGGAGATTCTGTTTGCCATTTAAATGGACAGACCTTTCTAAAAGTCAAAGGGGTTGCCAGAATAAGATGATTTCAGTTTTTGTACATTTATTTGTATCCAGACATGAGATCTTTTTTTTTTTTTTTTTAAATGCTCACATTGGGTGTGGAAATTTCTGCTTTGGTCAAATATAATGGAACATCTGCATAGTAGGCAGTTTTATGTTCCATCCCATCAATTGTAACACTGAATTGTTTTGATTGTCTAATATATTGGGCCAATGGTTCCAAGTACAAAGCAAACAGGAGAAGGGACCAGTCACAGCCCTGTCTCACCCCTCTCTCCAGAGTCGCGATCTGTCTCTGTCGCTGGATCGGCATTGATTTTAATTCTTGATGTTGGACCATCGTAAAGAGTCCTAATATTTTTTATGATTAAGTCATTTATTGGAAATTTGTTCAGCACTTCAACTAAATAAGGCCATTAAACAGAATCAAATACTTTCTCAGCATCCAAACTACCTAGTGCAGCTTTGTTCTGTTGCGTTTGTGTATATTTCATTATGTATATGGATCATCTTATGCTATCTTGTGTTTGACGACTGTTTATGAATCCTGTTTGATCATTGTGGATCAAATTTGGAAGTATTGTAACATTCTTTTGTACATAATTGATGTGAATGTATGATAGTCCACATTCAGAATAGAAATAGGTTATATGAAGACAAGACTCTTTCACTTCTCAGGTATTAGAAGTTTTTTTATTGCCCAGTTAAAAGTTATAGCCACTCTGATCCCATCACTCCCGGAGAGTTATGGTTCTTTAGTCTCTTGATTGCACCCTGTTTTTTGAATACTAATTCGCAGCAGTAAAAGTACCTCACATCAGACCAGGTGGTAGTCAGCAGCAGTAGAGAGTACCTCACATCACATAGGGTGGTAGGTGTGGATAGTGGTCTGACACTGGGGACACATGTGCCGGACACTCTTCAGCTGTCCACACAGAACGCAACGAGACACAGACCAACAAATCCCCTAAAGTGAGGACAGAGATGTTACTGCAGTGTCAATGTTAAGTGATGATGTCATAACTTTAACTTCCAGGTCCAGTGCTTTTCATTATAATCAGAATCAGAATCAGAAAGAGTTTATTGCCATTGTCAATGAACAAAATTCACAAACATAGGAACTTGTCTCGGCCTTAAGGTGCAACATAAAACACTGGCAATAATAAAACAACATATATTCAATCAAAAAGGGCATGCATTAAGAAACAATTTAAAAATTACTATAAATAAAAATAAAAATAGGCATTTCTATGTACACAAGAGTTACAGTTAGATTTACAGCTTGAGTGCAGAAAGTGACAGTGCAGTGAGTGGTTGAATATTTGCAGGTGTTAGAAGTGTTCATGAGTCCAACGGCAGAGGGAAAGAAACTATTCTTGTGGCGGGAGGTTCTGGTCCGGATGGACCGTAGTCCTCCTGCCTGAGGGAGAGTGGTTCGAATAGTCCATGTCCAGGGTGAGAAGGGTCAGCTGTGATCCGACCTGCTCGTCCCAGAGCCCTGGAGACGTACAGGTCCTGCAGCGATGGAAGTCTGCAGCCGATCACCTTCTCAGCAGAACGCACAATGCGCTGTAGTCTCTGTTTGTCCCTGGCTGTGGCTCCAGCGTACCACACGGTGATGGAGGAGGTGAGGATGGACTCAATGATGGCCGTGTAAAACTGCACCATCATCTGCACTGGCAGCTTGGCTTTCCTCAGCTGCCGCAGAAAGTACATCCTCTGCTGGGCCTTCTTGATGAGGGAGCTGATGGAGGGCTCCCACTGAGGTCCTGGGTGATGGTGGTGCCCAGGAAGCGAAGGAGTCCACGGTGGTGATGGGGGAGTCTGTCATGGAGGGGGCTGGGGGCCTGTGACTTTCCTGAAGTCCACGATCATCTATCTTCTGGGCGTTGAACTCCAGTGTGTTGCCGACCGAGACACCAGCCGTCCACCTCCCTCCTGAGCAGAACTCATCCCCGTCCGAGATGAGCCCAATGAGGGTGGCGTCCGCAAACTTGATGAGTTTTACGGAGTCGTGGCTGGAGGTGCAGCAGTTTGTGTACAGGAGAAGAGCAGAGGAGAAAGTACACAGCCCTGTGGAGCTCCTGTGTGATAGTCCGAGTGTCTGAGACATTCTTCCCCAGCTGCACGCACTGCCTCCGATCCGTCAGGAAGTCGTGATCCACTGCAGGTGGAGTCGGGCACGTTGAGCTGGGAGAGCTTGTCCTGGAGCAGAGCAGGGAGGATGGTGTTGAAAGCAGAGCTGAAGTCCACAAACAGGATCCTGGTGTAGGTTCCCGGGAGCCAGATGCTGCAGGATGAAGTGGAGTGCCAGGTTGATTGTGTCGTCTACAGACCTGTTGGCTCTGTAAGCGAACTGCAGGGGGTCCAGCAGGGAGGAGGTGAAGGACTTGAGGTGGGGCAGGCCCAGGCGTTCAAATGACTTCATGACTACAGACGTCAGCGCCACAGGCCTGTAGTCATTAGCCCAGTGATCCGGGGCTTCTTGGGACAGGGACAATGATGGCAGACTTGAAGCAGGCTGGGACATGCATGACCCCCAGGGAGGTGTATAATGCCAGTTTTATGATTTTTGTAACATGCTTCAGGGTTTTGTACAAAGCTGTGTTGAAATTAAAAACGGCTCAAAAATAATCAGTGAAGTCTGGTCTTCGCCTATAAATATCGTCAAATAATTTGTTCCATGCAAATCTGGGTCTAAAAAAAACTGCTAAAAATAGTTACATCAACTGATCTTATTCGGTTTGAAGACGTTTCATTACCCTAATATGTCTTTAAAAAATAAGAATGCTCAAAATCCCTGTTCCTGCTGTTTATGTCAATAGAATTCTAAACATTTTGGACCTGTGATGTCCCATTTTACTATCCCCTCAACATTCGGACTGAGGGGCAGGGAGTGGCAGAATTATGGGCGACAGAACTGGCAAAATGTTTTTGTTTTTTCCCCCTTATTTTTTTCCATGAGGTTGTTTGGCTCTAATTAACTTTATTCAGTAAAATGGAAACAGTTTCTCAGTTAGCTAGATAGTTTTCTAATGGCAAAATATAATTTCCTCAGCACACAGACATCATTTTAAGGTGATAAAGGTAAACAGTCCAACTGTTTGTGATCACTGTTACGGCCCCTGGCTTCCTTGTTGTGTGTTTAAATGTTGTGTTTCCCTTCCCAACATGGCTTCATTGGGGTTGTGCCTGTGAATGGAGGCCCCTCCACATTGCTGTATCAGTGATAAATATGAGCGTAGCTGCAGTGTTCCTGTTGTTTATCGTTTTGTTTTTGTTTTTTTCAGTTTTTTAACACTGTTGGTGGATCCCTGGGCAAGACGCTTCACCCACACTGACTACATTATTTGATGCATTACAACAACAGGAAACCATACTGATTTGGACACATAGAATGTAAGAACAGCATTTTGTTCAAAGTAACATACATTATGCAGCTCATGAGCCAGACTGGTTCTCCATTAAACTTCTTTGTCTGCGTGAAGACCACCTGCTCACAGGACGGGCAGAGCGTGAAGGCCCCCACTTGACGCAAGCATTCCGCTGTAAGACAGTGAGACAAAGAGGGAACAATGAAGAAAATATGGGTAAATAATGAATGGTTAGATCTTGTGTTTGAATGTAGCTTACCTGGTTCTATCTGTTCATCTTGCAGCTCTTCTTCTAGTGGGGGAGGGTGTTCTTCTAGTGGGGCAGGGTGTTCTTCTAGTGGGGCAGGGTGTTCCTCTGGTGGAGCGAGTGGTTCCTCTGGTGGAGCGAGTGGTTCCTCTGGTGGGTCTGGGTATTCCTCTGGTAGAAGAGGTGGTTCATCTGGTGGAAGAGGTTGTTCCTCTGGTGGGTTTAGAGCTGACATGTTCTGGTCCGCACCCTGAGGCAGAATGTCTGATGTGAAGTGAAGAGGGGGGAGAGTGTAGATGCCGCCTTCAGTCTCCACTTTAAATGAGCTGGAACCAATGCTCACCTGACCTGTGTTAGAATGTATGCACAAATTATAAATACAATTAAGTATATTGTAATATGCAATTGGTACCAATGTAGTTTGAAGTCATATTATTATCATTGGGACTGACTGGATGCCTGAATACTTAGCAAATCGATAAAAAAATTTTTTATAAGAATAAAATAAAATAAATTTAGTAAACAAGAACGAACATGTCAGTAATTGTCGATGTAATCCAGGGCTATTCAATTTAAGGCCCGGGGGCCAAATCAGACCCTCCAAGTGATTTGATCAGGCCAACAACCCAACCCAAAATTTTTTTACTGATTTATTAACTCGGGGTTAGCACTAGTTTAGACCTGGTTGGTTCTAGTCTAGTCCTAGTTTAATTCTGGTTCCATTCTGGATGGACAATTTTACAAAGCAGTGTTGGTAAAGCATTTAAAGGGGAGTTTTCTTTTTTGGTTTCACTTGAGGCTACTCTTTTTGTTTACTAATAGCCCTGTAATGGGCTATCAACATCCTATTGTAAACTAACTTTCGCTCCCTCCTCACTGGGTACCTGATTAGCATCAGAATGCCCCAGACGTCTACCGCTCCAGGGTTTCAAGGCACTATTATACACGACTGGAAGGTTGAAACTTAAACCTCCAATTTGGTAAAAGGAAGGATTCTCTTTTTTTTTAATAAAGCCTCCTTAACTCCGCTTTCAAACCATCTTTTGTCCCTGCTTAGAATCTTCACCTTCAATAGAGTGGTTTGTGGCTTTAAGATGAAGTTGCACGGTGCTCTGAGGTCCTGAATTTGCGTGTCTTCTGTGCTGATAAAACCTCTTATGAAGTGGCTGTTTAGTCTCAATGCAGTGAAGAAAGTTTTAAAGAACGGTACATAGTCTGTTAGTAAACAAAGAGTGTAGTCTCAAGTGAAACCAAAAAAGAAAACTCCCTTTATCAGGAGGTCCGGCCCTGTGGGCAGAGCTTACACTGAGGAAGATATAAAACCTGAGTTCCCAGACTCAATTCGCAGATTGAGAATGACTCTTGGATGAGAGTAGAAACATTTTGTTTTTCTAAAAACAGTCCACATGACTACAACTGAATCTTTTTCTACAATGAAAGTAATTTTATCCAAAGTTAGAACTCAGTGAGTCTAATTTTGATTTAAGTCCCACAGTAAACAACACTGAAATCAGCTCAGTAGAACCACCTCAAAAATCTATTTACATGGGGCCAATGAGAGCTTGGCCAAAAAAGATCAACCTTGAAAAATAAAATTTGGCATGAAAAATAAACCGTGTCAAGTCATGTAAAACATCATATTACGGCCGCATCCTAAGCAGCCATACTGGATAAACCGAGGGCAGACAAAGGCGCACAGTATTGTTTTGACATCTCTGCCAACAGTTTTCATTCAAAACACTTCTGATTAGATAATAGTCTTGAGAACCAAAACACCAACACAAAAATGGTCACTGTTTATGTTATCAAGTATGAATCAGCATTAAAATTGTTATCAGCGAAAGCCATATTTGATTTTAATGTACAGGAAGTTGGCCGGAACTCAGCACCTTCATAATCATAGCCCTCGTACTTTTAATATCGCCAATCATGGGTTTTCTTTTAAAGATTTCAAACTCTGTAAAAAATAACCTACACCCATGTGCTAGCAATGGTTATTGTTTAGAAATTTAATATAATGTCAAATGTGGGTGTGACTATCTTGCATCAAAGTGGCCATTTTGAAAACGATAGAAACTTGTGTAACCTTGACATAATATGTTGAATTGAGTCAATCCTTGCGTAAAATGTTGTGCAATCATGTCTAGATTTGCAATATTATATAATTTATTCACCTTATTCCGCCTTGCCCACTTTGTTGTTTTAGCACTTCCAGTTGAGCGTGATTACAATCACTTAAGTAGAGAACAAGGGAAAAGTCTTGCTGCTAAAATGTTTTGATTTGTGTACAATGTTCAATGTTCGTGTGCATCAACAAGTCAACACTGCACCGTTTCTCTTGCAGTTGCCAATCTCTTTTTTTTTTGTCGCGATTGGCAGCCCTGTCATGTAAACTATGGTAATACAAGTGGAAAGAGGGACACCATTTTTGGCGACGCCCATGGCAAGATGAATATAGCTATGATACGAGATTGCTCTACAACGCCCCTTGAACATTTGAATAGGATAAAATAGTTTAGTTTGGCATAGACAATTCAAATTTTGCATGCACAAATGCTTGCAGAACTCAAAAAGTTAATGACTTAATAATATCTCTAACCATCTGGGACAATTTCAGAAATTGTGTCATTGGAATGAATGGAGTAGTAGAATGTAGATAAGGGGTGGCCAAACTATGGCCCGGGGGCCAAATGCGGCCCTCAGACCAATTTTTGTGGCCCTCAAGCTTCCTGCTAAGTTGGCTAAACAGAAAGTAGTACTTTTACTGTAAAATTGATTATACCAACCTAATATTAATGTTCCAAGTCTTATTAAAGGTGAGGAGGCCCATCGAAACTATATCAAATGCATGATGTAATTGGGAAGTGGTGGCATGTTCTCTGTGGTCACAAGGGGCAGCTTGGGCCGTTTAATGCCGCTTGTGCCTATAATTATGATATCAAATAATGTTATTTATTTATTTTTTTAATGTTTTGTTTTTTTTAATTCACGAACATATAAAAACAAATACAGAGTAAGAGAAACACAACCAGAGAGAGAACAGACACAAAATAAAAGCAGCAGAGGCCGTCAGCTTTGTTTGCTTTGGTCCCGTAGTGTTACCAGACTTGTTTCTTCCTTGTTTACTCATCTTTTGTTCTTCCTCTTCAGGATTAGGTGGGTGAAATGATCATTTTTATGCCGATTTTTGCAGCAGCGGTGGGAGGTGTGTCAGCTCAAAGTGCCGCCATAACCCGGAAACTGATATCATATAATTATTTCATATATATCATTATTTTGCTGATGTACCTAGACTCGGCTGCTGATCCACATGAGCCACATGTTTTTAAGTGTATTTCAAATGTCATGTGAGAGGAAACAACTATTCTGCACTTCGTAACCACATAATTTTGGCCAATGCACTTTTTAGTTGGGTATTAGGGTCAGAAAGTCTCTAAAACTGCAACACAAAGTACCTACATTAGCAGAGAACACAGTGTATTGTATTGAGTATTAAAAGTAACACCAGAGGAGACTTGCCTGTGCTTCTGGGTGTTATTTTGTTGCAAAGGTTCTGTTTTTGTTGCAGCAGGTCCTGCAGTTCTCTTTCCACCAGGTCCAACTCACTGGCATCTTCATCATCTTAACCAATAAATAATATATTCAAACTATAATACAAACACGCAACATCAACTTATTTATAGATCGTAATTCAAGCTAAAGGTTTAACACAAAATAACACATTTATGAATTTAGAACAGATTTTTGAGTTGATGTGGGGCCACAGAAACAGCAGGTACGAGGAGCTGACTTTAGTATAAATTCTAGGTCTCATGAGGAACTAGCATATCCCAGATTACCAAACAAGACAGAAAAGGCTTGGTATGCAAGGAAGCATTTACATTGATTGCCTTTAAGTAATTCATGATTGATGTTTAAAATTTAAACGTGAACAAATGTTCATAATTTAAAATGTAATTTACAGGGAATAAATCATCACAATTAATATCAGCAACCCCAAAAGTTATTAATTCTGTATATGCACAGCAATCATTTGTATGTATGATAATAATGTATGATAATTGTGCTCATTTCATAGTACTGTTGTTTTAGTACTTTAAATTAAAGATTTGGGAATTAAAGAACTTATATATATATATATATATTAAAAAAAAAATAATAATAATAATAATGCCGGACCAGTGCAAACTCAGGACTCACCGTTTCGTGTGTCCTCTGCCCTCCTGATCACTCGCTGTGCCTGTTGTAGAAATAAGAGTCGGTTTTGGAGTTTATGGATGCGCAGGTCAATGTGAGCCTCTACAGACTCCACAGACTCCACAGACTCCACAAACTCCACAAACTCCACAAACTCCACAAACTCCACAGACTCAGGGGCCTCCCTTGGGCTGGACGGGTCCTGATCCTCACTTGGGTTGGTCGGATGGGCCCTGATCCTCACTCAGCTGGACGGGCTCTGATCCTCACACTGGCTGGACAGGCTTTGATCCTCACTCAGGCTGGACGGCCCTCAGCCTACTCGGGTGGACGGGCCCTGATCATCACACAGACTGGATGGGCCCTGATCCTCACGGGCTGGACGGGCTCTGATCCTCACTCAGGCTGGACGGGCCTGATCCTCACCCGGGCTGGACGGGCTTTGATCTTCACTCGGGCTGAACGGGCCCTGATTCTCTCCCGGGCTGGACGGGCCCTGATCCTCACCCGGGCTGGACGGGCTTTGATCTTCACTCGGGCTGAACGGGCCCTGATCCTCACCCGGGCTGGACGGGCCCTGATTCTCATCCGGGCTGGACGGGCTTTGATCTTCACTCGGGCTAACGGGCCCTGATTCTCACCCGGGCTGGATGGCTCTGATCCTCACTTGGGCTGGACGGACCCTCATCTCCCGCTCCTCTGCTCCACTCATTCCGATCAACAAGCCAAACTATGTCAGAAAAAAGAACAAATGAAATGTCTCCATGATAAAAACATGTTGATCAAGAGTACACCCAAAACGTTGTCATTTCAATTCGATGTGCGATGTTCCACAGCCTTTGCTTGTAAAGTCAGGTTTGGACACTGGGTTGCTTCCCCATTTACTTCCTTGAAAATGACGTAAAGAGTGCACAACATAGTCAAATGAAGTTACGAAGTTACAATAAAGTATGCAAATGTGCAGATTAGGAGACAAACCAGAAACATGCACTTTAAGATCGTTTGTGATCTTAGGAAAAGTGATGGACTGTGGCATAAAGTTTTATTTAAAACATTTAAAACTAACTATGGACATATACTGTAAAAATATAATCTGAGAGAAGGCACAGTGTTCTGGTTCATTTGCTTGTGAAATGCAGCAGTTAGCAGAGTATGACCAGTGGCATTGATTCAGCCACTGACCTTTATGTTACACAGCTCCGTCCTCTGGTCAACTATCGCTATTACAAGTCCAATAAATTTAATTCATTGCAATGTCATTTTTCAAAGCTGCAATTTTTCTACTTGTCTTTTATTACTATGTTCAACAGTATGGCATTAAATGTATCTATCTCCTTGGAGACAAGGATGTGGCACCACCAGATCCGTGGAGAGTAAGAAATGCAGGGTTTAGGTTTTTTATGTAAGTATTTTTGAGCAATAAAAACATAACTACATAATTGCTAATTCCATATAGTGGAACAATCAGTGGAAAGCAGAAAGGTTATTCAGTGCATCTTTAAAGTTTTGTTCACATTTAAGCGGCAATGAGAAGTTGCACTACTAATTTAACTAAAACGCATTTGAAATAATTATATCTAAGATTTTGCTCATAACCATGTACACAAGGCCAGCAGGGGGCCTCAAGAAGTGCCAGTGTTCTGTTGAGATCTGAGCCCCTCTCCTTGTGTTAAAGTTTCACAAATGTACAAATAAAGAACGTATTGGCTTCTTTTAAAAGACTTGTAAAAATGTCAGTTTGTGTTATAAATCTAAAAACTTCCAACTTTGTATGATTATTAGCATATTGACAAGCTCAGTGTTAAACCAGCTTATACATTAGGCTATTATTATTATTATTATCTAGTTTATTTGGTGGGGACAGTGCATGTTAATTAACATACATGATACATGCTGTAAACACTCCAGATTGTAGCCATGGGCTCATTACCTTCTTCCACTTCCCCGTGGGGAGTGGAACAGGCACATTGATGACCTTTGGACCCAGATGCTCCTCAACTGCCTGGAGAAACGGTCTCTACTCCAGATGAACAGTTCTTCATCTGCCTCGAAGGACTGGTTCTCCTCCTGAGTGGGTCCAGCTCCACAGTCTATCTGTAAATTGAAGCGCGTCCGCCTGTCCGTCCAAGGGAGATGGCTCTCTCCTTCACTCCTTCACTCAAGGTTTCTGCTTTTTCCCAAAGAAGTTTTGTAGTTTTTCCTTGCTGAGATGGAGTGTCTAAGGATAGTGGAGGTGGGACATTTGTCTAAAGACACTGGATGCTGGAACATTGCCAAGTCCCTATGCACATTGTTTAATCTGTTCTCACTGTCGCCCCTCGAGGCAACCACTGTTGTGATTTCGGGCGTTATGTTTAAATTCTCCTTTAACGATCAATCAAGGAATAAAGTAAACAATAGAACCATGAGTTGTCTTTATCTCAAAGTTGAATTATTTATTCAATGTACAGCATTGTCTGTCCCGATTCACCAGTGTCCATATCTTTAAGTAGTTTTACAGCTTCCGACGCAGATGGTCCACATGACAGATTACGTTAAGAGGCTCAGTAACAAAGCTGCGGCTACAAAGAAAAAACAGAGGCAGTTACATTTGCATCAAGTTAGTTCACACTTAAAAGCAATGCCTGCTGGCAAAACCAAGACCAGTGCCATGAAATGTGCATCCTGAACCCCATACGGGTTTCTCTCCTGAATAGAGAGAAACAGGTCGATCAAAAGGATGATAAAGTACAGGGTATAGCTATTCATTTGTGGAAGGGTCAGGTCTTCGACTCTGGAGCCGACGCAATATATAATATCAACATGGGATAAAGACCGCAAATGTAATTTTTCTTCCACAACGAGTTACAGGATGTTCTCAGTTCATTCACAGGATGTTCACAGTGCTATTTCGGCAAATCAACCCCTGAAAGCTGTTGGACCAAGACGCGTCTTGCCGCTACAATTAAGACTTGCGTAGGAGAGCTTAACCTCCCGTCTTCACAGACATTTTTGAACACCTTCCCTGGGTCATGCCATGTCCCAGCCTGCCTTCCAAGGTCCTGCATCATATGTCACTGTCCCCAAGAAGCCCTGGATCACTGACTTAATAATTTAAAAAATAAAAAAAAAAAAAAATAAAAAAGTTGACTAAGGCCTGTGGCACTGACGTCGTAGTCGATGAAGTCATTGAACCGGCCGTCTATGCCCCACCTCAAGTCCTTCACCTCCTCCCGCTGGACCCCTGCCAGTTCGCCTAAGAGCCCAACAGGTCTCGTAGAGCGACACAATCAACCACTGGCACTCCACATTCATCCTGCGAGCATCTGGACTGCCCCGCGGAACCTACGCCACGATCCTGTTGTGGCTCAAGCTCTCTGCTTCAACACCATCCTCCTGCCTCTGTCTGTTACCGTTAGGAAAAGGTCTCCCAGCGTCACGTGCCCTGACTCCACCTGCAGGTGAGTCAGTGACTTCCTGACGGATCGGAAGCAGTAAGCGTGGCGGCTGGGAAGAATGCTCAAACACTCGGACTATCGCACAGGAGCTCCACAGGCGCTGTCGTAACTTTCTCCTCTGCTCTTCTCCTGATCAAACAAACTGCTCACCTCCAGCCCACACTCCCGTTAAATCTCGGATCAATATGGCGATATGAGCACCACTCTCTATCAGGCTCACTGCGGACGGGGATGAGTCTGTCTAGCAGGAGGGCAGTGGACCGGCTGGTGTCCATTGCGTGCACGCGGTAACAATCTGGAGTCAACGCCCAGAAGACAGTGGCAGAATGATCGTGGCCTTCAGGAAAGTCACACCCCCCCACCCCCCCTCTGTCCATGACAGACTCCCCATCACCAGCCCGGTGGCACTCCTATCCACTCCTGGCACCACCATCACCCAGCCACCTCAAAAGTGGGAGCCCTCCATCAGCCTCCCTCATCAAGAAGGCGCCAGCAGAGGATATAGCTCCTGCGAGCAAGCTCGGATCACAAGCTGACCCTTCTCACCCTGCGACATGCGTCTATTTTTTAACACTCGCCCTCAGGCAGGAGGGCTACGGTCCATCCGGACCAGAAACCCCCTTCATAAGAACTAGTTCTTTCCCATCTGCCGTTGGACTATGCAACAACACTTCTTAAACACCTGCACTTTAAACTACACTATCATCAACTCACTGCACCTGTCACTTTCTCTGCACTACAACTTTTAAAACTTAACTGCAAACGTTGTGCACATAGCAATGCCTATTTTTATTTTATACAATAGTAATTTTAAATTGTCCACTTAAATGCTCCCTTTGACTGGAATACATGTTGTTTATTCTTGGGCTCAGTGTATTTTTTTTTTTTTTTTTTTTTTTTTTTTTGTGCACGCTTCATGCGAGACACATGTCCTATGTCTGCTGAGCTTTGTTCATGACCAATGCACCAATAAAACCCCTCTAAGTTCTGGATTCTGATTCTGAAATTAATTGAATTGAAATGCGAATTATGAAAGTTCTTCCGCATTCACACCCCAAATACTCTCATTCATACATCAGCATACATGGACACTGGAAGCTGAAGTGTCTGGCCTCAAGGACCGACCATAATTCATTTAATAAATGGAACACCCAGCTGCTTTTGAAAGGCAAAGTCTATAATGCTCTCGTCGCTTAATATACCCCAATTCATTTAGAAACCAAAGGCCGCATACAGCTATTTCGATCAGGCTAAATGTTAATGTCGAGTTTTGCTTCCTCTGGTTAAGCAAGCCAAGTATATAATTTATAAAAGAAAACATATTTGGGCGTATTTGTCGAGATATGCTCTGATTCCTGTTCCCCATTAGGTTGGATTAAAAGGAAAAGTGAGATTTCACAGTCAGAATGAACTATAATCTATATCAATATCTCTGCAGGACAGACAATATTTACATAGTTTCCAATATTAATAATGGCGCTCAAATCAATCAATGGGTAAAGGGGAAATGTTTTCAATGCTTGGCATAAGCGGAAGAAGTGATAGGACGCACATCTCACAACCACAACAGTGACTACAACCCACAAATTGGTTTGAAAGTTTACGTCTTTAGTTTTCCACCTCACATCAGCCCACACTGTCTTTCCCCTTTTGATGAGTTTTTAGTCCCTGTGGTCTGATCTTGTGGTAAAAACCACTTATAGAGGCCTCAAAATCTTTCAGGAATGGCCTCCAAGATCCTTATCTCAGCCCTGGTTATACACTGGAAAGCTCTCTAATTACAAAGAAATTATTATTTGACAAATATATGAGAACCCCTTTTATTTTAATTGATTTCATGTTTTCATGGTTGGAAATATGTTATTTGCTGCGCTGAATTTTCTGTTTTCACATACCTCAGCTCTGCCACATAACTGCCCTTTACATCGTTTTTGACTAGGGCTTTGGTACTTTTCACAATACATATTTTTAACCATAACGGTTAAGGTTTAGGCGGAAAGGTAATGATTTGCTCAAAATTTAATTGGCGAGAGGTGTTCTAATCTTTGTCTTGGCAGAAAAAATATGTGTTTGTTGCATGTTATTGCATGCATCTGTAAAAAAAGGTCTTATTATATCTTCCATGGTAAATTGTGCTAAATAAATGGAATGCTGAGTCTCCTATGTTTCAAAACTCTGTCATTTTCAACATATTTTGTCTACCTTTCTTCACAGACTTCTACTTGATTTGGTGTAAAAAAGACTATCACTTGAATTTAGGCTAAAACAGTGTTTATCCCGACAAACAAAATAGAAAATCAGAAAAAACCTGCCATACGCTCACTAAACTATACCTGCAGCGCCTTACAACGGTCGTGTTGCAGTTAACATCAAAAGACCTCTAGATGTCAGGCGTGGCGCACTAGAGGGAGCAGGGCAGGTCCAAAGCGATTTTGCAGGTTGACGTCATCTGTCCCGCAGTGGCCAGACCTCTCATACCACATGCATACCGTCGCGCGGCTGTGCTGAAATATTAAACAGGTTTATTGTAATCACAGCATATTTAGAGGCCCCTGCACAGCACAGCGGGGTGTTAGGCAGGTGAGACCCCGATCCATATCATTTAGTGGAGTGTTAGCCTGCTAGTGGCTATGTTTATATCATGCACAACAAAATCTGATTTCTGGAAGTGATCAGATTATTGAAATGTCAAATCAACATTTACATTTCGTAATACGGTATTTATTTCGGATTGTACAAGGTTTTGACAAGGAAAACATATGGCAAAAGCGAAAATATCAGTAGATTCACTTTATAATGCATTGTATTTCGTTCTTTAAAAAACAAAAAAACAAAACACACATTTTATTAATACATTTTAAAGGTGTTTGGATTATCATCAGATTTCTCTTATGCACGTAAACACACACCAATAATAAGATTTAAGTATTGATTTATCTGATTTCTTTCAGGGATATGTAAATGTACCCAGTGTTGTGTACAATACAGGAAGGAGTTACATAAATCAGCACCAGGTGATTGCTGTTATTGTCAGTATAAAAAAATGTCTGGGCAATTAAAATATAACTTTTCTCCATCCTTATTTGAATATACTATCAGGTATGAGTAAATGGTGTTTGTCTGTAAGCTAGTTTTGTGAATGGCAAACAATATTCAAAGTAATACTAGTGCAGATATTAGTACTAATTTGAATGTAGTCTTTCATCTGCAAACGTTTAATCTTCCAGTTGCCCCTCCAATTATAATATTTTAGCTAATGAATCCTTCTTAACCATTTGTACTATTTTTTTGCATGGCCATCTTGAACGAAAAACAGTAAAGCTCGATTTGTGATAAAAGAGCAAGAGATTTTTGAACCAATTTTGCTGAGATAGTAGGACATGGGAATCTGTACAAAATACATTTTGAATCTTAACAGAAGCATCTCTATGATTTTTATTGCTACTTGTGAAAATCAGTTTGAAAGCAACATCATATTCTAACTTTTAAGTGACCACTACAGTTGGACAAATTGTGGATATTATCATTAGGGCTGGGCAATATGGTGAAAAAAATGCGAACCCTGCTATTTTGATAAAATCAACATATCGTGATACAAATAAATGTCTTGGTTTAGGTTAAAATTTAACACAAAATGGTACCTGACCATAAAATTAACCATTCAAGTACAGAAATATCACTTTACACCGTTGTGTGGGAGATTACACGAGACAGTACTGTAACTATTTGAGCTATTTTGAAGCATTTTAATTTGATATAATATCAGAATCAGAAAAAAAGTTTATTGCCATTGCCAATGAACAGGATTCACAAACATAGGAAATAGCTTTAGTGAAATGATGAACAATGATAAAACAACATGTATGAAATTGGAGGGGCATGTGTTGAAGAAACAATTTAAATCTACTATAAGATCAAAATAAGAATAAAAATAGGCTTACTGTGTACACAATTTTTACAGTAAAATTTACAGTTGTAGTGCAGAAAGTGAACAGTGCAGTGAGTGAATGGACAGGTGTTTAAGAAGTGTTCAACGTGTCCAAGTCCAACGGCAGAGGGGAAGAAACTGTTCTTGTGGCAGGAGGTTCTGGTCCGGATGGACCGGAGCTTCCTGCCTGAGGGGAGTGGTTCAAATTGTTGGTGTCCAGGGTGAGAAGGGTCAGCTGTGATCCGACTTGCTCGTCCCAGAGTCCTGGAGACGTACAGGTCCTGCAGAGATGGAAGTCTGCAGCCGATCACCTTCTCAGCAGAACGCACAATGCGCTGTAGTCTCTGTTTGTCCCTGGCTGTGGCTAGCGTACCACACGGGTGATGGAGGAGTGAGGATGGACTCAATGATGGCCGTGTAAAACTGCACCATCATCTGCACTGGCCAGCTTGGATTCCTCAGCTGCCGCAGGAAGTACTCCTCTGCTGGCCTTCTTGATGAGGGAGCTGATGGTGGGCTCCCACTTGAGGTCCTGGGTGATGGTGGTGCCGAGCAAGCGGAGGAGTCCACGTGGTGATGGGGAAGTCTGTCATGGGAAGTCTGTCATTGTGAGGGGGCTGGGGGGGGTGACTTTCCTGAAGTCCACGATCAGCTCACCTTCTTCTGGCATTGAACTCTCGTTGTTACCGCTGCACCAGATCACCAGCCGGTCTGGTCAGCCAGCCCGGTGTTGTGCGCAAACTTGATCAGTTTCACGGAGTTGTAGCTGGAGGTGCAGCAGTTTGTGTAGAGGAAGAAGAGCAGAGGGCCAGGTTGGTGTCGTCTACAGACCTGTTGGCTCTGTAGAGGGTCCAGCGGGGAGGTGAAGGACTTGAGGTGGGCAAGACCAGGCGTTCAAATGAATTCATGACTAAAGATGTCCGAGTGATGGCTTCAGTGAAGTCAAGTGGCTTCTTGGAACAAGGCTGGAACAAGGCATGACTCCAGGGAGGTGTTAAAAATGTCTGTGAAGACGGGAGACAGCACTCCTGCGCAGTGTCTTAAGGTGTCAGGAGAAAAACAGTCTGGTTCAGCAGCTTTTCGGGGGTTGGAAATAGTCTGTTTACATCCTGTTCCTGAACTGAGATAGTGTTGGGGGAAGTGGGGGGGACCAGTGTTGGGTTGGCAGAGGTGGCCACCGTGGGTGAGGGGGTGGTCCCATCCAAACTAGTGTAGAAGGCGTTAATTTGCTCAGCCAGTTTCCGGTCATCTGCTGCATGAGGGGATATGGGCTTGTAGTTGGTGAGAGTCCACTCAACACAGAGGCAGGGAAGAAAAATTGTGATATTGTATTGTGTATATATTGTGATACATCTAAATTGTGATCTGGCTCTAGGAAAATTGTGATATAAATTTTTTGGCTCAGCCCGAACCGTAATGTCAATTATTAAGCCTTACTACTCTAATTTCTTTATCATAGTCCTCTTACATAGGTCTTTACTTTATTCTGCCTGTGGACGTTCAGTTACATAACTAAACTAGCCCAAGTCTGTGCGAATTAATCCAGCGCCATAGCAACTTTGAGATGTAGGTCAATCAGTGTTTACCGGGCCCCTGGTTACTACAGTCATACCGGCGAGCTCAGAGCCAGACCGTGTAGTGTTCCCGGCACTCCACATGCTCACTACCCCTCCCTCAGGGCACTATCTGATGACACACACACTCAAAAGATTGCGTCATGTCCAGCTTAGTGCATGTGTGTGTGTTTACTTTCTACTACAACTGTCATTGTTGATAGCTTACATAAAAACTTGACTAATGTCTTCTATGTTGCCCAATTTTGTATAGCAGAATTTTAAACTCTAAATCGGGCCTGCGGGCTGAGCTTGGTCCTTTGGTTTGTTTTATTGGTCCACAAGAAGGTTGAGAATTAGTTAGGAATTTGTGCTTGATTCTGCCCTGAACAGACTGTCGTTGGTAGTAGTGTTGTCAAGATACTAACATTTCAAACTTGTTATAATACTGAGGATAATACTCGATTCTCAATACCAATTTTGATACCACAATAACAATTAAAGTGTTCTTTTTCAGGCCAAGGTTTTAGACAATTGAATAGACTGAACATAATAGCACTTCTTTATTAAACACTGTCGTTTTACACTAGTTCTAAACTAAACTGCAAAAGCTCAAGATGAAGCTAAAACTGTTCAGAAAGGTTAAAATTTTGTCCTGTAAAAGTTTTTTTTAAAAAAAATTATAATTTATACTTTATACTCAAATGAATATCTACTGTTTATACTATCAATTTGTATGATTTTCAATACTTTTGACAACCCTAGTATGTAGTAGGGAGCGAGTACAAAAACCTCATATTTCTGTGACAAGATAATTGGCGATAGAGGTGGGTACGTAAGTAAAAGTAACTTTAAAAGTAGGGTATGTTAAATTTGTATTTCAAATTTCAGAAACATAATTTATTTGTGTCCCCAAATATGAGATAAACACGAAATCAAGTCAACGATAATCTTTACTGATAACTGTTTTTAGTACATTTCCGAAACAAAATTAGATAATATAAACACTTTACCATCTTAAAATAAGCGGTCTAAAATGATTCTTTACTTTTCTTATTACCGTCCTAATTATTCAGTTCACAAGTGCTTTCTGCAATTTTCAGGGGCTGGAACGGAGTCTTGCCATCATGGCGACTCTAACAACATCTAGCACTTGTACTGCACACCAGCATGACTTCCTGGTGTGGCTGCACGATCTGCGGAGCTGCACTATCTGTGGGCAAAATACAATTACACATGCACAGTTCTATGTCAAAATCCAAAATCGTTCTTAAAATAAATGATAAACAATATAAAAAACACTTTCATATGATTGTAATGATGATAGTGTTGATTAAACTCCAGTGAAAATGTATTATATTATTAAGTTGCTAGCGTCACCTCAGGATCGAAAAATTGATGAGCTAGCATTATTGTTGTTATAAGTTGAGGAGAGCAGGAGACGTTTAATTCCTCATTTGAACTCTGCTTTTCTTGTTCGATCGAACTTACATTACTAATATACACTTATTTGCTGTTAAATCTGCTCATAGTCCGGTCAAAATACGAGTTTAAAACTGATCCCGCAGATCGTGCTTCTCCTGCTGATCCTGCGGTGACACCTGGTTGCGGACAATAAATAATTAGATGAAGACAGCACATATCAGTCTTATTTTGACCATAAGAACTGCTTTTAGGTCTCATCTTATTTGTGTCCATAACATGTTCAAATCAAATATAGTTTTTACTGGTAACAATGTAATGCTGATTTACTTTTATATACTGGACATGATGGTCAAGACTTTAATGTTGTCATTTGGTTCTGAAGACAAAAGAAATAAAGAAATCACACCCTAAATTGAGTGATAAGTCGAACATGTGTTTTACAGTTTTGTTTCCCTGGGAACAAACCACTTTTAGACACAACTTCCTGTCTGTCTGTTGCAGCTGGCCTGAGTAAGCACTAAGCACTGCAGCCTCCGTTTCTCCTCTTGCCTCACACAGTAGCGGTTATGATGTCATCAGAGCGAAAAAGGGGCGGGCACGCCGCAAAGACTGGCCAGGGGGGCTCCTTCAAGAAAGAGAGTTAGGAGCAGAAAGAGCAGGGTAAAGCAGGACAGAGGCTCGGCTCTCTGCCAACATGCAGCTCCACTTTGAAAATTGATGTCTGCAGCTTAAGCGACAGCCAATCTCAGACAGAATGGATATTGCAATATAGTAAATCAGTGCCTTTACATTACACGGCATTCTGAAATGTAGATGTTAAAACTGCACTGGGCTTGTTTTTATGCCACATCAACACAGACAAATCACACTGACAAATCACGAGAGTCAACTGGTATGGATTTCTTTCAGGTGGATTGTCCATACTTCCTGCTCTTCACCAGGAAGGACACAAAGAGTACATTTCTGAAACAAAATTTGACCCGTCAAGCGTGAAAAACAAATCTTGTTCACTTTAAAAGGTTTTGCAGAGTTCCCGTTATTCCTCTCTTTCTAAGCGCATTCCTAGCTTTCAAATTAAAGCTAATGCTAACAACACCTAGCACGCTAACAGTGCACCAGCGTTACTTCCTGGTTCACAGACAACAAAAACACTTTAATATTTTATGCTGTTGTGATTTTGGGCATCACAAAAATAAATTGAATCTAATAAAATATTTTTTACAATATTTCTATTGGGACAAAACATATTTTTCATGACATGGAAATAAATTGGGTGCAGCCACTTTAATTTATAGCCTTTTTGAGGAGATTTACAAGGTAGGCAAGTAAAAAAAGATGGAGCATAAATTGAACCAGGAGGACTATTTCATTGCACATTCCTACATCCTGTCTGTCACAAGCAGCCAGTCACACCCAAATACAAAGCACATCCTTCTTCATTTTCTCTGTCACAGCAGCAGAACCGTCAGCCTCATCAACCTCGCCAACCTCGCCAACCTCGCCAACCTCGCTAACCTCACCAACCTCACCAACCTCGCCAACCTCGCCAACCTCGCCAACCTCGCTATTGCTTTCCTGGGATCCAGAATACACACTCTTTATGAAGAGTGAGTCTGCCTCAAGCCAAACTAAAAAAATACCGTGCAATCAGATTAGTTGGTTTCCATGGCACATGTGAAACAAAGGATCTCATTGGTCATCTGTTTTTTTTAAGAACAAAATCAAACTTTCCTCACCATCAGATTAACAGAGTTTTGTGCTTCACTCATTGGCTCTTCAGAAATTTGAGATGTTTTTCAGTTCCTTTCATATTTTTGTTTTCCTCGTAAGCAGACATATTTGTTTTGCTACGAGCTGACTATGCATGTCCGTGATTGGCTAGTCTTGAACCAATCACGCCCATCTGTATATAATAATACTGAGAAATATCACTCTGAATCTCCATCTCCTTTTCTTCAAGAACTGACAGTGTCTTGGCCCCGAGGAGAAATATTTTCCCCCCAAAATGTGTCATAGTTTCCTTACATTGTTTTGCTGATGTTTCTACTTGCCAGGGTCTAACTTACTTTGGGGGGAAGTTTTCAGACACCATATTTGATGTTAATAATCTGAAACTATTTCAACATTTGTATTTCTTTCACCACCACTTCAGATATGATTTTGTTAATAATGTTTTGTCCTTCAAATAACATTAGTTTTAAATTAAATCAGACACCCAGACAGCCACTCTTACAGTAACTCTTACTTGTTTCCCCAAATACTTTTTTTTCTCTAACTTGAAAGATACTTTGTAATTCTATTTGATTGAGTGAGTGAGTGAATACAGTTTATTTATACCAAGCACTAAATGTAGCCAATGTAACCCTGTAAAAAAAACAAAAAACTAGTCCATTCATTGCACCTCATTTGTTAGCTTATCATCACTAAAACAACAAACCTGATGACTAAAACACATAAATTACTTCATAATATTTCAAGCTTACATTTTCCTTTAGGTCGGTCAGATAGATAATAGGAACATTTATAGCTCTTTGATTCATTCCGGTAACCAATCTAATCATTAAATGTCTGCTATACACTAGGCAACTACACTGCATTTGCATATTTTCCCTTTGCTGTCTCTTGTATCCTATTTTCTCTGATGTACAGCTTGTACGTTGGCCTTATTCCCCCCAGGGATCATTAAAGTTTCATCAAATTTAACCGAACCCCTGCTGTCGACTCTCGGCCTCATCACAGACCGAGACAAGTCTGCCGTTTCATTTAGCAACAGAAGCAAGCAGCAGTAGGCTAGCTCATAAAGAGATTTATGAATGTACCATGTAAAAAGGGAACATCATAAACTTTTTTGTTCTTGATTCTTCTTTACTTCAGTACGCAGACTTACATTTTTCAGGAATTAGATGCCTGACAGCCTCAGTGGGGAGTGAAGATGTTTGAAATTACAAATCAGCAGCGTAGAAATTGTCCAGCTACTCTAAAAGATAGTACTTCTTTTACAGTGATGGAAACTTTAGGAGCTGAAATTATAATATAATTAGTAATCTTAACTGCCACCTGCTTGTCGTTGTTATTGCTTTGCCTTTAATGCTCCATGGTACGGCATTCACTTATTTTCATTTTCATTTATCTTGTGTTGTTCTCACGTGTTTTTTATTTCTCAAAATGTAACATGAAAAGCACGCCTTTCCAAAGATCTGACCTGTAACTTGGCCAACTCATGCCAGTTTAACAACAGCTAGCATGCTAGCAACACACTGCTTGGTTTGCAGAAGATTGAACGCTTTCGTACACACAGAATGCACATTTTTGACCCAAAGATCTGTTTTTTCTATATCTACCTGGGGAAAGAACAATTTTGCTCAAGGACAGCAGCCACTTTAATGGTTCGCACCTACATTAGTTCCATAATTTCCAAGTATACAAATCACAACAAGAACATGCAAGGCTGGTATAGTGGCACTGAAAACTCTAGATTATTCAAACATAATACAACTCTACGCATTTTTTAACGTGATTTAAGAAAAATTCAGCATAATAGGGGTCCTTTAAAGAGTTTGGACATTAAAGTGTTAAAGAGTCACATCTGGCGTCTGAATACAGGATGCCCCGCCGTGTAACAACCTACTAATTCACCTGTAAAGATGTTTTATGGCCACTGCGCTTCTCTTTTGGAAAATGTTCGCATTCCAAGCTTCTTTTTCTCTCAGCCTGAAAGCAAAAGTGAAATGAAACAGAAAGTGAGAGATAGTAAATAAACACTACTGGAACGTTTTGTGGTGTGTAAGCTCGTTTGAAAAAGCAGTCTGACCTGTTGTGCCACTCCACCCACATATACTGTAACTCCAGGCCATATGTAATAACAGTGTTGACGTTTGTACACTTATAAACAAAAGGCTTTTATGTGGGTGACTAAACTTGTTCTACGAGCTCCATGGTGGCAACACAGCGTGTGTTCAAAACATGTATGTGCCGTTAATTCGGAACATTCATGTACCGGTACTTGGTGTTCAAACTTTTCACACCAAGTAACACCTCAGAAAATACTTAGCCTTCAGAAAATCAAGACCAATAACCAATAGCTTAGTCTTCAGCTTTTCTAGTTTAATGATGAACTGCAGTTAGTTTGCTAAATTTGAGTTAAGCTAATGTTAGCATAGCATAGCCTATAGCAGATGTACACAGATGTAGTTTATGTGTTGGTCTTTCCAAAGTTAGGCACATTAAAAACCCATAGCTAACTTCTCACGAACCCACCACCTGTTGGTCTCCATGGAGATGGTACCGTTTTACCTGGAATGTTCCACGGTAAGGAATTAAAGTTCTTTAATTTCTTTTATTCAATTAAATAATAATGCCTGGTGTGGTCGCTGGCGGACCCTCCACCAACATAGTGCCCCTTCAAGCTGACAAGACAAAATGACAACAGCAACAAATTTAAACAACTTGCTAGCAGAATTTGGTGTTCTTTTTTAAACAAATAGACCAATGTATGGCTGTTGGCTCCGGTGACGTCTCGGCCTTTAGCTTCCCAGGTGTTAGTCATTTCATTTGCAGGTAGGTCAAGTGTGCAAAATTTGCTGGAGCTTAGGTCAGTGTTTCAGAGGTACGGGACTTTCAAGCCAGAAAAAAAACTCACCACACCACAGAACAGACCTGTAACTTGGTCTTGTAGGCCACTTGTCTTCTTGGAGACTGACAAGTTTAAAGCTATACCGTGGAAAGCAATCAAATCTTCAGAGAAAAGCAGAATGTGTACCCTCCACCTGAAAATTACATTGTGCACCTTTATGTATATCAGTTATATGAAACAGATTTATACTTACTACATAATCACGGAGTTAGGCTATACTCGGATTATAAAACAAAGGTATGGGGGTCATCTGGTTTAAGACATCAAATAGAATTATATATTGTACAGCCTACAAGAAAATCATTAACTATTCATTGACAAAAATAAACTAATCATTTACAAATGTTTAACATTATTTACTAATCATGAACAAAAATAAACTAATCATTAACTAGCCCTAATCCTAACCTTAGTAAATGATTATTAAATGATTTGTTTGTTTGTCAATGATTAGAAATATTGTTAAATGCTTTGTATCTATGCCTTATTCTAAAGTGATACCAAATGCATCAATAAAGCTGAATTTCCCATGAAAAGAATATGACAAAGGAACAGAAACAGCCTGAGACAATGTTTGTGGCCTGTTTAAAAACCACACAGTACTTCCAGTGTAATGCAGAAGGTATTGTTGCAGTGTGTGAAGCTGCTAAGTCCGGTGCTAATGCGTCCAGCCGTGTCGCGCCGCCAGAACAGTGAGCGTACACATAAAGCCGGCTTTGTGGATCTGAAGAGTGGCACACAGCCATTGTTCAGGTTCAGCGCGGTCACTCTCTCTCACTCATCGGCACAAAGAGCGGGTTTCCCTGGACACTGGAGGTTTAAAGGCACAAGTTCAAGGTTTGGTTTGTGTTTACATACTGGCGGCTTTGTCACCAGAAACAAGTAGATTTTACACGATCAAATTTGAAACACACATTTAGTACATAAAACTACAAAAACAACATATTAAATATATCATGAGGAAGTTGTTAGTTGGTGATGAAATTTTTGTAGTCTTTTAGCAATTGGTAAAGTGGTTTTGTACTACATATATGCTTCCCAATATTTAATTAATCATGAACACTAGTTACAAACTACCCCTTAATTAGGGTTAAGTAAGGGTTAAATATAGTAAAATTTGCCCCAGTACAGATCTTGTGCGCTGTTAACATGCTAATGTTTATTAGCTTTACGATGATGCCAATACTTGTTCTGGGCTCTGAAAGTTGTGAAAAGCGCTTGAACTCATCCCGGTGAATAGTGCCATATGAACCATCTCGGACTCTGAGGACCTCAGGGACCGGCCTCCTGCTGGTGCCCAGAGTCAGGACTAAACATGGGGAATGTGCGTTTCAGTTTTATGCAGCTAAAATCTGGAACATTCTTCTGAGGATGTGAGACAGGCCGCTACTCTGGCAATGTTCAAATCTAAACTAAAAACTGTTTGTTTGGCTGTGCATATGACTGAAATGCTTTTCTTTGCACTCTTCTCTTTATGTCTTGAACTAAGATTGTGATTTCTGCCATGTCTTTGTGATTTTAATGCATTTTTTCCTGTTGTGTGAAGCACTTTGAATTGCCTTGTGTACGAATTGTGCTCTACAAATAAACTTGCCTTGCCTTGCCTTGCCTTGAATAATTAGTTTGCTCAGAATGCATTAGGTAAGTGAGGTACACATGTGTCTTTCTTCATACTTTAAGGGTAATACAAGTGTTATTATAAAGTATTATCAGCTTCAGTTTTAGGTTTATTGTCGTCAGCTGGTGCATGTTTAAACATAACTTTTCATCTTTAAACATAACTGTAAACTTGTGTACATAAGAAATGCCTATTTTTATTTTTTATGTATAGTAATTTGAAATTGTTTCCTAATGCATGCCCTTTTTTGATTGAATATATGTTGTTTTATTATTACTCAGTGTTTTATGTTGCACCTTAATGCCGAGACAAGTTCCTATGTTTGTGAATTTTGTTCATTGACAATGGCAATAAACTCTTTCTGATTCTGATTCTGATCTGATGTGAAAAAACAAAACAAATAAAAAAAATAAAAAAAAATGATGTGATGTGAAAATGTTTGATGTGATCTATATAGTATAGTATAATTATTGGGCTATTAGACAATGTACTTTAGTGAGGATTTGAATGAGAAACTGATCTTTTCGTAAATAATTTAGAACAACAACAAAAAAAGTAAATTTGTTCAGTGGCCCAGTTACTTTTATTGAATTTGTATGACACTGTCATTATTTCAGAACTGATATTAATTGGTGCCCAGAGTCAGGACTAAACATGGGGAATCTTCCTGAGGTCTTCCTGAGGTTTTCCTGAGGATGTGAGACAGGCCGCTACTCTGGCATTGTTCAAATCTAAGCTAAAAACTGTAACTGAAATCATTTTTCTTTGCACACTTCTCTTTTATGTCTTAAAATATTTGATGGATAGCCTGAAAATGGCACCTTTAAATTTCTTAAAATTAAGGTTTTGTGATTTCTGTCATGTCTTTGTGATTTTAATGAATTTTTTTCCTGTTGTGTGAAGCACTTTGAATTGCGTTTGTGTACGAATTGTGCTCTACAAATAAACTTGCCTTGCCTTGCCATGAATTCATACTGTTCCCTCAGTGTTGTTTTTTTTTGTTTATATGTCATTTCATGAAAACAAAAACTGTCTTGTATTTCTGAGTTGGCGTAGGTGAATAAATGGCTTAATGTGAGACTGAAGTTGCAAGTACATGTCATAACAATTATTTAACCAATCCCTGTCTGGATCAAAACTATAATTTGCCCATAATAAAGCATCACCTGTGTTTCCTTGGCCCGTTGACTCATTGTGGATTTATTGTGTGTTTAGTGTGTGTCAGAGTGTCATCTTTCCCCTCTTCCTGCTGTTGGTCTGGGCTTGTCTCCACCTGCGCGGACTCTGCAGGGACGCGCCGGTGCCAGGTTACAAACACACCCAATGTCATTCCAGTATCCAAATGTCCTCTTTTGACCCTGAAATGTAGATGCAAGTTGAATTTTCGCAATCAGGCGCCATTCTTTTACTGATTAAGAAGTCGTAATCACAGCCTTTCTTGACATTCTCTTGATTTGTGTCCATTCAAAGCAGGGACATTCCTCAGGGCTTGTTGTGGTAACAACAACGCAATTAGAGTTTAACATTTGGGATATATACTGTTATATTTAATTTCAGTGGTTCAGTTTAATTTTTGTTGTGAAATACATCTTGAGAAAAAGCTGACAAAACAAGCCATAAATGCGATTAATTAAAGGTATTTTTGTGACATATTAAGCGTCTTCTTTTCCTTTGTCATAAATCCAACCATTACAATGACTTTACAAGCCCAGAAGTTATATTGATTTAAGAATTGAAGTTATTCAAATAAGGTTATTACACTAAGACATGGGAGTTCACACGTTGCCAACAACAACTAATTCTAACTTTTTTAGCTTCATAAGTGTAGTAGCCCATGTGTTAATAACCAGAGAGTGGCTTTTATAGTAAATAATTCATTTTAGAGCAAATGTTTAGCATTTTCAAATGTTATTTCAGTTTAAAATCAGGGCGATTCAACTTAAGTTTCCTGTGGGCCAGATGATTTGGAGGGCCAAGGCTCCTGGGCCAGAGGTGCACAACACTCCACTGCGAACATTCTGGGTCTATTTCAATAAATTAAGTCAATACAATAAAATAACTACTGATAGATTAGATTTTTCTGAGAAATAACATGCAAAATGCTTTAGCAACATTGCATTGCAAAATTGCCCATCCAGAACTGGACCAGAATTAAACTAGGACTAGACTAGTACCAACCAGGTCTGAACCAGGACTAACCCTGAATCAAAATAGGTCTAAAGCAGAATTAAATAGGGAATAAACCAGACCATACCAGGTCTAAACTAGACCAGATGGGTCGTGGGCCAGATAATGTCCCTTGGAGGCGAAAACTGATTTTAGCTATATCATTAAATAAAATCAGAACAATCTTGCCTAAAAGCGATGCTGAAAAACATATCCATACATTTGTTACATCAGTTTCAACAGAATAAAAAAAAAAAAAATCAGTTTTTTTATGGTTAGATTGCGTTAATCTCAGATTCAAATCTATGTTAAGTAACAGAGCGTCAGACAGGTATTCAATTATAAAAGCAGTGAACTCTTTGGGCCAGTTCCAAACCTGATAAATATAAAGCAAGAACACACATCTAACATAAATGGCAAATTAATCTGCAAATTAGCACACACAAGCAGACAATATGTTCTTTCAGGCTGCCTTTGAGTCAGTCTTGTCTCGTGCCAGCTGTTTAACCTGTGAACTTTTTCCTGTAGTAAGTTGCTGCTCAGTGTCAGACATGAAGTCAAACAGGTGCAGTGATGATGGGCCATCTGCGAGGCTGTTGTGTCCACAGCATGCACTGACCCAGAAACCAATGTCCTTGTTTAGTGTGAGGGACAGATAAACTGAAGCAGGCTGGAGCGCCTCTGCTATGCTAACACAGGTCCATTTACACATGCTAATCGTGTTATTGACCTGGGCTGCTGCCACAGACCTTTCAGCACTGATCTTTGGACACACAGACAAGATTTTTTTCATGATTTTTCAGGATTCAACCAAATGCGCCTGAAAATCTATATCTTATACTTCTAAAAATGTGTGTTGGCCTAAATTAGCGATTGCTGTATTATGGGTGCATGCACGCCCTCTGGTAGGCAGAAAGTGAGTGCAGCAGGTGTGAGCGAGGTCTTGTGAGGGTTTGGAATGTTATTTGCCATTTTATGGCAGACACATCAGAGACATCCACAACAACTCACTGTTCACCGCCTGATGTTATAGTATTTATTCATTTCCATAGAGGTTGAATTAGACAGGAAGTACTGACGCTAACACACAGCCAGGTGCTGTTTCTCTTCAGAATGATTTGGGGGCTCGTTCTGCTGTTCAAAACCTAAAGCAAAGCCATATGTTGATTCTATGGTAGCTTTTAAAAAATGAAATACAAAACATTACGTGGATACTTCCTCTACAGAGTAAACAATATTTATATAGGGTCTTAAAAAATGTTTCACAAAAAAATATTAAATTAAGGCTATATTCAAAGGCTATATTGCCTTTATTGCCCTGTTCCAAATGCTGCATCACCATCGTTTGCCACATATACTGTATTTGGCATTCACTTGAACTAGCGCTACACACTAAATAACACTGGCACAGGAATATGGGCTCTTTCCCAATGGGCTAAATGCAATCTTTTCTTTTATACGATAGAGGTAGTGTGAGGACACAGAACCCACTGCTGTTCCCACTGGTATGTGTTCATGTAGAGTTAGTGCATGTGGACAGTTTGTTTCTGTTTACATCTGAGTCGATGACAGAGAAAGGAGAGCAAGAGAAGTATGACCATTGTCCCATTCCTGTCTGAAAAAGTGTGCAGCTATGTTTTACCTGAGGATGAATTATAGTTTTTCTAGAGTGATGTAGTTGTAAAACATGGCTTAGATGTCTGGCTGGAGACTGTGCTAATTGAGCTTGGCGAAGAGGTGGCAGAGTGAGAGGCAGTCATCTTCTCACTGTCATTACTGCTCTCTTATTCAAGGCTACACAAGCAAGTAACTATTTACACAACACCGTTAGGAGTAGGTTGACATACAATATTTATTTAGGTTCACAAAAATGATAAGTTAATTATCAGGTAGTCCACAAATATTGTGGGAATGGTCTCATACAGTCATACAAGCGGGAAACATATATGAGAAACCATTTAGGAACAGGCCCACCAATAAACGCTCAGATTTAACCAAATAAAGTATGGAGCAGGAAAAAGGATCAACAGAAACATTCGTTGAAAATAAAAATGATTTCTCATCTCCAAAATGTCTATAATCACTTTATCTTAAAGTCCCTTGGCTTTAGTCAAAATATCTTTCTTTTCTCTTAAATAATTGTCAGAATGGACAGAATCAGGCAGACCCTGCGTGAAATATTGCCGTTTGACAGGGTGTTTCCTGCTCTGCCCCTCTGTTACAAGTGGTCCAGAGCTCAAAGACACTGAAATGCAGTCAAAACCCGTAAAGGGCTTCATTTCTGTAGTAGTCTGTAGTGTGCCAATATAACCAGCAGAGAGCTTTGCTCAATCTGAAGTCTCAACATTTAGTCTCAAATCTAAAATCTATGATAAGCTGCAATTGCATTTCAATTGACTTTGGGAATGAGCCCCGCCTTCTTCCCCTGAACACTTCTCCTGATCATGTATGTTTGCTACAAAAAGTCAGACTTTTATGAACACATCATGCAAAGTGACAATTTCTGTTTAAAAAGATGGTGTAGTTGTAGTTTTATGTATGAAGTCATTTTAGCTGCTTTTGATTCACTCTTTCCACAAAAAAGAAAACCCCCCCACCCCCCTTTTCAAAACTCTCCCATAACCCCTCAACAAACAGAACAATTATCATAATAAACATTATTATATTAAACCATGATTTCTCATTATGCTTGTAATATCCAAATCTCCAGAAAAGTATACATACAGTGGACAGCTGAAGTCCAGGTCTTTAAACCATGTCAGCGCTGAAGGAAAAGCCATTGCTGCGAGGAACAGTTAGCAGAAAAAGAAACTTTAAAAACATGTCCTGCATCGTCGACGGCAACAGTTGGTTTAAGAATCCCTGATTGGCTGAAAGAAGTCAGGTGACCACCAGGTGAGGTAAGTAAGTCCCACCTTGACGATGGGAATGACAACATGGTCTTAACTCTACGTGTGACTGTTACATTTGATTAAAAAGGGTCTATTTTCTCACATGCCGACGCTCTCCATGATCCTCCACAACTCTGCGTCCAAGTCCCTCTCCTCATGCAGCACAAACAGACGCCAGGTCCTAGGTGAAAAAACTCAACTAAAAAGTGAAATTGCATCTGCTGCCTCCAATGTTCTCCAACTTCACAGAGAATCCTTGGGCGTGACAATTTTTTTTAGATTTCTTTTTTTTTTTTCAATAATATTTCTCTTATCTATGCATTTACTTAGGAAAACTAACAAAGATTTGAGTTGCTCTTAGTACTATGTGTGTGCGTATCTTTTTTCTATTTTTGTATTAACATTTGCATTGGTTTACTCCTCTTCATTGTCCACAATGAGTTTTTCTTGGTTTGTGTAGTTTGTCTCTTTCCGTTGGTGTAGGCGCACCCCAATGGTTTGGGGGAAAACGACTGAAGCCCCCGTCCCCCCTCCTCTCCCCCCCTCAGTCCCTGCAGCGCTTCATCTCTCCGCCTCCATGGCGACACTGGCCTTCTGCTCCTGGCCCGGATGAGGGTTGACAGGTGTGGGCCAGGCGGGACAGGGTTGTATGGGGGGCTGCCCCTGAGTCCAGAGTCCCTGTGTGGGCTGTGGTGCGCTCACACCCGCCGTCATGCCCCAGCCCTGAGGGACGGGCGGAGACGTCGCCATGGCAGCAGCCATACTGCCTCCGCTGCTGCTGGTGAAGCTCTCCGATGCTTTAAGCCGCGAGAACATGGTCAGAGCGTCTGGGAAGTTTGGGGGCGTGGCTGGTGTGTTGGCTGGGGTGCACATCTGAAACAGACAGACATGTGTCAGCGTTTCACAAAAGTATCACACATTTGAATCTCGCACAACTGAAAGGGTATTTTTAATGATGCCAACACATAATTTGTCCTAAAATAGTGTTTATAAGCATGTTATTGCATCAAATGTAATATGAGATGTAATTTTAAATTTCAGAGCACATCCCGTTTCAAGCAAGGTTTTTTAATAAACTCAACAATTTAGTTTTTTCTCCCATCTTTCAAGAGCAAAACAAAGATATGAAACTTTTTCTAATAAAACGCAAAAGATCCATTTTGCTCAAATATTGTTCAAAATCGGTCCAGTCAACAGAACAAGAACCTTCTTACATTTAATGATTCACCTGCTTACATATCTAATTTACTACAGTTTGATAATTAGACTAAATGTAAGGTAGTGCCTCTGGCGTGCCCGTGTGGCATTAGAGTCCCTTGTTTACTTCCTGGCCGTACCATCAGAGGAGCAGAGTTAGTCGTACAGGCTAGATGGTTTCTCTGGGGAGAACTCCACACAAACAGCACACTCTCACTGTTAATGCGTCCCTTTGAGCTCTAACATGACCTTGTTTTTGTTCCACCAAACACCTCGTGGACCGTGTGTTCGCAAAATAGTCTTCACCTTTCCCTCCTCATCCTCTTTTAGACATTTACAGCGTGTTGTACATCCCTTCGGTTTGTGACCAGGAAAACAACACATATTCCCATCGGAGAGTTAAAGGTAGAGCTGCACTAAAAATAAAACCGACTGAATCGTTTGTAAAGTTTAGACTACTCCTGAACAATGTCAACATTTCTGCAGGCTAAAATTGTTTGTATCGGGGGATTTTTCTGCAAGTAGGAGGCAGTGGGAATGCAACACTTGCACAACCACCACCACCAGATGCATGGAGACAATTTGACCTCATTTGACCTGAAGTTGACCTCTTCACTGCGAGATGGAGCGCTCGTCCCTTTAGGGTGTAACCAGGCCAGTGTGCCCCCTTAAAAGTGCGGTTAGAAGGGTTCGGAGCGTGCCAGGCGCCTCTTTGTGTTGTGAAAGGTAAGCGTGCAGAGACAGGAAGTGCTGGCTCAGGTCTTTATAGCGGCTTCCTGCGGTAAATGGACACCCTGGAAAAGTTGGCGTGACCTCCTTGATCCTTCCTGAAACTGGACTAAACTGGCAGTGCCCACGTCGTGAGATTTATGCGAGCGCAGATTAGACGATCAATGCTACTTTACTTACTTTGACCTTTGAATCCACTGCTTGACGTGTGATTAAGTGTTTACAAGATGAGGTCAGACTACCCTCAGAAGATTAGGACGTCGGCATGTGTGGGAATAAACGAATCGACGTAAAAAAACAAAATAACCATGCTTGTAGTGTAGTGTCATCACACTAACACCTCAAACTATTTTGACCCTAAGGAATAGGCTCGATACCAGATTGCTTATAAAACTATGCGACTTTTTGGACAATAGAATGTCATTTTCAAAACTAAAAAAAATACCTGTACTTTTTTTGTTGGGTTTTATACTAGTTTTCATAAAGTTCAAGCGGATTTAAAAAGAGAAAATCTGTCAATCAATGAGCATCTAGTTTTGATACCGTTTTTAGTATTGATTAGTATCTGGTTTTTGATTAACCCTAATTCTGTGCACACAAAAAACTAGATCAATAGAAAATGTTGAGAGAACAGGGAAAAGACATTTTTGAAAAAAACTTTCACAAAGCGGCTTTTTTGTCAATGCCGCAAAACAGTCTTGCAAATTACTCTTTTGCACTTGTTTATATAGAATATTCATGTCATAATCTGTGACAGGAGTGAATAGCAGCCAGACATAGCAATGGAAACAATGGCATCTACCAAGAATTTCCTGATAAATGTTCTAATAATCATTTATTCTGCCAAAAGGTACACTGAAAATTGTCTGTCATTTCCTTTTTGCAGGCCTCAGCAGTGTTGTAACAGTGAGAACTTTTCAACACAAAAATAAACTATATGCCAACTATTAAATGCTCCTTTATTCACATGCTTGCTACTGCAAAACATTACCACCCCACATAAGGGAGGGAGGATGTACGGAGCTTTCCTTGTGGAGTTCAATGCTTCCGAGCCCCAAACACCCTTTAAAAAAAGTCACAGTTTATTTCTGCCTCACAAGCAGATTCAAGGTGTCGTACTGCTGTGACAGTGTGGGAGAAGAAGGTTACTGTGAGCTCTGCTGTCAGTGTATTAAGCGGCCGAGTGGCAGATTAGCTCACTGCTCTGAACCAAGGACAGGAGGCGAACACCGCAACAAGAGCCGCTTAGACCCAGGTTCAAATCCAGACGGCTGACGTGCACTTGGCAGGGTACGCCAAAGCCACGACGGTTAATGGTTTAAGCCAAGTTAAATAATGATTTGTGTAAAACATACATTATTTACACTAAGCCCAAGTTCAGTCAGAACAGTGGATAATGATTAAAGTCACAGCAGATCGCATTGCGGCCTCTTTTTAGAAGAGCTAAAAGCAATTGGCAATTTGTTTTTGTTATTACAGAAGACATTTTTAGAACGCTTGTCATAACAATTGTTATTCCAATTAGCATCACATAATCCTATCCTTTTATTTTAAGACATTTAGCTCAAATGAAGACAATTATATAATAGAACTAGCTATAGCAACATGTTGGGCTGCAAGATATATTGCAATTGAATCGAAATAACAAAATGTGTTATTGTGTATAAAACCTGCTAACTAGTTTGGACCCACTAAAACCCAAATTGCAAAGCTAATAGCAATGCTTGGTCAGAAAAAACAGAGCACAACTAGATATTTTTCCAAGTTGCTAGGGCTGAACAAGTGTGCTAACTGCGCAACTACAACTAACATTGCTAGATAAAAGATTAACACAATCGCGCAAGCCTTCACAAATATTTGCAGTCTAAAGCAAAAAGAAGACAACTACAAAGTATTAACAAGATGAGCTCTGTCTCTTTGTTGCATAGGAACAAATAATATTCAACAAAGAAACTATCAGGGTCCGTAAATCATAAACCAGGCGTTAATGAAAGCTTGAGACAACATTACAACCCTTTGTGTTAATTAACAGTAACGTTTTCTAGGGACAGAGGGTCATTTTACGTGTGTTCTGGTTGAAGTGGTAATGACAACAATTCCAGAGAAACTTGATCTGTTACTCTTATTATCATCATTTGGGGAGAATGTGCCAGCAGATAGTAGGCAGTTGGCTCGTTACCACTTAGGAAGCTGTGTGTCTAGCTATCCATAAAAACAACCAAACTCGCCTCTTCAAAACAGTAAAACAGCAAAGCAGCAGGTATCCAGTCCTCTGTATGTCACTGATGTTGAGTCTGAACAGCAGTTATTATTGTATCAAATGACAGAGCAGGAAAAGTATACACGCAGCGTTTTAAAGCTGGGAGGTCCAAGTCAGTCATTTTCAGTGCGGCATTTGTTCTACACAGATGGAGGCGCAGACCGGGAGTTTGTGTTCAAAACAAGAGCCGGCAGAGAGGTGTTGCCATGGGGACGGTTGTTACGAAGGAGATCTCCCGTTGACGGGACGGTGGTGCTGTGGTTCGCAGTCCATGATCTCTTGGCGTTCAGTGTGTGGCAGAGGAAACCGATCCGAACAGGGCTGATCTGAACCTGCACCTGGTCGCAAAGTTTGTGAAGATACACAGTGCAATTCTTTAATACTGGCATCTCTTTGGGAATACACTTTTCCACCACACTTTGTATGTTACAACCTTATTCCAAAATCTCCAAATTACACCACAAATTTACCTACAGTACATCTTTATATGCTCTTTTTGGGGTTGTCGATGTAAGCTGAAGGCCATTAAACATGTGCTAGAGTCCAGTTACTGCTCATGACCCTGCACAACCTCTGTAGTTTTAGTGAACATGTTCCAGTCGCCGCTACACTCAAGATTCTGAGGCGTAATAGATATGCAATGTCTCCAGCAGCTGCCGGTGGAATTTTAAGCCAAATCTTGAAATGTAATCGCTTCGTTTCCGCAAACATCACTTACAGGTCAAGGAAAGTCATTGTTAGGAACAGAAGAAGCTTCCCGAGTCCCACCAGATCTGAACTGGGTCTATAACAGGATTCTGTTTAAGGTCTAAATCAGGGCTAAACCAGCTCTTATAGGAATACATCAGTCACAGTAGGGTTTAACTAAGAAATTACTCAAGGAAATTGAGAAAATTGAGAACATTTTGATAAAAACATACCACCTGAAGGACCCCCATTGGTACACGTACCACTGTTTCTCAAACTGTTTGAGTCAGTCACTCAAATAAACATTTATAATATCCTAGATCAGGGATTCAACTTTATTTTCCCAAGGGCCAGATTTTTCGGCGGGCCATGGTCTCTGGGCCGGAAGTGCACAACACGCTACAGTAACAACATTTTGGGTCGTACTATTTCAATACATTTAGTGAATGCATAAAAATAACTACAGCTAGATTCACTTTTTGTGAGAAATAATATACAAAATACTTTAAAATTGCTCACTGTTGTGGAAAACTTAATAGTTATCAAGAAATAAAGTAAAAACAATAGAACAGAATTTGTCTTTTCTCAAAAGTGAATCGTTTAATTCTGTTGTACAATCAGAATTAATCTCTGCCCCTGCTGCCAAGAGGGAGCAGGGACAGTGTCCCTCACAAGTCTCAAGGGCCCCACACAAATGGATTCACCTTCTTTTATAGAATACAGGTCGAACAAATCACATGACATTACATACTTGAATATAATTGGCCCGATGGGCCAAATGCTAAGTACAGGAACAGGGTGGGTGTTTGTTGATTGCATTCAAACTTTGGCAGTCTGGCTGCTTTTCAAAAACAATGCCCTGGCAGAAGGCAAAGTGTTTGCAAAGAGGCCCATCCTGGACCCCTGTGGTTCGAGCACACCTGAGAGGAGTCAGTCTTTGAACAGCGCCACCAGGGCTCCTGGTGGATTTAGCATTTGTGTGAAAGAACCTTTTACATGGCGACGACTAGTCTGGTCTTTTCTGCCATACCAGACCACCCAACTGAACCAGAATTAAGTTAGGACTAGACTAGATCCAGCCAGGTCTGAACCAGGACTAACCCAGAATCAAACAAGGCCTAAACCCAAGACCAAACCAGGTCTAATCGAGTGCTTACTCAAGAATTAAACCAGTAAACAAGATTTTTATTTTATTTTTTCAATATTTGGACGATGGATCGTGGGCCGAATTCAATTGCTTGACCGGCCTGATTTGGCCCCTGGACCTTAGGTTAAATAGCCCCTGTCCTAGATATAAATATGCATGTTAAGATGTTTGCTAGTTACCCTTTCTTGGGAAAAATAGAAAATCTTGAAATGTCACCTGCAAATTCGTGTAATCCTAAAATGGTACTGCATCTCTGTCGATGTGAAAGTTTCAACAACTAAAACCAAATGTCTGCTTTTTTCCTTCCTCTCTGACACTTCACACACGCACACTGTACACCACAAAATCACAGCTCATGCACACAGACATCTCAGTTATATAGTCGGTTAGAATTTGTGTTAGAGTGTTTGAATGTGACATTTCAAACCTTAAATGTTTTTCTATATAGCCAATACTAGTTTAAACAAAACACTTGATTCTGGAACTGGAATTTAATGACAGTAAATTGCATATCCAGATCAGACTTTGCCCCTCGACCATTCGCTGAACGTCTACACTCTCCCTCTTCCCATTTGACGTGACAACTTTCATTTCAAATTAACACTTTGGACCAGAAAATAACTTTTAAAAGGTTAATTACAGCATTATTAATCAACATCATATTAGGTTTATGAAATGATCAAAAGTTGCTGTAGTAGTACAAGTTAAACACAAAAAAAGTTAGCAAAACAATTCCAGGCATTAGAGAGAGCCTTGGTAGAGTCTGTCCTCTAATTTGCTTTGTCTGTTTTGATAGCTTGTTTCTTTAGTGCCAACAAAGAGCAGCTGAGGAAGGCTGCTGACGTCTAAATAACAACTCCTAACCCTGGGAACCCTAAAACAACTTGAGCAGCATAAGATAAGACTCATCTAGTGTTTATATTGTATGACTCATCCAGTCAAGAAATAACAGTTCAACACGTTAGTCTTACATTTCAAGAAATGGGATGTTGTGATTTTGTGCTAACCTCAACAAACTGACGGTTAAATTCTGGACTGAAATAACGCTTGCGACACAAAAGAGTGAAGGAAGTAGATTATAAAATGAAGTGAGATAGTATGTTGATTTCACTTAGAGGAACTGGAAGGTCCAAAGTTATGACTGTCTGAATAAACCATTGCTACATTAGCTACACAGGACACAACCTTGCTGTTAAATGTTTAAAAAGGGAGTGTTCGTAAAGGCTTGTCTGTAGCCTAGCACCACGGTGTTTTGGAGCAGAATCACACGCAGCCTACCAACAACAGATAATGAGTATTTAAGAACTCTGCCAAAGTCACAACATGCATCTCCATTTGTCTATTGCTACATGATACTGAGCTTCACGAAGGCCTGCTATTAAAGGCTTAGAGAGTAGGATGGTTGGAGCATTTGTGCCAATCCTGCTCTGGCCATGTTCAAAATAATTAAGTGCTTCTTAACCCTAAATGCTATGGAGGCTTGTTGGTTTGACAAAGTGACTGGCGCCAAAATCAAAATAAATGCCACCAACCACGTGAATGACAAATACATTTTTGTTTTGTTTCAACCAAGCACCATCAATCCTATATTAAATGAGTAAACTAAGAAATAAAGCTGGTGTTCAGATTTTCACTCTTATTAATCGTTGGTAAATGTAACACATTGCAACCATGTACATGGCCCATGTAACAACCATTTGTCTGCGGTGACTACAAACCAAAAATGTCTGCTTCATTAAAATGAATAGGATAGTTTGTACAAGTTTAAAGCTGTTTGCAAGCAATAATTCTAAATAAGTCAGTCCTGGAAGCATCCATAAACAAAACAACATCAAATGATTGGAAAGATGAAATGTATCCCAGCTAATTTTCTTTCTTTTTGAAAAAATTATATAAAAAATAAACCCAGCTAATCAAATTTATTTCAACATTTCTTTTTCTCAGCATATTAAATAGTATATTAAAACACTATTTGGTGGTCGAGTGGTTAATGCACAGCACATGTATGCCAGGCTCCAAGTGCAGCCGGCCGCAGAGTCGTGCATGTCCTCCCTTCTCTCTCATCCCCCATTTCACACTTTCTTCTCCTGTCTAATAAAGCCTACGGGCAAAAAAACATCTTTAAAAAAATAAACAAAACCCAATTTCAAGAGTCACTTTTTCATTTCGAAATTAAATTGATTCAATTCAGTGATTAGTTGCCGAGCAGCAAGCACTAGCCTAGAGTATTCTTGAGCAAAATCCCTTTCAAGATTTGCAACACTAATTGAAGGCACGGGTAATCGTAGGCAGCTGTTTCTTTGCAGGTTCATTATTTTAGGATAAATGCCAAATAATGCTTTTCAAAATTCATAAATCAAGCCAACAAAGTTGCAATGAACAATCAAGTAAAAATTATTGTCTTCAAATATTTTTTCCAGTCCTTTACAGTAGTGTGATTGACTCTGGAAATAGCACTTTCTTTAGCCCAGCAGGGAGCCATAGGTGGAGGTTATTTGCTTCAGATTGTTCCCATACAGAGTCCACAGGTTGTGTTCAGACCAAAACACAAACATGAGGGGGACAGGTGTGGCTAAATGTTTGAGCTAACTTTAAGTGTGCAACCAAGGCCGTGACCCCAGCACTGCTTTCATTGGGGGGGGGGGGGGGGGGGGGGACTGTCTGGGCAGTTGACAGTAGAAATGCTAACAGCCAACAATAGCATTTCAGTGGCGTACTCGAATCTAGAAAGAGGGAGTAGGAGTTTGGCCCAGTGACTGAACAGGCTGGCGACAGAAACTACTGGGTCAAAGGTTGAGGAGGGAACAAAACATTGCTGCAGTGCTTGCCTTTCCCCACGTTTTGCAATAACACAATAATTGTAGTAATAATCAGTGGTGGAAAATATTTGTTCAAGCAGTAACAATTTCCTCCAGGATTGCGTTATGAGCTTCTGCAAGTCGTAAAAGGAGACATGTTTTAGCCAATGAAAAATAAATGACCGATTGAACTGAAACTGCCATTTGAACCAGCTGCCCTTTGTGTTGTTCTTTTTATGTGGAGTCAGTTCCAACTATAGTCCCTTTACATCCTAGGTTAACTGTACTGCTCACATAAAAGCGGCCCAGAGAATGTGTGGGTCAGGGTCTACTTGTGTAAAAGGCAGTAAAACGAGGCTTGAGAAGGGGACCAGCACAGGAATAGCAGAGGTCCAGGACGGAGCAGTCAGCTGACCAGCTCTCAGACAATGCCTCGACCAACTATTTATGCAATAAGACTCCCCCTGAGCCCTGGCGTTTTCCCAGTTGTGGGCCTAACCCTTGTGCGTCTGGGAGGACTCTTGACGTGTAGAACCAGCGTGAAACCCTATGCTAAAGTCTGCTCTTGAACACATCTGGTCCCTGCTTCCGTCCCACATGGATACCCAAAAGTTCCTAAGTATATGACGAGAGGCGGTGTGGTTAAAGTTCTGGGAAGGTTCAGGCCTGGAAACATGCAGGGCAGCATGCTGGAACAGGCAGCGCTCAGGCCAACCCTTCTCAGATGTGGAGAGGTGCTCTACATGACTGTCACTTATTGCTTTTATTGCTCATCTATTCCTCCTCTCTGGCCTACATAACACAGCCAAAGTTTTGTTGTTCATTGATGGAGTGGGTTCCAACACGTGATGTCTTGACAAGTGAGAGCATTTCTTCAAATAAACATTGCAAAGTTATTGTTAAGCAATCACCGCTAAGGCCAAGTTTACATAGCTCTCTTACTTAACTCCTGTACCCTTTTCCCCAAATGCTACTATACACATGCTTGACATGTCTGCATGTGCTTGAGCACACCGTCAGCCAAAAACATTGTAACATCTCAGATACAAAAATTATGTTTTCAATAGATTTCATCTATACCAACTTCATTCAAAATATTGAATTTAAATAAACAGGATTGGATTGGTCAACCGTAAAGCCAGACAAAGTTCCAGTGGATGAACACCATCTTGAGTCAAACTAGCCGGATTACAAAACACAACAGAAGTGCTGAACAATGGAACAAACTAAAGTGGATTTGAGCTGGGTCTGGACTTAATGAACTCATGGGAGTCATTCCTGCCACGACAGATAACACCTTGTTTCTGTTGTAGCAGACACACAAAGCCACTCTGTTAGCTTGGTTATTGTACCTTCCACCCAAATACTTACCCATACCGGCTTAGCCTGATTTACCCATACATCCGGCGAACGTCTTTTCATTGGAACACGTATAGTTCTACATCTTTCTTTTCTCTGCATGACAAAAGGACCCAGAAGTGCATGATGATTTATGACGCTAATTATACCTCTTGCTCTTCTGCACGGGGCACTCCATGCTTCAAATCTTTCAAAGTTTAGAGAAAGACTGGGTTTAGACCCCGCCTAGACGCCCAAATTGACTGTTTGTAGTTACCAGAAACGTTAACAACCTCACACCCACTTCTATCAACTCCTAGCAACTTCAAAACTGAGATCAGATAGTGCAGGTTGACTCAACTGGCCCCAATGGGAATCTGTGAAAGTTAAGTTATTTAAATTAACTCAAAGTAAAATTTCTAGGAGGGATTATTTTTGTAGCCTGACCTACAAAAGGGGTTGCAGCATGAAGACTAAACTAGCGGAAAAAATGGCATACATAAAGCAGACGCTTGACTCTTATGTTTCTAGAACTTAGTCAGATGATGAGAGGAACGTGGGGAGGGAAGGGGGGCAGGGAGGGAAGGGGGGCAGGGTGGGGAAGTCACATGTTCCCAAACAGCGGTGGAAGTCATCCAGCTGAGCTACTTCCTGGTGTGTGGTCACATGAGGATTCATTCATTTTATTGCGGCATGTCGTGCACCAGATGGAGGAGTCATGGAAACTGACATTTTGTCTGTCATTTTTGTGTTCTAACATAATGCACGCAGCCATGCTCCTTCCATCTAATTCAGAAATAGTTGTGCCGACAGCGTGGACTCCTCTATGCACTAAAGGTTACATAACTCCTGATTTAGGTCCACTAAATATATTACAAACATATTGTATGAGCCAAGCTTAGTGTAATTCCACTAATGGTGTGTTTGGATAACTTACTGGGCTGTCTATTTGCCAAACAAAAAAACATTACAGTAGACCGTATTCTACAGAAAAGAACCAAAATGAATAGTCATTAGCTTTTCTCTGTAGAGGATTTATCCCAGGACTAGACTGTCCAACAATCACATCCAAAATATCTGTGGTTTATCAGTTGGATGAAATGGGTAAAATTCCAAAAGATATATTTTTACCCTCATCTTTTATAAAACATAAACAAGCATCAAGTCCGGCGCATCTGTCCCAACCAGTCCAAAGTCAAATTGGCCTGAACAGTCGGACAGTCCCAGAACACATGACCAAAGAAATACTCCATTATATGTTTTAATTTATGTAGTAGTCAAGTCAAGTAGTTAGCAAAGTAGTATTCCGGTATGATGAATCACATGAATGACCAGCCTGACGGATATTAGGTTTCTTTACTGGCAGCCTAAGCTTACGTATGAATGAAGTAGAGTGTGTTTAATGTTTGATAAGAGATTAAGCTCCAGGCTGAGGGACAACTGCAACATTTAGCATTCCTGGTGATGAATTGTTCTCAACCTGGTGGATCAGGACACCAGATCAAGCCGATAAAGATATAGGATTTGATTAAGTAAGACCTCGAAGTCAAAACATAGGTTGCTTTGTATGATTCAGGGACATGGTGGTTATGGTATATAGAAAGGGAGTCAAGGGAAGTCAGAGGAGAGAGAGGATAGTTCTTCACTCCTGGACCTGTGCTGTGAAAGGGTCCCTTTGGCAACGTGTGAGAGCAGCATCCTGTCGGAATGCGTTTGTGGTTGTTATGTTTGAATGAGCTGGGTGTGTTTGAAGGCTGGGAGAGGGGAAGAGTGCTGATACGGGCTTTGATGGCCACGGCTGGAAGCGCAGAGATAAATAAACAAGCTGTTCATAAAAGAGTTTACATCCAGCATTATAGATGTCACATATATATCACAACTTACAATTGTGTGATATAAAGTGATATAAAACACAGGGTGAAGTACTTTCAAGAAGACCATATTATAAGTGTTCCCCCTTGGCATTAAAACACTCAAAGTGGTTCATGCATACGTTTTTTAAAAATTGCTCTGCTTGCTATGACGCTCTCCATAGGCAATGTAATGTAAGGGTCCGGCACAACTCAGCACAGTGGTTTTCAACATGGAAGTAAACTTGTTTTAGATTTAAGATGTCCAAAATATAATGATCCACAGGCGTCGTAGATTGAAGACAAAAGCACAAAGGGTCTTCTTTAAATCATTTATCCAGACACTCCCTGTGTAAAAGAACTGAACGCAGAGATTAAGATTAATACCTGCATTTTGTGAACTGGTTACCAGATTTTGAATGAAGCTTTTTGACAATATATATGTTATATGTTTTTAAAGATGCATTCTTCTGTTTCCAAGATGGTTTCTGAATCTGACATATTGCAATAAATTATTGGATCAATCATAATTTGATCCACCATCCAGCCTCATTCATGGTATGCACTGGGCCTCCGCTGTGACAATAGCATAAAGCCGCTCATTGCTCACGCAGTCCATAAACGGAGTGACCTACATGTACATGATGTCCTAACTTGCCATGGTGTCGAGCACTGCACGTCTACGGCCAGAGCTAGAGCCATTAGGGCAGGCTAACAATCAAAGCAGAAATCTAGCCTACTAAACAAACTGAGCTCATCTGTAACAAATAAACAGTGAAACTACAGCAACAGACGAGGAAACATTTTATTTTTAGTGGACTGGATATTACAATGGTGGACATACCGCTTTTATTGTGACAGGCACTACAATAACATGGCGGAAAATTGTGACTGTCGATTCAGTGCTTGCATCTAATCTAACAATTTGTTCCCTAAAGTAAGTGAAGCATTTAGGTGATAAGTTCTCGTTCCTGATCTGAAGATGAAGAACCTCTGTCTATGCTTCTTTTACGTCTAAAAGGTGCTGCAAACCGCTCGCCAATATTCTGATTAGCATGGTTGTAAATGTATAAGAGACAAACACACACACACACACACACATTATGCAATACAATACTACAATAATACTTTCTCTTATTATACTCTGATAAGCACTGATGAATGTTTATTTTTGATAGAAGAAACCAGACACATGCTCAGAGACTGAAGAAAGACGACTCAAACGGATTTGGTCAAAGCTCTGTACATCCTCGTCAGGGCTTTAGCAGAGGGCAGCTGTGCAGCGCTGCGTGCACATACAGCTGCAGACAAAGGCTTGTGTGCTGCTGATACAAATACTTAGTGTTTCGTAATGTTCAAGCCCTTGCAGTACTCACTGCTCATGTATGCGTGTGTGGAATATCCTACAGCGTTTACGTTTTTTCACAGTCCGCCTCTAATGTGTCGAGGAGACAAGGAGAATGCAAGGCACAAATGCAACTGCTGCAGGGGCTATTTATGAGGCACAGCTGTCCTTCCTGAAAATAAACATGTTCTTTCCTGCATAGAAATCCAATTATCATGTGCCAATTGTCATTTTAGGGCAAATATGGAATTAAATGGGTGTCTACTTGGTGTAGAATATATTTTCTTCCTGCACTGCACACCATTCCACTCCACACTCACGCTCTGTTTTCAAAGAGGCTGCAGCTACATGCCTGCCCCTGTGTTTATTTCTGGAAGCTCACAACATGGCCGACATGTGCTTTGTTATTGTTAGTACAACATCAAATCTAATGCCTTTTAAGGAGAATTTTACACCTTGTTTTGAATCGAAATACACCAATAACTAGTGCATAAACATATGTGGGCCTATTGTCTGGACATAATGTATTAAAACAAAACAATGCCTCAATGCAAATTGAGAGCAGAGCAAATCTGCACGTCGACTCACTGCACTCACCATTTGATGATGATGGCCATATGGAATATTTGTTTCTTGAAAAAAGGTACTGAGGGCAGTCTATAATGAAACACAAGAAAACCACACTTTATTCCACATTGGGCTATAACATGAGGCTAAAATCTAGCGCGCTTTCTTTGTGTTGCCATACATTATAGGAAGTCAGTGACATTAAAAGGGTAATATAAAACACTGAAGATGATATGAATAAGTAGCTTGCAAAAGATGGAACAATAAATCCATCTAGTGTTTTGAAAACGAGTGGATAAAGTGGCGGTCATCTTTATTGCATAATAGCACGCGTCGGCCTCGCCTGTACACTGCTGTCATGTGTCGGATTATAGTATTTAATCTAGAGTAAATCTAATTGGGTGTGCTAGCGGTACCATGGCGTCATGTGCTTTCTGAGAAATGTCCCGCAATATAAAAATGTGATGTGCAATGCGTTAAAGTTGTGCGTAAAAGTAAGCAATACGCGAAACAACTCAATTGAACATGTTATAACCATCACTAAACCCTCTAAAAGCCCTCTAAACCCATGCTGCAGATAAGTAGCCTCGGCCAAAGCTTGCCATCTCCCAAATATAAACAATACCACACGGCTAACATTAGCATGCCGATTCAAAGCCGTGGTTCTTGGTCCTTTTTACCTCAAACTGCCAATGTGCAGCTTGCAAAAGCTGCTTCGCCTGGTCAGCCGCACATCCCGCCGTCAGGACAAACTGGTTAATCATGACTTGATGTTTAAGTTCATCCATTTTCGACGCTCTCAGTGTCCTACTGGCGGCAGCTGGCTCTCGGGCAGACTTTCGACCTCTTTTCCTCTTTTCTTCTCTCTAGTTGTATTCCTTTTCGCTGCTCAGACGTCCACCATTACAGCCGGTCGAGCAAACACAAATATTTACTGTAGGAGCGGTAGTGGAAGGAACAGAGGCAGATTGACAGAAAGATCCAGCCAATCACAGGAAAGACATGTTGGTGGGACTTGTATGCCGCGAGCCCAGGATCTCTGGCTGTGGAGGCTTTAGTAACATCACACAGTCTTAATCTACCAGCAAAACTCTTGTTGGCACAAATAGTTTGACTTATTTCAATGAGTTTCGCATTGTGAATTCAATTTAGATGTTTATATCCCGATAAACCAAACATTTGTAGTCAATGCGCCTCAAACAGGGTTTGTTTTGGACTACAAGTCCCGTAAGCGCATGCTTTGTTTGTAGTGCCACGGAGGGCAGACTTTTGTGAATGACGGCGACTCTCGACCAATTCCCATGCGCGCTGTGTCACTCTGTTGCCAAATATGGTAAACAAATCCAGCATCGCCAATTACGTCGCTTCGAGTTAAATTAGGGACACTACGTTATAAGCGTCAGGTCTCCAGTCAAATATATATTATTAGCATGTATTTTAGCTGTAAAGATTCACGATCACCGACGCAGCAGAGCAAACTGTGAAGCGGAGAGAAAATGTGCCCTTACTGTGCCAATTATCTTTGCACAATAAAACGTAAGCAATACTTGTAAACCGATTCAAGCTTGGGCTTTATAAAAGCTAACCACTTCCATTTATCATTCTTTATTATTGGCCTAAACGCGCTTTATTCATTATGGTTACAATCGACAAAGTAACTATCCAACACACTCATTATACGGCTTCATGCATATTTCTCCTAATTTCACCCTGATTCTTGCAGTTTATGGCAAAGGAGGTTACGCATGAATTAAAAAAAATAACAAACTACTGCATCCTGAGCACATCCTGATACAAACACCGCGGTGGATTGTGGGTAGGCTAACTGTACGTACATTGTAAACAATTTATCAATGGCACGTTTCCGGACGTGGGTAAGAAATGGTGGAATACCGAGTGCAAAGAGACACCTGCTGGCTAAAAGAGTACATTACACTACTGTTAAAAAAGTAAAAACATCGGATTTCATACATAATTGAATTAATGTTGATCTCAATACTAGGCCAATATACAGCTATGGAAAGGCTTGTAAATGAACAAAAGCCACTTACCTGAGATCCAGACCACACCTACACTTAAGTGATATTGATCTGTATGAAAATACAGACAGATATTCTGAATATTCCAAACAAAAACGCTGCATGATGTAATGAAATACTGCTTTACATGCTTGATCATGATCCTTGAGGTGAGCTGCATTAAACAGAAAAGCACTATGACTAAAAAGCAGTCAGTCACAGGATCGGATCACAATTAAATAAAAATTGTCAACTCATCGCCCTGCCTTTAGGTAAAACCATGACAGTGTACTGTATTCATACATACAAGTGTAATAACTCAGGGCCAGACCTAGGCTTGGGCCTTCAGAGCCTGGGGCTGTATGAACTACCTGACGTGTTACCCCTGTTCATCCTCCAGGAACTGCCTGCATACTCTCTACATAAAGCTGGGTATTGTGGTTATCCAGGAGAAATCCAGGACAACAAGTGTAGAGTCTCCTAAGAGGTTGAGAATTCTGTGCTGATGATTTTGCCTGCAGTAGAACTCTCATCGGAGGAAAGCAGGGTCAAAAACAAACCAAGCTCTACAGTGCTGTGAAGAGACTGCCCGCTAGAGGCACATACTGAGGTGTCATCCTGGAGGAGTGGGACTGCCTGTGCCAGCTCTCCTCATGCCAACGTTATGGTGAATTATACAGAGCCCACCTGAATAGACCGATATTGAGATACATTTTATTGATCCACAAGGGAATTACTTGAACACAGTGGCTCACACATTGCAATATAATAATCAGATGTGAAAAAACATCTATGAAGTTCTTGTTTTGGGGTTTGTTTCATAGTTGTTTCTATGCACCCATTATCTCAGTAAGCAACTCTTCAGAAATGTAGTTTTCCATCATGTTTTTTCATCAGTAAAGTTTATTGTTGTCCCATAGGCCTATAAAAAAAGCAGGACAGTAAATGTAGCCAATGTGTAATTAAAAGGAGAATTAATGTGTTTCTTCTGGACTTAACTGTGGACTAACCATTTTGTAACCTACACTAAATTGTTACCTGAGCAGTTACTGACAAACTTAAATGTGCTTTGTTTCTTTGTCAGATTTAAGGAGTTCTTAATTAACACAATAGTGCTGTTCAGATGTATTAGGCCAGTGGTCCTTGTCAGTGCTTTTAGTGTACTTGAGATGTATTGTATGCATTGCAACCATTGCTAAAGGACAGTGGGAGGTTGGCAACAATACCAGCAGCTGTTTAAACATTTGTCCACCTCAGCAGCAGGCTCTTTGTCACAAATCTGAACAAACCTAAGACGTTTTCACATGAAGCATCCTTGACCAGTCACACAACAGCTGCCTGTTACATATTAAAGGACTTTATACAGTGTATATAAACAGTTTCTCACCATCCTGAATATAAATAGCAAGATGCAGTTGCTGGTTACTTCTGCAAAATGTATTGGTCAATGGTTTAAGGTAAATACAACAGTCCACACAAACGTACTATGTGTAGCATCGTATGTGTAGCAAGTGGTTTATTGTACATTCCTTTGCAACGATTAAAAGGCCGTCTTGTGGCTGGGTGGTAAGGTACAATCATTGCGGTAATTAAGAACTTTTGCTACAAATGAAGGAAGCAATAGGTCACTAATTTTACAATGTGTACAATACTTGGCAATGAGATAGAAATCAAATAAAAAAACAAGAAATGTATTGCATGCACACATATTTCAAAGAAACAACATGCAATGCTGAATGTGTCCACATGGAGGTAGCGTTTTCTAATGAATACAGTCAATGTGCCCAACAGAGTAATTCCACACACTGGCGCTTCAGTTTGACAAACTGCACAACAGGGCAGCATCACAGCAAGGATAGTCAGTGAGAAAGCCTGAGGCCAACTACACATTTACATTTTATTATCAGAGAAGAGGATTACAACGGGAATTTAGAAATATGTCTTCCTAAATGATTCAAGAAACTTGTTAATAGACCATTTCTATGGTGTTGTAGGGTCGTCAGTAGTTCATCCGAAATACAACAGAATTAACCACTTGTCCAAACAACGTGTGCGTACAGCGTAAACTGATCTGCAAAAAGGAAAATACACATTTCTTACACATAAACACCTACAACAGTGGAAATGGGAGTGGTAAACAAGGGCTTATCAGTGGAGGAAGGTCACTTTTTCATTCTTTGATGCTGCAAAGCGGGATCTGTGGCGCGTCATTTTCAGCGCCAGCAGGGGGTCAGCGACGCGCGCCGCACCGGACTCACGTTTCAACACATTTTCGGGACAAAGGCACACATTAAAAGGCAAGACTAAGAGGAGGAGACGCAAGAACTACTTCTTGCTTCTTTTTTTACGCACGAGTAGAGGCAGACGAAGAGCCAATCAGATGCGTCCTCGGGTGGTTAAAGGGACGGTGGGCAGTCTCTACAGCTTTATGAGGTACTTGTCCTACAACCTCTAGGCATAGTCACGTTCAGACCAGCGATAGGCCAATATATTGGAATTGAGGTTTAAAGAACAGAAGACATGAATCTGATCTGAATCTATACTCTTTCCTCCTCGAGCTGCAGCTGCTGGATGTTCATTGCCCTCCCCCCGCTGCACTTGTTGCGCAGAGACTGAGTCCTTTGAGAGACAGAGGAGAGGCTGCTGCAACAGGTGCACACGGACTGAGAGCACCTTAGGCACAGAGCGACAGCGGTAGGTGAATTTGCACAATAGAGCAAAATGTTTTCGTAAATTATAGAAAGCAAGCCGGACAGATCACTTGTGTAACAGCGAGGTTTATAACAACTTTTGTTCTTTAGAATCAACTTTAAATGCTGGAGTGAGTATTCTTCATTTTGCGTAAAAGGAACACAATGCCGGTTCTCACAAGCCCAGAAATTGCCAACAAGTTTGCAGAGAAATGGATGGATCAAACGATGAGCGGTCCAGAGTGCGCGCCCCAGGATGACAGCCTCACTAGTCTTCATTGGCTCCAGAATTTCTCCATCCTGAGCGCAGATCCGGAGAGGACTAATACATGCGGGACGTCAGTCCAACAACAGTATCTGAAACGTTTTGGTTTTCCTAAAGGAGGCTCTGACTCACCGTCCAGCCCCCCCGCAGGAGATACAGCCGCTACAGGGATGCCTCTATACCTGGGCAGCCCCGTGATGTCCGGGTCAGACTCCTCCATGACGCACCGGTTCACCAGTTGTGCACAGAACGGCTACTCTCTCCAAGACAACCCACAGGTGGAAGTGGACTACAAGACCAACCATAAAGTCAAGCCGCCTTACTCATACGCATCCCTAATCTGCATGGCCATGCAGGCGAGCAAGCAGCCCAAAGTCACACTGTCCACCATCTACAACTGGATCACTGAAAACTTCTGCTACTACCGCCACGCAGAGCCCAGCTGGCAGGTAATAAACTCTTGTCTCTCACACTGCTCATTTTGGTCTTTATTATTGATGAGAAATAAGAACGGTGAGGTGAGAGATACTCCGGTGTCACAGCAAAAAGGTTTACCGTTACTGGATTTAAATAAGACAGACATGCGCCCAAGAGGCTTCATCAATGGGAAAGTGATAATACTAAAATTGTGTACTATTACGCTACGATTTCTTCACCAGTTCATATTTAATATTGAACCATTTATAAAGGCTGATGTTGAAAATTAAAATTAAGGGTGCTGAAACACAATAGATCTTCATTAATAAGGTAACACAGCTGTAGTAGTAAATCGAAAACAATTGGCTATTTGCCAGGCACTAATGGTATATGTAGAGAAAAATCGTTATGCAAAATTATGAAAACCAAATCAGTTGTGTTCTTTTGAGCCAAGATATGAGTTCTGTCTGAGGTGAATAGACATCACTCCACTACATGCATGTTTAAGTGCGGGTCCTTGTATAGCAGTGTGGACATGAAATTAAATTTTACATCCTTTCCTCTGGTTGTGACTTATCTTGGTCACTTAAAAAAAAAATCTGATGTTGGATTCAGAGTTATATATATATGCATTTATTGAGGGGTTGGGAACATTTGGGGATTCGTCCTCACATAAATATGAATGCAAGGTGGTGTGTGTAGGTGTGTGTTAATGAGCGCTCCTGAGAGAGATGCAGCTAAGCACAGCTGATCATGTTTGAAATGTTCAGAGCTGCCTGTTACTAGAAAGCCTCATTAGGTACATTTGCTTTCCCATACAAACAATACACCTCCCTCCTTCTTTTGTCTCCCTGTCAAAGCCGACACATTTTTCCCAGTATAATTACAAACCCTGAAGATTAATGTTTGCTTTTTCTTTTCTACAGAATTCCATTCGCCACAACTTGTCCCTCAACAAGTGCTTCAAGAAAGTCCCCAGGCAGAAGGATGAACCAGGAAAAGGAGGCTTCTGGCAAATCGACCCGCAGTACGCAGACATGTTTGTCAACGGCATCTTCAAGCGCAGAAGAATGTCAGCTAACCACTACAGCAGTAGCGCCAACAGACAAAACAAACTGGGTTACCCTCAGAATGGCTGCCCGTACCAGACGAGCAAAAGAAAGCAGCTCCAGAACAAGAACAAGCCGACTAGAGCAGGCGAGTCTCCCCTGTTGGCGACAAATGCCCTCCGCGGCGACTTTGACCTGACTTCCGTGTTCGATGACGTCTTAAGCGGAAACTGTAGCACCTTTGAGGATTTGGACATCAACACGGCACTCAGCTCCCTCGGGTGCGACTTGGAGGTTTCCGGTCAGAGCAGGCAAGGCTTCGGGAGATGGGACCAAATGGTGGGCCAGAGCCAACATCTAAATCACCATCAATTGTACACCGGTTATGTAGACGTTCCGACAATGGAGTGTGTCATGGGGAACAATAACAGCATGGTGGATCTCCATGTCCATCATCACCACCAGCAGCAAATGGAACAAGATCTGCTCCAGAATCAGCATCCACATTTGCAGCAGTTCGATGAGGCCGCAGCTCTGTTTACGGAGCGACCAGTGGGGGCGGTGCTTCAGCCCTGGGAGGAGATCAAAGAGGAAGAGCAACCCATTCCCCTGACTCTAGACCAGAGCTTCGGGCTGTGTGAAGGCTTTTTCACTGAGATGCAACCCTGGCAAAACGTAGAGGCCTACCTGTAATCTTCGACATCACATGAACCCGTTTTGGACAAGTATACTGAGGAACTAATAGGCTGATCTGCAATAGACCTGAAAGTTGGGATCATGCACAAAATTACCCAGCAAATTAAAAAGAAAAGCAATCATTTTTTAATCTCATAAACCATGCATTTTTAACAATAGAATAAAAACAGAAAAAAAATAAAATGTGTAGGTTCTATTGTAAATACATTGATACATGGATTTTTGAAATGTAAAAAAATATTGCTTCCTTTTTATGAATCTTTTCCTTGATCCCTAGACGTTTAAATTATAATACAGCATATAATTTGTAACTTGAACGTCAGTGACAGTGGTTTGAAAACTGAGGGTTCTTCTACTGGAAATGGACTGAAAAAAATCAGAGCGATATTGAAAAATTTTTCAATGTGATGGATTTACCTCACAGCCTCCTCTTGCGTGCTTCACAAGATGCAGCACTGGTTCTTGCTGAGACGGTTTAATAAAGTCAAAAGTGGACAAAGACTACTACTTGCTACATTAGCATCCAAACTTTTATACTAACGTGCAGTAAATATGCTCATTTGCCATGTCATGTAAAGAAAACTCAGTCTGAATAGACACTGGTCCATTGTGACGTATGTTATAGTCAATTTAATATATATTCTTAAAGTATATATATATATATATATATAAACACACACACACACACACACATATATATATATATATATAGCATGAGGTTAGGCAGGAATCATGCCATTTGTCGAAGAGGCAAAAAGAAAATGGAACTCCTTGTCAATCAAGTAACATTATGCACTTTTATAGGCAGCAGTTTTAGAACAGCTTTTCAGGTCCATTTAGGTTCTTATTCTAAATTGTATCTGTATCCTTAATGAATATGTCAATACTTGCGATAGTGATCATTTATTTGGCTAGAAAAATTGGTTTAGAACATTTACAAAGGCATATGCAGAACATTGGTGATTCCGTGTTTACTATGAAGACACACGTTTAATCACTGGGTGATGGATTTCTCAGATACGTCGTCGTTTTTCACAAATGTCTTTCAGCGTATATAGTATATCTGAACAAATGATGCGCAGTTATGACTTTGAAAGGCAAGATTTTCTTTTGTATCATATGAAGTTTGATAATCTTTCCATGTTATTTTCATTTGTACTTTTTTAAGAAGCTGTTTAAAATGCAATCATGCCTTGATGCAATAAACTGTCAATTAAAATAACAGCAGCTTGTTCTCATTACTTGCCTGTGAAGTATGAGAGATGAGACTGGTATAATAAGTGCAGTATGGTTTGTGTGTAATGGGGATATAGGGTTTATTGTTAACAAGCCGAGACAGGCCTGGACACGCTCAGAATGTGAACCCTATATAATAAAACACGTTAGTTTATGAATTAGGAGCCAGCCATAAAGATTAAGGTTATGTGACTCCAAACGCCTCAGTGGATATTTAAACTTGAGGAATGCAAAATGGTTAAAGACAGTTGGGCATGTCTATCGTTTTTATACTATAATAAAACATTTGCCAGCTCTCAGAGAACATAACATTAGCTGCACAAAGACCAGTCAACACATTTTTAACACAGTACAGCGGGCCAAGCACCATGAAGAAATCCTATTCTTAAATGTAATGATTTTTAGCTACTTTTCTGATGGCTATAACAACTAAATTGAAGATAGCACTTACAATATAATTTAACCAAGTAGTACATTAAAAATGCTATACATTTACTTTCATCCACAAAGGCCAGGCAATTGTGGGAATTTTACGGCTGCCCATTTGTTGCAGAATTAAACACAACTGTCATCGGGGGGAAAAGTCAGAGGTCACTAAAGCGATTATGTTCATCCTATTGAAACAGCAATCACCGTAACAAACCAGCTATTTTCAGAAATGTCTATTTGTATGCAACAGATTTTAACCTGAAGCTTGCCATAAAATGTAACTGTACACAAACATCTATTGTATTTATCTGATTAGACTGATCAATCATTTTACAACACAATCTTCTTAGTCGTTTGTGCTCACTTACCACAGATTTAAGCATATTCACAGATTTTCTTGCATGCCCAGTTATTAAAATAGTGCTTTTCCACCTTAAATCTCTTTTTAATTGAAATAGTTTGGTGCAAATGGGTGCAAATGCAGCTTATCCGGGTCCCTCCCAGCGGCAGCAGGTCATGTGTAGAGATCTCCGGGAAAAGGCGGAATAACTGGGATTCTACGAGCAGCAGGGACACAAGGAGATGAGGGACTTCTGTGAGTGGATAATGCTGGCACAAGTTGGATATGTAGTGGACTAAATATTCTTAAAGGAAACTGTTAAGCTACAGGGTTACTTGGGTGTTCACTGCAAATAAATATCTGTTGTATGGGGGGAAACCCATTTTTAGTGCATAGGCATTTAGCACAAAAACAACCAGCCCTTGATTCGTACTGATTTATACAACCACACCAACTGTCTTCCTGTTTTATACAAAGGAGCTAGACTGAAACCCTTTTAATCTGCAAAGCTCAAAATGAAGCACAAGAAAACTAAAAAAAAAAACAAGGAGCTTGTTTCTAATTGCAAAACAAACACAGCAATAAAAGGTATACAAAACTGATACAGGATTTCTGTGTTTTAAAGCTTTTTTGCAGATAAACCCCTGATTTCTGTTACTTTGCTGGAATAGTTTTAAAAGGTAGTTGCAGCAGGACGTACTGCATGGTTTAATATCACTTAAATCATACTTTGAATAATAGTTCATTAAAATTGTGATGATGGAAGCTTCTATGTTCATAGATTTAGGTCCTCAGTAGGAAAAGTGTGACAGGTCATAATTTGGCCAGTGTTGTAGCGGATGTTCAGAGCCACTTTCACTGCCAGTTAAATGCCCAGAGCAGTGTGTGGGAACATTGTAGGGCCTTATGTTTGCCCTGCTCCACAGGTTTCTTTGTGCACTCCTGCTGATGTGTGCATGCCCGCTGAGCATGTGTGTACACGGGGAAGATGGCCGCCCTGTGGAGGTTCAGATAACACTATCTCTGTGGAGCCAGAGTCCTGTGGATCTATTCAGTCAGTGGGACAAGAGGCTGGGCCTACCCAGCACGCGGACCTGCTTAAAGGAGGAACAAGCAGCACTGTCTGTCACATAAGCTAAACTAGCCCCTAATGCTTTATTACCTCCTCCCAGTGCCCTCTGAGCAGTATGTGTCTGTGTGTCCACTGACACTGAGGGCCAGGCGCAGGGCATGATGTGGGGCATAATGGTGTTTTATTACCACAGGACAGCCTCTGGAGCGCCCCTGATTAGAGCCAGACACAGACAGGTCATCTAGCTTTGCTAAAGGAGCACCCACCCAGCGTGACTCACACAAGAGCCCGACTCGTCGTTTATTGGGGATTGGCACAAAGCTATTATTTACGGGAAATGGCAAAAAGAGGGGATGTGATGGGGACCCTTCACAAATGAGATGATCCATTGTCTCAGAGAGCTATGTCAGTGTTGGGAAACACCCTGAGTCTGGTTTATGGCCCCTGAGGAACCTCTGACAGAGACTGATTACAGTGCATCTCACACTCACTAGAGAGTGCAGTTAGCAGTGGAAAAGTTACATCTAGTCAATGATGGTGCTGATGTACTATGGGTAGGCCTTCTAATCTAAGGTAGAATCTTAAAGGCATTTCGTACTTTTCAAAATATTCATACCCATGGAACTTTTCCATATTGTGTCACATTACAACCACAAACCTAAAATTGATTTGAATTTTTTGTGAAAGAGCAACACAAAACAGCATACAATTGTAAAGAAGGAAAATGATACATGTTTTCCAGATTTTTTACAAACAAAAAACTGAAAAGTGCAGTGCACAGCACCCTTTTACCTGAGTGCAACAAATGGCTGTCAAAAGTTGCCTGATTGCTGCTGAAAGTAGTGATGTGACGTTCACGGACGAGCTGATTCTTTTGAACGACTCCTCACTGTGAGTAGAGTCACGGTGGTGCATGAGCTGTTCTGTTATTTTGTTCATTGGGGTGGAGCGAATCACGCGTGCAGTGGACATGGAGTACCTACTCCTCCCGGTGTCACCCCAGAAACCAATCTTTTGATGCTGCGATAGTAAAACAAGTGTGCGCATTCAACAAGCTGTAGTGTCTCTCATTCCCTCCTGTCATCGTCACTAATTTAAGGCAGCCCAATTATGGCAAAAATAAGGATGCGTAGTAACCAGCCCAGCGAAATAAAATGTATCACAATCAGAAAAGGTTTATTGGCATTTTCAGTGAAGGCTAGGAACTTGCCTTGGTACTTTGGTGCAACATACAATGAACGATAATAAAATATATCAAATAAGGCATGCGTTAAAGAAAAACTATTTAATTTACTAATAAGATAAAAAAATAAATACAAATATTACTTCCCTGAGAGCAAAGAACATAATAGATAATAATATAAACTTGTTCAGTAAACTTAGAGACAGAACAACTACTACGGTTACACAGGCAGGACAGCGAGAGAAAAGCGATGTGGACCTCGAGAGAACCGTACGTCAGTTAAGTGTGCAGGCAGACAGCAGAGGAGAGTGTGTGGCAACGATGGCACGGAACGTAGGAGCAACGAGGGAAAACCTTCATACTGTGAATAGTTTGCGTGTGTAATGGCGCATGTGCCATGTCTGTCAACCACTTTACACTGATTTACCCTTAAATTGATGAAAAAACAAAAAAATATTCAGTTTTGAATGGTTCTTTTACAGGATTGAATCCTGATGGTTCAAATGCTTTTAAAGAGTCAAAAGTCCCATAACTAAAAGATTTTCCAAGCTTTGAACTTATCACAGAGAACTGTTCAGAGATGCAGCAAACAGGCCCATGTTAACTCTGGAGGAGCTGCAGAGATCCACAGCTCAGGTGGCCCAGGAATCCATGGACAACTATTTGTCGTGCACTTCACAAATCTGGCCTTTATGGAAGAGTGTCAAGAAGAAAGCCATTGTTGATAAATAGCCATAAGTCGTCCCGTTCGAAGTTTGCCAGATGCCATGTGGGGGACACTGCAAACATGTGGAAGAAGGTGATCTTGTCTGATGAGGTCAAAATTTAACTTTTTGGCCAAAAAAACCAAAACGTTATGGCCGGTATTTTCCCCCCGGACTTAGCGTTAACAGGAGCTTTTTCCAGGGGTCCACGCTGTCGTAAAGAGGCTGTACTTGGCCACTGGAGAATAGAGTGGGATGATGTCAGTACACGGTGATAGTGTTTGAACCAATGACTGAGAAAAATAATTTAATATAAAAAAACAAAACATTAAAATGATTGAAATACAACATTGCATTGTTTATTTCACCCCCAGGGTGCCCAGACTAAACCCAGACTAAACCAAGACTAAACCAGGTCCAAAACCTGGAGAAGCTGAGCACAGAATGCACCACAGTCTCCGCAGATAATCTCTGTTTATAAACTCGACTTGTGATCGATAAACGGGCAGGCAGCAGCAGAGCCACGGGAGCGGATGATCCCGAAGCGCACAATCCCAGACTGCTGCAATGACACGCATTGGTCCCAGTGCCAGCCCTCTGAGCCCCCGGTGATGATAGTCACCCATTGCGGAGAATTTACAGGAAGAAATGTGCTGCGTGGACTTCGGTGCACTCAGCACCGCACCGTTATGCACAGCTGGATAACCGAGTGCTCAGTGGGATGCTGCATGGTCTGGAGGACAGAGCCACGCACTGTGGTCCCCTCGGGAGCAGAGTGCCAGAGCCGAAGATCTGATTGTATGTGCGGATCAAGTCCTCTCGCGTTGTGCTTTCAGTCTGTGCCAGTTTAACGCAGACTGGAACAAGGATTTTGGGTGATGGTGGGGATTTATCCACTTTCCCAGACGTTCCTCTCTAAGTTCAGCACATGTAAGTCTGCACGGTCCAGTCTAGCCCTGACTGCAATACAGGTGTCCAACGCCGGAGGTGTCCAGCAAAGAGCTTTAAGAGCCGAGTGCGTCCCATGATTGGGAGAAAAATGTTACAACGTAAAATTGGACTGTATTCATTATTCTATAACTTATCATTTGTGTTATTTATGCCCATGAAGGTTGTTTTATTATCAATATGGAGATAGTATCACCACTCCACTGCACTAGTTTTGAAGTTTATTAGTTAAGTTTCTGGCCATTCACAGAATGCGCCACGCCCTAAATTTTCTTAACTCCACCTCATATTTTGGAATGATCACACATCTTGTTTCGAATTACTCGGCTTGTGCTGTTAGCAATTGCGCTGACACAATATATCTGGAAATTAGTTCCGCAATGCCTAAGTTAACGTTAAGACTGGGGGCAAAATGCTGCCCTATGTGTGGTGGAAAACTAACAAGGCACATGACTTAGAACACACCATCCCCTTTGTCAAACATGGTGTTGGCAGCATCATGCTGTGGGACTTCTTTTCTTCAGCAGGGACAAGGAAGCTGCTTAGAGTCGATGGGAAGATGGATGGAGCCAAATACAGTGCAATTTTGGAAGAAAACCTGTTGGCGTCTGCAAAAGACTTGAGACTGGGGCGGAGGTTCACCTTCCAGCCTTCACCTTTGAGTGAACAGCATTTTCCAGGATTTGAAAACTGCTGTTCACAAATGCTCTCCATCAAATATGACTGAGTTTGAGATGCTAAGCAAAAAAGAATGGTCAAAAATATCAGTTAGTAGGTGTGCAAAGCTGGTAGAGACATACCCCATAAGACTTGCAACTGTAATTGTAGCAAAAAGCGGTTCCACAAAGTAATGCGCTTTTCGGTTTTATATTTGTAAAACATCTGGAAATATTGTAATATTTTCATTCAACTTCACAACTGTGAGCCGCTTTGTTTTGCTCTTTCGCATAAAATGTCAATACAAAATTTGGAAAAGTTCCAGGGTTATGAACACTTTTGCACTTTTGTATGGTTTCCTCAAAGCCCAAACAGAAGCTGCCAGTACAACTAAAGATATGATATACAGAAGTGAAAAGGTATATTATATTGGGTGATCCTGAGTCCTGGTGACTAGAAAGTGCTCATCATTATTAATAAGGGAAACAATGAGAGGTGTTTATATATGCATTAATATCTCCACTAAAGAGGAAGATTCAGCAGGAAATACACCTAAACAGCCTTTTGGAAAAAGCTTATGGTTATGCATGAAATGCTAATGCAACTTCCATTTGGATGCCTGCTCCATTTTGAAAGGAATTGCGGATGGTAAATTAGAATAAGTGGAATGAGAAGCCTTGACTACATATTTGCTTTTATTTAACATTAGGTACAGCCAGGGACTGACCTATGTGCATTATTGGTCAAAAGAACACACAACCATGTTTGTATAGATTGAGAAAAGGATCATTACTGAATTTCTTTGTGCCGAGTTCAGTCTTGTTCAGGATGTGTGGCCTTAAATTCCCTTTTACTTTTGATGTGCTAATGTTGTTTAATTGGGGCATGCAGCACACACAGATGTGGGTGGGTGGATAACCCTCCTCTAGTGGTTTCAACCATTTTCTCCATGGACAGAAAAAGATGCTGTCAGCCGTTAGACATTACATCTCTTATAAGTGGCCTGAGCGCCTCTCTTTCAAGACTCTGACCTTTACAGTGCTCCTGCTGCTGTACCAGACAGTGTTTTCTCTGTCTGAGCCTCAGCGGTATATTATGGGCCCGATATAGGAGCTTAGAAGAGGGCATCCTCACAGAAGTGCCATACTCTGGACCACACAATCCACTTTTCTCAGTGAACCTGCTCTCTCCAACTATGAAACTATTGCAGGTGGCAGCTAAAGAACCACAGGGAAGATGAGACAATCCATACAATTCAAGAAGAAATTCAGTCCTTTCTTTGGTACAATGCAACCATACTTTATAGAAGCCATACATCATGTATTGTCCAAGTACTGATTAATATCCATCTAGTGTCCTAACACAGATTGCCAACTCAAATCAGCATGTGAAAAATATATATATTCAGTTTAAGATATAGACAGAGTTATGCAATGTAAACCCATAATATTATTAAGTCCTTATTTGTAACTGGCACTTCATACCAAAGCAAGTTTGGAGTTGAACAAAGAAACACTAGTGAACAATTAACCGTCTTTACAGAGGTAACAAAAAAGCACCCCATTTATTTACCATACTAAAATTTCATTATCCATTAACTTAAAAAAAACATCCCATATTATTCTACAGACTTCACTGCTCATTCGTCTAAATATACGGACATTGACAAATGCGTATTGACGCATCAGTGTGTCGTGTACATATCTGAGTTTGAGAGCGTCTTGGCATCCTGCTCAGCCAGTGAAAGACATTCCTGCCCCGAGTGTCCAGTCTCTGTGGTCACAGGCAGAAGCTGATTGTCCCACAGCTGCTGCCACCACGCACACACCCGCACACACGTAGAACTGCCCACACACAGAGGGCGAGCCACAGGGCAACATGTCAGGAGAGAGAGCGTGGACAAGAGCAAACAACCTGCGCCAAGGCAGTGCTGGACCTCTGCCACTCTCACCGCGTCACCACTACAGCCAAGGAGCAAAACAAGTCTGAGCAACCTCTCAAATCTGGAACGCAGCTCTGATTGTGTCTGAGCCACAAAAACATGCATATAAAAAGGAAAGAATGTGTGGTGATGTTGGAACAATGATATGTATTAAGACTGACACATGTAACTTGTGATGTTTGTATTGTCATAAAAAGATGTGATGCAGGCCACAAACATGAGCACGGTCAGGGTCTTTAAACCATCAAGAAATTACTGTGAAAAAACATTTAGTGCCCATGTCAAGATGCCACTTTCTGAATTGGTGTAATATTCTTTATAACAGCTCACAATACCTCACTCCCAGCTTTTGATACACATTCTGTGTCTGCCATGTTATCCGTTGTTACCAGCAATCAGCAACAGCATCTTCCAGAGTGTTTATTTCACACAATGAATATATCTGACAGAAAAAAAATTAATGGATTGTTCTAAAGTGAATAGTCTGTACTCCGAAATCCTTGGGTTAACATGCAGCCTCTTGTCATGGGTACTTGTGAGAGCTGAAAAGTGAGTATTTCTCAGTCTACACAAAACACCAAGGCCAAACTGAGAAAAGTTGGTACGCATACTCCATCAAAATATTATATATCCACTGTGAGCCTGTCTATTAGATGCATCCTTGACAGTTTTTAAGGTTGTGCAGGTGTCCTTCCTCCCCCGCCTCCCATCAGGACCTCTTGAAGACTGCCTGGAGCACCCCCTCCTCCACACTCACTCCTCTCCCATTCTTGTGGCCCATGTCTGCACCGCTGTAAGGGCTCTTATTTGATTAGCTGCGATTTGCTTTGTGAAGCACTGGAGCATTTGTCTCACCAGGGGAGCAGCACACAGCACTGACTTTTCAGACTGATGTCGGGGTTTCAGAAACGTAGCTAAACGCATACAAACAGGATCAATCCGAGCATTTGGGCTCATTCAATTACACCTGTTTTGTCTGATTCTTTTAACTGTGTACTGAAGCAATGGCCCCCATCGGCCGCCATTACAGTGGCTTCCGCTAATTTCTCCTTTTTGCCTCACTGTAAACACTTTATAACTAAAAGACGGTTTACAGAACATGACCTCATCGGAGCTTCTCAGGAAACCACCTCTGATTACATAAGGATGACTGCAGACACCCAATCTGCCTGGCCGGAGTCTCGCCAACAGCAGCTTCAATAATAAATGCAGGGTCAATAGGTGTGGTCTCTGACAGGTGAAGAAAAAACAACCCTTATTGTGTTAAAGCCACACACTTCTATTGTCTGCTGCATGGAAAACATCAACAATCCTGACCTTATCTTCATTATGATCCTCTTAAAAATATAATGAGTGACCTGAGGTCATCAGATAAAAAGACAAGGGAAGAAAACAAACCAGGTGTTCAACAGGCAAGCAAGGTTTAGATTTTTCAGTATGTTATATCTACAGTGTAATGCTATTGTAACTACTTATACAAAATCCTTTACAATATTGATTATATTTGAAGAACTTTCACTAATCCCTATCCGTGAGCAATCTGTCTTAATGATAAGCAGAAATGTCCCGTCAGTCCCCCTCCCCCTCAACCACAAGGGGTTAATTAAAAGTGGTTGGGCTTGGGAGAGCACACCTGCCTGTGACAGGTAGGGCTCATATTTACTGAGTGTGAATATGTGCTGAGCACATCATGTGCTCTGCTGCTCCCTTGGAGGCCGCTGATGGTGACATGCTCTGTGCAGATGCAGCGGTGTGTGGCCTCAGTGGCTCTGGATGCATTTGCATGAGTGCACGAGCGCAGGAGGAGAGGGTCCCTCTTTGCAGAGATACTTAAGGAGCCCACGCTCGATGGCTGATTACACTCTGCTCACTGGAACCAATCGGAGCTTGGCTTTGACTTCACGCTTGTCTGCCTGTCTGTCACTACGAGGGCCGCTGAAGTAGACGCATATACACTATGATAAATCATCTTTGTCTTCTCATATATCACTTCAAGTGTCATCGCGCTTCACCGGGAGGCTTGCAGTCTGCTCACATCCATCAGAAACAAAAATGAAACTGATATGAGCCACAAAAGGCTACTACAAAACAGTGATTTAGAGCACATTCATTGGCAAATGATTTGTTTGTGTGCAGAGACTACAACTACTGTTGTATAACAGCAGCTGGCAGGGGAGAGCAGCAGCAGCAGCAACAGCACGTACACACACACACACACACACACTGCTGCTGCTAGGCTGGCAAGGAGAACAGTCAAATTAGCCACCGGAGAACAAAGCAAACTGGAACCTCCACAGGGAGAAGGTGAAGGGAAAAAGCACTAGAGGAGATAGAGACGCAGATGAAGAGAAAGGCAACACAATGAGAAAGATGAGAGGCAGCTGTGAGGGGCAAGACACGGCTCAGCCCTTTAAATGAGACGCACAAAATAAAAAGGCACAAAATGAGAGGGTACAGAGGAGGTAATACGGGCTGAGACATGAGCCAATATCAAATAAACAATGGAGCAATAATTTGATTTACCACCCAAAGTACAGAATACAAATAAGCAGAATATGGTCTGCTTTAGTCCAGGAAATTCCCCCAGTTATGAAGAATAAGAGACAAATGATGGGAGTAAACACGACGTCCCTGATGATACCGTGCCCTTCATGGCCAATTATACTCCAACAAAATGCAGCCTTTATGCAACCTGCTCTTGCAGGGCACCCTGGGACCATTGTGTGCTTTTGAGGTGCAACATTCAACTCACGAATGATAAATACTAACTACCAACCAACCAACCAGTGACGTGCATTCAGGGGAGGCAGGGGAGGCAGAGCCTCACCTGTCAATCTTGGGAGAAAAAAACTGAATTATAAAATATAATAAAAGTTAATATTTGTCATCTGGTATGTATTATAAACCCCCTTTCCCTTTGAATTCAATATGGAACCATATTTTTTTTCAATATAATATCCGAATTTCCACATGTCCCGTCACTCCCGTTCAAATTTATGTATGAAATGTATTTCTGAAACATGTTTCGGCTCGCAGATTCATTATAAAAACAGCAGTAAAAGTTCACTCGGTGAGGCAAACAATATGCCTGACTCATGGCAGAGGGCGCTTCTGAGTCCGTGGACTGTTGAGCTATCTTCTGGGTTCTTGAACTCGTTTATTTATTATTTACAATCCGGTTTATCAAAATGTAAATGTAAAACAATAAACTTTTATTGTGGCTTTAAATAGGCTGGAATTTGGCTCAATTGGAATTAATTTTGACCTTAAATAAAATATGTCACATGTTTGTGTAAAGAATGCTGAAATTAGAGATAGAGCACAACTCATTGTCTGATGTCAATCGAATTATGTTTAAGGTGCTCTTTTGGGTTCATTCGCATTGGTAAATCTGACTCTGAAAGCGTCATGAACCTCACTGCACGTCACTGCAACCAACAGATAGGGCGGGTTTCTAACACTGTAACTGACTCTTGTTTGGGAAGATCTATAACAGCTGGTTAATACTATAAATATAATATATGATGCTATCTTAACTTCTTAATTTAAAAAAAAAAAAATAGAGAAATAGTCCAGGGGTCTGTTCTGCAATGCAAAAGTGAAGTGGTATTTGATTTAATTTACTTATATTTGAATGATCTTGCACATTTTGGACTCCTTCTAAAGAGCTGAAAACACTCCTGTTTCAAGCTATGCTATGTGATGGCGCCCTCCTCCTTTAGAAAGGGCTCCTTCGTGTTTTTAAAATCTAATATATTCCTTCACCTCATTCAAAGGTCAAAAGTTCAAAATAATATGCATAACTGGACCTTTAAAGAAAAATAGTCCATATTTTTAGAGGAGAGCAGGTGTCACCTTGTCCTCAGTCACAGTGAGACTTGGATGCAGTTTTGCACTCCTTGGATATGGCCCAGAGTAAAGGGGGCGACAGTTGTGCCAGACAGCAGTATTCTCTGTAATGAGGCAGGCCGATACGGAGCCAGGCCTGGAACTAGACCCATGCACGGCACCTTGGTCCAGTTAATTATCTACAAGGACCACAGAGCTGAGGAGGCAGAAATGGACGGAAACCGTGCGATTCACAAAAGAGATATGCAGACTGCACGAAGGGGTGTCCTTTCGTCGCTGGTCAATTAGCAGATGAAAAGTAACAGGCTAACAACACTTTCCTGATCCTGAAGAGACCTTGGAGCATCATTACAACAAATAATGAGAGCAATGTGACTTGCAATGTGGTTATTTTCGATAAAACAAGTCATTAGCTTATTGCAGACAAAAAATACTTTCTACCAAATTGACCCTATGTATTGTTGATGTAAATGCCACTTTCACTTCAAAACTTTTAGGCAGCGTGGCATTTTCAAGCAATATTTCTTTACATCTACTCAGATTAAATGGATAAAAACTGAAGATGGGCAGTTGCTTTGAGTGCATAGTTTTAAAACTACAAATCAAGATGTATTCTTTGCCATGACAGTGATTTGAATAGTGTAATGTCATATGAGGGCTATACAAGTCACTGAGCCAACATGGATCCTTAAGTAAGGATTAATTTCATTTTCCATTTTCTACCTGTCCTTTGCACCTGTCAGTTACTGTATGTGACCTGGTGCTATGCCATTAAATGAAAAAGTTGGAATTTCAATCAAAACCCGTAATTTATTTTTCATTTTTAAAAGCCATGAATAAAAATCTATGAAAAACAGTGGTTCTATTCTACAATTTTCTCTCATACAAAGAGTAAAATGAGCCTATTTTATGCTTTCCTGGCCACTCTCTTTTGAGTCTGGGCTGATGTGGCGAGACGTCGGGTTTCGCGCTAACCTCTGCCTAAATTCCTCCATTTGTCTGCCTCTCCAATAAGAACATGTCAACTGGCTGTTGGGCTTTTGTGCCTTGCTTAACTAGCTGGCACAGAGTTGACCAAAGACGTGCCTGTGTGTAGAATGCTAACTTACTTGTATTGTGTAGTATAAATGCTTAAGCAGACGGCAAAGACGGCAGCACTGTTTGAGGACACTGAGATCAAGATTCTGGCTGGTTTATGGGAAAATTGCTTTAAATATGAAAGGGCGCTAGATTTAGGGCTATGCAACGACCATGTCATTACCTTGGTGCCACAAGATTTTTTCTCACTCAACATGAAACCCTTAGTTGACATTTGATGAATAGAAGCAGTGACAAATCCAACTTTGTAAGAAAAGATGGAGAAATGTCCGTGAAAAAAGTTAAACAAAAAGGCGTAACTAAGAAGCTCAAGATTTTTTTCCAATCCAAGCAAAAGGATCATTTTAGGATCCATTGAATTTATTTTGGTCTATCCCAAGACCACAGAAGCCCTATTGAGCATACAGTTGTTCTGAACCACAGCTTCTCTCATTTCCTTGATTTCCTGTCAGCAAACAAAGGAGAACCTCTTTTGTACAGGCTCCCTTTGCTGCGCTACAACCCGTGTATGCCTGTCTGTGATTAGGTTCGGAGCACTTTGTGGGGGTGAGGGGCGTGAAATCATTTGTGGTTGTAATTATGGGCTCCCCTCTCCAGAGTAATCATGAGCTATTAAAAACCACCCAGAGCTCTGCCCCCCAACAGTACCTGTTAACATGTCTGCTCCTCCGGGAGGCTGCGCTAAAGAGGCCAACTACCCACAAACGGCACTGGGCACACTTCTCCCACCACTTGACTCCATGCTCTGGAGCTGTGTACCACACCCCAACACTAGCACTGGAAACTTTTAGTTTTGGGATTATTAGATAAATTGATGAGTAACTTCAAACGTAGTCATGAATATAAACGAGCACAGCCACTTATTAAGTAGGCTGTTATTCACAACAACAAAAGAAATATAGTCCATGTATTGTGACTAAATAATTTTATGTTGCAGTAATTTAGCTCATGTCAAAGGAGACGAGGTCAATGTACTGGCCCCCTCACCCTCCATCTGTCACTGGTAGTTTCAGCCAGTGAACCGCCTCCTCAAACTGAAGCCTGACTGATTACAAGCCCATTATCAGTGACAGTCAATTAAACATCTAAATGCCAAATTCTCAATGCCTGCTGTGACCGTATACAGGGGGTAATTGAAGATAGTTTGCTGGGAAATGACTGGTGGCTTCTTCAGAATATGGAAAGTGACCACCTCTTTAAGAGCTTATGTAAAGTAAATCAATCAATGATTTTGTTTCCAAAAACGGATACAAATCTTGTTGAATTAAAAATGTAAATTTCAATCAAATGGTTTAACAACCCATGACAGAACAGAACATACAACATAGTATTAACCATGCTTATAAACTCCAAAAATCAATCTGCAAATGAGATTTGTGCATGTTTGAGTAATCTATTACCTACTATTAATTTAAAGTTTCATGGACATAGGTAGGGGACCTATGTCCATGAAACTTTAAATTAATTAAAGTAAACTGATTTACTGTTTGTTTTTCTGTATAGTTGTTATAGTATTCGATTCACTTTCTGATATCTGTTTTGATATTGCTTTGTGAAACTTCCGTTGCGAGTCCTAAAAAGCACTATAATAATTTAAAGTAACACTTTTGCCAACAATCCTTTTAGACTCATGTTAAATACCGGTAAAGTATTTAACATGATTTAGTTCATTCACAGATCAGTGGAAGTGAATGGGTGCAAAATGGATAAAACCTGTAACAGTTATTCAAATAAATTATAAATAGTTATGTATTCTGTAATTGCTGGTTTACCTGTTTAATTTAGCTCAATTTCTTCATATTTGAACACATAAATAACACTAAACAATAAAACTTATTTACAAAAGATTACATTTTCATTACATTTCAACAGTCCAGAGGTTGGGGACCCCTGCAAAGAATGACTTAATGGAAGGAGTAAGGAATTGCAGCATTTTATGGAATTCTAATTAATTGGCATTAATCAAAATAGTCCAAATTATCTGAATTACCCTTCAAAATATCAATATCGGCCATTAAGACAACGACTACAGCAACAAACAGTGAAATGAGTAGAAAATGGGTGTTTAAAGACAGCGGAAGAGAAAGGTCATAGAGCCGGCCTCAGCTCTGTGTGTACGTTTTATTGAGAGAAGTGGGGTGAGCATGACTGTCACATTGTGTTGACACAGCAGGGAGTGAGTGGACACAGAAGAAACGGCTCAGAAAGTAGCAAGGAGGAGGAGTGCATTCTCCTTCTTTCCCTCCTCTGCTCAGCCTTTTCCCTCCCTTTTTGTTCTGCCGGGGCTGTGCGTTTGTGTGCACACACTTGAATCTTTTACTGATTACCTCACACACGTCACGTCTCTCTGAAGGGCTTTTAACGCTGGAGGATTATCAGCAGCCAGTCTTTTAACCCGTTTGTTACTTGCCTCCAACATGGCCGACGATCAAATGCGCCAATTAGGTGTTCGTAAAAAGTTCTCACCTCAGTATAAATCCAAATGCGGTACATGCCTTTGTCTAGAAGTATCTACATTACACACTGACAGTAACTGATTAGGAAAGACCAGTAAATATAACATAATTGTGTGGGTTTAAAAAAAAAAAAAAAAAAAATTGTGTGGGTTTAAAAAAAAAAAAAAAAAGAGTATATAGAGTAAATAGAAGTATAGCGACAGGTTGGTGTAATCCCTCATTTCAATTCTTATCCAAGAGTCATTAAGAGAATTACTCTCGGATGAGAGTCGACACATTTTGTTTTTCTAAAACAGTGTCCAGATGACTAAAACTGAAGCTTTTTCTTCAATAAAAGTATAACTCACACAATATGTCAAGATTTTTATTTCCTTCAGTGAGAAGAAAAGTCAATAAAGCAGTAGATACCAAAAGGCCCAAAAATCATGTATTCAGTTACAAGAGATGAATAACAGAACAAATGAATTCTTGTGTTGTGGATGGTCTGCACTCTGCAGTTACAAAGTGCACTAAGTACTAAACTAAGAACATGCTTGTGTTCTTTGCCCAGTCTATGCAGTAGGACAGGCGCTGGCATGTCCATGTCTCCTATGAGTTTGTAAACATGTGTGTTCAATTCAGTTTCAAAGCATCTGCAGATCTTGTGCCAGCTCTGAGGTGGTCGGCCGTTTGTCTCTTCATGCTTTCCTCTGTTTTATGTGTGTCCTGCCCATCCTCTTCCATTCAGACCCATGTTTTCCATGACAATAGCAGCCTGCAGAGACGATCTCCCATGTATACCCCTGAGCACCGTTGGCTACTGGCAAGGGCCTATTCACTGTAACAAGCCACCCAGGTCATAAAGGGCCATGCAGCCCCTATAAAACAGCCACACCACACTTGTGTCTATCTATACTGTTCGGCTAAGCAACAGGACCACTCCGCATTGGGCTTTATGTACTTGGTTGTGTCAAGACCCAAAAGGAGGAGTTGACTTTTATGCACCCAACAGGACAGGGTTGCAGTTTGAATAGACAGGAACTGTTAAGGACAAATTGTTCGCTGTTTAACTTAAGAGGAGGAATAAAGGAAATGGACAATGACCATATTGTCTCAAGACCAGACTTGTAATTGTTGGCTCAGACATAACATTTAGGAGGTGCAAGATGGCAACTCCAAAAGATAAGAGGGACATTGATTAATGAATGACATGGAAAATCTTTTTAATCTTCACAACCGAAAAACTAATAAATATAATCTTTGAGAATGAACGCTCCTGCTGAGAATTTCCTGGAATGAGTCTGGGGTCAGATGGGGGAGACTTCCACTCCTTAGAAGCCATACACGATTGGCCTTGTCTGAAGAGCCGTGCTCTCTCCAAATCAGGCATTTAGTTATGGGACAAATCTGTCTTGATTGGAGTAGAGTGTGTTTGTTTGTGTGGACGTGTGCACGGGCTGCATGCCTCAGACCTTGGGAGGGCTGGCTCAACAAGCCTGAGCTTGCCCGACGATGCCACAAAGCCTGTCAAAGATGACGAATGATGGCTGTACCAAGAAGCAAAAGACGGAAATGCACAAGTAATACTTAAGAGCAGCAGTTGACACCAACCGTTAGACAGAAGCTGATACATGATACAGCCACTGTGTAGAAAGAGGGAAAACAAAGAAAATCTTTTTATACAAAGCGCATTTGACTGTTATTGATGCACATGACCTGCAATTAGCCGAAGATGAGGCACTTGGAGAGCGACAAGCAACAGGCTGCTCACACTGTGTGTGTTCTGTGACCCACACCGAAGAGGCTTATATGGAAACATGATTAAACAACAAACTAAAGTGAGGTTTACAGGTGTCTGCTGATAAGAATGAGAGGAAAGCGGCTGCTGTTGATTTAGGCCTAATCCTTTTAAACGTATTGACAGAAGCCGTTGCAAAGGTAGTGATCTATTGGAGGCACGAGGTCGCTAGTGGAATTTTCCACATAGTACTTTTTCTCCCCACATCTTCAGATAAAACACTTGATTCCTCCCACTTATCTGAGGATGATTAGCTGATTGCTCAAGATTAAGATCAATTTTAAAGTGCTGCACAGCGGACAGGGACCAATCAATACAGAAGGCCATCAACTTGAAAATCGTTTCGCAAGTTTCATAAATGGAAAGTCAGGGAGAAAATTGCTCTCCACATGGAGGGAAGAAGAATATAGATAATGTTGATAATAATGTTTTGTCTAGTCTTCTGATGGTGCTTCCCAAAAATATTCATGGCAGATTGATTGAGAAGTTGTTGAAACCAGTAAGATGATTAAACGTTTATGACAAATCATGAAATCCAAACTGTGAGGCTCATTCACATGTATTGAACGTAAAATCTGAAGTCTGAAGTCATTCATAGCCAAGCAACCATTATGTAGTACATGGTGTATTTTGGTTTTTGACTCCAGGTTCATAAAGGTGCGATGTTTGATGAGTGTCCAGTAGTTTCCTCTTTATTCTTTGTGGTGTAAGGCAGGGGTGTCAAACTCATTTTGGGCCGTGGCCAAATATCGACACTATGGCTGGGTCGCGGGCCAAACATACCGTAAAAAATAAAATAAAAATGATATAATCTGCAGCAGGTGAAATATTTTGAGTCCATATTCATGCAGCAGCAGGGACAGGAATATAAGACTTATATGATTTCTGATGATTTCTATTTTTATAGTTTAAATTTAGTGAGAATAAACTCTTCATGTAGTGAATCAAATGAGTGCATTCTGATTGTATTCACAGTGTCCAGCTCCTCAGTCAGTAAATCCACATTAGTGTGGACACAGTCAGAGCTCACAGCAGCTTCACTCTGTCATGTTAATGCTTTATTATCTATTTTAATTTCACGTTTATTAGGGACATAGGTGAGGACACAGGTTCCATAGCATAAAACAAATTAAGAATACTGTAACATGTAATAGTATTTACAGTATGTTTTTACCTGTGGCTCCTGCTCTGTCCAAGTTTGTACTGGTTTGGGTGTTTTCCCTCACAGAAGTTTGTTTTCTTGTTGTTAGCACCACATTAGCGCCACTTTTAGCGCAGTTCTAACGTCCACAAAACGCTCTCCTTGCTTTCTTCCACGTGTTTCCCAAAGCCACACATCTCGTTCCCCGCTCATAACCCTCTGTTCAAGTCAAATATGTAAAGTTGTGTGTATGTCGGCACTTAGCACTGCACGAGACGCTCCAGCTGCACAACAGCGCTGAGCAGCATGGGGGAGGAGCGGCCGCTGCAAAGGATTGTGGGACATGAAGTTCTATCGATCCGAAATGAATAAATATAAATTAGAAATGTTTTGCGGGCCGGATTAAAACATCTCACGTTTGACACCCCTGGTGTAAGGTGATGCTGAGTCATAATGGCCGTGGACCATCACCTCTGACTGCCCCTCCTCAGTGCGACAGGCCCACACTTGCCTTGTACAATGATTAGTTCTACTTGTCTTACATCACACAATGGTCTTGTTCTTTGCTGCATGTCCATCTAATCACTCATTAAGTGATGTGAAGAAAGCTAGCTTTGGAATTAGATATGTGCATTTAAAAGATTATTGGCAGAGCAAAGCGGAAGAGATGTGAACTGTAAAATTGTGCTGTCCAACCTGCAACCTCTGGGTCTGATGATTAGAGTCTGATCAGACAGAGGGTAAAATCATCCAAAATATCAGGCACAATATTGGAAAAGGGTAGAGGAACCAAAACACTCCCGATTGCCGTTTGTCTGAAATGCATGAGTAGGAAGGGTACCAAATCAAAAATATTGGCATAGTCGAGAATAAATAAGAGAATAAAAACTTAACTAAAATAAACTACTTGATGCAATCTGGCAGATTAACAAATTGTTGCAAAGGTTCATTAATATGCAAGGAAGACAGGTTTCAAACCACTCGGCAAGCAACTACAGGCATTAAATATTTTGCTGTTGTTGGTATAGAAACAGTTCTTTTCTAAAGACACCCAAGAACTTAGAGGCCTTTATTGAAGAATTGAGGCCTTTGTCACATTTATTGTTTGCAAAGATCTTGTGCTGGCCTCTCTTCCTTCTGCTGATCTTCGGGCAGTGTGTGCTGCGTGAATATCAGATAACAATTGTGTGAAAATTAATCCAGGGAGCGAAAGGAGGAGGAGGGGTGTCGCGTGCACCAAGACACACACTGAGAAGTCCGGAGAAATGGAGAATAACAAACCCTGAATAAAGTGGAGCGTCGGAGAGCATTATTGTGGCTAATGAGCAGCATGTGCGAGGCCGCACCTGTGTGTGTGTGTGTGTGTGTGTGTGTGTGTGTGTGAGAGTGAGTGTTTAATTAGAGACAGGGCCCATGAGTGGCGGATAAGAGCGCGCCTTCAGGACGGCTGCAGGACACATGGCACATGGCGCAGGACTGTCCTCTGGAGCTGACAGCCCAGTGTGGACCAGCCTTTCACACAAGAACAGCGTTGTTTATGCAGCCTTTCAGCGCACTGCATGGGTCTACCATCTGATGAATCACAAGACGCAACGCGACTCTACTGTTGCGTATGAGCGTCATTATAAAGAGCATGCAGGATCTTTTGTCAATGAGCTTTGTTCAAGATGCTTCATTCTCAAGATGAAAGCTAACGTTGCAGGGAAGAAAGCTTGGTAATTAGCGACATAGCATCTGATTACATGCCCCGCTGTCAAAGATTTACTCACCTTTTGAATGGAGGAATTATGGATTTGGGGGCAAATTTAGCAAAACAAAAATAACAAAAGGTATTTGTGATTACTTTTTTCTTGTGGCTACCTGCGACCACAACTACACAATTGATTCTATTCATTTTCAGTCTGTTTGTGTAATTATTTTAACTGTGGTTAGTCGGCTAAGCAAGTTAATTAGTACTAAATTTCAAAAACAACAGTGGCTCGAGGGAATGAGTGTGCATTTTTGGATACAGGGCTTTGGGAGGATTTCCAGGGGACCGAGCCACGGCCTCTGGGATTACAAATTCCTAAGCCCTTTATTAGTAAAAATAACGACTGCATCATTCATGTTGTGCTAGATTATCTTTCTATGTTGGCAGTGAAGCTCTAAACGTGACTGACAGGCAGTGAAAGAGGTTGTCCCATGTCAGTCCAGGTGGTGGATGGGACCATGTGGATTTAAAGGGACTTTGGTATGATCAGACAGGTGCCTAGTGGGACCTACCACTCCTCTCCACTCCCCCCCGCTTACCTGTGTCCCAGTGGCCTCCTTCTCCTGATGGCCCAGTCTGCGGCAAAGCCTGAGGAAAGAGTGGTGCTGCTGCTGATGAGGCCACAATGAGGAGAGGGTCTGTCAGAGGCCACCTGTTGGCCAGCTGGTAGGGTCCCGTTTCAGGCTCAGCTTTCCACTTCTGCAGACACAACATTGTACTGTTAAATATCTACATATTTACTAATACAAAATAGTTGAACAGAAATAAAATAGTGGAAATACTTATGTTAAGGGGAGAAGAAATAGGAAATATAAAATGATTGATTTGACATTACAAGAATAGCCATACTTTTGTTTTTCTAAAGACATGCTTTGTTCTTGCGCTTAGTAATAAACTATAACAGTATGCAGCCTACGTGGTACATATGTAGATCATTATTGTAGATCATTATTTTACAGTTTGTTCATTATAAACTGCTAAATTTATCCAAACCACTTTCACGTTACAGAAATGGGACCAGTGACTGTCAATTGTGTTTTTATGTTTAATAAACAGGCTACACAACATTTTTGAGCCCTACGTGTCTAACCCTGAGTTGTTCTTTGGGCCTCAAACATGGATGAATCCAAATACCCTACCAATACCTCCAGATAAACCATTATAACAATGTGAAGAGTTCATAAAGGTTAATTTTACATAAAATGTGCCCTTTAACCTGAAGATATTTACTTCAAGGAGTGATTTTTAAAAATATTCATTAATGTTATTAGCCATCCAAATTTTCCAAATTCCCCTGAGCAGAACATAATAATATCAGCCATTAAATGACACAGGAAAAGAAAAGAATAAAAGGCAACCTCAACACCATTTTAAGTGTGTGTTTATTGCTCGTCTATAATTGTTTTGTACAATGTCCTCGAGTGCCCTAAATGAATTATTATGACCATTATTATGATGATGATGATGATGATGATGATGTGAAATGTCCTGTATCTATGCACTGTGACATTACCATTAAATCACATGTCATTTGGTGCATCATTAGACTTTAAAGACTAGTGTTATGGAAACTACCTCAGGTTATAGCTAAAGAATACAAATAAAACGGGGGAAGGGTGTGGATCAGTAGCTCGTACATGCCATCCTCTTCATGTCACATTAGCATCTCTAAAGGGGTGGGGTGGGGTGGGGGGTGATGAACAAGTGGAGGTAAGGGACCAAATGAATGAGCAGAAGACATGACAAGATCAAGCATCGATGAGGAGAGTGCAGGAGTGGAGGTGAGATAATTTCCTTTTGGGGGAGGGGGTCAGTATGGAATGGAAAGAGAGAGAAAGGGAAAGGGCTAGGTGGTGTGTAGCTGGTAGTAGCCTACATAGGCGTTAGGTCGTTGCGCCATGGGTTGCTTGCCTTTATTAGCCTGAACACACGTCTGCTGATAATGACGGATAAGACAGGACCGGGGCGATTTTCCAGAGTCCTTCATGATTTTCCCCTCTGCCAATGCGACCATTTGTCCGTCATAATTAACTGTCATTAGGAGCATTTATAACAAAGGAGCTGAAAAATGTGGGTGCAGCAGACATTTTTTGGATATAGATTTTGTGGAAGGGCAAGTCCATTTCTTTTTTAAAACTACACAATTTGCCTTCCATTGCGATATGGCATCTATTCTGTAAAGGTACGGGTGGTGAAAGACAGCTTTTTCTTGTTTTTTGTTTCATTTTGTATAGACTAAACAAGAGTCAGTTTAATTTAAACTAGAGATGGTTCTATATCTACTTTTTATATAGAGGTGGTAGTTTAGGTTTAGTCCAGCATTAGTTACGTTTTTGTTGTCACAGGTTTGTCCTGGTGTGTACAGCTTTTAGTCCAAACTTCAGACCAAACTTTAGCCCAAGCTTCAGCCCAAACTTCAGCCCATGGTTTTCCAAGATTGAGTCCAAGATTGAGTCCAAGATTGAGTCCAAGATTGAGTCCAAGATTGAGTCCAAGATTGAGTCCAAGATTGAGTCCAAGATTGAGTCCAAGATTGAGTCCAAGATTGAGTCCATCAAGTTTTTGTTCCAGTTTTGTCCCGCTTTAGTCAGTTAATCCTATATGGTACTTTGGAACCTAAAAATCCCTGAACTGAGAGTATTTAACTATCTGTAGGCTAATCGCTTTAGCCTAGTCTATAAAGTTAACTCAAGTGTACAAAGATTATGTAGAAAGAAAGCCTTAAAAGCTCCAAACATTGGCAGTGATATATCGTCCCATAGTTTTGGCTTGCCACAGAGGCTCATAAAATGTCAGCCATTCAAGGTTGAGTCCTTCTGCACAAATAAATGGCAAAACTTCACAAAAAGGTCACTGCAGAAGTTGGAGGAAAATTCCGTCTCTCGCCTCAAATAACCTGATGAGCGAAATGTCAAATGGCTTTGACGATCAATATCACCAACTGTCCAGGGAAAAAAAGACAGGACTTAATTCTGATGATTTTCTGCTGAGAGAAAGAGATTGCATGGTTAGGCAAGTTGTTCATTTTTTTTGACTACAACACATTAAGCATTGGGCTATTAAAAGTCATTAATTAAAAATGAGTGGCGTTACCGTCAGTATAGCACAGATGTGGGTATATTCTGGTACATTTATTATATGTAGCCAACTGCATATAGGCTTCTTTTATAATATAATATATCTAATATAATATAATAATTCGGAAGTAACAAATATTACTGTTTAGGGTTGCAAGTTAACTAGTATCCATTTTAGCAGTTTACTTGTTAGTATTTATTTAATAGTGGACAATTTAAACAATTTTTATGGCAGAGAAATACATTTTTAACCAAATAAAGATTGAAATGTGTTAACTGAAGGCTTCTAGATTATTTAGTAAAATCTGAAATAGTTCATTTTGATTAAATAGTGTGGTTATAAAAAGTTATTTAGCATGTGTTTGAGTCTGTACAGTTCAACTAAAGAACGTGGCTATCAAAATAGAATGATTGTTTTACTAGTAGAGTAGACAAGATTTTTTTTTTTTTTGCATCTACTTTGTCTTCATTTCAACAAGTAACACTGCACAATTTACACAAACAAATATGTTGGCTATTGGTGCTTCCACTCACAGCAGGTTACTATTATTCACCTACAGGCTAAATATTCCATAGCCTAATTGTTGGCCTGTTTGGCCTACTTCAAATTAAGTAGGTTAGTAGTAGTAGTAGTAGTAGTAGTAGTAGTAGTAGTAGTAGTAGTAGTAGTAGTAGTAACTTGAGTAGCCTAAAATGTTGTTTTCTCCACCTATTTTTTCCCCCCAAAAAAGAAAAATGAACTAGCTTATATTACACCTTGTTAGCTAGACGGCTAAGCTAAATCATTTCCCCTCACCTGTTTTGTTGCTTAGATTTCAAATTCTGAATGCATTTGGGCTTTTTCCTGTCTTCTTTGTTCATAACAATTGTTCATTTTACGTAGGACATCTCTGTTTACCATCACCAAACATTTTACAAAGGTTTATTCATTAAAATATGACCGACTATAATATAATAAAAGTACCTTCCACGGCTAAGCTAATGAGAAGCGACCTCTGATTGGTTAATAGAAAACACCTGCGTTCCCAAAGCGCGGAGTGATACATTGTGTTTAGCTACATTTGGCAATATAATCCACTTCTATTTCAAGCAACATAAATTCAATATAAAATTATAATTAATCATCCATATAGGTTGGTTGTTGTCGTTGTTTTAAAAGTAGATAAAATGACCTTATCTGAGGCTTTTTCATTTGAGATTCAATTGCAATTTGGATCTAGATTTGTGTGTGTCTTCTGCTTTTGAAACCAAAGCCGCCCTCTAATATGGACACTCACTTCGTTAGACTTAATTACTAGACGAGACTTAATGAATGTCACCGCAATCAAGCCTGTTTATGTTAATGCTGGAGTGAGATGAGGTTGTAAAGTCGACATAGAAGCCAACAAGAGCTCTGCACGCTAATAAATCCCTGCTTGAGCTAATGGCATTCAAATCTCTTCTAATGACATGGCGTTGGGACACTTTCAATGGTCCTCAAAAAAGAGCCTGAGCCACATTCTTGAGCTGCGACTAATGTAATGGCGCTCTCTAGTGGTGACAGCGTATAACGATGGGAATGCCAGGCCTGAATATAATCGACTTGATGATTGTGCTTGAAGGGTCCACTATTCATGTAAGCAATACACAGTGTGATTTGTAACCTTTAAAGTATAAAACAATATTGTGGTAAAATAAAATACAACATATGAACTAATATAGACTAGATATTCGAACATTACAAATGTGTATTCTATTGGAAAAAAGATTGAGGAAGGCAGACAAATGTTGTGTTAAATGGTGTTTATTAAAAGGTAGCTAAAACGCAACCATAGTTGATGTATTACCTTCATTACAAAAACACAGAAAATGTGTACCTCAAAAAATGTTTGTGCTATTTACACTTATACCACACAGTAAACAAAATATATCCACCAATGAAAGAAGTGCTTTAAAGTCTATTAGGCTATGTGGTATAACACACCAACGACAAGTGCATACAAATAATTTTGAAGGCACATTGTACAGTAAATAGGTTTACTTAATAATGAAAGGCAAAATACTTTAGCATTAAATGCCTTTTTGCCACTAGAGGGCAGTGTTTTATAAGAGATTTCTTCAAACGAGACTATTAAAAAGCCAAATCTGTAAAAACAGCTCAAATCACGCATCATTCATTATGTAGTTTCTCATGCAAATCTTTTGTTTTTTGGTGAGTCTTTAGTTCAAAAAGTCAGTGCACATTCATGCAGTCTTCAAAGTACCTTCATAAAAATGTTGTGAAAGATAAATCAGTCTAACAACAGTCCAGAGTAGCTGCACTTTCTCCTCCTGCAGATGTAGCCCTCAGAGGTCAGACTCACAGCAGGTGAGCGTTGAGGTCGTACTTCTCACAGAACTTGTCTGTGATGGGGATGCAGGTGAGGTATTCACACCAGTCACACTTGACAGGATAGACGTAGAAGAGAACAGCCAGGGACGACAGCAGGCCCAGGAAGATCAGCAGGAAAACACAGATCTGGATCCTCTTCCGGTACATGTCTGAGCGACCGAAGCTGCACAGGGATGAATAAAGGAACATATTTTATAAGACCATCTCTGTGTAAACATTCCCCTGATCATTCTTTCTTCACTTACCTAATGTATGGCAGGAAGGCAAAGGATAAGAAGAATCCGGATACAAAACCGCAAATGTGGGCAAAGTTGTCAATCCATGGCAGGAGGCCAAAGGAGAAGAAGAAGACAGAGATGGCGAGGAGCTTGGCAAAGGCACGCCAAGGCCTCTCCAGGATCTGCCAGCTCTGGAACAGCTCCACAAAGAGACAGGCCAGGATCCCGAACTGACTCCCTGCAGGGCCCACCTGACAGAAGGAACACACAGAAACAACTGTACCAATACTCAAATCGAGACATCTTTAGCAAAAAATAAGTACAGTGCACATTTTTAAGGAGATGTATGCTTTTGCAGGCACTTAGTATTGAACTATATCATTGTTAAGAGAAACAAAATGTTATATTTTGTTCATTGTAAACACCAATATTGATCAAAATGTCATAGAAACAGATCTATTGACTTCCTGTTCCAAATTGCTCCAAACAGCATTGATAAGCCCCGCCCCTTCACAGAGACATTTCACCAAAAAAGCAGCAGGATTTCATTTATGTTTTATTTTTGAAAAGTGACAACGTGACATTTTACAGCCCTACATGTTTCACTGGGAGTCTTCGTTTTTCAAATAATCACAACTAAGTACAGGGATGTGGGCTGGGATAGGGGGTAGGTGAAAACAGGAATTCGTGAGCTTTTCTGAGCACTCGAGCCTCAGTTGCAGGACAATACAGGACCTATATCAAACATGCAGGAATCACTCAAAACACAGCTTTGAGTAAACTAATGATGAGGAACCACAGTTGTACCTCTGCTCTGTAAGGTAAGAAGATGGCTGAGGCCAGGTTGCCGGTGATGCCGCTGAGCACGTAGATGATGGAGATGCGGAGCCAGCCGGTCAGCTTCTCCAGATCCCTCAGCACTGTCATCTGGAACAGCACGGACACCAGGCAGTGCAGGATCCTGAAGCCACAGAAACCGACACAAATCTAACCCAGCTCACCAACCGTCACACAACCGCCACGTGAAAAACACAAGAGAGCAATCACCCAGCGTGAAGGAAGAGAGACAGCCACAGTCTGGAGAACTGGTCTGGGATCTCAGGGTTGAGGAAAGGCAGCAGACCACATACGTCATCCATGCAGGCCACCTGAAGGAGAAGCAACAAGGGACAGGTAGAGACTGCTCGCTCCGGGCGGTAACTGCAGAGCGACGCCGAGGTTGTGAGTTCGAGCCTCACCTGGAGCGCTACATTTTTGTCAATATTTTTTGCTGATTGAAACTGAATAAAACGTAATAACGACTAAAACTGTGCAGGGGCGTTTCTAGGGGGTGGACGGGGACGGCACAGGCCCAAGCTATTGGGGGTACATAACTATTTCTGGTTTGTATTTTTACTCATAATATTGCACCAAATTTAAACATAAAAGAGTGCATATACATAAATATTTATACATCGCAACATTTATTACATTGAAGATTTGGCCAACCTTGGTGCCACCCTTAGGCCACCCCAGTGAAAAAAGCCCCCACACACCCCTAAAACTATGAATAAAATCAAATACATTTTTGTTGACTAAAATAACTGATTTTCTGTTGAATAATAAAGACTAAACACAAATGAATGAAAGGGAGTGAAGACAAGATCTAAGCTCTACTTTTTTTTTTTTTTTTTTTTTTTTTTTTTCAAAATTTGTATAAACAAACAAATAAACAGAACAGAACAGAACGACCAGAGAACAACACATGTAGACATCAAATGAACACGAATACAAACATAGTCCCGGCATATTTGACTAAACTCGACATTCCCAGAGCCCAAAAAGCAGAACTTAAACTAACTAAACGTCCAAGGAACACATCTGCACATGTCCTATGAAGTAATGACACACAATTTATCAAAGTTAAATAGAAAGAAAATCGATTTAGTTGAGTGAATTAGCATGACATTTCCATCGACTAAAACAAGACTAAAACGAAACATCATTCTCTATCTAAATCTGAACTACGACTAAGAATCATTTAAGACGGAAGACTAAAACGAAACCAAAAAATGATTGTCCAAATGAGCGCAGTCTCACGTCGCACCTGTGAGCAGAGAGTGGCCTCCTCGTGGAAGTAGCCGTGCATGAACTCACAGTATTCTCTGGAAGTAATTTCACATCTGCAACACAGAAACACAATCCAAGATAATCGTACTCGCTGATCATACGTTTCTAGTTCTGTCAGTTTACTAAAGCTTTCAAATGTGTTTTTAGGAATAACTGTTGCTGAAGCGGAAAAACAACTTTAATCCAAGATATTTACTGGATTCATTTAATCTAAACATGTTAATACTGAATGAAATAACCTGACATAACATCACACATACAGTAGCATCGTTTAAAGTAAGCAAGTACCGTAAGTTTTGAAATGATAAAAGCGTAAATGTCTTGTTTTGAAGATGCGTTAAAAAACATAAAATGAGATTAGCCGAATCGCGCGTGAACGCCGCAATGGTCTCACCGTCCTTTAGTGCCGATGCAGCAGGGCCGGCCTGTGATGGTGCAGTCGATGTGCGGCAGATTGGTGTGATTCCCGGTGTTATATTTTGTGCAAACCTAAGCAGAAAAGACTCAATAAATGAACTTTTCAAGAGTTGGCCGACAGCTCCAGTGGCGCAATCGGTCAGCGCGCGGTACTTATAAGACAGTAGCCTGCGGAGTGATGCCGAGGTTGTGAGTTCGAGCCTCACCTGGAGCAATGCGTTTGTTAAAGTGTCATTGTTATTGTATGCTCACCGGCCACTTGGTGATGTCATCGGGCCACTCGTGAGGCGACACGGACGCTGGTTCCAGACAAATCCTACGAAAGCCCAAAAAATAAATTGCCTTGGTAGAAAATGGAGTCAAAAAAGTGGCACAGTCGGTCTGCGCGTGGTACTTTTGAGACGGTAACTACGGGATGAGGTTGTGAGTTCGAGCCCCACCTGGAGCGGAAGCTTTAGTTCACAATAAATGAATTTGACGTATTAAATAATAGGCTGTTTCTACCAGATTTGTTCCATTAAAAGCAAAAAAGATATGAAGAAAGCAGCATTTGTTAGTCTGCTATGATAAGAGCACGTGAAATGCATCCACACAGGTAATGTGATCACGTGACTGGGGGAAATCCGATAGTTTGAATTTGACTTCGTGGCAAACTGAAATCCTTTGTCTCGTTCTCCATTTTTCCTAGTTAATTTATAGATATCTGTATTGTTTACAAGTTCACAAATTTACACGTAGATAGCATGTGGTGACTTTTATGGATGGGCAAGCAGACTCAGGGTGGGCATCAATATCTAGTGGATAATATTTGCATGCAGAAGTGGGGGGGGGAAATAAATGAATAAAACTTAACATGCAAAAGTGGATTTTGAACCCCAGTCTCCCACGTGAATTCAACACACTTTCATCTGGAAGAAGCTCTGGCCCTGTAAATGACCCTGATGGAGGTATAGTTAAATTGCTTACGTAAGATCTGGTGGTGCAATGGGTCAGCACGAGACCGAATCTGAAGAGGTTGTGGGTTCAAGCCTCACATGGAGCTTTTAAAATTAGTTTTCAGAAGTGGACATTTTAAAGACACTCGACAGAAGCATTAACATTTGAGAGAGCTCTGGAATATATAATAAATTAAGTTTTTTACATAATTATACAAGATATTTTGTTCTTTGCCAAGTGAATTATGCTCCTCAAATAATTGCAAACTGACTGTTACAGTAAAGCTGCAATTTCGATTTGATGGTGATAAATGTTGCCGCCCTACTACAAGTCTCATCTTGAACAAACTTTATAAGTGAAAGAGCTCCATCTATGGTCCCAAACACTGCTGGGATTTTGAATATAAATTTAAACTCCATGCACTGTTCTGCAAATAAATAAATTCTCTATTGTCTAGTACTCTTTAAATGCAGATGTGCTCTAGTGGCGCAATTGGTCTGCAGAGTGAATGAAAGAAGTAAAAAGTAGCGTGCGGTGACTTTTATGGATGGGCAAGCAGACCTGGGGTGTTCATCAATATTTAGTGGATAATGGAAAAGTGAAAGAAACCAATAATAATCTACTACGCAAAGGGTGGGCTTTGAACCCAGGTGTCCCACATGAAGAGCAATCACCTATTCTACTGAGCTAAACTCTTTCGGCTGTGGTGCTTGAACGCACCTCTGAACACGGTCACAGATGCGCAGCTATGGTAAAAGAAGAACCAAGCTTCCCGCGCAGTACTGCTCAGCGGCCTGTAGCGGCCAGTAAAAGACACCGTGAGTTCAGCCAAGCTTCATCGGCAGAAGTGAGGAGAAAACTGGCTTATTTGAATATATTTTAGAACAATTTATATATAGTTGTGAGACACGGTCATTTTAGATGTTATTGGCCAATCACTGATTGCTTTGATTGCCCTGACCCCACTGGAAAGAAGCTAAAATCTCTCTTAATGGTAGAAAATAGTTTCAACGGAAATCATCTGGACAGAGTTTTTGAAATCGAGATGTTTCAACTACAATTTGGAAGACATTTTCAATCTGAAGGTAATAATAATACATTCAATTTAGCACTTTTTATAACCAGGCCTGGCCTTGCTCAGCTTCTGAGCCTCTGACAAGATCGGGCATTGACAAGGTGTTGGTCGGAAAAGGAACTATTAAATCTGGCCACAAGGGCAGGGCTTTCCTTGAGATAGAATTCAGTGAGAATAAAAGACAACAAGAAGACGAACATTGTTAGCACTATAAAAGGAGACATGAAGACTGTTCAGATATTCCAAAATCCTTTACAATATCCACCATTTAATTCAATCTGGCATTCAATTCTAGTACTTTTAAGGATATCTGTTTTGTTGTAGAGCTATAGTCTGACAGCTCGCATCAGCTCCAGTCATCAAAATGTCTTTACGCCAACTTTTATTATTACCTGGGATCCTGATGGCAGACTGCCCCAAACTGCCGCACTTTCCCGCTCAGATTTGCAGCGCTGGGGTGTCGAGGCCACTTCACCCACACCGCTAGAGTACTCTAAAACCAAACAAAAAACTCTGAATATCAGCGGAGGTTTTTGGACATATACGTCTTGTTTTTCTGTAATTTACCGAGCACTCCTCTTGTAATGTCTGCAGGCAGCCGGAGCGGTCATTTCTCACGCAGCAGCCGGACTCTCGCTCCTGCTCCTTCTTCTCCCGCATCAGACTGTGGATCTCTTCGTCTCGGCGCATACACGGGGAAAACTTAGCTCCCAGATGGATTAAAGCTTCCTGGAAACAAACTCAGTGTGATTTACAAACTCTGCACAGTTCAATTGCAGAGAGTTGGTAGGTTTGTTTACTCACTGAGCTGGGACCGACCCAAAAGTTCTGCTGTTGCACAAATCGAACATTCTCATAAACGCCTTTGTTCCTCAGCACCTACCAAAACAAACGCAATGCAAATTTAAAGCAGCTAATAATGTTAAATACTATAGCATTTTATTGAAAATCACTCACAGAATCAACGGTTTCATGTTGTGAAAATCCCACAGGAGCGATTCCATAAATAGTGACAGCCAAACCGGTGATGAGCAGATGGACAAATGTGATCCAGTAGGAAAAGAAAGGCCTAAAAGGTTTGATTCATACATTTGAATTCACGCTCGATATAACATAGCAGTTGATCAAATTTTAAAACTGTAAACAGATTTAACCAACATTTTGTGCACTTTATTTAGTTTGTTTGGTTGTATAATAACATTTTAAGGGGACATATTATGCTAAATCAACTTTAATGAGCATTTAACCTTGTTTCAATGCTTTTACCTCGTCATTATCGTACTCTGTTGTGTCCTACATTTGAGGCTCGAACGCTCAGAAAATTCCTGTTTTCACCTAACATCTTTCCACATCCCTGCACTTAGTTGTGATTATTTGAAAAATGAACAGCGATATACAGTATGCTGGGTTCTAAAATGTCACTTGGCCTTCTTTCGTAAATAAAACATGTCAATGACAATCTGCTGCATCACTACGAAGAGGCGGGGCTTATCCCTACCGCAGTTTTGAACAGGAAGTCAGTGGGCCAGTTTCTACTACTAAGACGTTTTCAATCAATGTTGTGGTTTACAATGACAAAAATGTAAAATGATGATCTACTTATGTTATTGTTCAATACACTATGTAACACATTTTAAAGGACAAATATTATGCATTATTTATATTGTTGCTGGCCTTTAAACATGCCCTTGAGTATCTTTACTTTGGAATTACATGTTTTAGAAAAAAAAAAAATCTCCATCTACTGGCTGCATAGGGAATTACACAATTCAATGCCTGCCGACATCCTGGTTTATGCACGCAGTTGCAATGATCATGGTTTGACGGCAGAAAGGAACAGAACGAGTCCTGCGATGATTTATAGACTTAAATACAGCAAAGACGATTCTCAGAACCACTTCACACGTCTGGGAAATTCAGAATGGAGTGTTTTTGACGCTCGGAGGACTTTCTAACCAGGATTCATCAAGCTAGCGTGAATGAAGCTAAAGGCAACTCCAAGTATGTTTTTGATGAGGGAACAATATTAGAACATGGTTAAAAGCTCAAAAAAGGACATTTTGCTTAATATGTGTCCTTTTAACTTGATTTAGACCAGTTACAGACCCGGTTAGCAGAGGTGAACAGGTCTAGTAAAGACTCAAATGGGCTTGGTTGTTTCGTTCTTCAAGTTGTATGATTGTGTGTGATACAAGTTTAATTCTTCTTCTTGGTTAGTCTTGCCTGTGATTGTCCATGTCCTCGAGCTGCCTCTTGACGTAGCTGTCGATGCGCTTGCGGTAGGTGCGGTTGGTGATTCGCCCCACAATGCCGAGCCCGTACGGCCGCTTCTCTTTGGCAAACAGCTTCTTCACAGGCACCACGATCTTCTGACCTCTCTGCTGCGGGTCGGCGCTCACCACTTCCTGTTTTAATCGCACTTTCGGCTGCACCAGGGAACCGTCTTTTGCCTTCCTCCAGCCTCGCTCCAAAGGCCTAGACCAATCGGAACCATTCACTCTCACTTCTGTAATAATGGTAGATATTTACGGGAATTGACTCACAGCATGAGGTGACTTCTCTCCAGCACAACTCGGTTCAGAGCGCTCCCGGTCAGCTCCGCCTCTTCCGTTTGGTTGATGTTAGCTTCAGATGGTGTTTCGAAGACTTCATCGGCATAACTGGACATGTCATCGTGCAGGCCATCCTGAAGAACAGGAAGTGACAATGGTGTGGTAGTTATTTTTTACTGTAAGGCTATTTCTAGAGCAACACTTCGGTTAGAGCAATTGTAGAATAGAGGAGAATGTCCACTCTTCAGTCTTCGATTTCCAAACTGGTCGGAGTCTGTCTGCGTTTAGTTTGTTCTGGTGAAATAGCAGAAGACTGGTGTGATATGTCCATGATTCAAACCTACTCTGGTGAAGAAGGAGGTGTCTAAGTCATCAGGGAAGTCCACAGTGTCGTCCTCAAAGAAACTGGGAGGCATGAAGCTCCGTTTGCGGCATCTCCCGGCTGTGTTGTCACCTATAGTCCGACCCTGTTTAAGGACACAAGAATTCGAAGACATTTTAGAACTTTTATGTTGGTCTTGATCTGTGGTGGAAGAAGTACTGAACGTCGTTTCTTAAGTAAAGGTACAAATACATGTCCAAAGAAAGTGGCACATTAAAAATGATTACTACGAAGTCAAGGTATTGAAATACTGTTTAAAAGTGTATTTAAAGAATAAAAAGTAAAATTATTAACTGTTTAATCATTAAATGTTGTGATTTTGATGAACACTGCAGCAGATCTTTGTTCAAAAGTAGCAATTCTTAATAAAACTTAAAAGCTTTATGGAGGATGTCACCATGAATGTGCTAAAAATGTTCTCAAATATAATGTAGTAAAATTACTTAAGTAAAGTACAGGTTGCTAAAACTGTGACTGAAGTCCTGTACTATTACCTTTGTACTTCATTACGTTCTACATTCGTTTCCACCGCTGGTTACTTTACTGTTATGTCAATCCATCATTCAGTTTATCATGTTGTACAGTTCCACCAGCTCAAGCGCTGGAGGGCCGCTTTGGAAGAAGCCTGATCCCCTCTGTTATTGCATTTTTGAACAACAGGTACTGCTGAGTGCACTAATGTAATGTGTCCATTGTTGTTTTGTCTGTTTGTGCATTTGTGTTTGTAGAAAATGATTATGTCTGCTTGGGTACAATAAAGTCTCAAGCCTCAAATCCAACAATAATAAAGGATTTTCTGGTTTTAAAATTACCAAATAAAAAATAAAAAGAATGAATTTGACCTTAATTCTTTACAGTCAACCTGTTTTCTCATTGGAAATTTGCCATTGAAACACCTCTAGCACTCATAGTCCACATGAACCACAAAGCAAACATCATGTGTTTAGCTCTGGATTAAATATGCAGTAGTTTGACATCTGCCCTCTGTCACTGCCATACATCACTGTGGTTTAATCCTGTACGTGCAAATCCCATAATATACTGGAGGGAGTGGGACAGAACCTGCTTATCTCTAAAACAACCACGGCAGTCCATAATGCTAGATTTTTATTGTACTTAATGAGGTAGGTTCAAAGTACTACTTCATTAAGTGCACTAACATGTAATTACATTGTAGTAATAGTTAAAGTTAGGGTTAGAATACAACTGTAAAATATGTGTTAGAAATGCTCAATAAATAGCTTCAATATGACTTGAAAATGTATTGTGGACCTTCATCAGTGCAGCCGCTGCCTTGAGGCTCATGACTGCCACAGACTCTCGCTTGCGTCGCCGTGGCAACCGGTTGAGGGCGGAACGTGAGCTGGAGAAGGAGCAGAGGGAGGCGGTCCCTGGGGTGACAGGCGTCTGCGGGATGCTGAGACCGTCCACTTCATCCGCCATCCTGAAGGCCCGCCCCCGCGCCAGAGGGTCAACAATCTGCACATGTGCAAGTAGTATTAACACTTTTTAAAGAGGATAGACTACGGAAACTTAATACTAACAAGCAAAACTCTTCTTTATTTCTATCTTTTTTTGTTTAATCTCGCAACATAAAAACGTTCACATGGAAACAAAATTGTACAATCTGTACCTACATGTTTTATTATTTCATTTAATCCTCTTGCATTCATAGATTTAAATGGGGTATTGTAACTTGTTTTCTCCAAATGCATTTTCCTCCCTTAAAGTAGCACCTACATACACCAAACGTCACAATCTTGGACTTAACAAGATTAACACGATTTATCAAGGATTTGTAAATGTATGTACATTTTTAATTTAAAATTTTGAGTACTGCTAACTAACTATTTAACGGCTTAGATTTGAATTTCTTTATTGGGTCTATTTGATGCCAAAACAAAATAAGATATCCAAATTGCAATAATCTACTTTTATACTACTTACCTACTTACATACTTACCTTACTTTTATGAAAAAAAAAGTACATTTTTTCTTACTTTACGTAAGTAAATGCCAGAATAAGTTTAAATTTAATATCTGTAAATTTAAGATGCTGTGTCTTGCCTAAATTATACGGCTAGGAAAATCCAGAATAATATCCATCTGTATTTTTTATACCGTGATCGATATGAGTGTGGTGACTCTTCTTCTTCTCTGGTAGTGTTTTATGGCGGTTGGACTTTATCCTTTAGACTTTACCCTTTAGACTTTATTCTTTAGACCCTTTTCATCTTTCCGAGGTCAAATGTGCATGATTGACAGGTGGATTAGCCAATCGGGGGGACACATGGTCCATGCGTATGAAAACAAACATAGCTGCTTACGAGGAAAAAATAAAAACATGGCGAATTTCGGCAGATTCAAATAACAAAGAACAAAAAAAAGTTGATTTAGTTCTAAATGATCGATGACCAATCAGCTCCTTTGTTTCATAGGAGTCACTGAAATAAACTAATCTTTGCACATTTCCATTTGAGTTTGGCTCAAGAGGATCAGGGACCAGACTCACTCTTTGTAAACTATTAGAGAGGTGTGTATTCTGGATCCCAGGCATTACAGCAGGGGTGTCAGAACTTTTTTCCCCAAGGGCCATATATTGTAACAAATGCGGAACAGACAACATAACAATGAAGGGGATCATTTGAAATTCAGCATTTTTTGTAGATTTGATGAGCCTCCACAGCTTTGATACGGCTCAGAACATTCATATTAGGTCTGCGACACATCAAAATGTTTGTTGATTAGGTTATGGGAGCAGAATGTTTCCAATTTTACAGTAAAAAGTACTACTTTTGGTCATTTGGGCCAATTTAGCGGGAAGCTTGAGGGCCAAAAAAAATTGGTCTGAGAGCCGCACAAACTTTGGCTCCCGGGCCATAGTTTGGACACTCCTGCATTACAGTGTGAACATAATACAACAAACTGAAAGTAGATAATTTATCACCAATTCTTGATATCACAAAAGTTATTGAGTTATCTGGCATGACCCCCAAGATGTATTTAGTATTTAGTAGCAGCACTAATACTAGTCCACAGGGTACATGCAAGCAGAAACATCCATGTCTCTAAAATTATGAACCCTTCAAATAAGTAGGAATGTAAAAGGAAAAGAGTGAGGTGAGAGTGAAAGGAGTGCATGTCCGTCCCATACCCTCTGCATGCCCCAGTGCTGGTGGGAGGGGTGCGGGGGTGGGAGGTACAGCGGGGGAGGGGTCTCGGTGCTTGCCAGGGAGAGGTTGTCTTGACTGTGGAGCTCCATGTCCCTGATCACCTGCGCCTTCAGCCCCCCGTACAGCTGGCTGCAGTGCTGAAGGCTCCTCCTCCTCCATTTCTGCGTGCTGTCGCTGTCCTTTCCAACACCGAACCAGTCCGCCGTGCCCCTGGGGAGAGTGCGAGAGGCGCAAAAGTCAAAGATCAACATAGCAAATATACATGTTACACGAAGGAATGCTTGTGTTTGTAAAGGTACATTAGGCCACACTCTGTAACCTTCAATTTAACTTCTACAGCAAAATAATGCAGCTAGAAATTAGCCCACTCCCAACTAGGAGTGGGCGATATTGACAAAAAATTACATGTTGGTAATTTTTTGTCAATTTATGTCAATCCAACAAAAATATGTTAAAGGACAAATATTATGCATTATTTGTATTGTTATTTGCCTGCTCCATCTACTGGCTCCAGAGGGAATGACTGGTATTTCGGAGGGAGTAAAAATTGCTGGCTTTCCTCCGATATGCTAATGTTGCCGCTCAGTTTAATGATCATGATTTGACGGCAGAAATGCTCAGAACAAGTTTGCTGTTGATTAATGGACTTAAAAACAGCGCAGAAGATCTTTCAACCATGTCGTAAGCAGTCTAAAGAATAAAGTCTAAAGAATAAAGTCTAAAGAATAAAGTCTAAAGAATAAAGTCTAAAGAATGGCGGTAATGTAACACTATGGATACCAACCGCCATAAAACACCACCGAAGAAGAAGAAGACATCACACGTCAAAGATATAAATGGAGTGTTTTTGATTTTCCAACCAGGATTCTGCAACTACAGCTATGTTTTTGACGAGCGAACAATGTTATATTGCCTGATTTCGATTTAAAAAAATAAACGCTTTTGAGTTCTCTGTCGGTGTATTTTCACAATCGTCATTACACCAGCAGGAAGCATCGTGCAGAAAAAAAGCCACTCCCGCATGATACTCTCTTCTAGATCGTTGTTGTTTTCACTTATGACAATGTACAATTCGATCATACTTTGCAATGTAATAATAACGAGCTCCATTCCCGGTGCAGACTCCCCAGGCCACGGCGGGGCAGCTGGAGGAGAGGACATGACTCTACAACAAATGGCCCAGATGTTATATGGTGTCACTAAGAGCTGAGGTGCGGGCAGAGAATCCAGTGTGTCCGCTTTGAAAAAATAGAAGCCAATACGAGCCGAAAAGACGGGGAGGAGATGACAGGACGGAACAACGTATTGCAGACAATACGGAGGAGTTGCAGGAGCTGAAAGCCGAGGTGGTGAAACTGCAGCCGGAGAACGGGGCAATGAAGAGTAAGATCTTGGATTTGGAGTCAAGAACCTGCTGTTATTTAGTGAGATTTCACTGCTGCTGGCCTCTTAGTGGTCTCTTAGTAATCGATAAATTGTATATTCTTTCATTTGATATCGACACTTCCCTAGCTAAAATTAAAGGTGCACTGCTTTATTGTTATCCTCACGGTAAATCCCTTGAAAAACATGCATGCTTACTATGAACGAGGTCTTGTTTCAGATCTGACTTTCATTTTTAACGACGACATTTGAGATCGTTCCGCTAAAAACACACATCAGCAACAACAGCCTGAAGCGCATCTGCTGGTCATTAGCTAATGGTTTTTACATTTAAAAGACAAGTCATCAAAAAATCTAGCCCTGGCACCAGAATGAGTTAGTTGTGATTGTTTAAGCCTATCACTTGTTTGTTTCGTGTGCGCCACAAGCTGTAACTGAGCTTCATGGCAGCGTGTCCTCTGCAGATATAGAATTACAGGTTTTGTGCATGTTATAAAACTGGAGCAGACGGCCGACGTGGCCTTGATGTGAGCTTAGCGGAGATGGCAGGACTTAACATTAATTCTATATTAGGGTATAGAAATGCAACAAGAAGACTGTGATTGTGCTTAATGAAAGGACTATAGAGCTCCAGCAGTTGCCGTCACGCTATCCCAAACTTGATCGGAGCTTCAGAGATTACGGATTATTTTTGTGCACTGGGATGTACAAATGTTCGAGGACAGAAGAATTACAGAGCCTCATACCGGATTGACAAAGCTCCAGAGTCAAGCCTCGCATGAATTAAGATACAAATGTACTTCTTCATTGATTTGGGATTGTGTATTTGGGATTTTACAAATTGTAATATGCCATAATTTTCCCACTTTAAGCAGCTGCTTTTTTCCCACGCTTTGAACCCTGCTGCCCATATACTAATAATGATTTTCAAGTATTTATTACAGTATACTTTAAAAGAACACTTCGACCAGGTTAGTGTCTCTAATGTTTAAACTGATTCGCTTTTAAGATGTGTTGACATTTATTGCTCCATTTAATGACAAAGATCAACTCCAGGAGCTAAATTTCTGGCTTGTTGCATATCGAAAGGGGGTTTGGGATGATACATTGATTGGATAGTTTTGTGGCGTACGAACTGTGTGTATAGGTCTACGAGGGAAATGACTGTTGTGGAACAATGGAATCATTGTCATAATCTTTGAACATTTAATCCATGTTGTCCAATAACATGTGCAGCAGAGGTTGTGGGTTAAACAGATTCCTTTTCAGAACTCAGACTTGTAATAGTAGTTTTAACCCAATTATATTCTACTTTTCTTTACAAACAACTACTTGACCGATGAAAACTATGATAAATATTGACCACAGGTAGCATCAAAGGAAAAAAGTATTTAGCAAACATAAATTCATAAGCGCTTGAAAGGACACGCTCTATGCAACATTTGTATTACATAAAACATTTGCAGCTTTGCATTCTACTGAAAGCATACATTACAATACATCTGTGAAGCATTCCCCCATCAGGATTTGTGTTAACACTCAATCAACTGACAGCAGAAGGAACTGCCATGGGGAAATAAACACAAGTTAGCTAGCTGGCAGTTGTAATGAACGCGATTGGACAGAAGAAATGCTTAGAACTAGTCTAGAGTTGATTTATGGGCTTTAAAACAGCTCCTATGTGGCAAATCTGGTCAATTTGAAACCAAGTGTTTTTGTGAGGCTCAGTAGGAGTAGATGAACAGGATTCATGAAACAAGCATGAATAATGAAGCGAAATACAACATTTAGGTATGTTTTGGATGAAGGAACAATGTTATACCATTATCAAGAACTCAAAAAGTCAATGTTTCTGTCCTTTGTATAACTAGAAGCCTGCTGTTTTGAGTTACGTCAAAGACACTTCTCCTGGTTGCCACAGGAATGGCATCAAAGGTTTCTCCACAATTTTGGAATTCATCATGACGGGATCGTGTGATATATCCAATAGTTACATCTTCAGTATATAACATGTTCCAGACCTTTTGCTTGAAGCTTTAACCTGCTCATTCATTCATTGTTTTCCTCCAGACTTTATGTTAAGGAGGAGGCCTCAGAGGGGGAACTGTTTAGAGAGCACAAGTCAGGCATAAACACTCCAACTCCATCCTGAAGACACACTCCAGCTGGGGACACCTTTTATGGCTGCACGGGGGCGGCGTGACGGTGATTGTTGTCCTCCCACAGAGAATTCCATCCCACATTTATGAGGAGGATATTTCCACTTTGGAGCGCAAAAGGAGTTATATCCGATGTTTATGTAGACCTAGAGTACTTATGTTTTCTAATCTCTGTTGTTTAAGCAGAAGACTAAATAAAACATCTACAAACGCAGTCTAGAAATCATTAAAACTCGCAGTAGGACATGTGGACGGCTTCCAAGTCCCGAAGCAAAGGAGGGACGCCGCAAAAACTACACTTGATTATTGCATAAACATCAATTATTTGATCAGGGACAAAAGCCCAGGGGCGTGTGAGGAGCTGCAGAATACACGACAGACATAAATCAAAGCCATGGCAATAATAACTGTTTAAAGATCAGTCGTGTCCACATAGGGATCAGATCACACGGCCTTTTGTCAAGGTTTGGGATCACATTCAAAACTTGCCCTGAGGTAATGCTTCGTTTGAAATGATATCCCACTTTTTGCTTGAATAAAACGTTTGTATATAATCCTGATTGATAGCATTATTCAATATCATGTGTAAACACAGAAAATATATCTTATAGGAACTTTCACAATACGTCTGTTGGTAGTTAATGTGTCTACGTACAATTTCTGTTCAGAAAAAAACAGCATTTTTAAAGATGCACTATGTAACTTTTCTGGTGCCTAGAATGTTCCTTAGTATGGAATTAAACTTATATATCTTCCATTTATTCAAGGTGTTTAAATGCACAAAAACACGCTGTGAGCAAGGTCGCCTCTTCACAGATCTGACTTGCAATTTGGCCAAGTGGCATCTCCCGCAGGTTTCCATGGAGATGGACAGTTAAGTTTAATTCCATACAGGGAAACCTTCCAGACAGCTTAATGTGAAGGAACATGAGAAAGTTACATAGTATAGTTGAAATGGCTTGAAATGTAAGAGATGTTTTTTACAGTTTTAGAAAATAATTAGTAGTCTGTTTGTCTTTTTATTTCAAGTACAATAATACTTTAATTTCTAGTAAGAGTCACAATTTTGCAGTGCAAAGAAACATGAAGAAACTATTAAACACAGTATTGTTATATATTATATATACATATACATCTTTTTAAATAAAAAGTGTCAGGCACAGAGCGATCATGCTATCGGACAAGCTTCCAAAAGTCTTAACATCTGGATCAATTAATTTGATAAAAAGAGAATGTTTAAGAGACATATTTTAAACGGTACAAGGTAAGAACTGCATGATTGATATTGATTCAATGTAATATTCTTGATGGTAAATGTTTCATGATGAAGAGTTACTATGAATGTAATGTTTGTATTGTGAAATGTACGACTACTTGGACCCGAGGAAGAAAAGTCTTTAGAATGGTAAAGCCTAATAGAGACTAAATAAATAAAACCATGCAAGTATATCTGTTGAGCACCTCCTGCACATTTCATGTCCTCACCTGTCTGCAGTGCTCCAGGACGGACTGAGTCTTTTTTGGCTCATACCTGCTCCTCTGGGCATGAGCTGTGCATCGTTACAGCCTCCATCATCCTCGCCTTACGTGTCCTGCACCGTTGTCCTAGCGTAACCCTTTTGCCCTGATCCCGCCTGATCCGCGTCAGAATCACATGAAATGTTTCCATCGGGGGATTTCCCTACATCCAGTTATGTAAAAAGGAACACAGCTCCGGCGCTCCAGTTTTTGTTCGTCAAAGATTGCATGGAAAGATGATGACAAAATTCATGTATCGATAATATTCAAATTCCTCTATCTGAATGATTGTATGTGTAGATGCCGGCAAAAGTCTCTCCAAACCCAAAGAGGAGTTCAAAAGTGGCCTCTGGATTGTGGTATTGAAGCTGTTGCATGGGAAATTGAAGCTTAAAAGAAGGGAGAGGAAGAGGTACGAGAGGATACACATAAGGAGGGAGGAAGGCGGGCTTAAATACTTGCTCAAACATGTCAAACTAACGACAGAGCATGGACATCGGACACTACAGCACAATTTACGAGTTTGAATATTTGGAGTGATTATTGGACATGACTAAATGGTAAATCCAGATTAGTTAGAGAGACTTTCAGAATTTTATAGCGAAATAAACTTGAATTCTGTCAAAAGGAAAAAAGTTTTAACAGCAAATACGTTTCACCACTCATCCAAGTAGCTTCTTCAGTTCCTCTGACAAATATAAGGCAATCATTTACCAGAGCCCTGTCTGAAGGGAGGAGCTAACACTGAAACTAACACACCCCATTTGCAGTTAGTTAAATCTAAACTACCCTAAGGTGTGAACTGTCATCTGAGTCATATTTTGCATAATCGTTTCATGCCCCTAATGGGTCATCCTGCAATTTATCTTTTTCGTTGTTTTGGTTTGGGTTGTGCCTTAAACTCACATTTCTGTTCAGAGATGGATTGTCTTTCCTGTCTAATAAATCCCCTTTGAACCACCTCTTCTCCTTTCCCAGGATCTGACCAGTTTGGATTTATGTACTCAAAAAGCCTAGAGTATTTGACTTGCTTCAAAATATTTGGGACTTTATTCCATTTACAAGACTTCTTATCAATCTTATTTCCCAATGGGATGGCTGCATTTACTCCAATGGTAGATTGATTGACATATTTCAAGCTGAATGGTCTTAAAAGCAGACATAAATATCAATAGAGGTTATGCAGACGACATCACAAGATTAAGAATTTTAGAAGGGAGGGGCAAAATTGTAATTGATTATCAATGGTGAGTAGAAAAAGATTCTGTTGTAGTCATCTGGACTCTGTTTTTAGAAAAACAAAACGTTTCGACTCTCATCCAACTCTCTGAGAGACATATAAAAGTCTACTATTTAGTTTGTACTTGACAAAAAAAAAGAAAACCAGATAACAATTTCAGCTGCGCTCCCATTTATCACATTTTAATTGTGGAGAGAGTTGAAGTGTCCTTTATCTCCCCCTAACGTTAGCCAACAAGCTAGCTTAGCTCTGCCTCTGCATAGTCGTAATGACAACGTAGAACTATTTTAACTTTTCATTTTTACCGTGTAAACTCAATTTAAGCAAAACAAAAGCTCCACAGACAAAATTGAGGCAAACAGAGAAACGCACTTTATCAGTTGCTCTGCCATTCACTGCCACTCAGCCGGAATGTTGCTTAACCTCTGCAACATAACTTCAAATGTTGCACATATTTTGTTTCCATCCAACCAAGTCAAGTTCCTGTAATTCTCATGTGAACATCACTCTTCTGTCACCCTCCCTCCCTACACCGGGTTTAGTCCTGGCTGCGTGTTCAAACAGCTGATGTAGACTCAGGAGGAGTTGCTTTGATGTGGCTTGTATGCTGGAAAGTAATAGTGTTACTTTGTCTACAGTAAATTCAATCATTCCTGCAGAGACACCTGGGCTGACACTGATACTGCGTGCAAAAGAGAGCTTAGAATACAACTTGCAGTCTTTGCAAGTTAATATGCCACACCTTTTACAATGAAACATGTCTTTGGCAATTTTAAACTTTCAAATAATTGGTTGTATGGAATGTATTTAAAAGATAAAAAGCTGCATATATTTTAGTGAGGCAATAATTTCAGGCGTGCTCCAGGTGAGGTAGAAAGACATTAGAAAGCGTCAGTATGTATTTGTGCAGAAAGTGCTACTCAGTAATCAGCAACCGCTAAAGCTAAGGAAAAGCATTGGAAAATTCTAGAATTATTCTGTTATTTAATACTATTTTCATAATCATTCCATAATTAATAATGTTAAAGTTTCAGTAAAAATTATTATTATTTTTTTTTTAAAAAGGAATAAACAAATGATTAGGTTCCACTTTATAATGCTGTAAAAAGACCCTGATTAGCCCTGATAAAGCATAAACAAAGACTTAGTTCAAAATGAACTAATAGTTTGATTCAAGCTTAGTAACTACAGGCAATTACAAGTGTAGTTAAAAAAGTGTTAACATTTGATCTTGTTCAATAGCAAATATTTCAGATATTAGACTAGAAGGACTAGAAGGAAGTCCGATCACATTAGTCCTGTGCTCAGGTCTCTGCACTGGCTTCAGGCTCAGAAAATAGACTTTAAAGCAGCTCTGCTTGTATACAAGTCTCTCCATGGCCTAGCACCAAAGTACATCTCAAAGTACAATCTGGAACAATCTTCCTGAGATCATGAGACTATTTGACCTTGTTAAAATATATTTTTATGTGATTATTTATGCTTTTATGTTTTGTATTGTGACTTTATTGCACTTGTATTGGGATTTTAATGTATTTTTGAATGTCGTTAAAGCACTTTGAATTGCGCTCTGTACAAATGATGTGCTCTTGATTGACTGATATTGAACCTTCTGAATGGAGTAAACCAATTCCCTGTGTAAAGGTTTTTTTATGTATAACACAGGTTAAAAAGCATGTGTTGTAGTACCAAATGTCAAAGCCTAAATGTTTCATGAATTCCATTTAAAAGCAAAACTGAAACTGCTTTTGGATGACATATCATTAGTACCTCATAATCTGTTTGGGTACAGAAGAGCGCCTCCTCGTCTGTATTTTGGGCACACAGGAGCGCCTCCGGACTGAGGACACCCGCCTGGGCCCCCGATGGCCTTTTTGGGGCACTGTGTTGACCCTCTTAAATCGAACCCTTTCCCATGAGTGCAGCAGGAAAGCAGCAGTTAAAGGAAAGAGTTGAGAAGAAAGTTAGTGAAAGTAGCCTTCAAAGCAGCAGAGAGTAAGCAGAGAGTGTGCAGATAATAATGGGAATAATTACCTCTTAATGGAGAGTGTGATGGAGGGCAGGCGCTCCATGGTGGGTCTGAGGTGGTGGGTGGAGGGATCCAAAGCGACGCACATGTAAGGATGTTCAGTGGGCATGCTCACACTGCGTAAACGCTTCACAGGCTAAACAAGTAAACAAATACATGATCAATCCTAATTATTCTCCACAAGGAGTTAATGAGCCCTTTTCACAATTGTGTATGCAAACAGCAATTAGCAACCTAGCATAACGAGACCTCCATACTTAGGTGCAGACAACACTCAAAACAAAAACCAGTAATTTGCATTAATCTACATGGAAACAAAATAGAAAGATAATAGGAAGATAGAGATCAATAAATTATATATTTTGTTATATGTAAACCCAATATGGATCCTAATTGGCTAAGTTTATATAACATTTTCCATTGACTTGCAAAACATGATAAAGCCTTTAGGTTAAGGTTAGGTAACTATAGGTTTAATGTTAGGATACGTGTGCAAGAAATTAATTTATTTTATGTTGGAAATCAAAACCTTTCAAAAAATAACAATTCACATGGTTTGTCCCATAATGGCTCGAAGAACTTGAAAGAGCACACCTGTGAGTGGGATGGTCCCATCGAGCAGGAGTGACCTGGATGGTGGGGATGTCCACTGTGAGCCATGGAGGCTTCTTCCTCTGCAGGCTGCTCTGGCTGCCTGCTCCGTCCATCCTCAGTGACTCTCTCTAGACCTGCCAGTTGCAAATATAGAAAATAATATTAAAGAAACACATACAATTTCAAGAGTAATGTCATTTAGTAGCCAGAAACTGCCTTTTTCAGACAAAAAATAATAGTGACTCCACTTCTTTTAATTCTTTCCAAAATACCTCATTACATTAGTATATTTAACCTTTAAATGCACAATTAAGACCATCTGCTATAATGGAGGATGTGCTAAATGATAAAATATGTACACCAGGAGAACTGCTTAAAGTGACCACCAACACAATAACATCTGTAATTGTAACCTGTGAATCATTTTAACATTTACGGCACTGAGTAAAATCACAGGCTCTTCGCTGCGTAAGACATTAGCAGGATCATGAACGTCCTTTTTCAGGTAAAGTATTTGTATTTGTCTCCCTTTTAAAAATGTGTAAAGTTTATTTGTTTGTTTTTTTATACCATCTTCTACACATGTTATTACAGTATAGTTGAGGAGATTTGCTCAATATTGATGGGTGGAAATTTTATTCCATAAAAAAATATTTAGCTTTTGAGAACAGCTAGAGAAAGAGTAAACTGTAAGACTTAGATTTTTTTCTTTTTAAAGGCCCTTATATGTTTTTGAAAATTAACAAAAACATTTAGTTAGTTGTGTAGTAAATTTAGCAACTATCTGCCTTATTTTACTTTATTTACATTTATTTTAAAGTGACTTGCGTTGTTTTTATATTGATCAATTGTTAATTTTTCGTAAGAAAAACTAAACTTTCCGTATGTTTGTGCAAGGGTATGTTTCCTTTACTTCTACTGTAATGCAAGGAGGGTAAAAATCATATACTACTGCATAAAACAGACTGTACTGAAGTTTATATTATCATTTAAAAGCAAATATGCTTTAAAAAGGTGGCAAAAATAGAATGAATTTGAACCTAATACAGTTTCCAATGCCGCTTCAGTGGCACAATCGGTCAGTGCGTGGTGCTTATAATACAGTAACTGCAGAGTGATGCCGAGGTTGTGAGTTCACCGGGAGCAATAACTTTAAGATTTCACAATGAAAAAAACAAGCATTTTACATAGTCAAATTTTTTTTGTTATCTAGAAATAAAGACATCAAAAACATTACCATCCTACAAACAGTATCCAGAGAAATAATCATCAAAAATACTTCTGTGAATCGTAGTCCTTGCAACGAAAATGTGGTGTATCTTTCATCATTTTTCGGTGTTCATATGGAATGCTTGTGTGCTCCAGTGGCGCAATCGGTCAGCGCGCGGTACTTATAAGACAGTGACTGCGGAGTGATGCCGAGGTTGTGAGTTCGAGCCTCACCTGGAGCAGTAACTTTATGAGTTCACAATTAAGTAAACTACTGTATTACTTAGCTAAGTATATTTAAAAAAAATCACAAACACAGTTAGCCTACTCTGAAACACAAATTGAAAATTGCAAACTGAAATTTAGCAAAATTGTTCTGTTGATCGCAGTCATTGCAATAAAGTCTTTGTATCTTTCATCATGTTAACATTCTCTCATTTCTTATTAACTTTTGTAGCTATATTTATGTAGAAATATACTTTATTTTGTTCCGTAACTAAGCTCCAGTTGAGCAATCAGTCAGCACACGTTACTGATAAAACAGTAATCTGCAAAAAGATTACAAGGCGAGTTCAATCCTCACTGGGAGAAAGGCAATATTAAAAAATATTTCTTTTTGTAAGTAAGAACAATGTTATATCAAGAGTGAACCCATATACCTAGAATAACACAACAATGTTCAGCTTTGTGCTAAAACAAAAGTACTCAATTTGATATTTTATTCTTTTTGCAATCAAGCTTTGTGGCCATATCGGATAAACAAACTCCTCCAAAGAAATACAACCACATCCTTTGCTTACTCTGCAGTCGAAATGATCCGTCCCAACCACAAAACTGTAATTTTAGCAGAACATTTCAACACTCAACTGACCTTATGATGTTCAGTAAATCCACATGGCTAACATCCACCATTTTCCAACATTCCCCTCCTCTTGGGTTGAGCATCCTCTGTTTATCCCAGCCATTATTGTGGTGTTTGCTTTTTTAATGCCTGGATGATTTTTTTTCTCTTTTTTCTTTTCCCTGACAGCTGGATTCAGAGTTTAATCCCTGCACAGTGCACCACATGACATGGCCCCTGCTGTCAGGGTATGATAGCAGTCCTCGTCTGTCTGTGATATTACTGCCAGGGGGCTGTCGTAACAACTGATAGGTATAAGTGATTATACTGTATGCAAAATATGAATACAAACTAATTCTCACCTCTGTTCCTCTTGCAGAAAGGTTAAAAATGATATTGTTGATCAAATATACTTTGAGCAATAAATTCATCAAATGTAACTGTGGCTGGTCACAATGCAAAATCTAGATTAAGCGTGCAGGTACTCAGGAACATATGAATACCAGAATTTTGACAAACATCATAGAAGCCTGTAATTCTAAGAGGAAAAAATACGGAATCAATTAACGCAACATAGCACCCAGAAGAAACCCAACCAGAGAGTGGAAGAAGATCAATTCTACTCAGAAATGTAACTTGCTGTGAGGTGTGGATTCTAACCACTCTGTCAAAAGGTATTTTAATCTTGAAATGCCAAAATAGTTGTGGAGTTCCTCAAGGTTCTGTACTGGGACAAAACGTTTTCTTTTTGTATAATTTTAATCTTCCAAATTACATGTCCTATACTTTTTACAATTCAACATTCGAATCTGATTTACACTTATAGTCACATTTGCGGGATTCTTTGTCTAAATGTATGTTAGGTTAGAGACAAAAAATGCATGTAACCACACACCAAGTATTGCGAGTAACAATACCTTCCATAATTCATGTTTCTGTCACACACTGCTACATCTTTGTACGGTTGAAATTTGGTCATCCCCATTTAACCATTTTTGTGACATTTTCTTGACATGGCATCACACAAGACTTGCTGGCACTAAAGCAGGACTCGGTAGACCGCTCGACACAGTGACTGCAAAGAGAAAGTATGTAAATAAGGTTTCACTTGGTATTTCTGTGAAGCTGAGCAGAACCTTAACGTTAGCTTTCACTTCCTGTGTCCCACGCTTCTTTCTTTTTCACTTTTACACGCTGAGATTGGTCTTCTTCTAAATACTGCAAGCACTGGATTAGAGAGAATGGGGCTGTTAATAATTACCCGTTAGCATTTGACGTTAAAAGGTGTAAAGGCTGATTAAATGGTCTTGCATTTGAACTTTATTAACCCTGCAATTGTGTCTAAGCCTTCAATTATGTGTAACCACTGCTGCGCACTTCCCATAGTAGAGAGTATACTCTCTATACTTAAGAGTGTTTCATTTACTTTTTTATATGTAACAACAAATACCGTTCCTTACATGTTTCAACTTCAGTTGGGACAAAAATGTTTCAAGGTTCAGGTTATCATCACAAACATTTCGGCACAGCTTACTGGCCATTGGTTGCTCTGGTTTCTTAAAAATCAGAATTGCATCAGCAATTGAAAAAAAAAAAAACAGGTCAAGGGTGAAATGTCTTGTTCAGGGACGCAACAGCAGTTTACTACAGCGCTGCTCGTCACTGCTGTCATACTACACATTATATTTTATCCCATTATACAGTCAGAAAATTACAGTGCAAATTGATCTCTCTACTCCTACTACTATTACTACTACTAATTCCAGTTCTAAACCGTACCTTGGGAAGCGTCCAAAAGACTCCAGTATGTGATGTAACAGAGCAGAGTACGGTTAGACAGATTAAGATGTCCTCCTCCTGCTGTGCTTTCCTCTAGACTCTCATCAGAGAACACATGTTACAGTCATATCAGAGCAGGTTACATCCTCCCCCCCCCCCTTCTCTAAACTGCTGCTATGCAAACAAACACAAATAAATGATTTAACATATGCCGCCACCCAAACAATTCCACTGCATAAACTCAGTAAATGACACAACAACACAGAAGTATTTTTACAGTTTTGTTTTACAACTTGAGAACTATTCAGACAATTCTCTACCATAAAAATGATCTGTTTTTAATGGAATCTATATTTCTGGATTAGTCATTATTCGCAAGCAGTTATTTTGTTTATGTTTTTACTTTTATTACTTTAATGATTTGTGATTCTTTTTACAGACATTTTACATTTGTCTGATGATTAAACCTCGACTAATATGTTGGAGACATGTTTCAACACATTTTCTATTGGATCGACACTATGGGCAGTATTTTGCCCCCGGAGGTAGCATTAACATGAACCTTTTCCAGGGGGTGGGGCCAGGGCGCTATTTTGCTACCTTGCCAACCTTAGCGCTCGTTGGCTTGAGGAGGTTGGACTTGGCCGCTGGAGGCTGGAGTGGGATGGTGCCAGTCCATATATGGTGATAGTGTCTGATCCAATGACTGAGAACTGTAGCATTCAAAAACACCTCCTGTGTGGGAGATGTTTGTCACGGCCTCATACACGGGCAAAGAAAGAAGTGAGCAATAACATTTTTTGATTTCCCATTTTTTTATGCGTTCCCAAAATTTAAAAATAAATAAATAAATCATTGAAATGCAGCCTCAGAGCGTTGTTTCTTTATTTAATTAATCTTTATTTGTTTCAGCTGGTTCTTGGCACATCAGCTGTTCGCAGGGCTGTTCATCAATAGGCTCTGTTTGGCTAAACCAATCCAAAATACAATTACACATAAAACACTTTCTTATTCTCCAAACTGTTAATGCCTTTTTTGAGTGATGAGGCAAGCGACAGCATGATGCGAACGTTCGCTCTTTTCGCTCTCCTTCTCGCATGTCCGCACTCTGCGCATTTTGCGCGTCTAAATTCAGTTCCTCATTTGGCTCTCTGTGTGACTGATTTTGATAAAACAGGAAGCATTTTGAAGCTCAAAATACAGCGAACAGGTCTGCCCACTGTCTCCTCCCTCCACAGTCTCTGTGTGTGGGCTGGTTTATCTGCTTCCTGCACAACTGACTAAAAAGTGGACCAGTTTTACGCAGACTGGGACAAGGATTTTGGGTGAATGTTACGTGAATGTGTTTCGCAAATAGATGTTTCTCTCTGAGCTGAGCACATGAGTCTGCACAGTCTAGTCTGGTCCAGACCGCGCAGTAACAGCGGTCCAACACGGGAGGTTGAGGTGTCCAGCAAAGAGCTTTAAGAGCTGAGTCCATAACGGCGCTGTGCTGTTTACGTGAGTGAGAAAAAATAACCACATTTGATTGTGTTCATTATTCTTATAATTTGTGTTGTTTATAACGATGTTTTTTAATTATGATTATCTCGTCCATATGGGGATAGTAACACGACTCCAGTGCACTAGTTTTGAAGTTTATTAGTTACGATTTTGGCCACTCACAGAATGCACCACACCACGCCCTCAAGTTGCTTTTCCACCTCATATTTTGGCATAATCATGCCTCTTCTTTAGAATTCCACCCCCTGCACACAATATTCCCCAAAAAATACTGAGGTAATAATCTTTTGTCAATATTGCCCACCCCTATCCACATGACATAACTAGCACATTAAAAAACCTGTTTTTACTAACAATCTCATCCCACACACGATGACAAATACAGAAAACAGCTCCTTACATTACTTTGGAACATGTTTATTCAAAAGAACTGTCAAACGGAAGACCTGATTAGATAAACACACACCAACAGGTTTTAGTCAACTCAAGAGAGACATCATTATTTCCCATAATCCTCTCTGTCAGCAGCTCTGTGCCTTCTGAACTTGAAATGTACTACTGTCCTTCCGTTTGGTTTCATTCCACATGTATGCAGGGACCACATGCATCGTTAAACTTACTTTTGAAGAGACTTTGTCCAGGGGTGAGATAGACACTTTTACACATGTATGTATTATGTATTTGGGCTTATATTTGTACATGCATAATGAAGATGAGATTTGACACTATCCAATAAAAAATGGCTTTGTCTTTAGTGGTAATAGTTAACATTAATAGGGCTACCATCAACTGTTTTGATTTGCAATGAAAATATCTATGTTAATGGTGTATTATGTAGCTTTTTCCTGTTTGTCTTCATTTGCTTTGCCTGGTCAGGATTAAACAATTTTCACAAAAAAGTTCCTGGTCAGACTGGAAAGTAGCAGTCCCTTAGGAGGAGCTAACAGGACAGTGCAGTGTGAAATGGGAAAAAAACTTAAGACCCTGTAGCCTGCCCCACACACAAGACATTTGTGCTATTCGCTCAATCCACTTTAACCCAACAATAAAGAGCCTCTTATATTATTAGTTCATTGTCAAGCTTTTCAGAACATTGACAAGATTTTCTTTTGGAGTTGAACTTTCTTATTTTACATGTTTATTATAAAACATTTCTCTGGCATACATGCGTCTAGACAAAACCCACCAGCATGCTTATATAAATCGATCATAGTAGAACACTGAAACCCAGAAACACAAGCTCCAGTGGCGCAATCGGTCAGCGCGCAGTACTTATAAGGCAGTAACTGCAGAGCGATGCTGAGGTTGTGAGTTCGAGTCTCACCTGGAGCATAGTTTCTTTATGAATCTTTACTAGGTGATTAAACTGCATTGCATAAGCAAGTCATTCAGACAGTAACTTCGAGCCGCAGCGTCGTGAGTGCAAATCCATTTCACAACAGTTTACTGCACTGTGCTTCACCAGTTTCATCTCCATTTCATGCTGTCCTGTCACGTAAAGCCTAATGGCCAAAAAATCCTACAAAGTAAAGTAATTTCTAGGTTCTGACAATAGACACGTTTTATTTGAAATAAACAAAACAAAAGCTGTGCTCCAGCAGAGGCTCGAACTCACAACCTCAGCATCATTCTGCAGGTTACTGTCTTTAAGTACTGCGCGCTGGCCTCTTTGAGTTAAGATTAAAATTCTGCCTGCAAATTTACCATAACAATAATCATAAAAGTAATGGATTTTTATTTCCCTTTTCATCTTGCTTCTTTTACTCATTCAATTCTTGATGTCACCAGCCACAAATTATTAGTGAGCAAGTGAAGTGTCTTGCCCAACAACAGAAGGTGCTGAAAATTATTATTAAAATACAAAATATTTTGTATTTTTGAAAACTGTGCATTTGTGTGTGTAGTCCATCTGCAATGTTAGGAAAAGTAATCAATCTTCATGTGCCCAAGATTATATTATACATTACAGATACATTATTAGATAGAATAGTATAATATTATATCCCTAACCATTCAAATCAAAGTGTTTATGGGATAAGCTCTCAATATATTACCCCTAAATTAAAATTAATACCAATATCCAATATCATTTTTGTTGGCTCAGCCTAATCCTGCAGTAGCGTTCTATGTGGTTCACCTGACAAACTGCCAACTCTGCGCAAACTGCTCTTAAGTCTTCTCCTCCACCTGCAGCTCCTCAGGTTTAACACAATATACAGTCAAAAACTTAGTGCTTACACTTTACTTTTGGATGACTTCAAATTTAACAGCTCAGCACTTCATCGCATCAAATCTATTTCTAAATTTATTTTGAGGTCAAATGTAAAATGGAAAGCACTGGGGTCTGACCCGCAATGGCAAATATATGGCACTGTGTGCACACAGGTTTATGAGAGAGATTATACATGAAGAGTGATTACTGGACAAACCTCTCCAAACATTACAGACAAAGACCACACACACAAATGTTCATTCAGTCGATGAAGAATAACTGTTTTTATTATACCACAAAAAAGGATTTTTAAAAGTACAAAGACCAATAAAAACATAATTATCAGCACATTCTGATGTTGTGTCCTTTGGCAAGACACTTCACTTACTTACTAATAGTTTGTGGCTGGTGACATCAGAAAGGGCCTCTGCAAAACAAATTGTAACAGTGAATTGCCATTTGTCCAGTTTGCCTCGACAATCTTATTCTTGAATGAGTAAAAGAAGCATGAATGGGAGACATAAATGCTTTATCTGCTTGATTATTTATAATTATCCTGAAGGTAAATTAACATAGTCCAGTACAGATAGATGGAACTCCTTTGGTTTGTTTAGTTCCAAAACAAATCGTTTATTTTCAGAAGCTAGGACTCAATGTAGTTGCTTTCTAAAGGGTTTGTTGCTGCCATAATTCTGTTTAGGGTTTTTTAAAAGAGAAGCTAAGTTAAATGTTTACCTTATTTAATGTCTTTGTCTAAATACAGTATGTACTTTTGGGGCACTGGAAGTGTCTGTCATCTCCCCCTGCTGTCTTTGGGTGGAGAACCAGATAAGATAAGTTCAAATAAGAAAACCTTCATTTGTTCCAAAATGTGGAAATTCCTGTGTCGCATCACACACTTCAAGAACAGCAGGAAAATAGGAGCATGCAATAAAAAAACAAGATAAATAACTTAAAATAGACTTCAATCTAACAACCTGCAGGAAGAGCAAAAAATAAGACTATGACTAGACTAGAATAAGTGGCTATGATTATGGTGCAGTGCAGTGCAGACAGAAAAAAATCGTATAAATAGGAGTTAAAGTGACTTAAGTATTTTATAATATTATATACAATAAGTGGCTATGGCTATGATTATGGACAGTGCAGAATATGGACAGAATAAATGACAGGTAAAGTGACTTCTGTAAGGCCTGTACAATGAACAATTGTACAGTCTGACAGCAGCAGGAAGGATGGAATACCAGCCTTGCAACATCGCCGACATCGACCCAAAGACAACTCTCCTGAGAAACCCTGGCTCTTTTTTAAATATTTGGCCACGTTAAATGTTTTTGTATGTGATTATACTGCCTCATTTCAATAATATATACATATTTTTAAAAACACTTTTGAGTCTGTTTTTTGACAGTGTATTTTCACAAAGAAGCTGTAGGGGGCGCTCTAACGCTAAAGTTACTTAGTTCTGCATTAATAAAAGCATATATAAAGAAACACTGCTCAGGGTGAGGCTCAAATTCACAATCTCGGCATCACTTTGCAGTTATTGTCTTATAAGTACCGTCTGCTGACCGATTGGAGCTGGCGGTTTGAGATATCAATGTTCCTCTATAATACATTTTTGTAAATACGTATATAAGTGTGCCAAAACAACAACATAAACGTCATAAAGTCAATGTGTGTTTTGATGCTGCTCCTCCACAGTAGTATGTGCAGTACCTCCACATACACATAAAACATCTTCACAAAACTCTTAATATTAAAATTAACAGTTGAAATTATATGAGTGATGAGACAAGCTGCAGCTCCTACTCTGGTGATAGTTCCTCTCTGGTGATAAAAAAAAATCTGACAAGTATAGGCTAATGTTGCTGTTAACAGATAAAGCATCTATACAAGCCTATGGTCTACTTCACTTTTTTTTTTTTTTTTTTTTTAAAGAGCCAGAAAAGAAGTTTGAGAACCACTAAACTAACATACAAAATAAGAAAGTGTCATTAAATGCAAAGGCAAAAATGCCTTGTCAATGTTCAATAGATATTTAAACATTTGAAAATGAGTGATTATAACAGTCAATAAGATCATTGTACATACTGTATTTTGCACAGGAGGAAGCTGCAAGAGGGTGCAACTAAATAAAAATCGCCTTATCGTATGAGTTGTTTGAACCACTTGTGAACAGAAAAAGAAACTTCTCCGAAATGCAAATGACAACTCAGTTTTTTGGCCCATGAGGACTTATTTGCCAGGACAGTGCATCATGAACTGACTGAGGAAACACCTGCAGTAAATTGACGCGAGCAGCCCACGCCACATGGCAGGCATATGTGCTATCCACTCAACCACAAGCGGCATGTGAAAAATTAACTCTGAAAAAACTCATTAAAAGTATGAAGTACACAAAACTATAATTACAACTTGAAAATGGTCTCTTCCGGTCTCATTCATCACTGCCTGGTCCACACTGGGGGGTTCAGTATAACGGCTGCTCGGCTCCGGTGCCAGCTCCACTCGAGAGGAGCAGCAGCACAGAGGGTGCAGCTGGAGACTTCTGCCAAACGAGCCTCAAGCTGCAGTGGAACGACAAAGACACACAGGAAATTAGTTGACATTTGTAAGATTTAGTTTTTGAGTTTAACCCCCAAACGAAAATGAAATTCTGTGTTCAAATTGAGTGTGCCAGATGTTATCCCTCCAATCCTGACTTTCCAGGGTAAGCCCATGTTATGCAAAATCAACTTAGCTACCTTACCTAACCCCTATCCCTGCCTACTCTTAGTTGTAATTATTGGAATAAGTAATACTCAGAGTGATGCATACAGAGTTATGAAATGTCACAGGAAAAATAAATAAAACAAACTTTTAAATGACAATCAGCTGCTTCTTCCGATTAAATGTCACTATGAAAAGTTCTGCAGTTTTGAACAGGAAGTCAATGGTTCCTATTACTAAGCCGTTTCAGATCAATGTTGTGGTTTACAATGAACAAAATGTAAACGTTCTAAGTTATTATTATCATGTTGTTTATTTGGTAAGAACAGTGCAAGGCAATGAACATTCTCATTCTCACAAACACACTCTCATTCATACACCAGCATACATGTGCACTGGAAGCAAGGTGGGTGTCATTGTGACCGCATGCACTGCAGTGGTATCCAATCCAAGCGCTAACTAGGACCATCCCTGCTTTGCTTCCGAGATCGAGCATTGACAGGTTGGTATGGCGAAATAATTATCTACTTTTGTCAGTTTAAATTATTTTTATTTCATTTTAACTAAATAACTGAAAATAAGCATAATTTGTGTCCTTTGCTCTGTAATAGATGAAGTGCTCTCTTTTAAGGCTCTCTTATAACAGTTGGTTTGAAAATCATACAAATTTACTTTTTTTTTAAAACCGCAATAAACCTATATGAACATAGTCTATGATTTTAAATGTAGTACAGCTTTGATCACCTACAATGTATTTTATTTTTTGTGTACATTTTTTGTACATTTTGTGACATGTGCTGCAGTCCATTTTAGCGCAGCTTTGAAAAAGAGATTTCAATATATATTTATTTTTTTACCTTTAAGAATAAATGTTAATTAAATAAAAAAAAAATTTATCCAGGCATTTTAAAAAAGTTCAAATGTATAAAAAATAAGAAAAACTATTTTGTCCTGATTTTGTAATGGAAAATCAACATTGTTAACTTTACAGCTGAAGGATGAAAACACGTTTTCAATCAAAGTCTGTTACGTCGCCCGGAATGGCAAAACTGGGGCCTGACCCAAGAGCCAGGCCTGGGTACTACCAGGCGCCTGATGGCTGACTTCTCTCCAACAGGACCCGGCTCAACCCGAATGGCCAACGTGGAACTACCTTCCTGTAGGCCCACCCCCTGCAGGAAGGTCCATAAGGGGCCCGTGCCGTGTGCTTTGGGCAGGTGCCCAGACTGAAGCCACATCCCTGGCTTCAGTTGGCTTCAGTCTCTAGCACTGGGGATTCACTGGCGATGAGGGCTGAGCATTACCAGCTAGATATAGTCTTCCTCACCTCCACGCAGAACTTGGGCTCTGGAACTAGAGAGACAGGACGCTCCACTTCTCTGGCGTTTCCCACGGGGAGGGGTGGAGGGCTGGTGTGGGCTTGCTTATAACCCCACAGCTCAGCTGCCACGTGTTGGAGTTCTCCCCAGTAAACGAGCATCCCAGCACTTTCGGATCACGGACAGGCCTTTCATGCCCATGTGACACCACTGACACCTGGAGAGGGGTGAGGAACACCCCCCTCCGATCTTAAAAAACGTTTTTGTGTGAGTTTTCATCCAGCACACATTAAGTATATGATAAGGGGGAAAAAGGGGGGGTGTAAATTATACACTTATGACCCTATATACACCTAAATACACACACCCACACACATATGTAGGTATTGATACACACATAGAAATACACGCACACACACACACCTCCCCGATCTTAACCCGAGGGGTGTTTTGTTATTAGCCTTCTGTGTTAGTCACGAGCGTGTCCATCAGTGCAGGTGGCACCAGGACACCCTAGGCCAGATGATCCACTTTGTTGTCTTGTCATCTGGACACTCGGGTTCAGAGAGGAGTGGCGCTGTTAACTAGGCTTTGTTGGCTTGTGGGACTCCTGAGGCTGCTGAACTATCAGCAGGCTAAGTGCACCACAGCTCATGTGGTCACTGAGGTTCATGGCGGGCTCCTTGGCGGCAAGGCTCCGGGTGTGAGTGAGATCTGCCCTGAGTATCGAAAGACTCTGGATGTTGCGGTGCTGTCATGGCTGACACATCCCTCAAGCATCGCGTGGTGGTCAAGGACAGTGCTTCTGGAGGGGTGGTCCCTCTGTTTTAGAAGGGGGACCGGAGGGTGCGCTCCAACTACAGGTTATTTTCTTGACTTGTACTAGTGTTCATGTGCATTTCTCAAACTGGAAACACATTTTCTTTAGGTTCTAGAGGACCACATGAATGCAGCATTAGTACCAGTACTTTGCCTGCATCATCTATGGTGAGAAGAAATAATCAAAAACACAGTCACAATAATTATGAAACAAACTTTTTAACAACTGCCAGCCTTTAGTTAATCCAGCACTGCAAAATCATAATGTCCAAGTTTAAAAATAACTTTTTTGTATTTTGGAGAAAGCTGTCGTCATGGAAACCTCCTTGCGTCCTCTGTGTAACCAGTGGACCCATACTGTGAGTTTCCTCTCTTGGCCATCTTGATTGAAATGATAATTGAGTCAGATAAACACAGAGAATACCACATTATTCACCAGACAAGTTCAGACGGGGACAGCGCTGTCATAGAAGAGAAGCACTGGCTTGAATAGGAAGATTCAAATTCCTCTTTGGTGGTCAATTGGCCATTCAAGCATCAGGCTCAAATTACAAGTGACAAACGATGCCTGATTGGGACAGACAATAGTTTAGGGACTACATTAGTCGCTAACTAAATGGTAATTGACTTGCTAGTTAGTATTTATAAAACAAGCATTAAGATTATAGCTTATGTACAAAATTGCTAATATGAGAACTGAATGAGGAACTGAATCTAGACACGGCTATAAACTGCCACAATGAAAAGAGACCTGGTCAAAAGACAACCCGTACATCACTACCGTGTATAATTTTTCTTTGTAAATATCTCTTGTTACAACGTGGACACCTGCGGCTTATAGACAGGTGCGGCCTATATATGTACAATTTGTTTGCTTTGCTTGTATTCAGGAGCGCTCTATAGCCCGAAAATTGCCGTAAATTCAGGGTTGTTGGCGGGGATAGGGGGTAGGTTGCACTTGAGCCTCAGTTGCAGGACAATACAGGACTACTCAATGCAGGAATCAATCAAAATACAACTTTGAACTTAAAATGATGAAATTCTCTTTTTGGGGCAAATGGAATCACTAATATATTTGGGTGTGGTCCTACATAAAGATCTAATAACAATTAGGGAGAACAATTATAGCCCTCTTTTTACTAATATAAAAAAAGACCTTGAAAAATATAGTCTTATCTCATACTTAAATCCAAGTTAAAGGATTGAGTAATTGGGCCTCAAAACTCCTGCCATGGACACAATGAATGGATACCTTTTGAACATGTTATTGGTGGCAGGAAAAAAGGAAGTGGTTTGTATTTGTGGTTTTGAGTTTTTTAAAGAAGGTATATGTCCTTTATTGGAAAGTTATGGTATCTTATTGGATGGACAACTGTCAAAGTTTGTACTTATTTTTTAAACAATGTGGGATTTTATTTATTTTTTTAAGCAAGTGTATTGTATGTTAACAAACATTAAAACGTTAAACGTTAACGTTACGTTAAAGCGCTTTGGGCATAACTTTGACTACTCATTTTGATTCTGTACAGTTGTCATGATGATGATGTCATGACATGTTTACATTCTGAAAGCAGAGAGAATCTTTTGTGACATCACAGTTAGAGTTTCTGGTTAGGCTCTCATTCTTTCTCTCCTCTCTTTCTTTCTCTCTCCTTTTTTTTCTCTTTTCTTTATGGTATAGCATAAAAACTTTGAGGAAGTACAACTACAGTAGGTGTTGGCTGCTGTTGGCTGCCAACGGCCAACCGCCATTAAAAGTAGCACAACAACAACAACAACAACAACAACAACTTTCTGGTTAGGTTTTCATGTCTGAGATAAGTATTAGCTGCTGGTTGCATTTGACACAGGTCTTCACCATGAGGTATAAAACATGGCCCAACATTACTCGGCAAAAGAGGTGTTCTCAAAGTAAGATTGTTTTAGAGAATTTAAATGTTAGCTTTGAGGACTATCTTTCACATTTTAGCAAAGAGACAACACAACATAAACACATAACATTACATGACTTGGTTTAATTTTTTTTTGTAAGAGTAAAGTTGCGTTAAGAAGTACTCGCACTTACAGTAATATCACTTTATGATAACCCACAAAACATTTTTGCTTTCCTAACAGAGTAACTAAATTATTAAAATATCGACTAAACAAGCACAGGTAAATGTGTTAATTTTCTTTTTATGCTGCACGAATTACCTACAATAAAACGCCACACGATAAAGCTCGCGTAGCTGTCCTCAACCAATGGAAAACATGGACATTGTAAAACAAAAATATTGGTTTTGGCAGAGCGCGCACACGAAACACAACGCCGCTTGTTTTTAAGCACTGTAGGTGTGTGTTTAATCAGACCACCACATCGCTGTTTCCCTACATTTATCTCAGTACGGCTAGTTTATTATATAACGGAGATCCAGTCACAGTCCGCGAAATGCACATGCTCAACAACTACACTGACTCTGGGATTGCTGGTGAAGAGATGAGCCCTATCCAACAACCAACACGACTTACTCATAAGAAAAGTTAATTGATCTCTTAACCGCAGCTAATGCGCTTACGCGCCCAACTCTGACCCCACACAAGTAAAACAAACCAGTTTGGACCAAAAAATGTGCATACTTTGGTGAATAAGACCTTGTGCTATACCCTAACTCAAACGGGACGCATAAATCATAAACAACAATGTATTTTGGAACAAACTTGAAACATCCAAAAGCTAAAATTGGAAATCTTGGAGATTTTTGATCAGGCAATGCTCCTTAAAAAAACGCTGTCTTTCAGCTGCGCAACATGCAAAGCTTAGTCTATGGTATCAAAAAGAATTAGAGATGATATCCATGCTTAAGTCTCCTCGCAGTAGGACTACAACACCCGCTTTACCCTCCACAACTGTTCTAAAAAAAATCGTCAATTATTTCTATCCACGTTCACATTCAAATCTTGAGTTTTCGACAGTGCCTACTGCACAAAAAATACTTTTTAAAAAACACATATTAGGACTTTGCCTTTTCAAGCAAGCCTTCTAGGCTTAATGAATCCGGCTAGCTGCAAAGACTATATTTCTTGTTGTATACTGCATATTTCTGTTGTCTTTTATTGGTAAGGCACTTTCGACCATATATCTGTGAAAAACACTAAAACAAATTAAGTTCCATTACTTACTTATTACTATTACCTAACAGAACTAAACACGGACCATAAGGCTAACTTTCTTCAAACTACTGTACTGATATTATTGACAACACATTTCAACATGTTCAACGTGTGCAACTGTGCTCTAGTTTGTATTTTGACATGATTCCAAATAGTAATATCTATTTCAAGAATGGCCCATCTAAAGTCAGCCGCTCTCTAGTCCATATGCAAGAAGAGAGGCTCTGAAGAGGTCACCTCCAAAGTGTAGCGCCAGAACGCCCAGTCCCCCAGGCCCAGTGGAGTCAACATCCTCACACTCCCGTGCATTGTCCCTCTTCAGAGAACGTGGTTGGCAGCGCAAGAGAAAGTCCAGAATGTGTACGAGGAGGAGGACTGATGCCAATTCGAGGAAGCGTTCAGGACAAAGGCAACTCCGAAGAAAAGCATAAATTCAAGGCCAAATACGGATATGCATTTCAGAAAAACAGACACTTATTGACAGGTAATGATCTTGCTTATTGTTTGCTACCTAATTTATTAACAGTCTTTAATCTAACACAAACACGTTCACAACCCACTCGTAAACCAGAAACACAACTCTTAGACGCAGGTCCTCTCTAAAAGGCCTTACTGTTCTATAAGCAATATCCTGATGTTGATGTATTCCGATCACTCCTGCGGTATTTTAAAATTGCCTAGCTGGATCCTAAATATAACTGGCACTAAACTAGTAAAAATGTGTTGTGACGATGACGTGTGACAATTCCGTCCAATACGACTAGAACCGAATTTTCTACAGTATAAACTTCAATTGGCTGTGAGAAACATAATGACAAATGATGGACAAAATGCTCCTTTAAAGCTCTAAATGTTTCTTGTAGACGAAGGACCCCGGGAAAAATTTTAGTTGAGGTGACAATGCTAAGAGTGTCTTGGGAAAGTTACACGCAAAAACTGCGCGCCAAACAGCCGGAACATTAACAAGAAAGCTTGTTAATTTAAACATAGGAGCCAAAAAATATCAGTGAGATCAACAACTCTAGATGTCTTTGAACACCGCGGATAAAGAATAAAAATCCCTGCATTAATCCCTGCAAGAAGTTCTATGCTGTTAAACAAGACTGCTCACCAGGCGGGAAAGCAGGACGGCTGGGGAGGGGTTTTTGTGATTTTTGATTGGATTGAACTCATTTTTAAGTGCCGTTACACTTCGCTTCATTGCTCTGTTTTTCGCCCATCAGCGTAGATTCAGCGGCACCTGTAGTTCCCCCCCCCCCCCCCCCCCCTCCGGGTAGACTTCTCACTACCTGGACTACTTAGCACTTCAACATGCTCCTTTGTTGTGATAATGGTTAAAATCGCATTCACAAAGTAAAAGTATCCCACTGCCGTGTCATAAATAAATAGACTATGTAGCAGCGAATAGTACATGCAATTTAAACAATATACCATAAATTCAATTATGTAGTTCAGAATATTTTTTTCAACAAAAACAAAATATCATATAAATAATAATAGATAGTCAGTAATCATAATGCAAATGTAAATCTTGCTTATCATTCATTCTTCTTCATTTTACAGACCAAAGGAACAGGAAAGTGAAGAAGAAACATCATAACGAAAGAACTGGAGTACGTACAAACTGTAAACAATGAATTGCACTCATTAAGACACATTTTTCCTAAAAAGAGAATGTATTTACAGAATCCCCAAACAATACGCATGAAGATGACTCATTTTAGAGAAAGGAGGCTTTGCGAAGTTTGCTGGGGTTACGAGTTGAGGACTATTCCAGAAGTCTATGCTAATGTCATATTTCCTGCATAATTAATAAAAGACTAGATCCATTGTTATATATCTGGACAGCATTTATAATGATTCTTTGAGTTTAATACAATTCGAACTTTTAATCTTGGCCTCTTCAGGTGGCCTTTACAAGTATCCCGAAAGCATCTAGTGCGTTGAACAACATTGTGGTAAGCAATTATTCACAACTATTATATTTTAAAAAATATATCTTATTATATTCTCTTCCTTCTGTGTCTCCTTCTCTCTCGTCTCTCATCTCTTCTCGAATCTCTCTCTCTCTCTCTCTCCTCTTCCTATAAAATATATATATATATATATATATATAAATATATATATATATATATATATATATATATATACATATATATATATAATCGTATAATTAAAACTGTTCAAATGTTCGTTTGAAAGGAGATGGATGGGAAGTTTGTCAAAATTCCTCAGGAGGTCAACTTCCTCATAAAGGCAGGAGCAGTGACTCCACGGCTGCTAGACTGGTACAAGGTGGGCCGTGACATCGTCCTGGTGCTGGAGAGACCAGATCCCTGCCTGGACCTCGTGGACTACATAAACAGTTCAAAATACGGCATGACCCCCAACAAGGCCAAAGTAAGGGTCCAAAAGGAGCCCTATCTAAATGTTGCAATCTATCAGAACTTTACACATTCATGTTGTCGTATTTCAGATCATTTTCCTTCAGTTGGTGGATGACGCTATTTACTTGGATTCTATAGGCATCTTCCACCATGACATCAAGCTGGAAAATGTACTGTTGGGGATCGGTACTGACATCCCCAGAGCATGGTTCATCGACTTTGGGTGTGCCACCTTTTTCACACCTGGACAAAAGTTTGAACACAAACAAGGTAAAACACTGTTGCCTTACGCAGTCATTACTGTTGTGATTAAGTTCTTGTGCCTAAGCTATCGATGTATTGTGTTTTTACTACATGGAATACCACCCGTCTCCATAGTAACTATGTTGTTTTTTCAGGCACTACAGAATACATACCTCCAGAATGGTTTCAGGGGAGCAAGTACATTGCTGAAAATGCCACCGTGTGGCAGCTTGGCATATTGCTGTATGCCATGATCTTCAAAGACTTACCTCTGCTAACCGAGGAGTCTCTTGGCTCAGTGAGAAACGTTACTATTCCACCCTCGGCTGCACCAGGTAACTATAACTGAAATCATTTGACTTTGACTGACAGAATGTTCCTAACCTCATCCTGTATCTGCAGAATGCAGAGACCTGCTTAAGGGTTGCCTGGAGAAGAACCCTTGTATGCGTTTGTCCCTCCAGCACATTAGAGACCACCCTTGGTTAAACTCTGAGTAATCGTGATGGCCAAGCTGCACACACAATCTTTCATCAGCTCAGCCTCAGACTGTCTGTGCTGAATGCAGAGAGCTGAGGAAGAAACACCTCCTCAGCTCTCTGTGACTGTGTGTCACCAGAACATATCAAGAGGAAAACATATAACTTAAACAAAGTTGTCAAAATCTTAAACTGGTTGGTTTATGACCAAAGTTTTGCACCTAACAGCGCAGAATTGAGATTTACAGTCTGGATAACAAAAAGAAAACCTTTTTCTACCAGTTTGTTAAAGAAAATCAAATGAAAAGTTGTTGAAAGAATCTTCTGGCTTGGAAAAACAGGACTTTAATAGGAATTTACAAATACAGAGTTATTATAATAAACAAAGCAACAACCACCTCTGAGTGAAATATTTATTAAGACTTATAAATCCAGGGGTTTAATATCTAAATTATATAACTGCATTAATAATCTAGACAGCCACTCTACAAAATATATTAAAACTCAATGGGAAAGAGAAGGTAATCTTGTTTTGACAGACGAAAAGTGGAAAAGAGTGTACATATCTGTGGAGGAGCGGAAAATCAGGGAATTTAGTTGGAAAAATGTGTCACGTTTTTTATAACATTATGTCAAATCGTATCAAATCATATATCATTATTCACAAGGAAATGCCGACTGCTGGAGAATCTGTGGCGGCCAGGGGGCAAACCAATACCATGTGTTTTGGGATTTTCCTGTTGCTCAAACATATTTTGGACTGAAATGAACACGGCACTGCAGACTGTTTTTGACATTGCCTCTCAATTTTAGAATGATGTACTATTTGGACCTCAAAACTCCTGCCATGGGCACAATGGATAACTTTGGAATGTACTTTTGGCAGCAGGTGAAAAGACCATCACAAAGAAACGGATGACTCCAACCGCACCAAGGATCGGAGACATAATAAGAGTCATCAGACAAATGGAAAAATTGACATTCTGACTAAATTTGAACATGGACAAATTTGATCAACTTTGGACAAAATGGGACTTCCATATTGAACATTATGTGCCATAGCTCTTTTTAATGGATGTCTTTTGTTTTTCCCTCTGCCCTTTCCTCCCTCTCTCTGTGTGTCAAGTTCCGTGTCTTGTTCATAACCATTTTAATATTGGAAACAAAATTATAATAATGAAAAAACGATGTATGTAAATCAAAAGAGCTGTTATGTTGTATTAAAACTAAACCAGTTTCCCACTGCAGAGCACAGCTGAGGGGCACAGAGAGTTTATCCTGAAAGAGCATTAGCCTCTGTTTGTATTGAAACTTGTTGGTGCATGTTCCGATGTGCCTTTAGTAGGAGGAAACACACCTTTCTAATGCTAACGCGGCTAAGAGGCACCTACCAGCCTGCATCTATTTACACCCACATGTTTGTATAGCGTCATGGCTTACATTCGCCTCTTCCAGGGTCCTGACCGCCTCCTGATTAGACATTCGGACAAATGTGGACCGGTCAGTCGCTCGTACACTTCCATTAGTATAGGGCTCGGGATGGAACGTCACAATACATCTGTTATTTGCAGCATTATGTTTGACGCATTAACCAAAAAACAATAGGCTATTTTCAAAGAGTAAATTCAAAAAGCAGTGGACAAAAGGACTACACTTGAATGAACGCTATGTTTAGGACAATTACTACTAGAAATGTGTAGTTTTTCATTTATATACAGGATTTATTTGATCTTTTATCTTTACACAGATGCCACTGTTTGTTTATATGTGTGTGATGGAAAAGAAAGTCTCTAGAACGTTTCTTCTTTGCCTCGTGTCTCTAGTTCAAAGCCAGTGTCTGCTCTGTTTGCTGTGTGTTTGCCATCTGTGTTCAAACAGGAAACATCAGATGAACTGTTAACCACGCTGTCCCCGCCAGTGCCATCTCCACAGCAGCATGTGCACAACTTGACAAGCTCAAACAACCCATCATGGAGCAGAAACCTTCTCTTCACACTCACGCCATGCTGTGTGGTCGCAGGATTTGCCTTTTTGCTCTATTTTTGTAAGAAGAACCATTCAGACATGGCATCTAAACACATTCTGTCTTTTATACTTATGAGTTTGGCTTTATGACTAATTCGGACGCACTTTTCTGACTATCTGTGTGTGAAATGCGGCGATGGTGAGGCGGGAGACCCCACCCAAACTCACGCTAACGCTCAAACAGGCAGCAGTAGTACAGAGAAGAAGATTTCTGCACGTTCTTACCTCTTAATGTCCTGCCCTGTCCGGCTCCAGTGATGCTGAAGCCGCCGGTCACTTCACAAGTCCCCGCACAGCGCCACGGACCGCAGGATGCATCCCATCGGAGCGCGCCTCGGTGGTCGCCGCTCCAAATGGCCGTGTGTCGAGTAGAGCCACCTTCACTGCACCGCTTTTCTTACAATACTTGTTTGTCCCATCTTCTGTCTGCAGAGTAAGTCCGCGTGTGTGCGTGTGTGTGCGTGTGTCACCACAGGCGTCGCAGATCGCAGCAGCACCCAGTATGTGCTAGAACGCTCCCTCTGCAGGACATTCACTGACACTGCATGTAAAAATGTCGCGCGCCAGAGCTGAAGCTTTGAGAGAAACCAGCCTGAACCAGCCAGACTGTAGGATTACAGTCTGACTGTAGGATTACAGTCTGACTGTAGGATTACAGTCTGGCCCCAGAAGGCCGTTCTGAGGCTACAACAGGCTCAGTACAGTAAATAAATGTGACTTTATAGGTGGGATGACACACTGTCCTCTGTCCTGGGTTCAGCACCTGCAATAACTAACTGTGGCATTATGGTTGCAAAGCAGAAGAACCATACTAGTGTTTACAGGCGGTTTGTCATTTTTTTAAACTTCAAAGGTAAAGAGAAGAAGGGGTGGAGTCTGTTTGGATAGCTCCTTGGGATGTTTTGCTTGGGGCCACTAGACACCCTTGCAACACCACTGATTTCATGTTTGAACATAGACCAATAGTAAATTATCTTATAAGCACATTTGGGTCTATCAAAACATTTGAGTTTAGACTTATTATGAGCAAACAGCCAAATAAAATCAAATTAAGTGTGCTGCAAAAGGGCAAATGCACAAGGAGAGCATACGCGTATACAACTATACGTTGTGGCTGTTGAAAATTAACATTTCATGGATTCTAGAGCACTCTTCCATCAAGAGGGCCTATCCTCAGATCATGCACTTAAAGTCCATATGACAGGTTCGTTTTTGTAATTATGACTTATTTTGGCGGGAAATATTTATCATAGTTTTACTTCTGTTAAGTTGCAGTTTGTGAAGACATTTTGAAATCTTAAACTTTAAAATTACAGGAAGATGTGTTGAGTTCTAAAATAGAATTTTAAACCCCAGGTCACTAAAAGGCAGAACCAAGCGCTGTCCCGCCCGGACCCGAACCTCTGACACGAAACGTTTGAGTGAGCAGCATAAGCCCCTCACTCACAGAGAAGGAGCAGTGCAGCCTCCCCGTGATAGAGATGAGCAGCTTTTAAGAAATCGTTTTTCCGAGCAAACGTGGAGGAAGGCAGACAAAGGCAGACACAGTGGGGACAGCATAGACATGTTCTCTGTATGTTAAGCTGCAAAATGATGTTTTATTACAATCTGACTCATATTCACGGAGAAACGAGTCTGGTGAGGACATTAATTCAGATACACCTAAATGCAGAGTCAGTCAGTCTTTTATGAGCCGGCCCCACTCGTCCCTCACCATGAGCCCGCTGCCCGCGCATCACTGTGCGTCTGATCACAGCGGCGTGAAAAGCTTTTACATGGCGGGAGATCAGTCTGATGTCTGATGTATGTTTATTCTGACTAAATAAGAAGGAAGTGCAGCACTGACATGAGAGACTTTGACTTTGCAACACTCCACTTTTCTGACTCTTTAGAGCAGCAAGAGGAACGTAAAGGTTTTTTACATGTAACATCAATCAGCCAATCACATCGCTGCATTCAGTAAGGTTTTGTGCAGGGGAAAGTCAGTCCAGTGTGTGATGTTCTGATCCACATCTCATGTCAGCTTTATATTCTACCGAAATCCATTTTTAAATGAGCAATAAAACATTTCAATTTATTTTAAAACCACCATTACACTATTTGATATAAAAAATAATTCATTGGTAAATTATTATAATACTCTATACGTATGTTATAATAATATATTATAAAATAAAAGTGGAATTTTTCTCAAACTGGACCTTGGTGAAAGTTTATTTGTGACCCCTGTTTTAAACAATCATTCAACAAAACCAAGGTGTTATCAGACAGTATTTATTGTCAAATCATAACTGTGTGGCTCTTGTTTACAATATGGTTGCTAGGTAACAGTTGTAGAATTACCTCGACCTACGTCATAGTAGCTGCATTAACAGATTGTTGATGTTGCTTTACCAACGTGCTCCAGTGACTTTGTCTTATAAGACAGAAACTGCAGAGAGATGCCGAGGTCGTGAGTTTGAGCCTCGCCTGGAGCAACGTTTTAAAAGTGGAAAATATTTCAGTAAAAATATGGTTTTAAAAGCCAAATAACAAAATATGCATATTCAGTGTAAACATTTCCCACAAACATTCCCATACCATTCCCCCAAATAGCATAGGCCAGGACGACAGTTGGAGAAATACTGGCTGTTTTCTCTTTCTTCAGTACTGTGAGTGTCGCTGCAGCTTCCACATTTTAAAACACACTGCTCCAGGTGAGGCTCGAACTCACAACCTCGGCATCACTCTGCATGATACTGTCTTATAAGTACCGCGCGCTGACCGATTGCGCCACTGGAGCTCGTGCCCTCTCCTCAAAAACAACGCAAAACACATGATTGAGCCTTATAAGGAAGTTTGAAAAACGTAAAAATGGCCTACTTTATTTAGGATGTAGGATAGACACGTCATTTGTTCTCTTCTTCCAGAGCTGACCTGCTGTCTGGGTTGAAGCGTCGCTCACCTGAACATTGCAACATCGCCCTCTGCTGGACGCGGTAGAGAGTGATTATTTTAGGAGTTGACAAGCCAGCGTTTTCTTTTTACAAAGGCGTATTAGGGCCATTTATTGGTGAAGGAAAAATAAAATAGCATTGCTTATTTTCGGGTTCAACCGGTTCAAACAATTTTGAATTTAGATTTGAAACATGCAAATTTGAAACTTTTTTCTCATATATTTGCTTCTCCCACAGCCCAGTGCTTGTGTTGGGCCATTAGACTGTTAAGATTGTGTGTGTGTGTGTGTGTGTGTGTGTGTGTGTGTGTGGGCTTTGTCTTGTTAGTGTGACAGAGTGCGGTGCATTTACAGTCGAATGTCACACCACAGCAGACACCGTGTGGAAATGGCCCGTCTCCAAACTTCTCATCAAAGTCCAAAGAAAAGCACAAATTGGCCAAAACGCCAGTCATAAACTATCCTTGTAGTTTGTCCAAGGCAAAAGTCACACAAAGGTTGATCTAGTTTGAAGCCATAAGTCACTATTCTGCTGTAAGTGCCCCCAGAACAAACCAACTTCCTCCAATCCATATTTACAACAAATCTGACATTTTCGAGGAAATTTGCATGTTCAAAGTCTTGAGCAAAATGTTTACCTTTTTGACAGATTGTCGCGCTTAAACTTGAAAATATAAGCTAATATCCTATTTTTTAAAATTGTTTTATTTCACTTAAGTGGCCCTTTACTTTTTCGATGAGTTAATGACTCAAATCATTATTTCTATTGCTCAATATGACATTTCAAATACATTATCAACCAAATAAAGGTTGAAATATGATGACTGAAAACTTCTAGGAAGAGAATACTTACAAATAAAGTGTTTTGTTGTTGAAAATCAGATAAAAATAAAAAAGAAAGAATATATAAAGTCACAGTCTTTCTTATAAAAAAGTATGTGTTTTAAAGTCTGTATAGTCCAGGTAACGATTCTGATTGAATTCTGATCAAAATACGACTAGTCACAATTCATCGATTAATCATGCAGCACTAGTCGAGGATGTCACAATATTCTTCATAAAGTTCAAGGCAATCATGACAAAAGTAAAAAATGTCAGTGACCTATTTTACAGGTAAAAAACTGATCAAATTAATTGAACATTTATTTGTATTTTGGCTATTCTAATGTGTTTGACTTTGCGCAACATGTGAAGTATTATATCTGCGTATCTGTGAGTATGTTTTACCCACAAACGCTTGGTCATGTTAAGCGCCCTGTCCAACGCTGCAGCACAAAACATGACCAGGCACTTTTGACTGTTTCCAGAGACGAGTCGTTTTGCTGAGTCACGTTTCAAGTCAGTTTAATGGAAACAGCTGATGGACAGAGATAAACTGGAGCCTTTCAATGGACACGCACAAGACAAGTTTGTTTAATTCTATGCTGGAAAAAGTGTTTCTGAAATATTTGACATCTTTTTCTCATTAAGTAGTCTACATTAATCATTAACAATGCAATACAGGCCAACAAAATACAATAGGTCTTAATATGAATAGTTTGGCTGCAGCTGAAGTCACAACTCAGTCAGTTATGATCATGAGGATATTTTATTGGGAATAGGGTCACACAAGGTCATGAAAATGTGACTTCTTTAGCAGTATTGACCACAGAGTTTATAGGGAATACGTCTGCTCTGAACCTGTGATGGTCAGAAGATTAGTGACAGTCATTCTTCTGAGGTGAGTCAAAGGGCTAAGATCTGTCCTGCTCCTCTGTGTCCAAGTCTAAAACAGCCATGGTAAACTGATCGCTCCTGCAGCTGTTTCTTCTTCTCAAAAATGATCCTCTGATGTGTGTGTGTGTGTACTACAAACTGACCTGCCTCTGGAGGACTGCAGGGGGGTTGAGGATGAGCCCCAGATTGTCCCTTAAATGCATGCCCTTTTGTTTGACTGAATATATGTTGTTTTATTATTGCTCAGTTGTGTTGCACCTTCATGCCGAGACAAGTTCCTATGTCTGTGAAGTTTGTTCATTGACAATGGCAATAAACCCTTTCTGTTCTGATTCTGATGCTGATTCTGATGTCTCAGGGTGGTTTATCTTCTCCCGGATGGTGGAGAGCTTTCTAAGATGTAAAACCAAACTAAACTCATTTGAACGATCTTCTCCAGTGTGAATGTCGGGCCCAGTGTGTGACGATGAGGACCCTCACTGTATTAGATATCGGACACTGTCAAGATATTGATGCTCATGGGACGTGCATGAGTGGAGGAGTGGGTTAGTGAGTGTTTGGAAGCGGGCGAGCGCTTCGCGCTTACGCAGCCATGCTTCGCACGGCCTTGGGGAACTAATATGCCTCTCGCCAGCTTGTGGCCTAAATAATAATATTTTGAGCAAAAACAATATAGCCGTTGCCACTGCAACCACATAATATACATTGTTTGAAAGCTCTGAGCCTTCCCCACGCCACCGGGGGGTGGAATTGTCATTACATCATTCACCATCCCCTTCTGGACTTCCATTCATTTTCGCAGTTATAAGTATGTGTTTTGAGTGTCTTTGGAGGAATGCAGCACTTCGCGCTGCAGTTGTTTTGTAGCAGGAGTAAGTATTCATGACCGATGCCTTTGGCGTTGCCACTGGCCTTTGGCCGCGTTGCAGGACCAATAGGCCCTACGCCCTGCTGGGGCTCGGGCCTAATAAATATAAACATAGGGTGATTCAGGTGGGACAATTAAGTTTTTAAGTATTGTTATTATGTGAAAATGATGCCATTTGACTTTAGTTTGTTGGGCATCAGTTACAGCATAAATAGTGTATTTATTAACGTCTAAATAAGCCATATTCTGGAACGTTATTGCTTTATGCTAAAGATGCTGTACATGTTGGACTCAGTAGTCTTGTTTGTGTCTAATACAGGAAATCCTGTGAACTTGGACTGGTTACACACAAGAAGAACACACACTTTATTGAAAAACTTTATTGAAAAAAGCAAATAAATAGCCGACATTAAAACTAAGCAACAACAATACCAGTGCTTGACACCGAGGTGACGCTCAGCACAGTCTCTTGTGTGATGTGTAGGGCAGCAGATATGACCCCCACCCTGCACTGGGCTCCCCCCGATAACATGCAGCGTGTGGGCTGTTCCCTCCCAAGCCCAAAACAACAACAGCTGCTAAACTCCAACACGCCTTGTTCACGCTTTCCCACAAACGATGAATAATTTTTGTTTTTTTACCAAATAATCATTTCAAGATTAGTATGTTTACAAGACCGAGCATCACTTCTTTATTACAGCTTTTTAACGGAGTCGACCAGGAGAAGGCATCGAGTTTGGCTCAACAATGCTCTCGGATAAGGAAAAGAAATTGATTTTAGATATATGTAATCGCCTGGCTCCCATGGCTTCAATAATTGGCGCAGACGCTCTGAACAGGTACGCTATTTACAGTTTATTTACTTTGTGATTTTGTCGTTCTTTAGTAGTTTGTCAGTTATTATCATGACTTTATGTATTGTTCTATATTGAAAAGAGCACATAATTGATGCAGGAATACTGACTCTGTGATGAGCCATTAACAAAACATCAGAAACTGCATTTGATTACATGTTACTTATTGTCTTATTATCTTTATATTTGCATTGTAGCTCAATTTCACTGTATCTTTTACTTGTTGTCCTTGATGTAGGTTGTTTATAGTCTACCCGGGAGCTAAGACGTACTTCTCGCACCTGGACATCTCCCCTCGCTCCGCCCACCTGCGTTCCCATGGAGAGAAGATCATCCTGGCCATCGCCGAAGCAGCACAGGACATTGGCCAGCTGACGGTGACGCTGGCCCCTCTGCAGACCTTACACGCCTACCAGCTCAGGATAGACCCCGGGAAATTCAAGGTGAAAAACAGTTCACAAAGGAAAATAAATGGTGGGGATGATTTCAGTGACTATAGTTGCCGTTGAATAGTGAATTGTCCATTTGATATACTTAAAAACGACGAGCGAAATGAACTACAATTTGTGCTTAGGTCCAAACACTGACTACATTTTATAATTTTATGTTTAGTCTTAATTCACATTTGTCATTATTTGATCCTAAATCGAGACTATTTTACTTCTGATGTAGACTTGGCTTGGTCCTTGTCTAGTCCTTGTTTTGTCCTGATCTTGTCCAGGTTTAATTTTTTCGTTTAGTCCTGGTTTCATTGCAATTTCTATGTGTCAAATGCATGAATGCAGCCTTAGTTTAGCTCAAGTTTTGTCCTGGTTTTAAACTGAAATGTGGATCCTTAATAATTATATTATGTCACCTTTTTCTAACCAAATGAACATAGCTTTAATTTACTTTAATTTATCAATTTAAATAAAAATGATTTGCGTTGGATCAACATATAATGAATAGATAGACAAATGGGACATAATATATACATTTAGGATCAACCTTACATTTTTTTGGGAATGTAATTGGAGTGAGAAGTGAACACTATCCCTTGACATGGATATATTTTCTTGCTAGCTGAATGAACAGTTTGCATTAGACTTTGGCCTTCTTCCTTGCACTAATCCCCTTGTGAACCTGCTTCCACAGCTGTTCTCTCACTGTATGCTCATCACCCTGGCCTGTTACATGCAGGAGGACTTCACAGAAGTAGCACACGCGGCCATGGACAAATACCTCTCAGCATTTGTGGCTGTGCTGGCCGAAAAGTACAGATAAGGCACAGGTTTCCAGCGACTTCCAGCGATTTTATCTACGTATACACTATTATGTGTGACTGTGTATTTATTAATAACTTAATGTAACTTTTGGTTAATAAAACGTGAGCTGGGGTACCTGACTTTTTTATGTGAATTTAGTTTTTTCTCACAAAAAGTATATTACAAAAGCAGCACTTTGTGACAAAATGTGACCACTGCGCACTGCAGTTAACAACAAAGTATTCTGTTTCCTGTCAACTGGGAAGTAAGAGTCAAAAGCAGCGCTCTGATTGGCTGCGCTTTTGCGTTCCACCCCAGCTTCCCTTTGGAGTCTGAAAAAGCTGTTCTCAAACCGTGCACTGACCTGAATATTAATGTATATGAAAACAAAAGGTTTGGAAGAGCCAGTGTTAGATAAACTTAGTTCCTCCTTTCACGGTATAAAAATGTTAACGCACAAAACAAAGAAGCAAAGGTGTGAACACTTTTGATGCTGGGTTGAAATGTGACACAATTTTCCCCAGATTTCTAAACCACAAGAAAATAGTGTCTCAGAATGCATGCTTTCTACTGATTACCAAAGTTATTAAAGAGAGGGTCAGAGAGGGTCTGAAAATAGTTCTCTGACAGTCCTTGAGGATACGGAGCTGTCCATGGTCCTGAAAACAACGTATTTCCAATGAAACGTCCTGTAGCATGTGATAAATAACAAAATCAATTGTAAGAATATAGAGTAACACGTTGTAATTGTATTGTGTGTATATTATGTGTTTTCAATGTACAAAAAAAAGGTCTTAAAGCTAATAAAGAATTTTATTGAATATGAACCCATTTTATTCACCTCATTTCATACCACATTTATAATTGTAAGTATCATGGAATGACCATGTTTTTGTAAGAGTTATGTTACTTTAAAATAATGTAACTCAAGTAGAAGTAATAATAGGTGGCCAAAATAATTACTCAAGAAAGAGTAAAAAATTATAGAATAACAGTTTGGACATAAAATACATTTAAAATATGGTAATAATTAATTAATCGGACAAACATTGAATAATGCACAGAAGGAGAATTTCCAAAGACAAACAAATCACATCTGAAGTTAAAGTGTAAGAATTTGAAGTTTTTCAAGATTTTTTCACTTAGACTTACTCACAATGGGAAGAGGATCCAAAACTTTTACTCTTGTAAGAAATGATATAATATTCAAGTAGGAGAAAAAGTATGCTGTGAAAACTGTGTGTGCAGGCTTCCTTCAACTGCTGTGGGCGTGTAAATGAATGAAAATTAACAATTGATCTCTCTGTATTATCGATCAACGGCCTCTGTGAGTCTTATCGTTTTATATCCTGAGAATGTGGACCAGGTGCGCCTAAATCGGAACATGTGTTGGAGAGAAGTATTTCTTGCGCTTCGGATAGAGCGGGAGGCAGCGTACGTGCGTCACACTATTACTCTGGGCTGGACTAAAAGTCAAAAAGGGAAATACAAGCCATCAATCCGCTCAGTATTGATGACCAGTGTCAAAGCGCTCCAAAACGAGATGGATGAACTGTGCTCTTCAATTCAAATCAAATCAAGTCTATTTTTATTTTATTCTTTGAAACTGAGAGGTTTAACCGGGAGAGCAGTTTAATGATCTTTACGAAGACGTGGCTCATGAGCTGTATTCCTCCACTGGGGAAGTCTGACCATACTCTGATCTGCCTGTTGCCCCAGCACTCCTTTAGGTTGGAGGCAGCCTATAACAACATTTTTGTCTGGATGTAGTTGTTCCTGTTACGAGTGTTAACAACAAGTGAGGGGAAAGCAGTGTTTAACAGGAAGAAGAGATCCCACAACAGCAAATAAGATCAGGTTGACACAGAAAGACATCAAGATCTGTCTTAATGAGGCCAAGGGAGACAATTTGAGCCCAATAACATGCGTGACGTGTGGAAGGGAATGAAAACTATAACATGCTATAAACAGGAGGCACTGCAGCTGAGGGGAGCAGAGAACGAACATCTTCTTTTATAGTCTTGACCCCTCTGCAACCCCGGCCCTCCACCCTACTGCACCATTTCTCTCTTTGTGTCCCGAGCACTCCCCACCAGACCTGCCCAACCCTGACTCTCCCTCCATCACCATCACGACAGACAATCCGGCGGAGGGACGCACAGAGGCTGGACAGAGTTCTAAAGAAGGCCTCCTCTGTCTGTGGTGTCTGCGATGGAGGGGAGAACGTTGGACAAACTGTTTTCTGTCACAACAGCAGTTACCCTCCGCCTGAGCTGGTGCTGAAGCAGAGGAGCTCTCAGTGAAAGGTTTGCTCACAGACATTTTTACCCAGAGCAATTGTGCCGGTATAATACATTCGGAGAGGGAGGAGAAAAGTACTTAACATTTGTATGGATTGTATTGTAGGTGTATTTTAGCACTGCCTTATTTATGGATTTTATTAATGAGGATCTTTAATGTTTATTCTAAATCTTTGTATGTCTGCTGGTGTGACTGCAGTGCTGTACGCAGACGGAAAACTGAATTTTTCTCAGGATGAATAAAGTAGCTCGAACTACTTTGAAAAGTACAATTTCGCCCAGAAAATACTCAAGTAAATGCAAAGTTAACTACCACTACCACTACTGAGCAAAGTACTACCTACCTCTGTGAAGAAATACTGAAATACTGAAATACTGAAATACAGAAATAAATACATAAATACATACACACATACATAAATACATAAATAAATACATAATCTAATTTTAGTATAGCATGAAGAGGCTACAGTTGTTAAGTTTAGTTTAGTTTAGTTTAGTTTATTAAGATCCCATTCGCTCCTGACATTACAGAAACACACAAGACATGAAAGCCCAATGTAGAAGAAAACAAGCTTGACATTTATTTGTTTCTATCCTTGGTACACCTAGGGCTGCAATTTACCAGTCATTTTATCTGTCCTGCAATCAATATAATTAATCTGGTATTTTTCTTTTGTCTTTTTTTTTTTTCAATCATATCCACATGACTACAGAATATAGAATCTTGAAAAATGATTAATGAATTAAGTTAAATTGAACTTGGTAAACTTCATAAATCACATTTAAAAGTATAAAAACATACTGTAAATCAGAAAAATAGAGAACACAAATAAACGGCTATTTTTTATAAATTAACTATAAGATTAATATTAATAATAATAATAAAGTCTTGACAAAATTATCATAATGATCGTTTTCTGTGAAAAGCCCCAATCAGCCAGTTGCACACACGCACTAATGCTTTGTCTGAGATATTTCAGAAGAGGCGTGGTAAAGATAACAAGAACACACAACAGCTGGCCAGTGTTGCCAGGTCCACAGTTTTCGCACGGTATTGGTCGTTTTTTTAAGAGCTGCCGCAAGTCAAAACAATTGTCGGCAGGTTTGAACAGAGCAATATTCCATGTAAAATGTATTCATTTTAGAATAAACCTTAAGAAAGTCCTGCATTTCAGTGACAAATCTTCATATCAAAAGCCGAGGAGTGCTAGTTTCATAAATGCAGTGAAAAATACAGCTGCGCAGACATTGTTCAATCATGTTCAAGTCCAAGCTACAAACTGTTTTGTTTGGCTGTGCATACGACTGAAAGGATTCTATTTGCACTCTTCTCTTTTATGTCTTAAACTATTTTGTGATTTCTGTCATGTCTCTGTGATTTTAATGCATTTTCCTGTTATTTGAAGCACTTTGAATAGACTTTTTCTCTACAAATAAACTTGCCTGGCCTATACACTCCAGGTTTGGCTACTGGAGCCTGGCGACCCTTCAGCTGGATCTACTCTGTTGTCGTTTCCTTAAACTTTACCGCCTCATGAGTGTATGGTATAGTGGTAGTAGTCTTTAGGTTTAATAGAAACCTCAAACATAATATACTGGTTAGCTAAAAAGAGACACAATGTCGTCTGGTGCTTTTGTAGGATTTTATTTTTCATTTGATCAGAACAGAGACACTTGTGATGGGTCCCCAGCCGTGCTCCTGGCCACCACCGCAGCAGGGTTTAGTGGTACTGTCGGCCCAAAGCGGACACCACCACAGACACGAACTTCTGGAAGGCAGCCTGGACCTCAGCGGTGAAGGCAGAGCCCATCTTAGCGGCGATCACGATAGCCAAGCAGTCTGCCAGCAGCTACGAAGAAAATACACAAATACAGTTCAGTCAGTGCTGTTTTACATGTTAGCTGCTGGGTACGCTGCAATTTAAGTGAGTTATTAAAACAGAAAGCTACCTAAGCTAACCAATACATTTACAAAGACAATGATATAGTTTGAAATGTCTATATTTTCCAAGCGAATGGGAAATAAGTCTAAAGTCTTCTGTTTTTGCTAGACGCTTTAGTTTTGCTAAAGATGTTTAGGGTGTTGAAGCCTTACCCTGAAGTTGTCGGGATCCACGTGCAGTTTCTCGGAGTGCAGCACGCTCAGCTCGGCGTAGGTGCCCTTGATGTCGTCCATGTTCTTGACGGCCCGGTCCAGACCGTGCAGCACTTTAACACCGTGCGCTGCAATTAGCGGATTGGTCTTGATGGCTGTGGCATTGTAGAGGTTACCGTAGCCGCCAAAGTATCTCTGAGTCCAGGGGTAGACAATCAGACACCTGGGAGAAGATTGACAAAAACATCGATTTTGCACCACAGGTAAAAAGGTAAAATTAGCGGTAGAAATATTTGTAGTAGTAGTAGTACCTGCACAGAGCCTTGGGCCCAATATCATCATAGTCCAAAGTGGAAAAGATGCTGGTGATGATGCCACGCTCGGAGTCGCTCCACTCAACCATGGTGTCTCTGCTTCGTTTGCGTTCAAGCTTGAAAACAAAAGGCGAATTGTTTTCTGAGGGTCCATACTCAGGTCTATTTAAAGGTCCCAGAGCGACCCCTCCCTGCGAAAGGAGCCCCTGATTAGCCCCTGATACAAGACAACGATAAAGAACCAGGGGCCAGCCTCTGGAAACTCCTGCGCTCACAGCTATTGTCTCACTCCAGATGTCAGATTAGGGTCATATTTGTGAATTCAAACAAAAAAAAACCATTTAAGGTCAAAACACTGAAATCTAAAGTTGAATATCGACTGATTTCAACAATTCCTCTAACTTTTAGGAATAAAAACATGTTCCTTTGGTTAGATCTGGCCATCAGCTTGAACATAGAGTGCAGTTCCAACGGGTATAAGGTACTTTCTTTTTAGTTTTAGTTTAAAGATGGCTTGAACTGGGAAGAGAAAGAGTGGAGACATTCGACAAACATTCACGCAATCGATGTGGTAACAACAACATATGAGCAAAGCCTTAACCACACCACCAGCAAAAAGGTGTCATATTCTTTAAATAAGTGCTTTAAATAAGTGTCATATTCTCTTTAAATAAGTGTCATTTGAGAAGCATTTAAATACAGATGAATGAAACAATAGCTTATGTTTCTGCTCGGAGATTCTAGAAAAAATCTTGAAAATCTTATTTCTAAACCAGTCTTGTAAGGCTGCAGACTTTTAGCTGTTTACTCAGTTGATTCGTTGATAGAGTTAGAGTCAGTCAACCGATTGTTTTATTGTCTTTATGCACAACAGAAGAAAGATGAAGCATGGGGGGCGTTAGCTTGAGTTTTGGGAGTCATTGGACAGTTTTAATCTGCCTTTTCACTTCCCATATGTATACAGTCATTTAGAAAGTTAGCAGTAGATCAAGATGCTGGCCATGTCTTTTTTTTGTCTTTTTCTTGTCTCAACCAACAATTTCTTAAGTTGACTACTGCCCCAAACATTCCTGGTCCAGAGTTTAAAATAAAAAACACTTCAATTTCAAAGATAGACATATTTTCACATTTTGGCTTTTTTTTTTTTTTTTTTTTTTTCCTAGCTCAAAACCATGTCCAGACGACTTCCTTTTACACTTACTTCCTTTTTCTCTGGAGCTGCTGGGCTTTTTTTTTTGGACCACTTTACTCTTCATACCAAAGAGCACAATGGCAGTATGTTGCTTGCAGTTTAATTCAAATTTAACATATTACTGAAAGCATACATCATTTAATTATGCTAAAAAAAAAAAAAAAAAAGAAGTAGGGGGAATAGTTTAGCAGCCCAAAGAAAAAAAATATGTCACACTGAAAAAAATAAAAGTTAAACTGGGTGCTGTGGGGCAGATAGTTTGTATTTCTTTTGTTTTTTTGTTTTGTGTGTTGCTGTTTAAATGATTCATTTTTGATGCTTTGCGTACAAAATGAACAAAATTACAATTGTAACAGTACGTTTAATTTATTTTGGTGTAAATGTCCTTTAATCTTGGTTTGCTTTAATTTGGTGCTATAACTTACCCTAAAACATGGCGTCACAGAATTTAACTGTTGGAAAAAATTATAAAATGTATGTGGTTTTATTTTATTCAGATTTGACTTTAGTTCAACAAAAAACCCACCACAGTGTTCCACCAAACCCCCGTCTCCCCTATCTGAGTCGAAATGTACTATAGATAGCACTTATTCAGCTACCAAGAACTTGCTTTATCTTTTTGTACCACACACACACACACGCACCAAGCCCACCAACCTTTCTCACAGCCCCACTGCCCTCTAGTGGCATGTGCTTAGAAGCTCGTTTTCTACTTCTGACCTTATCCCACCTCATAATGCTTGCCTGCTAATGCTACGCCAACGCTACGGTGTGTGAAACCAACCCAGTAATCTCAACAAGTGAAAACCAGTACGAAGAAAAAGTTAAACGAGAGCTCCGGCGCTGTTTGAAACCAACCAACGTGTCTGTTTACAACCCACCCATACCCTTGATTAGAACAGAAACACAGAGTAAAGATCATTTGCTTCACAAGGCTTTATTGACTTTCTCAGGAGACAGGGTCATGGGATGAGCGATCTCTTGAGGGGCTGGTTTAGTGGTACTGTTTGCCCAGAGCGGACACAACAACAGCCAGGAACTTTTGCCAGGCGGCCTGGATCTCTGGGGTGAAGGAAGCGCCCATCTTTGCAGCAACTGTGATGGTCAGGCAGTCAGCCAGGAGCTACAGAAAACAAAAGAGTTGTCGATGAGTAACAGCTCTTTTTAAAAATACCATTAAACATTTGTCTAGCACTGGGAATATGCTAACTACGGTAACGTACGCAGTTCGCGAGCTAAACGACTACTCTGATGCTAGTAATGATTCTAGCTAGCTCCTTTTTTGTTTGTAAGACATTTTCAATCTTGCTAATTAGCCCTTTGCTAACTTGGATAGGAAATAATTTAGTAATAATTAGAAATGTTTAACTAATTCAGTTTTGTTTTTTCTTTATTTTCTAAAACTAAAAGGAGCCTTTAATGATGTAAAGTAATGGTAAGACATTGTCTTTCTTGCTAATTAGCCATTTGCTAGCTTCCATAGGCAATAATTTATGTATGAAATATATCATTAATTCAACCTACTTTTTCCTATCTAAAACTACAAGTAGCTTATAATTTTGTAAAATAAAGGTAAGATGGAAGTAACTCAAACTTGGCTAACATAAGCTAGCTTTTCCTGCACTTTGAAGCTTTACCTTGAAGTTGTCGGGATCCACGTGCAGTTTCTCGGAGTGCAGAACGCTCAGCTCGGCGTAGGTGCCCTTGATGTTGTCCATGTTCTTGACGGCCCGGTCCAGACCGTGCAGCACCCTCACGCCGTGCGCCGCCACATTTGGGTTGGTCTTGATGGCTTCAGCGTTGTAGAGGTTGCCGAAGGAGCCGAAGTACCTCTGAGTCCAGGGGTAGACGATCAGACACCTGTGATAGAGGGTCACTTTTAGGCTTTTTTGTTACGAATGTTATATTGTAGTTGTTTTGTAGTAAAAAGTAGTACCTGCACAGAGCCTTGGGTCCAATATCGTTGTAGTCCAAAGTGGAAAAGATGTTGGTGATGATGGTGCGCTCGGATTCACTCCACTCAACCATGGTGACTCTTCTTTTTTGTTGTGTGTTCAGGCTTTGGAAACGAAAAGGCTGAATGAAAGTCAAGGGGCAAAGCGGGTCTATTTAAATATGGAGAAGCCCGCACCACCCTGTGACGGCAGCAGCTCCTCATTGGCTAGAGATGGGCAGGCCGAGATAAGTGTGCCAGAACATTCTATGTGTCTGAATTTTCCTTTTATGAATTTTTTTATTGGTTCCAACACTGATTTGGAATAAATTAAAACAAATTAAAATGTTAAGTCAAAGAGGTTAACATGCAGGACAAAACGGAGGCATGGTTAACGTTTATAGTTGTGATTTGTGCTCAAGTTTGGCAGATATGGAAGGCTGTGACCTTATTTGACCTCCTTCAGGTCAAACTCCTTAGGGTTAAACAGGGGAAATCGTGTAATCACAAGAACTATAAAGAAAGTGAATATACAAACGCATTCAGCATTATTTTTCTACATTTTTCTACTTTTTCTACATTACTAACATTTTTCCAACATTGTCATTAAGGATTAAGGATTTGTAACTTTTATTAATTTGCTTTTTACAAGTTACAGCTACAATACTTCTTATGTCTGTGATAAATCTATGTGAAACTGTATGATAAATATTTGTGGTTTTGCTGACCTAATTTTGGCGCTCAGAGATGAATGTGCATTAACACTGTTGGGCTCAATACCAAAGTGTTATCACTGGCAGCATACATGTTATCTACAGCAGCACCCTCTCCACCCAAGCCCACGGGCAAATACTTTTTGATAAGCAGTATAAACTTATTAACCAGGTCAATAAAACACGTAAACACATCATTTTAATCAGGTTCTGAATTGATATTTACTCAATTCTTGTGTAAATTAGAGTGTAAATGAATACACAAGAAAAACTTCCTGTGTATTTCCTTCTCGTTACATTTTATTTTGTACGACCATAGACAAAAAACTTCTCATCACCTTTTGAGAAACAAAAAACTAAATTGTGAATGTTCACTGTAAAGTACTATATTGTTCACATTATAATGTACTGTTCACGTTGAACTGACATTACTCTAATGAAATAAATAAACAAAACTAAATTGGTGCATGGTGTGTATGGTTATTGCAGGCGCATGTTTCTTTGTTAAAAGATTTCGGAAGGCTTTATTTGACAGGACCGCTGTAGCGTGAAATGGAGAGCGAGGGTCAATGGTCAAGACTGGGAAATGACCCCACGACAATGAGGTGGCAATAACCACAAGAGTGCAACGCCTTAAACTACTGCACCACCGGCGAGCACATCTCTGGTGCATTTAGTGAACAGACACATGATACAGAACTAAACCTTTGTGTACCTCAGGGAGCGACCCAAGCTCAGTCCTGTGTCGAAGCGCAGCGTCCCATTGTGGGGAGTCCCCCCACCACCGAGGGCTTCAGAGGGATGCAAACTGTACGATGTAGCCATGGCAATGAACAATTCAAGATCAAATATTCTATCTTTTGAATGGTCCTCAAAATGTTTTCTGAAATGTAAGAATAGGTTTAGATGTGTTTTAGTTTCTCTCGTTCTGGTGGTCTACCCTTTGAAAATATTGCATTTTGTGCATGATGTAAGGTTTTCCAATTACAATAAGTTAAAACTATAGATTATGTTATTTCCAGATAGTTACTGGTTTCCTCAAATACTTTTTTTTTTTTACTTACTACTAGGCATAGGCTTACCTGTAATATTATTTTGAGTACAAATTCTGTCTACTCTAGCCCCCTCTGCCCACTATCAGTAATGATGCTATGAGATATTTAACAGTGGGATTGAACTGGAAAGTACAACATAAGGAAATATTTTTATTAACCAAACGTTTTCATGCTAACTGTGGTTGTTGAAGCATTATCCTGAATTTGTCAGGATCGACGTGAAGACGTCTCCTTTTCCATGTGCGTAAAACTAACTGATGCCAAGTATTACCCCGATGTGCGCATCGATAAGGCTTGATATCAGGCGTGGCAAATGGGTCCCTGTACGTCAATGGAGGGAACTTGGCAGTATATTTGGGGGTGTGACTCTCCGGTCAAGCAGATTTAAGAAGAAGTTCAGAGTGGAGAAGAGCACCTCACCATCTACTCCAAGTTGAGACGCACACACAATGAGTTTGAGCAAGAAAGACAAGGCTGCCGTGAAGGCGCTGTGGAGCAAGATCTCCGGGTCGGTCGAGGCCGTCGGCGCCGAGACACTGAGCAGGTGAGTGCGCGCGTGTGTTACTGAGGCTGGAGGAGGTCAGTGCGCAGTCTGTGCGCAAACCTGTAGGCAGTAGGAAACACGATGCGCATGTTACTTTTGCGACATTGCAAAAAAATGGTATTCAGCTGCGCTGGGTTAAAGATGCGCTATGGAACTTTGTGATGGTGGTCTCCCACGTGCGTGTCTCCGAGGCAATGTTATTATTGCTTTGTATGAATGCCATGGCCTAGGCCTATCAGTCTTTATTCATAATATCAATAATAATATTATCAATATTAATATTATCATCGTCGTCGTCTTCATTATTATTATTATTATTATTATTATTAATAATAAAATAATAATAAGTATTATTGAATTATCATTATTAATAAATAATAATATAATAATAATTTTTATAATAATTATAATTGTAATTAATTATTATTATTATTATTATTATTATTATTATTATTATTAACAACAATACAAATAATCTAAATAAATTAAAAATATGCATTCTTGCTGTGTGGGTCACCTCTCCACAGACCTAAACTGCTACTTGACCTGGTGGGTTCTCCTACATTTAATGCCATACTTTGGAACATTCCAGGCAAAGAAATAGCATTTCAAGCAGGTGGCGAACCCTTTGAATCTGATGAGTGTCCTCCTGTTTCCAGGCTGTTTGTCTGCTACCCTCAGACCAAGATATACTTTTCCCATTGGCCCGACGTCACCCCCGGCTCGGCTCCCGTCAGGAAACATGGTGCTACTATCCTGGGTGGCGTGACCCTGGCTGTGAAGAACATAGAGGACATCAACACAGCCCTGCTGGAACTGAGTGAGAAACACGCCTTTCAGCTCAGGGTGGATCCGTCCAACTTCAAGGTAAAAAAAAAACAAATCAAAATGACATAAACATACTCAGACATAACACTTGCACTGTCTTTTGTCTTTTCACAGCTCATGTTTCATTGCCTCATGGTGGTCATTGCTACCATGTTCCCCAATGACTTCTCCCCTGAGACCCATGTGGCTTTTGACAAATTCCTGGTCAACGTGGCTCTGGCTCTGTCTGAGAAGTTTCGTTAAAATTCATGCACTGAATACAATGTGACTGAAGCATGTAACTTTTGCTGAAAGAATAAAATGCGTGCAAAATAACTCAACACAATGTCTTTTTTTATTTATTTATTAAAAATCCACATTTATAAACACTGAAAAATATAGAAACTAATTATTGCGGTATAGTTTGCACAGTTGTCATTTACAGATAACATTTATATTGTCAGAGTATTGGAAGTTGAAGTCACATAAGGCAGTGAAGGCAAAATTGGCTGCTATGATTTCAAAATAAATCGTACTTTCTCGTCTCCAAGAATGAGCCTGGAAGAGAAACCAAAAGACAGACGTCATCTCATATTTCACAACAGACTTCTACATTTACGCACGCATTTCTAACCTGAGTAAGATGGCCGCCAGCACACCTCCTCCGATGGGTCCTGCCCAGTACACCCAGTGGTACGTCCAGTAGTTGGCTATGACCGCAGGTCCGAAGGCTCTGGCCGGGTTCAGACAAGTCCCAGAAATGTCACCCCTGGACCAGCACAAGGAGAAATGTGCTTTTACTTCGGAACATACTTTTTTGAGACGGTAAACATTAGGACGTGTGTGTTTTTTTTTACTCAATAGAATACTTCAAATATGTCTCCAATCAACGCATCTGCAAAGTCGCTTGAATACACTTTGCCAACTCCAGGGCTGCAAATCAAAAGCGTACAAAAGACTAATCCTAAATAACGAACTAAATCAATTAGAATGTTATTTTAAAGGTGCTCTGTAATACTTTTATTGTATTACAGATATTGCTGACGTTATTACTTTGCCTGGAATATTTCACAGCATATGACATTGAACTTATATTCCTTGCATTTATTCATTTACGAGTGCTTTATTGCTGAAAAGTAAGTATTCTCACTATAAGCGGGGTCATCTCTCCACAGATCTGACCTGTAACTTTTCATGCAGGTAGATAAGACCGATGCCATACTGTGACAGATTCTAACGCAATAACATCATGGAGACAAGGACGTGGTAGAAAAGTGACACCTTTAAGCTTAACAAACAAAAACACTTTAATCCTAGAGACCTATTTTCCCAGATGAAGTTGATAAAACATACACAAACAAACAAACAAACAAACACATGATTAATTGTGTTGGATTTTCCCCCCCAATAAATATATCCTACTTGTTTTAATCAATAATCTAAATTATTAGGAATCATAGTAGATGTGGGAGATATATAGAATATAAAATGTACTGTCTTGTGTATTGAAAATAAGCTAAAAGAGACAGAATGTCAAGTGTAGAAAGTGATATTTCTGACGTTTTGTGCGTTAATAGAACCTCAACCAAGGCATTTACAGCCTTTACATTTGAACACATTTACGATGCTTTCTTCGTATCGTCTGAATGTCGATATTCATTTCAGTATCACAACCCCCATTGTAGTAAAGTTGTAGTACTGTTTTTTTAAGGCACATGTATGCCAGGCTCCACGTGCAGCCGGCTGCAGTGCGGTGAGTTCCGACTATTTACTGCATGTCCTCCCTTCTCTCTCATCCCGCATTTCATTCTCATCTGTCCTGTCCAATAAAGCCTACGGGCCAAAAATCCTTAAAAAGAAGAAGGTGAGATTAAGCCTAGTTTTGTATGACAGTTAGGTTGTAATATTTATGTTTATTATTGCATTTGGTTCATTTAATGCAAAATAAATGAGTTGTTTATTTTTTAACAGTCTTAGTTTGGCGTGTTTCTTTACTTGGCCTCCGATCTGTCTTGATCTCAGTCTTAACCCTCAAAAGTCTCGGGCTTGTCTTGGTCTCGATTCTCAGCGGCCTTGGCATTGTCTCGGTCTCGGTCTCGGTCTCGGTCTCGGTCTCTGGACCCTTTGGTCTCAGGTAGGTCTTGGTCTCGATTAGTGTGGTCTTGACTACTACATTCACGTAATCGTAGTGGGTATAAGCTGTAATATGCTTTCATCAGTTTATCTATTTCTTAAACCCATTCTCAGTCATTGATCCTGCATGGCAAAAATGTGTCCAGAAGCCCAGTGAAACCAGCCAAATCCCCATACTTACTTTGGCATCCCATAACAATTAAAGGGATCAAATAAAACAGTTGGTTTAATGATACTGCGTGCGTGTCTTATCTCACCCTGCCAGCACGTTGATGATGACGGTGCAGCCCACCAGGAACGGAGCCAAGGGAGTTTTAGTTTTGCCGTTGACGGCCACCAGCAGCACCACCATGGTGATCAGGCACGTCATGGCCACCTCCCCAAAGAGGGCGCCGTAGAGCTGGCTGTCCGACCTCAGGATGTCGAAGGCTGCTCCTGTGGCATTCATGTACCGATCGGCTGGGGTCATAATCTGTGGGAAGAACACAGATTATAGAATACATTTTTTAGACCATTTTTAATGTGTTTGAACTTGATGCAAATTCTTAATCTATGTTTCAAGAATTAGTGAATGAGTTTACAGTCTTTTTTCAACTAATGTCAACATTTTGGCACAAATCCCAAAACTTTCTACTCGATCGAACACCCTACTTCAGGGGCGTCCAAACTTTTTTCACCAAGGGCCTCATTTTGAAACTTTTATGGAGCAGAGGGCCACAGACAACCCGACAACGAAGTGAATCATTCGAAATTTAGGAATATGACATTGTTTTGATGAGCCTCCGCCGCTCTAATAAGAATTGGAACATTAATATTAGGTTGGTTTAAGATCAAAATGCTTGAATTTGTCCAATATTACAGTAAAAAGTACCAATTTTTAGTAGGAACTTAGTAGGACTTAGTAGGAAGCTGGAGGGCCAACGAAAATTGGTCTGGGGGCCGCATTTGGCCCCCAGGCCGTAGTTTGGACATGCCTGCCCTACTTATATTGGCATGATCTTATTTCCATTTTCAAGCCTTAACTCTCAAATCAAAATGACATAACACTTTGGGCAGACCCTAAAACACAATCATCAAGTATTCAAACACAGATCGCAATTGTAACACATTCTTTTCATGTTCTACAGTCTCTCCACTTGAGAACGGCACAATCTGATCCAGGGCCACTGACCAAAGACTCAGAACACACAAGATTCACACGACAAAGACTTTTTATAGATTATAGAGTCCGACTATAAAAGGAGTAGAAGGCACAACGTAAAGACTTCTGTGGTGAAAACAGTGTCTGAACCAGCTTTAGATCCAAAGAATCCATTGTTCGAAGTCTGAAACGAACGACTTCTTAGTCGTGGAGTTCATGCATTTAGCAGTGTAAGTCTGATGCTAAAAAGTAGTTACTGTAATAATAATCATGACTCTCAACCAACAGAGACAGTGTGACTCTGGTCCTTTATGTCGCTAAACTCTCACAGTGTAAAAGTGCTGTAGCATTCACCAGGTGATGAGTTCTTTACAAGAATGTTTTGTTTACCAAGATTTATGAAAAGTTTCTGAAAATGTGCCAAAGCGACTCTAGAAATATTTGTGATATTCAACTACTGAATCAAATGTTCTATCAAAAGTAGATGGTTGTAAAAGATTATAAACTTAAGTTATACAATGTTTGTGAATGGTTCTTCTTTATGTCACAATGCAAACATGGAGAAAGTACAGCTAACAATCACTTTCAAAACATTTTAGTAGAAGCATCAAGTCGTCTCAAGTCACAGGGCTTCAAGTCCATTTTAAGTCAAGTCATCAAAATAGTGGCTCAGGTCTGACTCGAGTCCAAGTCCACGCCTCTAAATATGTCAAGGTCACGGTCATGGTGTCATGGTCACAGTTTGGCATGGTAAACTGGAGCAATGTCACCATATATTACTGTTAGTGCAGTTAATAAAGATTAGATTTATGATATCTATAAATAATCCCACAGAAAGGGCAAAACTTTGACAATTTTAGCATCAGAGGTGGATCGGTCAGTAAGATTATTTATGTAAACTGAGACGTTAAAAAATGTTGGATCTGATTACACACTTTTTTTTTATTGTTACATTTAATCAACATTTATAGATAGGATTATATGGGACATTGTAACTTCAAAAGGTAATTTAGCCCTACATACACCAAACTTTACAATCTTGTGCTTACATTTTTATTTGGACGGATTGAACAAAAGGATTCGTTGTTATCTAATTCAAAAGCCTGATTTACGGACATTTTAACTCCAAAAAATGAGGCAAAATTTGAATTTTTTTCAGTAAGATAATAGTTTTCTCAAATACTAAGTAAGATATCCAAAATCGCCTCAGTACATTTGTTTCGTATCTGATGTAAAAAAAAAAATGTTTGTATCCATTTTTCAGATTTATATATCTCAAATGGATGCAATTTTGGCAATTTTTTACACATAAAATGCCTTAAAAAATACATCGTGACTGACCTTTGCCATCCCTGCCCCGAGCAGACCTCCAATCAGCTGGCTCACAAGGTACGGCCCCACCATCATGAGCTCCATGCCCCCGCACAGGTAGATGGCGATTGTGAACGGAGGATTGAAATGGGATCCGCTGACAAATAAATAATAATAATAAAATGATAATAATAATAATAATAATAATAATAAATAATTAAAACGGGCAGCAGGCAACGTACAGCGATATCAAAACTCAAAACGAAACGCTCTTACCTGATATTATCCATCACCGCCACCAGCACCGCCACTGCCAGTCCGTGCACCAACGCGGGCTGCAGTCTCCCGGCAGCAGGCACGTTCTCAATGACTGACACACAGCCGATGAAAACAAAAAACATTGTGCCTATAAGCTCCGCCAAACAGGGCTGGACCACTTTTTCATACTTATTTTTTTGTTTAGGAACAGGCTTTTTATTTTTCTCCATCAACTCCTCTGCCTCCAGTTCCATTTTTTCCATGTTGTGACTGAGCTCTAGCGCTTGCTGTCTGTCCCTGCACTTGTCCTGATCTAAGCCTGAGCCCAAGGAGCTATGATGAGTCATATTTATCTCAAGCAACCTACTGGAATTGCGTAAAAGGGGTCATAAAGATCCACACTAGACGACTAACTGGTCGCGAAGTTTAGATAAACCAGGCTTTGTAGTGGTCTATCGGGGCACTTAAGTCAAGGTTGGGAAGTCAAATGGTTTAAGTCAACATTCATTTGAGAATAAGGAGGAGTTTTAGGTTCTGTTACGTTGTTACGGGTTGTTCTGCTTAGCTACAGCACTGACCTACATTATGTGGATAAGAAATGGGTGATGCTGAGCTGACATTGCATGGTGCAATCTGCATACAACAGCATTATTTATCAAGATATCTGAATATAATATGAGACTGAACGTTGAACACGGGATGGCTGAATGCATTTGAATTTAAGATAACATAGTTACAACATTATTAACTAGGTGCTGATTTGCACGTGATTTTTGACCCCAAGGCTTTATTAGCGATGTTGAAATGGGGATGAGAGGGAGGACATGCAGCAAATTGTCAAAGACGGGATTTGAACGCATGACGCTGCGGAAGGCTGCATATGGAGCCCGGTATATGTGCTGTAGTGTTAACCACTCAACCACTAATTCTACTGTTGAGGAATTAAAAAAATATATCATGAAATATTAAAATGATATATGTAAAGAGGCTTTTTTTTAAAAATTCTTCTACTGCAATTGAACAGTGTACCAAGATTCAGAGGTTTTTTTTGTTTTTTTTTAATGTCATTATGAAAATGCTATATATAAAAATAGTTTTAACAAAAAAAGTATATTAAAAAGGTGCAGTATTAAGAGGTTAAAAATATCTAGATATTTCTTAACATACACAGAACCAGTGCTTGTTTTACATGATTTGATCACATTTTGTATTTGTGTGTTTTTGGGCATTTTTAGGTATTTGTTGATTTTATAGCTTGTTTTATTATTTGCTTTATTATTTTATTTATATTTTATCAGGATATCATGTGTTCTTTCTTTGTTTTTATGTATTTTGTATTTGACAGGGTACCATTGAAAAGGAGTGGTTCTCGCATTTGTTTTCCCCCTGTATAAATAAACAGAAGCCCTCAAAATTCCAACCACATTCAATTTAAAATTTTAAAGAGCAATTAATCATAAATGATGGGATAGACTACAAGCAATGTCAAAAATGTAGTATTTTATTGGTTTGTGAACTCAATTCTTAAACCAGCAGAACGTGCATGTAATTATACTTATAAATCTTTCTTTAACATCCCAGGGTGAAGAGGTAGATGTAGTAATTTCACACGTCGTATTTGATGGGAGAAACAATAGCGGTGAGTGCTGTTGTCATCTAAAAAGGACAGAGGTTTATGGTCTCAATCTGGTTTATTGTAGATTTTAGAGCCTTGCCCTTACAGCATCTTTAACTAAGTAATAAAATAATACTACCATCATTTTCCATTTGGGACTTTGATCCAAACGCCGTGAACAACTAAAGTGGCAACACAAAACTAAGAATACATTTGAATTTGTGTCATGTCAATTAAAAAAAAATCATACATAAAGTTATTCAAACGTTTTCTTTTTATTGCATTATGGAACACAAACATTTATCAGGGATGACACCTTTAACTTTTTATAGGCGAAGACAAGATTGACCCTTTAAAAGTTCATAAACAAATCAAATCTAAGTACGGAATGGAGGCAAAAGTGGAACATAATGTGACGTGAGTGACAACAGGGCCAGAGGGAGTTCTTAGTTTGATTAAGACTTGATTTTTAGGTTTCGCTCATCAATAACGTCCAGAAATGTTGAACACACAATCGTTTGTGTTGTTTTACGCCACCCTTCACCACAAATGATACCTTTTGCCTTTTTGACTTTTCTAAAAATGGAAATTCAAAATGGTGGTTATTTTTTGTTAGTAACCATTAAATGATTAGCATTTTGATATGACGTCAGTTAATCTTTGAAAATCGCGTTCATTTTGCCTCCATCCTGGAATCTTTAACACTGCGATTGTATAACATTTAAAAGGTCAATTTGGCACAAAGGTACAGTACGATACAATATTGAATAGACTGTAGATTTTGATACCGTGCCCTTCCAATCATTCTCGACGGCCCTGGTCACGCTGCAGAGCCATGTTCAAGCTTCTTCCCTCAACACGCACAAGATATCGCTCCATTAAATGTAAAACATCTCGTCAGGCTAAAATCTTCATCGCCGTCTCAAGCTTGAACAATGCACTTTGAACTTTAAACTCATACTCTATTATATTTTAGCTTGCTTATTTCACTGTCAAAATGTTGTAACTTATGTACATTCCTCATTTATGTGGGTGTTTTTACTGTTTTACTGTGCACGTTCAGCTTTTTGCACTCGTTTTCCGATATGATTTTCAAACTACAAATAGCAAATAAACTAAACTGATTGCAGTTGTCAAAAATACAGGAATTAACTCATCTTTAGAATACACAATAAGCAGCGTGCACCTTCACCATTTCACTTCCTCAGAATGAGTCGCATCTTTTGGTCCCCAAGAAACAACCTGCAAAAGACACACTGATGGTCTGCGTTTCATTTCTAGAATTTAGATGGCGTCGTAATCTCCATGAAAGACAAACTGATCAACAAAAACTGAACCGTATTAATGATTTACTGCTTTTATCAATTTGCATTAATTGTTGTCTAGTGTTTTTCAATTGTCTTTGAGTGTCTTGAAAAGCTCTATATTTAAATTCTATATTTGTTTATGTATTATTATTTATTGTGGATTATTGTATTGTGGATATTAATTATTATTATTATTATATTATTATTATTATTATTATTATTATTATTATTATTATTATTATTATTATTATTATTATTATTATTATTATTATTAGTAAGAGCCTTTTAAAACAATAATCACATATTTGGGGTTGAATAATGGCGCCACTTTCTGAAGCTTTTATAAACAAATATTTTACTTTTGTTTACTGATGCTGACAGAAAAGACGTTTTGGCCACTTTTTGTATTGTTTCATGTGGTTAGGCCCAGTAATTACTGAGATATTAATAATAATAATCCGGGACAAAACAACTGCCTTTTGACAGTTCAGAGCCAAATTCTCAGCTCAATATGAAACTAAACGTCTTGTAGAGTCGAAACGTTTTGGTTTTCTAAAACAGAGTCCAGATGACTACAACTGAATCTTTTTCTCCAATAAACGTCTTGTCGTTTTTCTACTAACACCAGGACTTGAAATCCTATGACCACCAATTATCACATCAAATCTTGCTTTTTTTTATGACTGCAAAAAGATCAGACGGCGTGCGCACTGATACCAGTATCTGCACCTCGTAAGAGCTGACCATTGTGGCCTCTGACACGGCAGCACATAAAGCCCAGACTCACGTTCATGGTTATGATAGAATGCTTCAAAGTCCATTCTTTAGATCGGGCTTAATCCAGAAATTTGGCAATAGTTCAGTGCTTCTCAACGTTCATTGTTTTAACCTTGTTTGCAAAAGTATTTGACTTACGCTTGCTGCTTTTTCCATAAACAAGTCATATTTAAGCTGCATAACATGATATATGGATGCTAAATTGTCTGTGTAATCTCTCAGATCAAAGAAATTCCATTCTGTTTTATGTTCTGTCAACTGGACAAACGTGATCGTGAACGTGGTCGTTATGTTTAATGCATTAGTTTAGGTTTAGTTACAATAAGCAAGGCTATTCAACTGGCGTCCTGCGGGCCAAATCCGGGCCACTAAGCAATATGGTCTGGCCAATCATGGTAAAATCAGCAAAGGGCTGGGCCACCTGGCGTCATCTCTGGCCCACCGTGAACAGCAGCAGAGATGCCACAATTGTTGTTATTACCAGGACTACGCTTTAAACATCAATTTAAATCAGATGTTAACACCATTTATATTTAAGACCTCATAGTTCTGGTTCAGATTCTGCGGTCTGGTCCTGGTTCAGAAATTCCTCTAGTTGAAATATAAGCACTGTGGAATCTAACTCTCTGAATGGTAAAGTACAGATAATGTAACACTTTACATTTCCTCTAGAGATTGCGTATCCATGGGTTCTAGCTTATTAAAGGCAACATTATGAGGATTTTTCACCATTCGAAAGATATATTTTGTTTTTAATTGTTATTTGATATGGCATGATCCTAATTGTTATCATTCTGAAACCCATAGATAAAGTCTACTTTTCTGTCCTTGCAAACTATCATTAATATTGATATCCTTACATAGGTTAGAATGTGTCTATAATCGAATAAATAGTAAGTGTGATGTGAAATACTGAACACTTTTGAAATGGTTTGCTGTAAACAAACAAACAAACTAATCTTTCCCCCTGCAGCGTACCTGACGTAGATGACTGTGCTCAGAGCGCCGCACGCAGGGCCCACCCAGTAGATCCAGTGATAGTCCCAGCGGTTGGCCACGACAGCCGGTCCAAACGCCCGGGCCGGGTTCATGCAGGCTCCAGACAGCCCCCCTCTGACACGCGTGCCACATGTTGACACAAGGATCATTATTACACCGGTTACTTAGTTTCCAAACAGTTATAACTTGGGCTTTGCTAAATGAACAGAGATAAGACACGTGCTGTGTAACTAAAGGGCCGTCACGGACAATGCAAATGTTTGCTTTAAAGGGGACATCGAATGCTAAATCAACTTTAATGAGCGTTTAACAGGCTTTGCTCATTACTAGTTTGTATTTTGATTGATTACTGCATGTTTGATTACTCCTGTATTGTCCTACATTTGAAGCTCAAGTGCTCAGAAAATTCCTGTTTTCACCTACCCCCTTTCCCCACCCATATCCCTGTACTTAGTTATAAGTATTTGAAAAATGAAGCTGCAATCCCACCGTCCTCCCTAGTCCCTAACCCCTCATTCGCTACATAGTCCTGCACTATTTAGCAGACTTTAAAGAGCACTCAATCTCGGAGCGATTCAGACGCACTCTACTTTCTCCTCGCCGCGGGTCATGTGACTCTAGCATCTGAGTGGAAAAAAAGTCTGCAAAACTCAGATAAAATTAGATTTCTGGAATAAATGTTAGTCAAATCCGTCTAACTCATACACATTTGTGGGCTAATAATAATCACCATACAAGTCATGGATCGCACAACGGTTTATTTCAGTCTTTTGTTCATACTCTCGAGTCAACAGAGCTTTGTTTTAACAGCTCCTCTCTCTGCTTTCACCGAGTCGTGTCGTGTCCAGTCAAAGACTTGTCACTATTGGTTTTCCCAATATTCGCAATGCATTGTGGTCAATATTGACTGTTATAGTGACCATTGCTGGACACTACTTTACACTTTACTTTTTCACCTGCTTGATATTTGGATAGCACTAAAAAGGACGTGAGCCCTGAACAGTGCCCCCTGTAGGAATTGTGGACATTCAGACGCAGCCTCTGAGTGACTCATGTAGGGTTCTAAAATGTCACAGCCACTTCACTTCCACCACTTAATATACACATAAATATGTCATGTAAATGTCAATCTGCAGCTTGTTACAGTGAAATGTTACTATGAATGCTGTGCTATTCTGCAGTTTTGAACAGGACATCAGTGGACCTGTTTCTGTTACTAAGCCGTTTTAGATCAGTTTAGAACCCAATCTAATCCACTTTATTTCTATAGCACATATTACAAACAAAAGCTGTTTCCAAAGGGCTGCAAGTAGTGAAATAAAACCAAGTAAAAGAGAATAAAAACAGAGTAAAAATAAATAAATAAACAAATAATAAAAAAAAATTAAAAATTAAAAATTAAATAAAATAGACCAAAAGGCATAGCCTAGATAAAAATTTATTTGAAAACAAAACAAATCAAAATAAAAGACAACAGAGGACAACACAACGCACGCTGTGTTAAAAGCCCGAGTAAAAGTACATAAAAGTGGGCCTTAAGACGAGACTTAAAACACTCCACTATAGGGGCCGTTCGGACATGGGGGTTGCAGTGTTTGGGGCAGACCACAGAGAAGGCCCCGTCTCCCCTGGTTTTAAGTCTCGCCTGAGGCACCAGTTGGCCCTTGGACCTCGGATAATATGTCTCCTTTAAAAACATATAAAAAGACCTATTTGGGGATGCATCTAACTGGGAAACTCTACCATTAGAAGAGACATATAATGTGTGTTTTTTAATACTTCGTAATAAACTAAAAACATATAGAGATCATTATTTTATATTTTGTTCAATGTAAACTGCAAAATTGATATAAAACAGCTTATTAATCAAATGTGTTAAAAACTGCATAACTGATAAGCCCCGCCTCTTCATAGTTTCATTTCAACGTAACAAGCTGTGGATTTTCCTTTACTTGGTGTTTTAAATGTCCCCACAGCACTCCTGAACCTTAAGTGTTCGACCCAGAGTCTACATTTTTGGAACAAACTCAAATGAGTAGAGGGAAGTGGGCGGGGACAGGTGAAAACAGACACTTTCTGAGCACTCGAGCCTCAAATGCAGAACAACACAGGATTACTCAAACACGCACGAATCAATCACAGTACAACTCGGAGTAAACTAATAAAGAGGAGACACTGTCGTAATGTGGTGCAAAGCTCATAAAAGGTTGATTTAGCGTACCGTGTCCCCTTTAAAGCCCCAGTCTGTCCCAAAGGTCTTACCCCGCTAATATGTTTGCCGTGACCGTGAGTCCGATGCAGAAGGGAGCCAGCTCAGAGCTCGTCTTCCTGTTCACTGCTCCCATGGTAACCGCCGTAGTGAGGAACATGGTCATTACAAGTTCCGCCAGTGTGATTTGACCCAGGTTATTGGACATGACAACTGGAATGAAGGCTCCCCCAACGCCAGCCTGGTACTGCAGAGGAGGGAACATGGCCTGCAGGGAAAACAAGCTGTCAAATGCACTGTCAACAAATGCTTTTTAAATAGATAGACGTTTATTCGGATATTTGAATAATTACTTACAGTTCCAAAAAATAACTACTAAATATACTAAAATATAAAATGAACGAGCCCCCTTTTACAATAGTATTAGAACAATAATCATGCTTCTGCCATATTTGTAATCTAATTTACTGATAAATCCCTTTGCTCCTAAGCGTCAATATACAAAATAAATGACTGCATTCCTCTGTTATTTTGTTTTATCTTTGAATTAATAACATGGCAACGCATTAACTTAAAGTCCATATGAAGGTTCTTCTGTTTCTCTAATTATGTCTTAGTTTGGTGGGATGGAACCTGTGGTAAATATTTATCATAATTTTACAGCAGTGAAGTTGCAGTTTGTGAAAAAATTCTGAAAAATAAAACGGGAAAATTACAAGAATCCCTCTGTGATGTCATCAATATGCGACGTGCCATTGAAAAGAGACAATTGAGACAATTTACACTTAACTGACAATCATTTAACAAAATCGGGTAAAACTTATTGTCAAATCATAACTGTTGTGTAACTTATATGGATTTTGGCCGTTGTTTATAATATGGTTGCTAGGTAACAGTTGTGGAATTACCTCAATTTATGCCATATTTTCTGCCAATGTCCAACCAGAAAGTAACATTAATAGAAACTTTACAAAAACTGGCAACGAGGCAAAATGTTTAAGGAAAATCTTGAATACAATCAAAGTTCCCCTACATTTGAGTGAAATGTGTCGTCTAATCTGTCACTTTAAATTCTCTTCTGTGTACATTTTGTTTGAACCGTTCATATTTAGACAGAGTTTGAGCTTTTTGTTCATATAGTTATTTTCTAACCCCTACAAACGAACACAAAACCTTTTCCTAGTTGTTTCAAACTCGGGATGTTTTGAAAAAGGGGAAGTGAAGTCCAATTAAATTATAAATATTTTCTGAATAATATTAAGTAGATATACTGTACATACATTAATTGGCGCAGTTAGGAAGCTAATCATGTAAAAAAAAAAAACGTTTGAAGGTATAAAAAGCTGCTTGGTTTGGTCTGGAAAACCAATTTGAACTGAATGATTTGTTTCTACTCATGGAAGCATTTGTGTGTTTTCGTGTTCGTACTTTAACCAAGCCTGCCCCTGCAATTCCTCCTAACATCTGAGACAGAATGTATGGCACCAGCAGAGGTAAAGACATCCCTCCAACTAAGTAGACACACAAGGAGACTGCAGGGTTGAAGTGTCCTCCGCTGAAAAACAACACATTCAAAGGTGCACTATGTAACTTTTCTGGTGCTCGTCTCCATGGAGATGTTATTGTTCTGCGTGGAATGTTCCACAGTGTGATATTAAACACATCTGTTGTATGTCTGTCTCGTTTTTCCAGGTATGTTTTAGAAATAAAACTATAAATGAATAAATGCAAGATAGATGAGTTTAATGTCATGCTGTGGAACATTTCAGGCAAAGCAAAAACATGTCTGCACCAGAAAGACAACATACTGCTTCTTCAAAAAAAAAGTAATGAGTAACAGTAATAATGCATTTCCTCAATTTACTACAATGCTCTCATTATTACCCAATAAAAGATAAATATACTTAGTTTTATACATTGCATTAGTACAAGGGCTGCAACTAATCATTATTTTGGTAATCGATTCATTTAGCAATTATTATTTAGATTATTTGTTGTTTGGATTGCAAAAGGCCATGTGAATTAATACAAAAAAAAAAAAAAAAAATATATATATATATATATATATATTTTATTTTTTTTAAAACACAATTTGACCAAATTAACCAAAATGATGCTGCTTGAAAAAAATCACTAAAACGTTTTGGGTTTTTTTTCATTAAAAACACAAATTTTACTGCTCTGTCCGACTCATAAAACCTCTTCTCTCAGCACATGGCGTGTTTTGGAGTTGGTATAGTTCAGAAAACAATTATCTGAACTATACTGAATTAAGACACGATTATTTCAATAGTCAATTAGTTGTGATTAATCGATGAACTTGTTTCAATTCCTTCAACTTTAACAGGACAAAATACACAGTATAATTACAAAATAACATTCATGTCGACATTAACATTACTATTTCATATTCTCAGCACATGAATGCATTTTTGTTTTTATATGGTACAATATATTCATTCAAAGTTACGCAATGTATAGTTATCTTTCTACCTGGACATGGGAGGGCCCAGAACACCTCCCCTTCAAGCAATCTTCTATCTGATAAATCTGTCATATAGTTACGCTGCTGTAAAAAAATAAAGAAAATTATATATATATATATAATATATTTGTATTAATAATAATAATAATTAATAATAATAAATAAAAACAAAAAGTATATATTTGGTGCTATTGGCTGGACAAGCAATACATTGTGTAATAATATGCATTCGTTTGTGCAGTTTTCAACTAGAAAACCAGAAAATATGTTAAATATATACACACACACACACACACACACACATATATGTATTGTGGTGTATATATATATATATATATATATTATATATAATATATATATATATATATAATATATATATATATATATATATACATATATATATATATATATATATATATCATATATATATATATACATATATATATATAATAACACACACACACACACACACACACACATACATACACAGGAACAGTTAGTAAATTCACCCATCTTTACCTGATCTGTCCAAAGAGCACGAATGACGACTCCCAGCGCCAGCCCGTGTGCCACAGCCGGCTGAATGGAACCTAAACCCGTGTTCCCCACCACAGACGCGCAGCCCACAAAAATGAACCAAGTCGACCCCAAAAACTCTGCTAAACAGGGCTGCACGTACTGCTCGTAGATGCGGGTGCGTTTGTCCACACTTCTCCTGGAGCTGCTTTCCTCTCCTCCCGCCGCCTGCGCCCGTCTCGGAGCAGCTGATGGTGAACATCTCGGGCTCGGTTTTGGACATTTTTTTTTAGCTTTTGTTGGTGGTGGTGGAGCTGGAGGTCCGTCTTGTCACCTATAAAAAGGGGCTTCGAAAGGAAGATGCAAACGGGATACATACGCAAATCATCATCTTTTTTTTTTTTGCCCCGCCTTCCTGTGATTGTTTATATTCTCATGACTGAAGGCAACAGGTCAGAGCAGCTCATAAAGTGATGGTTAAAGTGTTGAGGAACATGCATAGATCAGATTAGATTACGAATAATGCTCTCTGATAAATTGGTCATAAAAATACTGCTCTGAACTTCAGATTGTTTGACATTTCTATGTGTAAATTTAAAAATAGTGACAATTGTGTTTACTGAGGCTGCAACAAGTCAAACCATTATTCCCACATCCATTTTTAACTAAATACAAATTTAAATATGGTGGCTAAAGGTAGACTATATATAAATAAAAGTGTATTGATTAGAATCAGAAATTGTTTATTCTTTTTGGACCTTTTGATTTAACATGCCGCCGTCCTTGTTATTAAAAGTATTTTAGAACTATAACTATAATATTCTATTAATAGTCAACTTGTCAAGATGCAGCCCTATTTTTAACTAAATAAAGGTTGAAATATGGTTAAGGCTTCTAGATAAGAGAATATTTAAGAAAAAAACATTTCTTTGAGACGCAACACAGGAGAATCTTTAAATCACCAAATTGGGCCGCAATTATGAAGAGAAAAATTCTATTAAATAATGTACAGTAGGAAGCATTTAGAACATAGAAAATGGCTCGTCCATCTACGGGCCCTTCAGGTCCAGGACAACATCCCCCTGGGTGTGTTCGTTTATCGTTTATCACTGGAACTTCCCCTTTTTGGCCGCAGGTGCCTCCTGGGACAGATAACCAAACTGAAGTTCAGTTCAGTCCATTAAAGGCAGGCGAAAGGAAAGATTCTGCAAGACATCATTATTTTAATTGAAATAATTCTATACAAATTTTAATTTTTGCCATTCTAAAAGAAGACTTATGGAAACTTAATATTTCAATAAAAATTCAGCACAAACATTGAATTATTTCATGCAGATTTTCTGAGGCTTACTGTACACATCTTAGTAATTGCCACCATAAATATAGTTCACTTTATGTGGTTTTTCCTCATTACTTTTCAGCTGTTCAATCACAGGGCACCACATACACAATGATTTGGAAGTATTATACCAGGTGCCCTCCCTGAGCAAGATTTGAAGCCACACATTGTACCTCTGCGTGTACTTAATCTATATGATGTACGGCTGCCTTTAACTACTGAAACAAACTTTATCTAAGTATTATGGGTTGCTGCTCACAACATCAAAGTTGCAGTTAAATGGCACATCAGATGTTATATTTTAATTAACAATCATCCTCGTATCGGTTGTATATTTACAGACAAATGTTGGTGTGATAAATGATTGACCCACTGCACATGGCAGCACTCTTCATGACTACAGTCTTTACACAGTCCTGTTATCTCCAACCTGCTGGCAGCAAAAGGACACTCCTGGAGCACAATCTGCTGATGCACTGATTTTCACTTTGGAGAAGGTCCATGATGAGCGCCTTGTGGGGAGCAGACACTTCCCCTTTTCCCGATATCCTTTTCTTTTCTTTTCTCTGTTGATTTTGGCAAGCACAAATGTGAAGCTCGTAAACGTGCCTTCTTCAAAATGCCAAGTGCACCAGTCCTGAGGAAACAGGACATAATATGCTGTGGTAAGGGAAACACGGAGATGGGCGGACATGTCAAGTGAACATATAGAATTAATGCTAAGTAAAAACATGAATTGACCCCACTATTGTACAGGACGCCCCTCATGGAAGTTTGGAACAATCATTTTCATTTACAACCCCTTCCATGTTGCTGACAGTGCGGGGAATGTGAGTGAACATAACTGGTGATTACCGAGCTTAAGCTTGTCCTTTGTGGCCCAACAAATGCTGTAGTGTTGAAGCAGCTGCTGCAGAAGCTCCTTCTCATCAAGGAATTCCAGTCGTTCAATTCTAAAAGGAAAGGAATATAAAATGAATTCCTATTTAACAGAGAAGTGATCTGGCATAATAATATGACCGGCACTGACAGATGCACATAAATGCTCTCTCCATCATTAGTGGGTACGGTATGTAAAACAGCAAGAACAAACGTGGATGAGATAAAGAAGAGTGAGAAAATTAGGACAAAACTGTGATGGTTAAGCATCAGAGCATCTTAAATGTGAACTGCGTAACTTTTGTGGGCTGGAATGTACCACAGTATGGCATTAAACATAATCTCTCTTTGCATTTCATTCATTACAGGTGTGTTTGTTGCAAAGAAAACCCTAGAAAAACATGCATTTTTTACTGAGAGCAGGGTCAACTCTCCACACAAATCCTGTAACAAACTGCTTGTCTCCATGGAGATAAGAAAGGTTTAATGCCATACTGAAAGGACATGCTGGTTCTGATGAAACAGATGTACACAAGGGGTGCATTGGTGGAATTGTTGCATATTCTAAATAGCAAAGGATGGGCCAATGTAGAATCAGAGGTTTGATCCAAACCTCTCCACGTCATCTTGGGGGAGCATACTGTAGACCGTCATCATGTCCAGGGCATCTGCACGCTCCCAGCCGCTCTTCAGAAACCTCTCCTTCTGCAAACGCCACACAGACAAAGAGCATCCAAACCAATGAGCTCAAATCTTTAAGTAAAATGTGTTTTATCCCAGCACAGACATCGTAAAAGCAGCTCTTCAGGCCAAAAGGAGACCACTGAGTGCTGCTGCTGGCATCCAATTCTAATTTGCATGAATTCTGGAGTAGAATTTTGCAGGTAGAACATGGCTGCTGGACATGAATGTGTTACCATAGATATTCTCTCATTCTGTGCCTATAGTATATTATGTTAACTTGTAACTACTGTAATTTGGCTTTGTATAGGATGACTTTTAACATCTGTCCAGGGAGTGCAGATGAAAAATAGCCTTCTGGCTTATTCTGGCATATTTGCATGTGATGTTGGTTAATATGCCCTGTCTCTGCAATAAATAAACAAACATTTTAGCATTAGGAGCCAATGCATTTTCAGATCCACAAAAAGGATTGTATATTTTATACAATAGAGTTGTAGAATAAGATTTTACAGTTACAAGTTAGTTTTACCATATTACAGAATGTATTGTTGTAATGTGCCCTCAAGTGGCTGATAAAGTGAATTGCACTTTACAGTTTTCTGCCTAAACAAATAACTTCTGAATAAAAAGGACAAAAATCAAGGGCAAGAAAAGTTTTTTGCCATGTATATTTATTTTGTGATTTTGCACACATCATTTCTATTACTATTGTAAAGGTTTATTATGTCGTCTTAACTGGGTTTTTAGCTATCCGTTTTGATTTATTGGCTGCTAGCTTAGCTAAACTAACCCATTTGTAACAGTTAAAGTGTACTGAACCCTACTTGAGAAAATATTATAATTTTTTCCTTGCTTTGTTGTTTGTATTGTTAAAATGACGAAAGAAGAACAGCAATCTCAATGGTGCAGCGGCCATCTTGGGACGACAGACCGTGGCTGTTGCTCAAATCGCTCCTGACGACCCTTCTATTATTTCTGCGGTCTGATACTATAAGATACCAAGGCAACGATTCCTCTAGTTTTATTATACCCCATTGTCTAGTAGGCTGACGATGTTAGTGAATGTTACCTGAGAGTCCAGAGACTGACAGACCTCCACTCCGGCCAGAGTGCAGTGACGATGCTGCAGGTTCTCGATCATCACCTGACCAAACCGATCGCTCATGTTCACCTGAGGAGGCACACACAAATGAAATGGAAACTGGAAAAAACAAACTATTCTTGGATCTGAAATGACTTACCTGTTCGTAGTTGATGAACAAAGCAGTGTGAAAAGTCTCTGAGGCCCAGCAGACTAAGTTTGAAGAGTGTGTGGGGGACATGTAGATCAGGACACACTCTGATACAAAGACTGTAGGCAATCTGCAGGGGAAAACAACAAAACATCACAAATATTTACTTTAAATTGTGTGAGTCCGATATAATGCGTGTGCCACGCAGACTAGAACAGCAGCACACAAAGAGAACGGAGAATATTTGAACATACTCTGTGTTAAGTTGAAATTTCTTCAGCTTTTCATCGAGGCTGGAGATGTCCCTGAGGTCTGCTCCGATGAGGCAGTAGCGGTCAGAGTCAAGGCTGTTAGCATCTGGGAAAAGACAAAAAGTACATTATATACAGTATTTCAACATGTTTTTGAATACATGCACAAATGTTTGAGTTACCTAAGAGTAAGGAGTCTGTGGAGTGAGTTTCAATGAGCGGTTTCGATAGTGGAGGCTTTGTCCTGTTCAAACAGAAATCTTGTAAATCAGGTTTCTATCACATTTATTATGACCTACAATGTCATCTACGCTCATGCGCTGAGAGCATTCAACACCAGTCATTTTATTAGACTCTATACAAGTTCAGAACGCATAGAGCCTTTGTGTTTGTGAAAGTGACGTGGAACATACTGTAATGCAAATTCATTCTGGAAACTGGGATTAACCATAGAATGTGAAACCTCAAGGAGGTTTTGTCAAAGGAAAACCTCTCAGACACATGTGAGTGACAGCATGGCCAGGTTTAAAGACATTTGTTGAAGTATTTTATTTTAGTATTTGCATATTTAGTATATTTTAGTATTGGTTTACTGAATGGGAGATTGTGGTCGAAGGCAAAATCCTTTATATTGCAAACTTTACCTCAAATTATACTTTTTGTGAAGCTAAAATATAATTTAGAGGCTAGAAAAAAGTATTCCTCCATATTTTGTAAAAAAAAACAGACAAATCATTCTGATGACACTGCATTTAAAGTGTCTTGTCTCTTAAAAATGCTGTGCTGTTGCCCCCTACTGCCCAAGTTTCTCTGTCAAAGATCAACCCTCAAAGACTTTTTTCCTGCGCAGAGAACCGATGGCTGTTTTTAATTGAAACCATCTGTGGAACATAAAAGGGTTGTTTGTCTTACTTTATATTGTGTATTTTTCTGGCCACAACGGTTGGAAAATCAACTTCAAAGTACTTCCTCGGCAAGAGGTTCTCTTCCTGCGAGACACACATGTTGGGATTATATGACACGGCTTTGATTTTGTACAGTGAACATCCAAAAACTTAACTATACCTTTAGTCTCCAGAAAGTGGTGTCCAACCCTGCACCAAGATTGATAACTTGACAGTCACACTCAGTTTTCCGAATGAACGCATCGAGAAGATGGTTGACTCCTTTAACACGAGCGTAGTAACCTGTAAACGGGGGGAAATATTACGGTGCCACTTGAATCACATCTGAATCACTTTTGAGGGGGAAAAGTTCACATTATCTGTCAGTAGAACTAAGCTGCACAAATTTGAATACTAAGGAAATACTAGATGCAAATTTATACAAAAAGGTCTATTAGGGCACAATAGATGAAAGAAAAAAAAAGTTTAAAAAGAGTTTAAACAAGCAAATCAGCCCAAAAAACATGCAAATATGTTAGAAAAACGTGACAAAATTGTGAGAGAAAAAACACGCAAATGTACGAGTTTTTGAACACAATTTGTTACTTTTTTTCTCATATATTTGCTTCTTTTTATCACTCCAGATCCAAAGCCCAGTGCAGCAGAGGCCTGTGTCTGGAGAAGGAATCAATCCTCGTCAGTTGGTCGTATTGGGCCATTATATTATTATGGGACACAAACTAACATTGGTTAGACCAGATTCAACTTAATTTTCCAGCGGGCCAGATTTCTCAGGGGGGCGTGGCCTCTGGGCCGGATAGGCTACTAACCAGGTCGGAACCAAGACTAACCCAGAATCAAACCAGGTCCAAACCAGGTCCAAAGCAGGTCCAAAGCAGGTCCAAACCAGGTCCAAAGCAGAATTAAATAAGGACTAACCAGCAAACCAGTTTTAAACTTGTGCAAACCCAGAATTAAACCAGAACTCTATAATAATAATATTTGGAAGATGGGTCGCGGGCCGGATCAGATCGTTTGGCGGGCCTGATCTGGCCCCTCCTCTGAATAGCCCTGGTCTAGATTGTTAAGATTGTGTGTGGGTGGGCTTTGTCTTGTTAGTGTGACAGAGTGCGGTGCATTTACAGTCGAATGTCACACAACAGCAGACACCGTGTGGAAATGGCCCACCTCCATGAGCTACTTTCAACTTGGTAAGATTTGGTCCAGTTCAGGTCAAAGTGTCGATTCGCACACAGCAGCGCCGACCGCCAAACTTCTCATCAAAGTCCAAAGAAAAGCACAAATTGGCCAAAACGGCAGTCATAAACTATCCTTGTAGATTGTCCAAGGCAAAAGTCACACAAAGGTTGATCTAGTTTGAAGCCATAAGTCACTATTCTGCTGTAAGTGCCCCCAGAACGAACCAACTTCCTCCAATCCATATTCACAACAAATTTGTAATTTTTCTGGCAAATGCACATGTTTTTTTCTAGCAGATTTTCTATTTTTCCTAATTTTTTTCCTAAAGGCCGAGACAAGTTCCTATGTTTGTGAATTTTGTTCATTGACAATGGCCATAAACTCTTTCTGATTCTGAATTTAAAAAAATCATTATTTTAAATTTGGACCTTTATGTAACACTTTTGTACACTTTAGTGTCGAGGAACTCAAATACATACACATACACATACACATACACATACACATACACACATACACATACACACATACACACATACATACATATGTCTGATAATTTGTGCCCCTTCAAAATTATTTTTATTTTATTTTACAGTCTTACATATAATAATAACTCACCTCTGTTTATTTCTGGGGCTTTACGTTCTCCTACAGATCTTGCAAAATACTGGATATAAAGGTCCTTCCAATATCCCTTACTGGTCGCATACCTTAAACAATAAAAAGATATTTGAGGTAAATATAGAAGTACAGACATACAGTTTTATAGCTGCATTGGACATTAAAGTTCAAATGCAAATGACTTCATTGTACAGAATATAGAGCAAAGGGAAGAATGATCTGGTGCCACCTAGTGGGAGAATTGGGAAAGACTAAAATTGAATGTTTATATATTTCATTTTGGGCTGCAATTAGATTATTTTAGTTACGTCGACAAATCAGCGATTATATTTTCCATTAGATTAGTCAAACGATTATTTATTTCTATTGTACAATGAGACTTTTATAATACTTTAACAACCAAATAAAAGTTGTACTATGGGGACAGAAGACTTCTGGGTAGAGAATATTTACGTATAAAGTGTATTATTGATGCTGAAAATCAGATATTGCTAAATATTTTTGTATATTTTTATTCAATACGTCGTCGTCTTTGTGATTAAATAGCTCATTTTGTATGTGTTTTTGAATCTATTAAGATTATTAGAATGCAACTATGATTATGTTTGACTAGTCCTGATTTGTCCAAGTGTTGCAGCCCTATTTTTAACCACATCAAGGTTGATTTATGACTGAACACTTCTAGTTAGAGACTGTGTGTCAGTGTGAAAAGTGTATCATTGATCAAATTAAGAAAAGTGTTTTGATGTCTGTTATAAAAAAAAAAGGATTTTCATAGTCCAGGTTACGATTACCTATTCACACTGCGAAACTTCAGGTATTACAAAAGAAAGCTTTAAGAGCAATTATTTGGCCAATGCCAAATTCTCCGACAGATCTTCTCTTCCATAGATATGGTCTTCTAAAGCTTCCTGGAAGTAACTTCTATCATAATGCTTGTATCATTTATAGTGTTGTTCACAAACTAACCAACAGATTGTGTGAATTTATTCCACTGCTCCTCTACTCTCATTCATTGTATCATTAGGAGTCTGCATGTCCTCCCCGTGTTACCGTGGGTTCTCTCCGGGTTCTCCGGCTTCCTCCCACTGTCCTAAGACATGCTATGTGTTAGGTAATTTGGTAACTGTAAATTGTCTGTGTGTCTATGTCTCTGTGTTCCCCTGATGGGAACAAGTGGTAGAAAATTAATAAATGAGTCTGTGAATGAATTATTATTACTTATTATTATTTTTATTATTTTTATCATTATTACTTAATTTTAATCACACAAAAAAATTGCCATTTGAGTTCTGAATAATATCAAACCAAATTGGTAAAATGTATTCAATTATTCAGCTAACAAATGCTGAGAAGATGCAATGAAAGAAACCCAATTAAGTTTGCAAACAATTAACTTAAAATTCATGTAAATTGAACAATAAATAAAAAAAAACATGCAACATAAATGGCAATATTAAAGAAAAAAAGGAAAATATAAGGAGTCCAAATATGCCAGCCATCACCATTTTTGATCCCCAATGGTGGATAAGCAGAACATCTTCTCAGGGAGTAAATTTTTTTCCACAATTATACTGTTTTCATCCAAATATGTATGTATATAAGTTATGTTGTGTATACGTGATACAGTGGAAAATGAATTGAATTGAATTACGAACATCAAAATATGACTACGATTTGTTTTTTTATAGTCGACTTGTCACGATAAGTTGATTAATAAGCGGCCCTAGTTTCATTATGATGTGCACAAGAACATCATTATTCATGTTGTGGAGATATTATTTGTTGCAACAATGATATAAAATGGAATATATAATAAAATAAAGTAAAGTAAAAGACTGGAGACTCATATTGAAGCTTATTGGTTCTCTACAGTTTACTTTTTAAAACTGTTTATGCAAATTTTCCACATCTTGACAGTAACGTACAGTTTTTAACGTTCGGTCCCTCTGCATATATACACAATATGCATGAATGAATGGTTATCATTATTCTTATATTCTTACCGTTTGCACACAGTAGCGTCGTCACACGTGGCCCTGACCGCTTCGTCCGCAGTGTCCGAGTCCGTAAAAGCCTGACGAGATGCCATTTAAGATCTGCGGTGTGTAAGCGTGTTGCGAGTGTTGGATGATCCTCTGCACCTGCACTACACGCAGCTGCACTTGCTAACTGCTGAACATGCTAACTGCTGCTAGACTACGTGTGACAGGTGAGCTTGTCAAATAAAACAGAAAAGCCGGACAATATTGCTATTCACCTTTTCCAGTCGCCCACGAACAAATAAATAAATAACAAGCAAAGAAAGTTTGTAGAAGCATGTGATTCTTAGTATTCTAATAATAACTTCATCACTGCCAAAAATGTATTGACATGTTTAGACCGGAAGCAGGCAATGATACACTTCCGGATCAGAACTTTCACATTAAAGTAAACACGCAATAACGTTTTGAGAAATTAGACTAGTGTACATCAGAGTTCAGAGCTTTATGAATACCCTACATCGCACTATGCAGAGATGTCAGCCTTCAGAACAGAAATGCTTCCACAGACTGCTTTGTGCTGCTCGACATAATCCGATCCAATAACTTGGATGAAAGTCGAAACGTCTTGTTTTTCGAAAACAGTGTCCAGATGACTACCACTCAATCTTTTTCTACTATTATCAATAATGCCTTTCATAAGGGTATTTTAAATCTTAAACATAAAACTTAAACCATGTTCGCATGTAAAATCAATTCAGTTTAGGATCATGCACCATTTAATTAATATTTTGCATATTTTCAAGAAGTTGTGATGATCTATTTCTATTCTGATAATCACATTAAGATTCTCTTTTTTGGTAAATTTGTGCAGTGCAGTGACAATCAGTGTCCAAACGACGGCGCTGCTGTCGCTCATCTTCCCCTCTCTTTCTCCCTCCCTCTTTCTCCCTCCCTCTCCTCTTTCTCCCCCCCTCTCTCTCCCCCCCTCTCTCTCTCACCCCTCCCTCCCTCCCAGAGGCAGAGGTGCTGCTGCTCCCTCTGCTTGCATGCTCTGCACTGCTCTGCTCCGCTTTGGGAACAAGCGGCTCTAGATAAAGCTCTCACTCACATTAGCTCCCGGGCTAACGGGTCTGATGACGGCTCTGATGGAGTTATGAAAAGCCCCCGGAGCCGGTGAAACTGTGCTTTCATGCACGGGACAGCGCTCAACACGAGCTTCGGAACATGCCGTGGCCGCCAAAGGGAACTTTTCCCTAGACCTTCCACTTGGGAAAGGCTAGCGCTGCTAGCGACGCTACAAACTCTTTTTAATTGGCTTTAGGTTCCATGGCTGCTCCTCACTTTCGCCAGTCATAGGACAGAGACAAATTTGTGAGCGGGGACAAACCCGTGTTCTTCATGACAAACCAAAGACCACTTTGAACACAAACTTGGTGAGACTGCAGTGAAAAGAGACCCAAAATGAAGAAACAGTTCAATCGGATGAAACAACTCGCCAATCAGACTGTTGGCAGGCAAGTAGTCTGACTTCATTTCGCCTTTAACTCTGCACGGCTCCACATGGGGCACTTTGTTTTCATGAATGAATCTGCTTTAGCACAGGACCGTGGCAGATTTAACTCAGATCTGTGATGTGTTCAAGCACTGCCATCAGAGCCCATCCAGATGTCTCGTTCAAAGAGTGAATCAGTGAAGTGACGCACACTGAACGAGCTGTGACAGTTTGTCTAGTCTGCTGTTGCCTGTTGTAGCCTGTCACAGTATTGATCTTATTCGGCCTATGGGATAAAGGAGGTAGAGATAATTGCCTTAATGTACCACAATTGCCGCTTATATTCCAGTGTGTATTTTGTGGTATTTTTTTTTGCAGATTTACAAAAGTATTAATCTAATAACATACTTATTCAGCCTGGACATAAACCACTCTAGTTTGTTTGTGTACACTTTCTTACTGAGTATAAATCCTCATTTCGAATGCTGTGTCCACTTCACTTTCACTTCCAGAATCATTCTGTGGCTGTAAAGATCCTCTCCATTTGTGAAACTCTATACTTCCTAATTTAGTCCTTATACAGTATAAAAGGTTCCAACTTATCTTTCATCAAACATAACATCCACTCTTCTGCCATTAACTTCTTTTGCTTCTTTTGAAACCACATTCTCCTCAAATGTAAGAAACAAGTCTGTGAATTGACTCATTCTATCACAGCTTGTGACTGGATCATAATGATGTTAGGTCTAAAACACAATGTCCCTTTGTTACTAGATATCAGATGTTGCAGTATCTGGACTGTAGTCATGTACACACAGGACCAGGTCGGTGTGTAGAAGCGTGACCACTAGACAGGGCTTGCCTCTCATGTTAAGGGATATGCTGGAGTGTGTGTTTTAGAAAGCCTTATTTGCCCGGGCACAAAGAATTGCTCAAGATGCAGGTGATGAAAAAGTACTTTCTGTATTTGTTGTACTTTATCAAGCTTGAGCTATATCAAGTAACAGCTGTCATCACTGTAGATTTTAAGAAAACAAACATTGTTCATCAATCAGCTGCATCTTGAACTATAGGTGAGCATTTTGTAATTTGGGTGTTTTCATTCTGTTCTATTTTTGAGATCTAGACCAAAGAACAAACAAATGAATAGTTTATAGGGCTGCAACAATTAATTGACTTATCGTGACTAGTCGACAGTAAAACATTCAAAATACTATCCATTTTGATCAACAAAATCGTTATCTGGACTCTGAAGCGTGTGCAATTTTATTTTTTCTGATTTTGATCGAAATACACTTTAGTTGTCAATATTCTCTATCAGGAAGCCTTCAGTCACCATATTGCAACCTTCAGTCACCATATTGCAACCTTTATTTGGTTGTCAATGTATTTAAAAAGTATCAATGTACAGTAGAAATAATTGTTTTCCAAGATGACAACTTGAAAATACTGTATTTTGCTGACTAGTCAACTGCTAAAATAATTGTTACTTGCAGCATGATACTAAAACTTACAAATTTAAACAAATATTGATACAAAAAAAAAAAGTAAAAAGTGGAACTTTCCTGAATAATAACATGATAACAAAAAAAGTACTATCATTTTGTGTTGAAACAGAAACATTCTATTGTCTAAAGAAATACTTTTTTTTAAAATTGAGTTTAAAATGTCAGAATCGTGACAACACAGAAACATGTATGATACTATGGACAGAGTTGAGAGAAAAACAAAAAATCAAGAATCGCATGGATTTCAGATTTTTTTGCATATAGCATTAGCCACATAGCTTACCATTTGCATAGAAATAGCTAATATGCTTTGATGGTCAGTCAAATTTTTACATCCAAATGAGTATTTCCCTTGGAGCCAAAATTGAAGATGAGGAGAGAACAGGGCATCTGGAATACTCCTCTGTGCCGGTAGCTGCAGTAAATCAAAGCAGAGCAGACCGGTGATGCAGAAACCAGACTTATGTTCATGATGTGGCTGATGAGCTTGCAGTAGCTTTAAGTATGATCAGGGTTATCATTGTCTCAAACTCGCCTGTCAGCAAATGTGTTACAAGGAAAATTCATTCCCTGTTTTGCCTGTTAAGATGTATGTTTTTTTCTGAAGTTTGAGGGCCCCAAAGCCGCCCCCTGGGTTCCTCCAATTGTGCGAATGGCAGAACACTGTGTCCAGCAATGCAGCACTTTTGGAGGAAATCTCTCCTTCTGAGTTTGCAAACAGGAAGCTGTCCTACCAGACGCATGCCAGTGCTTTCTAGAGATGAGAAAGGAGAGAGTAATTGGAGGTAAAAGAGTGGGAAATAACAACATGCGAAAGAGAAAGAGCAGCGCGGTGAGGAATGTTATCACAGTGGAAGGACTCATTGTTGTCTTTGAACTTTTTGCTCTCTTAATTTTGGCAGGACAGGGCAAGATAGCAACGCGAGTCTGCAGGGGATGACTTAACCCAATCAGCAGCAGCACAATGATGACCTCAAAGTGACTCTGCAGGATGAGATCACAAGTTTAAGTGTAGAGATGAGGCTAGATATGTGATCACTTTAGATTGTCTGATATAGATTAGGGTTTAGTACTTGACTACTTTACCTCATCAATATATGCAGATGACAATGCTTTTCTATTTTCTGAATTCAAATAGTTGGATATTATGCCTTTCAAGATACAATTCCTGAAAAAAGCAAAGGCTTTATATCATATTTTAATCAAAAATATCTACTTGTGTATCTTAAAATAATGAATGATATAATCTTCTCTATACGCTTATTTTGCATATCTAATTGCAACATTTTGGACAATCCTCATGATTTGATTTGCTATTTATGTTTTAATTATAGGATTCTGTGCACATGTTAGATGCATTAGCATTCAAGAAAAGACTATATGCATGTGTTAGCGCTTCTGTATTGAATTTAATAGGATGTTTCTATTTAATATTTTTTTCAGAGGAAATCACATAAAATAAGTCACGTTAACAGCTACTATTCAAACAGCAATGAGATTAATATGGCTGCCCTACTGCAACATTTAATTGCAAACGTCACTTGTTTGGACAACACAAAACATGTATCGGATTGTACTGCCAGCTACACCAAAGCCACAGTAATACTGGATTAGCAGGTTTCCAGTATAAATCCATCAACCTCAAGTATCTGAAGTCACATAAGCCGCTTTGAGTAAATATGAGAAAATGCCCATTGCTTTTACATGAAACCTTTTGAAGCTGATTTGTTTAGTTTAGATATTGCTTCAACTGGTTTTGCAGCGTGTCAGTCAGTCCCACGGGGGCTCAGCAGTGACCTGACAGAGAAGGGTGACTGGGCGTTTCTACAGTGAGCACAATGAGGTGTGTCAGCTGTCAGCGTTCCTTTGTTTCCCTCCGCCTGGCAGACCCACACAAACCTTCTAGATCATTTCTGTGTGATGATCTTTTGGGAGCGTTTTAGATTGACTGGACATTCTGTACATGCTTTACATTCACTGCGTGGTCCTGTTCATATCTGTGTAAAAGAAAATTGTACATAGCGCTAGTTTAGTGAGCTTGAATGGGCTGACTCACTCAATTATTCTCGCAGGTCTTTCATGTTCTGTAGTATCCATTACCGTGCGTCTTAAGATGCCAACTGTTGCGAGTGGAGCAGGCCAGGCCCTCCTCACAGCTATTGTCTTGCCCCGTTCAGTTTGATATAGCAGATCGCCATGGAAACCAGAGCTGTTGCCTAATGCGCCTCTGAGGTGGGCTGGGGTTAGATGTGTGTCAGCTGATCACCTCAAAACAATTGTGTTTGTTGTGGGATGGTCCTGCACAGAATTGGGATGAGGCTTGCATTGGGTAAAAGTGAATTGGGAATATTAGTTTGGACCTAGATTTCTAGGTCCAAACTAATATTCCAATCTTCCATGGGAGCCACATGTCTTTTTTTTTTTTAGGTCAACGTAATCATTGTATTTGTAGATAATTTAGCTTTAACATCTTGAAAATAGCCAATATTACTGACAGAACATTCTGAATTTAAGCATTCTAACTTGTGTAGTAAAAGGGGATGTACCCAATATTTTTTTCTTCATATAGCCTAATTTCAGGCTGGATGGAATTAATAATAATGAATAATCGACAATGTGAAAAATGGCTCAATCATGAAATCAAGGTCCCCTGCGCTGTGCCCAGATGTGTGCACAGAGCGGCAAACTTGAGCATCTTTTCACACACTCTCCCTCTTGAAAGAAGGACCACTTAAAATGAAGGGAGTTAATTTAGCATAAAAAAAGACTATGAGCCCATAGGAATACAGACTAAAAATATTGTGTGCTATAAGTTATGTTTTAAAGAGCTGCAGTCCCCTGGGACTGATTAAAAATGGTAATAATAAATGTAAACAAATCAAGATTTCATTTTTTTGGCCCATATCACCCAGACCTAGCCTAATTAAATAAAATGGCAAAACTGTGTGTTGTGAAAAAAGTATAATTAGGTTCCTTTGACGTGTGAGGAATACGTTTTAACAAACCAATAAAAACAAACTAGACAGTAAAAATCAAGTACAGTGCCTTTTAAAATGTCTTTGCACTTTGATTAAGAGTAAAAAGGAGCATTAACACTTGTGAACGTGTGTGCGTGTGTGAACTGCTGTGTTACCAAGTTTACAGTTAAGTATCAGAGGCTAACATGATTAGCCAAGCAGGATTACTCAGCAGTACTTGGTGTTACTGTTGGCATGGAGACGCTCTAGTCTGGTTTCTCTTGTTTTCATTAGTTTCAAACCAATGTGACATAAATAGTACACTGTTTGAACTGTGTAGTGGGAAAACAATTTGTGAAGTTCCATTTTTTGGTGGTTCAAAGCTGTTTCGTTGGTCTGTCTTTTCCCCTATTCGTTCTGCTCACACCTTTCCTGTACATCTTGGTCTCAATTTTAATATTACAGGATTCCTTGTAATTTATTGTATTTTATATCAACACTCAACATGCACTTAACTTATCACTTTATCAAATTTTCAGCCTTCATTTTTGTCATCTGTAGTAATTGTTCGAATTAATACCCAAAGTGTACAATAGTGCACATGCCCCCATTGTCCTTGTGAATCAATCTACTAACATAATTGATCACAAAAGACTTTAAACCCTCTTGCATTTTTGTGACAAGAAAGACTTAAAGGCCTATGACAGGTTGGACATTGACCTAAAATGCATATGGAATTTACATATGGAATACATTTGGACTTTTGCTAAAAAATATAAAAATGTTATCACAGAATAGCACATTTTTTAGGTTTATAATTTCACTTCCTGTTTGTAATTGTTGATATCACACTAGGAAATTACCTAGCAAACACTGTACAAAAACTTATCTAAGGTAAAAAAAATAAAAAATATTTGACAAATAAGATATGAGAGCACCTTTTATTTGGTTTTGTTTAGAGCCAAAAAGTGGTTTCTTTGCGTAAATGATGCTTAAACTTTGACTGGAGTGAGTATCCCTAGTATGATGTCACTTCCTGTCATTTTCTACAGATTTTTCAACGTTTTCATCACAAATACCTACTCAATTGGTGTAAAACTATGATTTATATGCACAACTGGTATTAATACACCAAATAAAGTAAAAATTTGAAAAATCATAAAATCCTGTGATACGTACTTTAAAGACATGCCAAATGAACCGTTTTTATTTAGTATGACAAAGTATGCTTTATCAAGAATATACTAATGTGAAATTCCATATACAATGTGCTGATTAATGCATGGTTTATTGAGAGTGTCACATGAGCAACCTCCCAACATGTAAACACGACCGCAACATGGCGTCGATTCTGTGACTTCTTCTATCCCCCAATCTCGTATAATACAAACTGCAAGGCTTCTATATTTTCCACTGCTTGTGGCTTCTGGACCTATGACCTCACCAGCTCAGTAAAAATCCTTCCTCTCATCTTCTGTACATTTCTTGTCGTTCGGCACCCACAAGTCTCTTCCTCCCCCCCATCCCCTTCATATTTGCGTCTTTTCTAAACACCAAAGTATCATCTGATTCTGCCTTTTCCACGCGCTTCCAGACCCTGTTTTGTAATTGGAAGCAGCTGTGAGTCACTAAAGAGGTTACTATAGTTCATAAATAGCATTTTTTGGGGGGAAAGGATTCAGTCCAAGCTCCCGTTTTAGAGACCAGTTCTTTGGTTCATACTGTACTTGGAAACATTTCATCTGGGTTAAAGGGACTGATAATGTTGGAGCAAAGAAGAGTTATGAGCGTGAGCTGGGGCAGGAGAGATGGCCTTGTGTGTGAAAGGGGGAAAAAGAATTGAGACATTTGCTAGAGGCCAGCACATAAAGATTCATCTGTGCGCCTGCATGTCGTAACTGTTCATTATGCAAACTAATCATATGCATTTGCTTAAATGTTATACCACCTGCAGGTTTATAGCCCCATGCTGCGGGACAAGGAAGGTAGAAAACTAGCAATAAAGTACACAAAAGAATGCACAAAAACAACATTTGGAGTGTAGTTTTATGTTTCAACTTGGCAAACAACTAGCATTATAGCATCACGCACAGTACAGTACCTTCAGTGACATTAAAGAAGTTATCTACAGCAATTTAAAGGTTTTTTTAATACGTAAATGATGCTTGAAAAGTGTGGTTAATAAAAGCACATGGCTGATTAGCGTAGGCAAACAAGTCCACCATTAAGCTATGGCTACATGTCCTTCAATAATGTTCTTTCACTTTCTAAATAATGTAAATTGTCTTAAAATATTTTTTGTGGCTTACGATAAGCCCACCTTAAACTGGGTCAATTCTACGTCCCCACATTTGTTGGATTTTAGTGTTATGGTTATGTTTGGGGCTGGATGAATCTGGGTTATGGGCTAACACATTTAAATGTAAGAAAACAGGGCTGTGTTTTCTTACACACAGCTCTGGGGTATGCTCCCCCAGAGATGTTGTGCTCAAGAGTATTATCATTACCTCATTTGTCACACCGGTCTGATTGGCACATCCTTACTTAAACTTGTTTAACTCATAAAAGTATGTGGCTTTTATGTGTGTTCTGTGTTTAATCATAGTTTAATCTTTGAAAGAGTAACGAATATGATCATTTTAGCTTATTATTATCAAATTTAGCCATTTTATATCTTAGGTAAGACTTGACTCACTTCTGTTTTGTTACGCCAACAGCTCAAATGTATAATTTTTAGGGACTTAAAGTACGTATTTGTTTGTTTATATTGCATGAGTAATTTGATAGAACGAATCTCAAAAATAAGGTTTGTCGCAAGTATGGTTACTATAGCAACTTCAGCGCTTGCACGAAAGTATCTGGGCATGCACAGTTTGAAAAACCCTGCCAAAGTGGGTAGGGTTCCAAAACAGGTAATGACAGTACACATTGGTTAAAAAACACAGTAGCAAAATGGCAGCTGCATTAGCTTACATGTAGGCTAGTAGGTCTGTAACTTTTTGCAAAGAAGATGAAGCAATTCTTGTCACTGTTTAGTATGGCTGAGACTAGATAGAACCAACCAAAGCTAACTGTTATAAATGTGCTGTCAATCACACCTATGTTGCCACAAAAGGGCATCTGATTGGCCTTTTATTCCTAATTTCTTGTTTAATGAACCAGGAATCTACAGAACTTCTTATATAGACCACCATAAAATTGACTGTTCAAAGAAGACAATGACAACAGACCTTAAAGAGCTATTGTTGCCTCACACTTTGGTCTGATTAGGTTAATTTGTCTCTTTTGTCATGCACAGATGTCAGGACAAAAAAAAAAAAACTACCAGAGAACAAGAAAGTCAATGGAAAATTTGCTTCACATTCAGTTCATGGTTCTTCAAAGTGACAATGCACCGCAGACTCTTTTATGTCCAATTGGACTGTTCTGAGCACAGGATGCAGTCGGTCTGTTGTCTGTTGGCTTGTTTATTGGTCCAGATCAGACATAAAGCGATAAAAGGCCGTTATCAAATACAAGTCCATGTGATGTAAGCTGCTGTAAGAGCTTTGGAATGTTTGAGACCATTTAAAAACAGGATGTGATGTTCAGCCACTTCCACCCATTAAAAATGTACTTTTCAACAATTCATAAACAGTTTCCCTTGAAATTTGTCAGTTCTTTGTGCTAAATATAAAGAGATGTTTTACTATGAGAAGTTATGTTACTTTCTCACATCGTCGCAGCCGGGATTCAAACTCACGACACTGCGGCCGGCTGCACATGGAGCTTGGCATAGCGTTGGTGTGACTTAACCACTCGACCACCGGGCACAATAATCACAATATTTATCCCAATAAGAAATTCCATAATGTTACCTAGCAACCGTGTTGTGGTGTACACTGGGCCAATTCTCCTTTAAAGTCACAGAAATGATTATTTGACAAATAAGAATGCGAACACCTTTATTTAGTTGAATTAATGTTTCAGGGTTTGAAAAAATGTGTTAGAGTAAATTCTGCCAGACTTTTGGGTGAAATTCTAAGTCTCCCTATTGTGGTGTCAGCAGTATGTTTAGCATGCTTTTCTACTTACCGTACATATTTTTGAACTTTTCTTCACAAATTGCTACTGGACTGGTGTAAAACTAACATTTATTTTATGATTTATCAAGCATTTTCTAATTAAATTAAATCAAAATTAGAACATAAAAACGTATATATAACAAAATATGAATAAGATTTTAGTTTTATTTGTTCTAAACATATTCTATTCTCATGATGTCCTCATGTAACTGTGTATAGTAATTAAGGTCCTTGTCTGCTGTGGTGTTTTGGATGTGTTTTTGTGCCTGAGCTGCCACACAGTGTGAAGGTGTTGATAAGTGTGTTGAGCTGAGCCGGCGTTTCCCAGCCTTCTCCCTTTAAGTGAATCTAATCTGTCTGACCTCTCCCAGCACAACTATTAGCTTACTATTAATAGGCCGCGGCTGAACAGTGCTGTAAGATTGCGTCCACTCTAGCTAGCACTGGCTAACACTTATGTGCCATTTTATTATTAGGCTGGGATTTTGTGTGTCTGTCATATTTGGTGAGTCATTTGAATCTACCGTCTGTGCGACTTTCCCTTGGCATAAGAATGTTGAATTCTTGGACAAACGCTAAAACCAGTTTGTCAGGAAGAGCTGCATTGTCTGCCTTAAGATATTGTGAACATGACTTGGCTGTGTCAGTTACTTATCTGGGGTGTCTCCCTGTCCGTCAGCACTAATCAGTGTCTCCTCTGTTGTCTTTTCTCACCCACAGAGCAGAGAAAACAGAAGTGCTCAGCGATGACCTCCTGCAGGTAAATCATTCATCTTCCGCTGACTCCCACTGTACGTCAGAGACCAAACATCCAGGGCACTAGAGAGCAGGGACAGTTGTGGTTGTGAAGTAAACATATTCTTTAAATAATGATAGGTGGACATTTTGACCCAGCTTGCACATGTTCATCCATACAAACTAGAAGGTTGGCGGTTTGAACCCTTCCCTGGTGTCCTTGGGCAATACTCTTCACCCCCAGGCCATTGCAAAACCTCCACCACAATAAAGCCAGACCTGCAAGCCAAGCTCACTCTACATTCATTTCCACATATCTGCTATTATCTGATGCTGCTCAAATTAATTGCAGCTGGAGATAAATAAAGTTGTTTAAATCTGAATATGATATAACTAGATTAAGTATCGAGTAGACAAATTATATAGAGCCAACATTTTGGTGCTCAACGCATAATATAAGGAGGTGTGGTCTGGTGTGAGGGAAAACTCAACATTTTCAACAATACATTTCATAGCAAATTATGTCTAATTTAAATCTATATAACATGTTCTTCTGTTTTTCTAATTATGATTTAGTTTGGTAGGATAGCACCTGTGGGAGACCGTTTACACTTAACTGACACACTTTTCTGACAGTTTAGACAATCAATGTATCATGTATTTTTTTTTGCAAGTTCTCCCACTTAGAAATTATGGAGGGGTGTTCATCGTAGGGTGTTCAAATACTTATTTTCTTCACTGTATGTATGTATTATTGTTTGTGTCATTTATATGGATTTTGGCTTCTGTTTATAGTATGGTTGCTAGGTAACATTTGTGGAATTACCACTACCTATGTCATATTTGCTGCCCATATCCATCCAGGAGGTAACCTTATAAACTTAACAAAAATGATCACTTAAAACAAACTGGGTTCAAATTGCAAAATGTTTAGTAAAATCTGAAATATAATTGTGTTCACTGTGTTTTAATGAGTATTCTAACCTGTCATATAGACTTTAAGCACAACTAATTCAAATCAAGTCGCATCTTAATTGAACTGTAAATGTTAAAATACAGCAGGGAGCGCTAGCATCGTAATAGCATTTAGCCTGCAGCTAATGTTAGCATCCTTTTGATAACCATGCAAATTTGAGCCATTCTTTTCCATATCTTCATTTCTGTATTTGGCACAATATAACTCCTAAACAGGGAGTTTGCAGTGGGTGACAGAGCAGCTTCCACATTAAAATGAATGCATTGTTTCCCCCACAGAAAATGGAGCAAGACACGGAGAGTATAAAGACAAAAACAAAAAGCGTAGTTCGTAGAAAGTCTGTGCTTTATTTGTCACATTTGTCCCAGCGTACGGCAAATTCACTGCAAAAGTGAGTCTTTCCATAACTATTGGAAGTATTTTCAAGGTTGGACTGTTACTGAACTGCGGTTGGAAAGTCTGTAAATGCATCTGTGCTGCAAAACCCTGCTATAAAATGTGTTAAAAACATTTTATTGACCTAATATTGCATACATTGCAATAAAAGATGTGTTGGGTTGAGTGCAAAATCTCAAAAGCAATGACTATGAACAGCAACTATTTCAACAAAAGCTCCAGTACTTTTACATATAAATTTTATGTTGTTGTTGTTATTATTGTTACTATTATTATTATTATTAATGGTTACTAAGAATGGGTCCATGAGAAGACAAGATTTTGACATAATTTATAGTAAATCAAATGTGTGATCCTGTTCTCAATTTGGCCTCACAATTTTATGAATTCAGCAGCACTTAAATTTTAGTTTCACATCCCTAATGATTACTTGTGTCCCGATCAAGCAGTAGAGACTGAAAACAGGACAATTCTGCTACCATTGCACTTGCGAACATGAACTTGTTCCCCCTGGTCTCCTCCTGAGTAATTCGTGTTGGGTCTTCAAGAGGCGCAGGCAGCAGGTACGGTCGGGGCTGAAGTTCTGTGTGCGATGCAAAGACATTCCAGTGATGGAGAGTGTTTCTTTTTTGTTTTTGTGCAAATGGGAGGCGTCGCAGAGGTTAAAACAAATTACTCTGTGTCACAACCGCCACAATGTCTGGCATCCTCCACCCTCTTTGTGAAGACGGCACATAAACAAGCAGCTCCCAAAGGCCCAAAATACCTCAAGAATTGATATGTGGAGGGGAAAGCTAAGTGACAGCTAAATTGCTAATTGCTAATGCTAAGGGACTTGTGAACAGAGGACGCCCCTGTGTAAAGTAAAGCCAGACAGTGAACTCAAAGAAGTGATTGTGCCTGAGTCTGCAGAGCACTGTTTCTCACTGCACAGGAACTCAGTGTGTGATAAAGAGAAGGCAGAGAAGAGTGTGGGACCAAGGCCAGAAATAGCGTGACCTCTTAATTCCTCCAGCGCTCTTACCCGCAAAAAAAACAACATCTTAGTTCCTCCTCATTTCAAATGTCTGGAATATTGAAACGGTAGAGTATAGTTTTGATGAGATTAGTTCTAATCTTGCCATGAAAGGAGCAGGTTGCTTTATTGGCAAAAAAACAAAAACAAATTGACAGTATGCTAGCTTGGTATTACTACTCAAAAGTGACCATTGAGTTTGTTTTTGTAGTCTGCACATTTATATTCTAATTCATTCGTTGTTTATTACTTATCTCATCAATTTTCTTTTTTGTTGGAGGTCGCTATGTGATTTGGCAGCTTATTAAATAGATAACCTTCCTGTTGACACAAGCTACGTACTCTGAGTTTAGTAGAGAACAAGGGTGTGTGTATTGCCCAAGGACACAATGACCGTATGTTCCAGTAAGGTCTGAACTGGGGTATATTAAAAATCCAAGCCAGTTTTCCTGCTTATCTTGTTTTTTTATTCTTAGCATAGCGTTCATTATCCTCAGCATAGCTTCCATCATCAATAATATCCCTTAACAAATTGCATCCCCACTTCTAAGCACACCTTTTTTGCACATTATTGACCCATCAGCAAGTCTTTCCCTCTTCGGTTTTACAGTGGTCTTTCATTGGTGTCTACTAGCATCGCAGGTGGGAGTCATGGCTCTCTGTAGTTGGACTCCTCTTCTCCGCTGCCCTTTCATCTCCTGCCTGCCTTTTTTGTATGCGGTTGTCCATACCGGCAAACAGCCAGACAGCATTTTTGTGCCAGCTGTCCATTCCTCCCCGCTCCTCCCAACTTCAGAGTATCCACAGGAATAATCTCTAAATACCATCGCATCCTTAAATTACACGCAATAGTCATAACACAACTACTACTTGTTGCAGTACACGTGCATTCCCTTTGTGAAAACGGAGCCTGGTGTTCACTTTCGATTTTCGTACTAGTTTGCTCGTAGATATTTATTAGTGTTCTACTTGGAAAAGAAAGAGAGTGGTGTTTGTGTCTTGGTGCAAAAACTTGTCCCTGTGGCAAGGCGCAACCAAAAGATGTGATTGCAGTACGGGAAAAAAAACAATCCATTCGTATTGTCACTTCGCTAGCAAATTAAGAATGATTTGGGTCACAGAACTTGTCAGCACATGTAACTTTGCAAATAATACAGGAAAACTAGAATAGAATGAACTTGACTGTCCTTGAGAGGCCATTTGTTTTATCACATAATATCCCAACAGGAAGAAACGTCAGCCACCCTAACATCCTTCTCCTGTAACAACCGGAAAAACTGAGTGCGTCAATGGGTCAGTTAGTGTGAGACAGTTGCTCTTTGAAGTAGGTAAAGGGATAGAAACAATTAAAGGCAAAAAATAATAGGACACGCAGATGGTACAGAGAATCATTTATTTTGGTTGCGGGGTCATAGAGTCATGTCTTGGTCTTCTTCAAGAGATTCTTCTCCCATACCTATACAATCTGTTTTTTAATATATTTTTTTATTAAATGATCAACATTTTATGAGTAACCATCAATTTAGGAACACTAATCAATTGAAATTATATTGTAGGAGCAATTTAAACTGCCATCCCTTCATTATAATTATTGGCCCTAGGTTGGATATCACTGTTACCAAGAACTACCAAGGACTAACATTCAAGTTAAATTTTGCGACGTGAAAATGGGATGTGGACTTTGGAAAACATTTGCATTCTAACAGTATTTGATAAATTGAAGCATTTCTCAGGCAGATCTCACAACCACATCTTGGACACATGTTAACCGAAGAATCAACGTATTATTTAATGTTAGGTTTATTCGGTACTTGTCCAGACATGTTCACCTCCTCTCTTAGAAACCAGTAAACAAACACAAACGCACACTACACTTGCTCTTTATGTGAACGTTCCACTGTGCTCCTTAGCAGTGGGATTCCCTGGCTTCGGACGCGTCACAGACTCGACTCAGTGCTGACCTCATCTCGCAACCAGAGGAAAACACACGCCCTGCTCCCCTCTGCCCCCTCCTTTCCTCCATACACTGTGGATGCTTTAGCTGTGTACACAGACAATGCGAGGAAGGAGACTGCACAATGTCGTCTGCCAAGTTCCAATAACGCAGGAACTGGTTTATGGGGAGTCCCCTGCTTAACTGATCCAAGTGCTACTGAAGGGAGTTGAGGAACTGAAAACGGTTTACTGTAAGAGTTGGTTTATTTGTAAATATTCTCTATCTAGAAGCTTTCCGGCACCATAATTCAACCTTTTTATTTGGTGAAAATGGCATTTAAAAATGTCTTAATGTACAATAGAAATAATTACGACTAATCAAAAAGAGAAGCAGCCCTACATGTAGCAGCCCTACATGAGGATATCTCTGCACTAAACACTTTTCCCAGGCTAGTGCGTTTGTTAAGTTCAATCCAGCTGTTTTGGGAATGTCGTGGGTCAGCCATGACGTAAGAGCTCCAGAACATGTGGGGAGTGAATGCGGATATCTGCTGCTGCCGGGGCTGTGGAATTCCCGCTTTACGTCTCCATTCTGTTTTTGGAACAATCGTCTGGAATTTGGCCTGATCCTCCCTCGCTTTCTGTGCATTTGACTTTCTGCGTATCGGCCCCTATCGCCCTCTGGCCCTCGCCGTTCTCGTTTTATATTTAGAGCAGTGTTTATCCTGACTCATGAGGACATGTTTGGCATTTTGCACCGCCCCACAGCAGTCAGTGTATTGCCAAAACACTAGGAAGACCAGTTTTACTTGCAATGGATTTGGTAATTTTGTACAAACCTCGAGCTTTTCCCACAAGTGTTGCCAGAACAGTCATCAGGCCAGTATGTATTGTAAAGATCACTACGAGTTACTCATTGCTTAATGTTGATGGTTGTTTTGCACTTGACAACACAAATGTCAAAATAGTCTCCGTCATTCACAACAAAAACACACAGCTTTGGGTACTTTTGGTCACAGTTTTAGTCAAAGATCGGCGACCGTTGCCATGGCGCCGCATCTGTTGAGTCATGTGTTTTTAGAGCCAACATTCCTGTGTTGTTTTGCACCAGCGGAGAGGAATCAATCACCCGTGACCTTTGACCCACGGAGTCCCAGGAGGGAGATGCAAATCAAATGGCTCTGTGGAACTGGACTTTATTATTAAGAGTGTTCTCTGCGCTAAAAGGCTGAGCACAGATCACAAACATGCAACTCCTGGGACTGGACTTCAAGCAAGAAAGACACTAAAGAGTTAATGTGCCGCCTGCATTGATTTGTGTGTCAAACTGGTGTTGTTGCTTTGTGCTAAAATGTGTTCCATTACTTCCTGCTCCCAATTCTGCAAAGGCATTGAAGCGCATTTCTTCGGCTGTTATAGACATAAGTACCATAATAATATGCTTAGAATATTATTTGTACACTCATTACAGTAACTTTCCAACAAAAAAAACATTGTGAAATAAACTAAACATTTGTGAAATAAACTAAATTATGGAAATTCGGAGCGTTTAAATTAGGTTTTACATGTCAGTATTTACTGGGTTTAAGTTTAAATATGGTTGTCGTCTCAAAATGGCTAATTGGATCAGTATTGGATCAGTATTGGATCAGTATCGGATCAGTATGGGATCAATGTCAGATCAATGTCGGAAGATGAGGAATTGCATTACGCGATTGGCACCGATATCGATACTGGTATCAGTGCCTCCCAAAGTGTGAATAGTTTTTCGGTTTTATAAAATATCAGATCAGCCTATTGCAACTCCTTCTGAGCTATTTGTGGATAATCGGTTTGAAAGAATGGTTTCACGTTTTCCCTGTTGTGATTTTGGGCGAACAGATCGAGCGGCGGATGGAGCTGGTGCGAGTGGTGTCCCACAACACTCACAAGAGAGTGGTGTCGTGTCTGCAGGGCCACATCGGGGCCGAGGCAGAGAAAAGACATGTGAGAGCAAGACTTTACTGTTTTTAAAAAACAACTGTAGGTACTGTATGTAGTAAAGCCACAGTGTCATAACTGTACTTTTGGTCCGATGGAAGTTAAACAGCATTTTAGTTTTAGGTCTGCTTTAGGACTTTGTTAGAATGCTCTTTTATACAATTTTATAGACTATTTATAGTCTTTAGATGATGAATTATTATTTTGTATTTTTTTTTTTTTTTAAAGGTAGAACATTTTATATTGTGCTCTTTTTTATTTTTAAGAATTGAGCTAGCGAACATTTCTACCCTGGAAATTCAAAATTGTAGCTCTTTCATGTTAAAAATAGCTAAAAATTATTATTTTCAATTAGATCTGATGTCAGGTATGTAGTCCCCTCCATTCAAGAATTTTGAACATTCTGATGACATAGCATTTTAAACGGTCTATTGTGCAATGGATTAACTCTAGCGTTGCGGTAAAATATTTGAAGTCACTATTTAGGCCTGTACGTTAAATACTATAGATAGTCAATTTTGAGTGCTAAAATACATTGATATGGATCATTTAGAGGAGATTGATAAAGCAAAAGTCCCTGTTTCAGTAACTGGAGGATTATCAATAACTGCCACTCAGATCATTTCAACCACCATGTACAGTATGTTTATTATTACGATGTTATTTAATGATTGTAGAGTGAAATATAACCTTATTTAGACATTTGACAATTGCCTGTGTTTCTCTACCCACACCTCACAGTCCGTACCACGCCTCTATACAGGAAATGGTCAGGTAACCATACATTATTTACATCGGCCTACTCCTCCGTCTGTGCCATCTTCCATTTACACATCTGTCAGCTTTACTCAACTTCAGTCCATTCTTTGCATGACACTTTCCCTTTGGGTCTCACAAAAAACAAACAGGAAACTTACTTTAAAGAAATACAGTACAAATGGCCGCTGTCAGATTTTGATGGATGTTTCTCTTCCTTTGAATGTGTCCTAAACTTTTCCTCTCTATAGCACAGATGACCCTCTTCCTCTTCCTGGTACTTCGTCTGGAAATTCCTATCAGTTTCCATTCTGTTGTAGAAATATACTTTTAGCTCAGCCGCAATTTCAAAACGGTTGGGGCGCTGTGTAAATTTCGAATAAAATACAGTGCAAAAGATTGCAAATCTCATAAACATAGTATTTATTATGCAATATATATATATATTTTTGGAGGTTTTAATCCTATTTATTAATTTTTTCCCTCGTTCAAAATTGACCTGGAGTTGTATTTAGCTTCATCCACGCTTGTTTTTTTAATCCTGTTTTAGAAAGTCTCTCCTCTCTGAGCCTCAGAAACCATGTGGTTCCAAATTTCCTGTATTTATGATATCATAAGTAAAGCTTTGGGATTTTCTACGCTGTTTTTAAATCCATAAATAATCACCAGACTCATTCTGAGCATTTCGGCCGTCAACTCACGCTCATTACAACTGCGTGCCTGCATTTGCATGTCAGGGGCATGACAACGTTTGTTTTATTTCCCCATGGTAATTCCTTCTGCTGCCAGTAGATGGAGTGCTAACACCAATCCCGTTGAAGGAACACCTCACAGATACAAAGTAATAGATTCTTTCAAATTCTAAAACATGACATGGCAAAGCAAGGATACTCAAGAGCATGTTTAAAGGTCAATAACAATATAAATACATAATGCAGAATATTTGTCCTTTAAATTCACCTCTGAAATGTCTTTACCTCTCACCGGGTTTGGAGTTCATTCGATGGCTAAATGAGTTGTCTGTATCTTGATAAATATTTTGCACATGGCAACAAGAGGCTGGTGAAATAAGTGGTACTATTTTTAAAACCACTTGTCCTCAGCCATCTTATTAAAATGCGGATGGCTAATCTAGAGTTTCTAAACAATGAAACGGTACACTTTTTCATGATTTTTGTTGTCCCTGTCCGAGCTTATTTGAGACTCGATTCTTTCATCAAATGTTATATACGCCAAGTCATCACGGAATGGTAAAACGTCTGGTATTATTTAATACATTTGGATTTATGAGATTTGTAGCTCATTGCACTCTTTTAATCGACTTTTCACCTTTTTACAATCGAGTTTGTGCTTTTATTTTACCGTGCTAATCTAATCTTTGTGCATTTCTTGGCTTTAGAAAAAGCTCCCCCTGACAGCGCTGTCCCAGGCCATGGTGGAGAGCGGGAGTCAGCTGGGAGAGGACTCATTGATAGGGTGAGTTTGGGATTGATTGGCAGCCGCTGGCCCCTCCCCCCGGCGACTGTTGCTATATGGAGCAGATGGACCCCAGAGACTGTGAAATATGAGGCCACGCGCTTCAGGGCGAGCCTGGCCCCTTTTTGTTTTGGAGTTCACTGGAGTTTTTACAAAGAAACCGAAACAGTTCAGGATGCATTAGTTTCAAGATGAGGCACCAGAAAGTGAAGTCCACATGGCAGCAGTGTGACTGTCTGGAAATGAAGAGGAACAGAAAGTTGGTCTACGAGTTAGTGTTGTCTATAGACATTCATTTTCAGCACTCTTTTTCTTTCCATGTGGTTTTACACGGTTTCTGATAAAGCTCATAATTATGTTAAACGTTTTGGTTAGTAAAGGTCACATTTTATCTTCTTTAATGTGTGTTTTTTTTGTAGCGATACATGCTCAAATTAGTATCTAGTTTTGATACTAGTTTTGATGTCTTATTTTCAGTACTTTTGACAATCCTACGGCAAGAAACTTTAAATAGTATTGAAAATATTAAAGGGCAATGTTTGAAAGAGCAAGATTTTTAAATACATTAAAAACTGAACTTTTGATTTCTATGAGCATCAAATTAAAAAAATTGTTTTGAGAGGAAAAAATACACGACATTGCAACAGTTTTTACTCCAATCCAGAAGCTGGCAAATGCGTTCAATTGCAAAAACTGAAAGAATTGTCCAAAAGTATTTATCTTTTTGTTGCCATCTCAAATTATTTAGGAAAATTATGTTTAGTGAACTTTACCAAGGAGCGATGGAATAATATTTAGATTGCAGTAAAATAGATTTGGCTTTTGAAAACATGAGTAAACTGCCGATCACTTTTTTAAATGGCACCTTTTTCAAATAAACTCTATGTAAAATACAGTAAAAATTAAAAAATCTTCAGTTAATCGTTATTCGAATTGGCACAATAGCCAATCGTGTTGCAGTACGGTAATTAGAACAGAAGATAGAGCTCTGTTTACAGACACGATGGGACTGAATATCTGATCCATTTAGCTCACAATGAAATGCAGAATTCCAGCCTGGCTCTCTGACCGAGGTTTGGCTGCTGGCAGTGAGGTCTGGTGACATCACTGTGACCCGGTTTAGTTACACATATCGACTGGAGATGAGAGAAGAGCAGAGATGTCATCCTTCTGTTTTTACCAAAGATATTACACCTCAAAGCCAACAGAAATCCTCAAATATGTCCTTTCCACACACGTTACAGGAAGATGATGGAGGTGTGCGGAGATGCTGAGAACCGCTTGGCTTCTGAGCTGATGCAACACGAGCTGCAGCTGGAGAAGGACGTCCTGGACCCTCTGAGTCAGCTCGCAGAGGTCAGGAACACACGTGGAAAGATGATGTTACATTTTTGATTGTTTAATATTCTGTTGGTAAATGACTTATTGTACTCATAATGCGTTGTCTAGCCAATGCAATGGTTTCAGACTTCCACTTTGACACACTTATTGACGTCAATGTAATTCCTCATTCGTTCAGGAGTTGCCTTTGGTACTAAAGGTTTCCAAAAGAGTCGTCTGGACAATGTTTTTGAAAGAGAGACGTATCGGCTGCCTTCTAGAAGCCATTGCCAACCCTTTATTGATCTGTGAGGGCAATTATTCGGACACATTAGCTAAAAATAAACTTAATAAAATCAATTCTTAAAGGTGGCACATGCCTTTTTCTGGTACATAGTATTGAACTGTAACATAAGTAAATCATCATTTAAACATTTTTCTCATTGTAAATCGCAATATTAATTAAAATGGTGTCGTTTATAGAGAGGATAGGGGGTAGGTGAAAACAGGAATTTTCTGTGCACATGAGTCTCAATTGCAGGACAATACATAAAAAAACAAATGATGAGGGAACACAGGTTCATTAAAGCTGATTTTGCATAATATGTCAAAATCAGAAAAGGTTTATTGCCATTGTGAATGAACAGAATTCACAAACATAGGAATTTGTTTTGGCATTAAGGTGCAACAGAAAACACTGATCAATAATAAAAACAACATATATGAAATCAAAAGGGCATGCAATAAGAAACAGTTTAAGATGACTATAGTCGAAAATAAAAATAGGCATGACTCCAGGGAGGTGTTAAAAATGTCTCTGAAGACAGGGGACAGCACTCCTGCGCAGTGTCTTAAGGTGGCGGGAGAAACACCATCCGGTTGGATTTCCAAAATAGTCTGTTTACATCCTGTTCCTTAACTGAGAGAGTAGTGAGGGGGTGGGGGAGACCAGGTTGGCAGAGGTGGCCACCATGGGGGAAAGGGGTGGTCACATCAAACCTGGAGTAGAAGGTGTTAATTTGCTCAGCCAGTTTTCAGTTGTCTGCAGCAGGGGGGGGCTCGGGGCTTATGATTGGTGAGAAGCCGGAGCCCCCTTCACACAGCGGCGGGGTTGTTGTTAGAGAACTGCTGCTGTCCCCTTTAATAGTGACAAAACCAGAAGTGAATCTGAAGAATAAAATTGTGTAAACGGTTGCAAAGTACTAATTTAGACATTTGTGTATAGACAAATAAATATCACCACATTTATAAGATACAGTTTCAATTCAGATTGTAAGGAAATTATGGATAAGAGTATCATGCTTAAATGGTCTTTCCCGTACAGTATTATCCAACTAGAACGTTTTGTCAATCTATTGAAAACGTATCTACTTATGTTGTGTTCTGAACTTATTTATTATTTTATTTGAATGACTTTATAGGTGGACATCCCCAACATCCTCAAGCAACGGAAACAACTGGCTAAACTAGTGTTAGACTACGATTCTGCCCGAGCAAGGTCACACCAAATATTTTACTAAAATGCTATATTTCACTTGATACTTTTAACTTGTTCACTAAAAGTTCTTTTTGTATCTCAGATGGTTGCAGGCGACCAAGTCCATAATCTCAGGAACAAACACTCAAGCACTGACGGCCAAAGCGGACCTGCTGAAGGAGGAGATGGACGAGGCCATGAATAAAGTGGAGCTGTGTAAGGTACTTTGTCCACACGTGCGAGGGAGGCCATCTTTTACACGCCGACATGGTTACATTCCTCCTCCTGTTTAGCAGGTCAGGAGGACGACTCGGGGTTAACTGCCACTCATTTACTTTAAGCGCCAAAAGTTAACAGCTGTAGTCGCCTTTGAAAATGTAGAGCTTGTTAAATATTTGTGAATCTTGAAGTGACAGCTCAGAGAGATCGGATTAGTGGTTGTTTTTTATTGGTACAATGGAAGAAGTTCCTAGCATTTGTTCCTAAGCACAGGGCAAAGTATTTGAGGACCATCAAATCTAAAAGCCATGTTTTGACTGGTTCACTTTGTAGCACAAAGTGTCTCCACTGTTGGAAGTGAACTGCACCAGTCTATTGAAGTGATCCAAAGTGGGCAGTGAGTGGTACGAGCTTTCACTGCGGTCTGGATCTCTTCGGCTTCCGGAACGTTTTTGTGTGAGGATGGGCAAGAGAGAGCGCAGGTTCAAATGAAATGGCAAAAAACAGGAAATAATCATTTCTCACTTTATTATGTTGAACCGACAAACTTTGCAAACAGAAGCTAGCACACGCTAGCATCAGCTGTTTCCTGTTTACTCAGGTCAAGACACAAAATATTCTATTTTCAGTGCATACAGTGCATCCGGAAAGTATTAAATTTTTCCACATTTTGTTATGATACAACCTTATTCCAAAAAGGATCAAATTTATTATTTGCCTCAAAATGATACAAACGATACCCCATAATGACAACTTCAAAGAATCGAACACTATCCAAACCCAACGCATTTCATAAAGAGATGTGAAAATATGGTGTGAAACAAACAAAAAGTTGTCTCACAGCGCCACAAACTTGGAATTACTAAACATCTTTTTGTGAATTTTTAAGAAGGTCATGATTGAAAGTATAATTCAGGTACGATATAGATTTAATTTACTGGTCTGGTCAGGACTAAAGCCAGTCGAAATGTGGTTTAATCGAAATGTACCAGGTCTCAACCACATCTAACCCGGGACTAAATCAGTTCTAAATGAGGACTAATCCAGAGGTGAACAACAACATGAATTATATTAACTCAAAGACTGTGGGTGTGTCTCCATTCCGTTTCCTCGCCTCCTCGGCTTCTTGATTCCTCAGCTGCCAATCTACAGAGCGGAGAAAAAACATTTGGAAATGACCTTCCTCTCTCCTCTGCGGTCCTTTTGTCACTGGTGGACTCATTTGCAACCTGAGGAATCAAGGAGTCGAAGAGCAAGGCAAGGAAACGGAACAGAGTTTTGTACCACTGACAAGAAGTTTGGAAAACACTGCACTTGCAAACAAATTCAGTTTGAACCTTTTTACGTAACACCCTGACCCTGAGCTCTCTGACACAGTTGTATGTCCAGTCCGCATGAGACTAAACAGCCATGTCAGCATTGTGTGTGTGCGTGCGGTCAGCTCCAACCTCTGCCTAATGTTAAGTCCAGGAAGCACGGGGCCTTGTGTTTCCTTCTCACCACTCTTCTCTTAGTCCCATCGAGCGCTGCCAGGAGCACAGATTAAGGACCTGAAGTGAAGTGGATTAGTCTAACCACTGACGCTCAGACGGGCGACACCTGAAATACTCATTAGTTTATTTTTCTTACGTCATTACGTCCCGTATTATGAGTTATTTTGGCTCTTTGAATTACTCTGGACACTTTAGCCTCGGTATTTCCTGTAGAATAACTTTAAAAAATAGGCCAGAATTATCGTAAAAGGTGCCCAGCAGAAAGAGTTAGACCTGCATCTGTAGTGGAGTGAAAAAGAAAGCAGTTTGTATCAGGCTAACACAAAAAACAATGTCTGCTTAGTGTAAAATGGCTAAGATTGAGGAACATAACAAGTTCGGTGAAGGTGTATGGACTTTAAAAACACAGAGAGGAGCGTCATGGATCAGGCAGTGCTGTTATTGAGCAGTGAAAATAACACATTTGAAGTGCAATGTATTGATACTGATAACAAATATTAATAATATTGTAAGTACTTTATGCAACTGACACAATTACTGTACTGCAGTATAGTCACTGTAAACCGTTGTAAAAGAACAAAAGATAGTAATTCGTTGGTAAATATAATGATGGTACAGATAAGAAAAGGTCCACCACGACTAGTGCAAAGAAAAGATACAAATGAAATGATGAATAGTAAATATACGATAATATATTTGAGCAGAACATATACACAAAGTAATTCAAAGTGCTTTACATAACAGGAAAAGATGCATACATATCTCAATACAAACAGATAAAAGCATAAATAATCATTATAAAAAAGTAAAAGATAACAAAGTTAGTTGATTTTGTTGTAGTTATTATTATAATTATTATTATTATTATTATTATTATTATTAATAATGATAAGCATAGGGAGACAATTGGGGCTGAAACTAAATAATTTTAGTAGTCGACTAGTCAGACTATTATTTCGATTGTTCATTGACATTTTTTTAATGTTTCTTTAACCAAATTAAGGTTGAAATATTATGACTGAAGGCTTTTTTACGTTTAGTTTTAATAAAGTCATAAAAAGTTGTTGTAGCATGTGTTTTAGTCTGCAGTTAACAATTGCGATCATTTTAATAGTCTACTTGTCACAATTATTCCAAATAATCGTTTCAGCCCTTGAGACAAACTAAATATATGAAAACTCGAAGTTACTGAAACAAAACACAACTCCTGGTATGTTTTTGACCAGCGCATAAATAAAGCATTATAAGATGGCTGTTTTTAAGTGTGTTTATGTGTTTTCAGGACCAGCTGGCAGCCGACATGTACAGCTTCTCCTCTAAAGAAGGCGACTATGCCCGATACTTTGTCACAGTAAGTTTGACTCGGTGGGAACGCGTGCAGCTGCAACTGGGAACAGAGGCTTGGCTTGTCGCTCGTGTTTATTTAGCAGTACTCTTTTTTTTTTTTTTTTTTTTTTTTTTCTTCTTCTTTTTTTACGGCTCGTTCTTGCGAAGCCACAACACACACACAACAAACTAACTGTCCCGCTCTTGTTTCCTGCAGCTTTTAGAGGCGCAGGCCGATTACCACCGAAAGTCTTTGACAGTTCTGGAGACTGTGCTGCCGACCATTCAAGCTCAACAAGGTATAACGTACACATTCGACTCCCACCACTCCTGTCAAATAACACAGAGCGCTACTGTGAGCTTTTTTTTTTTTTTTTTTTTTACTAGGGCTGACCCTCGGTTTGTTTACACCTTGTTCTCAGTCACCTTTTTTTTTTTCTTCTTCCTGTTTTGGTGCTGCCCCTCCAAACAGAACTTCCTGTTAGTCCGTGAAGTGCAAGCGCTGGTTCCAGGAGTTTTATTATTAAGCCCACTCCTGTAGTTACATCACTGCGGTTTATTTTTGGTTGCTGCGTTGCGGTTCATATGAAAGAATAGTCCTTTGTCTTCCGCTTTTTTTTTTTTTTTCTTTCAGCGAGCGCTCGTTTATTTGTTCTGACATCTTCATGCGGTATTATGTTCTTCTGCGAGTGTATTTTTTTAATATTTTTTTTTGATTCTGGGCTAAACATGTGGTCGAGAGGAGTTGGGGATGACTCAGAAACTCCACACACACGCCCCCCTCTTTTCTCTCTCGTTTACTCCCACCTGGCCTGTGCCCTCTCCCACACTCACTCAATCCGTCTGGCGTTTTATTTTCACTAAAGACACAACAAGTCTGAAACATAAGGTTGGTATTCATTTTATAGCTCACTGTAGCGTAAATGATCAGGGATGAGTGAAAAATCTCTTCCAATCAGTCCGATATTGACTATTTTGCCGATAATTGGCGCCAACGTTTTTTTTTTCTACGCTGCGCCAGTCTTTTCGTGCTCATGTGTCATTCCCCGTGTGTTCATCTGTCTTTTTGAAAAGTAAAAATGGCAATAGAAGAGCAATTTGGCTAAAAATATGGCTGTATGTTTACTAAAAAGCTGCAACGATCAATCGACGTATTTTGATTAATGTATTATCTGGACTATTCAGATTCTAAAACACATACGAAAATACCTTTTATAAAAGACGGTGGCATTTTTCAATCAAAATGTAAAAAAAAAAAGATTTCACATTTTTACTAATAATACAGTTGATTCGTCTTCTCCATGTACACTAGAAATAATCGTTTCAAAAATATAGTCGACTAAACAAAACAATCGATCGTTGCAGCCCTAATGTGTACACAATCATGCAGCAAATTATTTTATATCCCAGATGAATATGTTTTGTTAGTATTTTGGCAAAGGTAAAATTTGTGGATAGATCTGTATCTTTGTACAGTTTCCATTTGTTGGTGTAAAATGTGTGCAAAAAGCTCAGAGTTCACAGTGTAAAAAACACCCAAAAAAACCACATAAACAAATAATGAACATAAGTCACAAAAATGACAAGAAACATTTTGACTCTGTGAAATAAGCCAGCAAACAATGATTCAGCTGCTGAAAAAATATATACTAGTAAAACGCTGGATTGAAGTTCGAAGTGCTTTTACGAAGTGTGTGACGGTTTGTGGGAAAAAGCTCTTAGCGTGACGAGATGTTTTACTCTGAATGGAGCGATATCGATCATGACACTGCAGGGTGACCAGAGAAGAACTGCTCGGTTTAAAAGTCTACATTTGTAAACAGCAGAAAGGTCACAATTCATGTTTTGTTTTTTTTAGCTGAGCGGACAACATTATTCTTTGGCTGTAATGTCATTGAACCACACAGTATCATCGCCAACGGGTCAGCGATAAACATTCAGCAAGATCTTAGAGTTTTTTGTGACTTCTCTTACTTTTCCACAGAAAGTATGTGGCATCTACAAATATCGTTTATTGGCCTCGGACGATCCCAACAAATGATGACAAAAAACTAGCCCTAGCCATATCTGTTGACCTGTAAATGTGCATTTTTAACCAGTCTAAAGAACCGTTAATGTGAACCAGGAACCCGGACAGCTGTACAAGACGGTGATCGTTTTTTTAATTGTGAGAGTTCAGACAAGCAGATGTTTGCAGTAATACTGACGTGTTCTTGATGTGTTCAGACTGTTGGTCGGAGAAGCCTGCGTTTGGCACTGGGCTGGAGGAACACCTGAAGAGGAGCGGGAGGGAGATCGCGCTGCCCCTGGAGGCCTGTGTCATGATGCTGCTGGAGACGGGCATGAAGGAGGAGGTGAAGGACACAACACTTAACATGAAACATTGGACTGTCCTTGTTTAAGTCTGTTGCAAATATACAGAGACAATGTATTTTTTCAGTTCCTTAAAAAAGACTTGAATTTGATAATGATCTGATACTGTTAATGGACACATATTATGCAGTATTTGTATTGTTTTTGTCCTTTAAATATGCTCGAGTGCCTTTGCTTTGGCATATCATTTTTTAGAACTTAAAATAATTGGTATACAAAAAGTACTCATTACTACATATTAGTCAGGCGTTTCCAACATTGTGTTAGCACTCCATCCTCTAGCAACAGAGAAAATTACAAAGGGTTAGGGATCAAAAAGAACTAGTTTTCCCCCGACAGGCTAAGCTAGATAAACACCTAGTTGTAATGTCAGGCAGCAGAAATGCTACACGTTCATTACAAGTCTGGTGATGATTAATGGACTGAAAAACAGAACAGAGGGTCTCAGATCTCTACCTATGACATCACAAAACTGAGACATTTGTAACACAGTGTTTTTTTAAACTCAGAGAGAGAGGACCTAGTAAACAGGATTCAACCAACTAGGATAAATTAAGCTAAATACAACTCCAGGCGTGTTATTGTATAGTCCTTTTTAAAATGTCTTTTTAGCTTTTTAGTGTGTGATTATGGCAAATACATGGTAACACATCTGCAATTTTGTTTCATTTAAAATAAATGTTACTCATCCTAGACCTAACGCAGGATGAAGAGTGTAAATTACTTTTACCTTGTGTAAATCCCTCATTATCTGTTACACTACCATTTCCATCCTAATACCATGACATGACTATACACAATAGAGACGGTCCGATACCGATTTGTTTTAGCTTGCTGCTGTGTCCAACAACTGAAATTTGCCAATAACAATTTACAAATTCACTTTCACTTTTGTAAATATATGAAGTAAATGAATGTATCTTTGATATTATAATGCGCACATGCTCATCTATTTCCATTTTTACTCTTTAGTCTGTTCAAAAAGACACTTCTGAGGCACTGAGGACAAACTCACAATGACACATTTGCACACACTGGGGCAGTGCTTTTCAATATTGGACCAATACAATATAAATAATCAAAAATAATGCATCTAAGACAACGTCAGCTGAAACTCCAGTGTGTCAGAAATGGACAATGTTGTTAATACAAACTTAAAATAAATTTGGAATGCCTTAAATGTTCAGTTCTTTCATTATATCTAAAACACTTGGATACTTGTATGAAGGTCCTGCTAAATGTGCATTCTGTCTATGTTTAACTCCTGTCTTGTCCTGACTGCGAGAGGTGCAGCAGTCGGCGGCCCGTTATAGTCACACGTTCCTCTGCTTGTGACCACAGCTCGGCCGGTCAGTGACATAACAGCCTGTTGTTTGTTCACATCTGAAGTCAAGCCTGAACGTAAACGGGAAACGCTTTTGTGTCTGTCAGCCCCGCTCAAGATTTATACTTCTTCTTAGCGCTCCTCCCGCCCTAAAACACAATGGAGTGGACTTGTCTCCTGCTCATCAATCACACTGTTTGCTACATAGAGAGCGCATGTGTGTGTCGCCGACTTGTATTCTGCATTGTGCGTCAGAGCAAAGGGCGCGTTTGTTTGACACTTTTAAGGGTTCATTATGTGCAGCTGCTCCACTTTATATCGTAGCGTTTTGATACAGCGCTGATGTGTGAGAGGGGCAGGGAACATTTGAACACTTGTACTTTGTTGTTTATTTGCTTGTTTATTGTCTATGCAGGGTCTGTTCAGAATTGCAGCAGGAGCGTCGAAGCTAAAGAAGCTAAAGGCTGCGCTGGACTGCTCCACGTCGCAACTAGAGGAGTTTTATTCAGACCCGCACGCTGTTGCTGGTATGAAAACATCATATACTAAACGTTTATAAAGTGCATTTCTTCTTAGATATAAGGAAAAATACACTATCAGGATATGTTATTCATATTAAAGGTGTGCTATGTAGTTTTGTCTGGTGTAGACCCTTTAAAATGTAATGTTAAATGTCATTAAAGTGGCTTCCATTAAATGAATGGAAGCCACTGGAGGCTAAATGAAATGGATGATACTACATTTTCAATTATTACTGTATTGTTAAATGTAAAATGAGTCTAATATAGTGTAGACACGTCAGCTGGTTTATTTTTCTATTACAAAAGAGCCTTACTTTATTTGTTTAAGCATCACAAAAAGTATGAATTGTGGTAAAGTTTGTATAATGTAGCTAAAATGAAAAACTATTACGGTTCAATGTTTCTTTGAGTATTTGTTCCTTATAACCTGAGCATTGTGTTTTGCCTTCACCAAAATGTGTCTATTATAGTCTATTTCAACAAATGACCCAAACCAATTTTTTAAAGGGTCTATATCGGGTCTGTCACCTGCTTTTCTCCAATAAGATGTTCTTGCTTTGCCTGTAATGTTCCAGAGAATGGCAATAAACTCCTCTATCATGGCTTTAATAAATTAAAGATGTTTATATTGCTAAAAAAAATACCTTAAAACAAGAATTCTTACTGTGAGCGTAGTTGCCTCTTCACAGATCTGACTTGTATCTTGTCCTGATTAAATGGACTCCTCTACTCCAAGGAGATGGATATGTTTAATGCCTTTTTCGTGGAACATTCTAGGCAGAGTAATAACATCTGTATGGCTCATTTGTAAGTCAACAATTTGCAAATGATCTCGCTCCTTTGTATCGTTTGATGTTTTAAAATCCTTGTCAATTTGAATTCAAATAGATCATTTTTTTTTGTCTACAAAGTGAATTAATTTACCGGAAAACACCAAAATAGAAATAGGGGAAGTCAAATCGGTCTAAATTGCACAATATTTGCATGAAGATGTAAATTTAACATAAGCAGAGATCCTTTAATGCCAAATAAAAGTAGAAAAAGTTCTTATGATGCCGCCGTAATTGAAGGAAGTATCACCGTTCCTGTTTTGGCTCAAAAAGACTGCCTCCATTCAGCAAAAATGAACCCGCACTTGTACGGTATTTTCCATTAGACAGTAGCGTGGCTGGAAAACGTCAAGTCTGTGATTTTTGTTTTGTTTTTTAGGAGCACTGAAATCCTACCTGCGGGAACTGCCAGAGCCGCTAATGACCTACCAGCTCTATGATGACTGGATCCAGGCGTCCAGGCAAGACGCGCGCACACGCCCTCGAATAATGTACATTACTGAAGTTTATAGTTTCTAAAAAAAGTTCCTAATATCTCACAGTGTGTCCGATCCCGACAAGAGGCTCCAGGCGCTTTGGGTAGTGTGCGACAAGCTACCAAAGAACAACAAAACCAACTTCAGGTCAGGCTTGTTTTGTGTATTTTTGCACCGTAACAGCGCAGTACAAATATATACAGTATGCGTTGTTCCCGCACAGGTATTTAGTGAAGTTTCTCGCAAAATTGGCCCAAGACAGTGAAGTCAACAAGATGAACGCCAGTAACATAGCTATTGTCCTTGGACCCAACCTGCTCTGGGCCAAAACAGAAGGGTAAGAACCACACAATGTATTATTAATTATGGTTTGTGTGAAAAAAAATTGAAAAAAATGGTTCTGAAAGTATTGATTGTGACTAGTAGACTGTAAAAAATAATCCTAGTTGTATTTAGATCATTCGTGATTGTTGTCCGGAACTGTACTGGACTGTTTTAAGGATTCGCAGTTATTATTGCTCGTGTTGAACAGATTATGCCTTTAAGGGTTGCATTATGCTAAAACATAATCTACTAAATGAATCAAGTAGGCTGATATCAAATATTTAGACTCATTATATTTATTCATAGGCCTGTCAATCACAACCTCTTCATTCAATGTTAAAGTATGCAATGTCTAAAATTACAATTTAGTGCATCGTAATTTTAGAAAAATAATAAGGGTCCGTTTTTTTTTTGTAAATCAGATTTGTAATTAATAACTTCTTTTTTAAATTATTTGAATATCCGCTCCCTAATTTAAAATCAATCGATGTGCCAATAGGAATGATTGACTAATCGGGAAAAAAAGAATCATTGACTGTTGGATTATTAGTTGCAGCCCTACAGTAAACTTAACACTACTAAATATTATGAATAACATTTTTGTATTTGGGCATCACACTTCTCAATCGACTACGTTTTCAGCTCACGGTTAGAAAACTTTGCAGAAAAATTGCAGTTTTAGCAGTTAGCTTTTTGTAGTTAGCATTTATCATTAGCCACCAAATATTACCATTTTTTTTTACTAAGCGGCCTAATTTTACAAACTGTGAATAAAAATGTGCATGGGTATTAGCATTTATATATTTTAGCCAACAAAATTTGAAGGCTTGATCATTTATATGTTTTTAAATCTGACACTTAGCAGTTAGCATGTATAATTAGCTGCTAAATTACAAAGTACAAATTAGCATATTAGCATACAACATTCAAGGCTGGATAGTTTTGATGTTTTTTTTTTTTAAATGGTGGTCTAGTGATCCCCTAAATGTTTCTTTATTAATTGAAACTTTATTTAAACAGTAAAAACTCAATGAGAGTTGAAACCTTTTTTTCAAGGCTGACTTGGGGCAAAGAGAAAGACACGACTGCACACAAATCATAAAAAACATGTACACAAATAAGAGACATTTAAGGACAAATAAAACTGTGCCAGACATGTAGCTTGACAATCCAAATGCAGTGCTAATTTAACTCCACAAACATGCAACAACACACTCCTTATTTGTTTGCGCAGGACTTTGGCTGAGATGGCCGCTGCGACCTCGGTGCACGTGGTGGCCATCGTGGAGCCTATCATCCAGCACGCAGACTGGTTCTTCCCAGAGGGTACGTTATCCTATTTGACCAAATCCACTTTAAAACCATAGTTTATTCCGCTGGCTCCTCTGTGGGAAATTCCTTTAGAATGAAGAGGCATATGGATTTATTTTCCTGAATCAGAGCATCTGTCTAGACTTGATTTTTTTGCCAAATGTTTTTTTTTGTTTTTTGTCCTGGACTTGCCAAACACGTGTAACTACTTTTTCAGCGCTAACATCTGCCTCAATTTAGTCATCAAATCTGCTCTTTTGTTTGGTCTACATTACGAAAACAGTTCAAACGGTTCTCTATTGGAAACAAGAAATTCAGAATGTTTGCACAGATTTACATGCTGTTATAAATGTTTCCTCGCAGATGTGGAGTTTAATGTCTCGGGCATGTTCGCAAGGTGATGCCAGTAGAATACGAAATAATAAACTCCTGCGTCCAACCACAACAACCACCTGGACTACGACTCTGGGACCATCGAGAGGAAGAGGCCCGGCAGCATGGTGGGGCCAGAGAACGACAGATTGCAGCGCGCAAAAGACAAAAGTGAGATCATTTGGCCGCGTAACTGACATCCTCGTGCAATCCTAACTGTTCTCTACACATACTATTTATTGGCTCTAGAAAGCTACTTTTACCTTCAAAGGAGGCATTGGATTATGAGGTTTGGATGGTCAGTGCTTTTGGACCAGGGGCAGTTCAGATCTTTTGAACCTCGTGCAGTTGGAGGTGGGAGATCGTATAGACAAATGGTTAATATCTCTCATAATTGTCATTTTGGAGATGCAAAATTAGAATATCAATGATTATGTCACTTAGCTTGTACTGAGGCGACTAGTCCAATTATTATTGTTTTCTGTTGTACATTGAGATTTTAAAAATACATTATCAGCTAAATATAGATGTAACTATCGTAATTGAAGGCTTATCAACAAATACAGTGTATTACTGATGAAAGTCACCAATAGTTTGTTCTAATTAGCCATTTTGATTTAATAATGCCACTGTATGTCCGGATAACCATGATTAAAAATGATTATAGTCAACTATCACAATAAGTCAATTTCATCGTTGCAGCTCTAGTCTATAATTAAAATGTTTAAACCTATTAAAATGACCTAATAGTTGAGCTATAACACACGCCTGTACGTACTGTATTGTTACTGACCAAAAATGTAATTGCACTACAGAAAGCAGTTTCTCCTAATCCCATGCCTCCTCCTTCTATGACATGGTTCTTTGGTGATTCTTTGGTGATTCTTTGGTGGGTCTAATCTGTTTCTAATCACTGCTGGTGTCCTGTGTGTGTCTGCTCTTCCTGCTCCTGCGGTTCAGCCCTCCTAACAAGCACTCGGAGCACACGCTGCGTAGAGGCAGTAACACCTTAGGTAGAAAGCAACACACGTCCCCTGCCTTCCAGCCCCCTCTGCCCCCAGTGGAGGCCGCGGGACAGGGTCAGGGGGAGCAGCTATCCCCGCCGCAGACAGTGGGCCCGTGGCCCGACTCCCAGCAGAGCCTGGCCCAGAGCCTGGCTGCTCTGGCTGCAGCTCAGCAGCTCCTCGCGCAGCACACGGAGGAGCTCAGGTAAGAGTCTGCTTTAGCGTCCTGTCTCTGCGGTCAGAGCTTCAGTGTTCATGTCACACGGCTGTTAGCGCTTCTACCACCAGAGCCCACTGCACACAGCTCTGCAGGCATGTGTCCACTGAACAATACACACCGACATTCTGCTCAGTCTGAGGGCCACTCCTGTTGGTTTGCTCCAAACCAGTGAAATCAGCAGGACTGTCTCCCTAGAGCCCCTGCCGCTCCGACCTGATGCCTCTTGTAGTGTGTAACTTTGTCACTGACTGCACAACATTCATGCTCACATCACTGCCTTTAGTGTAGTTCACTGTCGGAGCTCTCAGAGTCACCCATGGCCATTTCTTTGCTGATTTTATCTTTACTGCTCTCACCACTTTTGATCTGACATGGAACAGACGACTGTCAGGGCCAGAGCTTCAACTTGTTGTAAAATGAGCTGAAAGATTAAAGGATTCTTGTTCTTGTCTTCTGAAGTAACCCCAAGCTGCGCGACTCCACGCTGCAGAGGAACGGCTCTGAGAGGGGAGGACAGCTGAGCACAGGGGCCCCTGGGGCAGGACCCACAGGGCCCAGTCCACACATGATACGCAGAGGTACGTACGGCCTAACCGTGTTTCCAGCTTTATAGTCACATAAGAACATGATTGACACCAGTAGAGTCATTTAGAGTTTGTTTTCACAGAGGAAAAAGGTCAAGATGTTATTATTATTAGATTGGTGTTTAAAGGGCACATATAAAGCCAAATAGTCTTTATTTTTTTATTTTAATCATGTTATAACGAATAGCAAATGAGTCTTTGGATTATTTTAACATGGAGTTGAATTTATCTTCATTCATGCTTGTTTCATTCATCAAAATCAACTTGAATGAGCTTTTCACCTTCTTACGACAGTATTTCCTCATCATTAGTTTACTCAAAGTTGTATTTTGATGAAATGTTACTATGAAGAGGCGGGGCTTATCAATTCTGCAATTTTGAACAGGAAGTCAATGGACCTGTTTCTATTACTAAGCCATTTTAGATTAGTATTGCAGTTTTCAATGACAAATTGTAAACATATGATCCACCTACTTTGTAGTTTAATACTAAGTACCTGAAAAAGCATCACGTGTCTCCCTTAATCCTGTTTACACGGTCACATTTTTTACAATTAAAATAAACAGAACATAACCTGACCAGAGAGGAAAAAAAATACGGAAATCATAAACAGTAGCTATCCAACACAAAGTAAAAGAAAATTAAGTAATTTATAATTCAAACCAAGAGTCCCATTTAGCCCACAGTCCCACAAATTTGTCCCATTTCAAATTAAGTCCGAATGTAAATTTGCGGATGTCCAGTGTAATGTCAGTCCAGTCTTTGATTGATTTGTGATTGCTTTTTCCGCTGCTGCCAGGAGGAGGCTCCAAAGATAGCTGCTGGTTGCGTCCATGGCAGGATTCCTGAGGCCCAAATACATAGTTCTGACACCCATTTGGATGGTGATGTCATAAATTGTTCGTAAGGCTTTGTTGATCTCAGTCCAATACTTGTGAATAAACGGGACAATCCCAAAACACATGATAGTAATTTGCCTCCTGGACAGTCACGTCTTCTCTGCTCACAAAAACAATTGGTTTCAACTTTCTCCGATTCGTTACATCATAGGAGGTCCGGTGGTCTCTTGTACTGCCTAAAGTCCATGAATCATTGCCAGAAATATCACGTTCATTACAACTGCATGCTTATATTAGCATGTTGGGGGCAAACTAGCTTTAATTTATTTCCCCATGGTGCCAGTAGATGGAGTGCTAACACAAATCCTGATGTTGGAACGCTTCATAGATATAAATGAATGTATGCTTTCAGAAGAGACATTATTGTAAGTTCTAAAACATGAGATGCCAAAGCAGAATTACTCAAGAGCATGTTTAAAGGCCAATAAGAACACAAGTAAAGCATAATCTGTCCTTTAAATCAGTTTATCATCTGAGCAGGAAATACTGTTGCTTTAAAATGATGTCAAACTTTGTCATTATTTTCCAGGAACCAAGAAACAGGCGCCCGCTCCTCCCAAACCCACCAACCCTCCTCCCAGCCAGCCCTGCGCCTCCCCCAGCTCCACCCCAACGCCCTCAGGCCCCGCCCAGTCCTCCAGCCCCGGCAGCCGCCCTCCATCCAGCTCCTCCCCCACGTCCCCCGCCCCCTCTCCCTCCTCCTCCCAGCCCAGCACCACGCCGCGACGTCACTCCAACAACCAGACCCCCATCCACGCGCCCAGCCACCCTCCGCCCGAACCGCCCACCACGCAGTCCTGCCCTAGCCCGACCCGGCCCCAGACCAGCCCGGCGCCGATGCCTCACCCCCGGGCACCCCCTCCCTCCGGACAGCCCGCCGCTCTCCACCCCGTCCTCTGCAGCACGTACCCGACCGGCTCCCTGCCCCGGCCGCGCCCCGTGCCCAGGCCCGGAACAGGCCCACGGTGCCCCCGCCCCCGCAGCCCCACAGCACAGCCTCAGGAGCGACCGACGCCAACGGGATCTGCGCCGCCGCCTACAAAGTGATGGGTGAGATCCTGCTCCGACTGTCTGATTGTGCATGATTAAAGACGCTGTAATGGCGGCGCGCTTTTCTAACGGTCTCTGCGTTTAACACGTCCACAGATTAAAGAGGCTCTAGTCCGAGGTTTGTCTTAATCGACTCTTGCTGCTGCTTCTGCTCGATCCTCTGCTTCTTGTTCAGCATCGTCAGCTTTTACTGTTGTCTGCCTGCTTTTATGGTTACGTTATTGTTTACTAAGCCCTGGCACTGAAACCATCATTTAATAGACGTTCAATTAAAATCATGTCTTTATCATTGACGCTGAAAACCGTTTAAATATCGTTCAAATATAAAATGATCTATGGAAGATAATCTGTTTCATCAGAATTTGAATATTAAAGGCAGTATGTAACTTTCTGGAGGTGGAAAATCACCTGCCTGATTCTATGGAAATGGAAAGTTAAAACCATACTACGGAACATTCTCCACGTAGATGGCTTTGGTTTATGCCATACTGTGGAATACTACAGCCAAAGGAACAACATTTTCATGGAAACAAACCAAGTACAAGTCAGGTTTGTGGAGATACAAGCTCACTCACAGTAAGGGCTAAACTCACAGTTTAGTGCAATAAAAACATCCAAAAGAGTGTGTGTGTGTGTGTGTGTGTGTGTGTGTGTGTGTGTGTGTGTGTGTGTGTGTGTGTGTGTGTGTGTGTGTGTGTGTGTGTGTGTGTGTGTTGTGTGTGTGTGTGTGTGTGTGTGTGTGTGTGTGTGGTGTGTGTGTGTGTGTGTGTGTGTGTGTGTGTGTGTGTGTGTGTGTGTGTGTGTGTGTGTGTGTGTGTGTGTGTGTGTGTGTGTGTGTGTGTGTGTGTGTGTGTGTGTGTGTGTGTGTGTGTGTGTGTGTGTGTGTGTGTGTGTGTGTGTGTGTGTGTGTGTGTATGTATGTATGTATGTATATATGTATATATGTATATATGTATTATGTATATATGTATATATGTATATATGTATATATATATATGTATATTATGGTATATATATGTATATATATGTATATATGTGTAATATATGTTATATATATTTTAAGTGGCTGAAAAGTTACACACTGTGCCTTTTTAAAACATGTTTTACCCTGAAAACAAAACAATGTTTTGCTTTTGTTTTTTTCAGTTTTAAAAAGTCTAAATGAAAAGTGAATATTTTAAATATTCAATGCATAGATTTCAGGCCCTCAAATTCTGTCAAAATTCTGAGTGGAAAAATTGCAATAGAAAAACTCCCCTCCAGTTTTCTAAACCAAGACATTAGTAATGTATCTAAAGTGAGTTAATCAAACCTCCAAAAACAACCGGTAAATGTAATGAACCAATTTAATTTATCATAATTAACTTCTGTAAAACCTCATTCCTTAACTGTAAACCCCGCCCACAGAAGAGAATGGCCAATAGGAAACAGGCTCTGCCCTAAGGTCTCTTTAGACTCATTTGAAGACTTAAAATATATGCATTGAATATTTGAAAAGAGACTTTGTCATTTTTGATACATTGAAATGTATAAAGAATAAAACAAGAATAAAAACAATTCAAACATGTTTTTTCAGGGTTAAAAACAGTATTTAAAATTCAACTCTTCCATAGAAACCCCCTCACATCATGTGACCGCTGTGTTCTGGTCATACGCGTGAATAAAAGTCATTAGCAAAAATAGGTCTTTTCTTAAGTGAGGAAATGGAGGCACTTCTGTTTTAAAGCTTCCTCTTCACATTTCCATCCTTCTGCCGCTGCTTGAGGCTTGAGTGTACTGTAACTGTACTGTTGTCTCTGGGAAAACAGCGCCTCCTGCTGTTCATCGCTGTCATGAGTTTCTGTTTGCTTTTGCACTTTTCAGTTTTGGTTCGGTGAATATTGTGGGCTTTCACTTGATGGCACTGTGGTCTTTGTTGTGGTTGTTTTTTGATCAAAGAAAATAATCCAGCTTCTATTTAAAATATAAATAATAATAAAAACATGATAATGATAATAATAATAATAATAATAATAATAATAATAAACTATACGTATTTAATTACATTCTGTGACATCTAGAGAAGTAGAAAGTACTTCATACACTTGATAAAGTGTGTGTGTGTGTGTGTGTGTGTATATATGTGTGTGTGTGTGTATATATATATATATATATATTCCAATCTATAGGTGCTACTAACAAATCACAAGGACTCAAACAGAATCCTCATTTTTAAACATAAATTGCAAATCTTGGAGTATCCCGAAAACTATATTCAAACGATATTATGCCAATCCAATTATGTCAATCCTTTCAAACCATTAGTTAAGGTTTAATTATCAGACAAATATGAAAATTCTTTAAAATATATTAAATAAAGTTTACAACTTTTTTGAATTTAGCTTTTAAATCAGCTCTTTTTGTAGCATTTTTCACTGTAAACAATATTCACTCAATGTTCAAACTTATTGCATATCTTCAAAACATTGATAATATCATTTTAATGTTGATTGACAAATTGCTAATCCCTAAACATAATTTACACTTAATGAGGCAAACATCTGAACAGTCGGTCACAGAACCTTTGGCAAGTAAAAGCATAAGTCGTCCTAAACGTTTGCAGTAATAAAACTGCCTCCTTTATTTGCTCGTAGACCCTGCACTGTCCTTCAAAGGGTTGAATCGTGCCTTGATCCCGGACTTCGGCGTGGACCCGTCGGCCCCGCCCCCCTCGCTGTCGCTCAGAGACTGTGAATTGGACACCGAGAGCACCGTGCTTTAACCAGAACGCAGCCCGGCCTTCTCCTCTTCCTCTTCCTCTTCCTCCTCCTCAAGCCGCAGCTTCTCTGCAACCTCCTTCGCACAACTCTCAACTCGTCATTTTAACCACACAATTGTAACTCGCTGTATTGTCCGTAACGTCCACAAACGCATATCACAATATTAACAACACCGACATTTATTTATACTCCAAGTTTTGTTACAGTTATTACAAAAATGGCCAAGAAACAGACCTTGACAATCATGGCAAAAATGACACACACAAAAACATGGGACATTTGAGGTTGTTTTGTACGTTTTTCTAAGTTTTTCCTCTTCAAAGGCCTTAAGAACAAACTTCATTTTAAAAACTACATAATGTGGGATAAAAAGGTGAGCATGTCAAACCAAAAGTTTTCTCGTGTAGCTGGTGACTGCAGGTTTCCGGTCGTCTCCAACACTTTTTTTTGTTTCGTATGCTAACGAATTCTCTCTTTGTCTCTTTGTTGTATTTATTTATCAAAGAAAAGACATTCCCTGTGGCTTGACGTAATTAATAATGCAGTCCTTATTGTAAATCATGCCTTAATAGACATTACTGTATGCTCAAAACCAGTGTTGCTGATGTTTTCAGGGAAGCAGTTTCAAGTGTATTTAAAGTGGACTTTTCTCAGCCTAAGGATCATGAAGTCAGTATTTAGCCTTTCTGTGCTTCTCGGGGCGTGACAATGGGCCGTGTGCGAGTGAATGTAGTGAGGACATGGACTTAAGCACTGGTCCAACTCTGCAACAGATTTCTTCTTTATTTTGAGATGTATTTTGAGTCTTTCGCGCTGAGCTGGGGACACGACGAGCCGTGGGCCTCAGTAGTGAAGTGCAGACGGACGATGACGCGTCAATGGTGTGTTTTCTCTTTGGAGCCTCAGATACAATGCACAGTTTAGTTCCAGTAAATGTCCTTTTATGGTACTAATGCATTATTTCTGATCTCCTTATATGGTTGTTCCTGTACCTAGCTGCCTTATTCCCACCTAAAGAGCTTTGTTTGTCAAGGCTCTTCAAAATGAACAAATGCCATTAAAGTCAAATGCTGCATTTTGGAGCTCGGTGGTTTTGTATGTTTGCTGTTTTATGAGCTTGAATATGAATTAAAACATGTCTTATGGATGCTTGGTTATATTCCTTTTCCCAAAGAAAATAAAGACTATACTGTATACGATTGACATGGATTCGGCTTCTTTTTCAAATGCAAATAATGCAAATTTTCTTAATTGAATCACAAAATAAACAATAATAATGCCTTTAGTTTATATTACACTTTGCAAGAATGATGCGCCGTTTAAAGGGCCATGTTTTCATTCTCTCCCAAACTCCTCCTGCTCTGAGCCCTGCTGCAGAGCGAGCACTGTAATGACAGTACAAGAACATGGATTATCTATGTTACAACACATTATGGACAAACCATGAGGAGGTTAGGCGCTGTATTCTGAATAAAGCATTTGAAGGGTTAAATTTACAAGCACATTTATTGATTCAAAACAAATATTCAGTGAATTGAACCAAACATGAAATAAACCCAGCACAAATAAAGGAGACTTAAATAGGAAATAAACATTTACAAAACAGTTATAAAAGAGGCAATAAATAATAAACCTAACTAGACTAACATACTGTATCTCATTAATAACGTTTGGGAAATAGAAATGCTACTAGCTGCACATGTTAACACTGTAACTTGCACCGACATGCAAAAGAGAAGGACAAAACCATGTGAACGCTGTAGGAACCACAGTCGGAGCTCACGGCCCCTGGAAGCGTCACTAAAGCTGTGCAAAACGGAACAGTAAACCATTTGTCATCCTCGGACACTGGGAAAAGAACTCCATACAGTATATTACATAAAGAACGAGCAGTGCATAGCCAGCTGTCAGTGCGAACGCTCTCCGAATACAACGCGGCTGCACTTGGGATGAGTCATGAGATCACCATGGCGACCAGGGAAGCAGGAAATATCCAGTCACAGGAGTCTTTTGGAGCCTACGCGTGTTCCTCGCTCCGGGGCCTCCCACCTGCTTCGAGAACACCCCAGATAGAGCATATTGGACAAAGTGCAGCCTATTAGCGCAGCCTTTTCACGTGAATTAGTCAATAAAACAGGACGCTTCAACTGTCACAAAGGAGTCTGTATTCCTCCCACCGCTTCCGTTTATGCGTCGTTTCTTTGACATGTTTTAGATCGGTGAAAAGCATATTTTCAAGTGAGCAAAGCCGTGCAAGTGCTGCCTTTTCAGATGATGAAGATGGAATTGAAATTTAAAACAAAAAACAAAACAAAACCGAGTGCTGTTATCAATTGCCTGCCTAAATTTGTTTCACAGCTGAAGAAATCTAACACTTCACAGTCAATATTTTGGTCTGGATGTCGTGTGGAGACTATAGTCCATATTTGGTTAATAAGAGTTGGACAATTTCAAAATAGGAAAGAAGTTTTGACAAAATCTCAACAAAACTTGCAACGTAATTAACTGGCAACAGACTCTTGTGAACAACAATTTTTTTATTCCTGGAATGGAGGCAAAAGTGAAGTAGAAACTAATGGGATTTCAACAGAGGAACTATTATTATAGAACTAAATGTTGACTCCACAATAGTTTTTCATGTTATCTACAGATATATTACACAAATTATACTTTTTGAGGCAAGAAATGTTTACTTCTTTCCATTCCTCGTAATAGAAAAACGAAGTGACACATTTCAACCCTGGAAATTCCAAATTATTGCTTTTTTTTATTTGTTAGAAAGACTGAAACCCATTCGCATTTAGACCTGATGCTGGCTAGTTTTTGAAAATGTTTTATGATTTACTTACATTTTGCCTGCATTCTGATGACATAGCATTTCAGCGCATATTCGCGTATTTAGCATGTCAGTTATGTATTCTCCTATGAAGCAAAAATAGGTTTCACAATCCCAGCTTTGTACATGAAATACCTTCTTTCCAGATTGTAAACCAGGTTGATCCGTCTCATCTTCAGCTCTGTCAGTGGTCAGTCCCTTTATATGTGCGGATGGCAGTGACAGCACCAGTGTTACAAACCCAAATGTAAACACGAACGACACTCCAGGCAGAATCTTCTCATCCTACGTCTACCATTCTTTACACAAACATAGAATTCAATAGAAAATATAAACTTTAAATATAGTCGAATGCTAAATCTGCTCTGTGTGTGGAGTTTGTCCCTGCGTCTCTCTCTCAGAGCTAACACTTCTTGGTTCTTTCCTCGTGTGGTTCTGGCCCGTGTTGACTGACTGTCTCTGTGGGTTCTTGGCACTTTGGTTTGTGGAGAGCAGACGTTTTTTTCTCTTCTACCAGGCCAGAGGGGAGGAGAGCCTGGGACTCCTGGGGTTTTCGGGGCTCTGGGTGTCTGTTAGCGCTCTCTGCAAATGAAAGACAAAAATAAATGATGTATAATAATGTATAATTGTTACTGTAATCACTTCTTAGCTTTGGGCTGTGTTGAATTGGAACTGTGTGCAAAAGGACACTAGGATTGTACTGAGGGTAGAGAAAGTATAAGAAAGAGGTTGGTACTTTCACTTTATAATAACTACACCTTAATTAGCCTTAATAAAGCATGAACAAAGACAAATGGAATGATTCAGGCTTATTAACTACTTAATTAATGCCCTAAACCTAACTCTTACATTTAGTTTTTGCTAAACCTAAATCGTTCTGAATAAACATATTTCTCATTATAAATTCAGTCTTTGTCCATGCTTTATTAAGGTGTAGAAATTATAAAGTGGCACCTAAAATTGTTCTGAAACAAAAACAATGACAAAACACAACCAAATTTAAAGCTGGGGTACTTTCCTTTTTTTCTGAACATTTTAAAGAATTTTATGTATTCCCCAAAATAATATCTTTTTGTGTCTACATCTAATAATATAGTATTTTATTTCCTGTCAACCAGGAAGTAAGAATTGACAGCCGTGCTCTGATTGGCTGTGCTCAGGTGGTCCTCCCCAGCTTCACTTCACCGTCTGAAAAAGCCGCTCTAAAGCCGTGCACTTGTCTGAAAATGAATGCGAGGGTTTTGTGAGAGCCAGGGACAAGTTAGAATGAAACACCTACTTCCTTTATTCGCGGTTTGAAAATCAGGTACGCCAGCTTTAAATAGTATGCCTTTTCGGTTTTAATTTCAAAGCCATATCGCAATGAAGTTATAAGCACTTAAAAAAAAAAAGAAAAAGATAAAGGATTGAGAGAGTGTGAAATTTGGAAGGGAACATAGTAACATACACATCAACAACTCTCAAACCCCAAATATCACTTTACACTCTTCTGTTCTCAACGGTCGAAATATAAAATGACGTCAGAGTCAGTAATTGTTAAAGTCTCCAAAAGCTTAGTTGCAAACCTCAAACTTGGATATGAAGTCTGCGAAGATGCCAAAGAAGGTCTCGGTGCTGGTGGTCTTGCCGTCTTCTCCGAAATACGACACCACTTTGGCGAACTCCTCCATGGCTCTGGTTTGGAGCGACTCGAGAGACTGGATGGAGGGATGGCTGTTCTCCAAAAAGCTCTGTACAGAAATGGGACGGTGAGTGAGTGAATGAGTGAGTGAGTGAGAGGACAGTGTTGGGTGTGACCGATGTGGTGACGTACGCTCATGACAGCGGAGAACTTGTCTTCAGGCGTCGGGGCCAGTTTCACGCAGGCCGCCCTGATGTCCTGGACAGTGCTTTGGAGGTCGGTCAGCTCCGTGGTGATTATCCTCTGGTTCACTGAGAGGAAGAGAGAAAAGCATAAGCACAAAATGTAACAAAAAATGACACAAATATAACATGATAAACGATGTCTGCTTGATATTGAAAAGTGTCTAAAATGTTGTAGAACTGTGTACTTGGGCCTCAAAACTCCTGCCATGGACACAATGAATGGATACCTTTGAATGTACTTTTGATGGCAGGATAAAAGGACATACACCAACGATCCAGGACATTGGACTGACATTGACATCAGACAGATGAAAAAAAACCGAACATTCAGACTTAAATGTGGAAATGGACAAATTTCAGGGACCTTGACTTCCGATTTGCCTTCTTTCTTCCTTTTTTGGTTTGCTTTGGTCTCTTCTGTTCTTTCTCTCTGATCTTGTTCTGTTTCATCTGTTTTTTTGTTGTATGTTTTTATATTTGGAAAATGTTTTGTTTTTTTAAAGAAAAAAAAAATAATAAAGAAACGTGTCTAAAACTCTAACAATTAAATAAATGAAAAGTTGCAGGTTTTTTCGAGCGGATGTTTTTTTCCCCACTAAATGATGTCTCTGATATGAAAACTACCTGAAACTAACACTCTCTAGTTGAGTATCCATAAGTAAATATATAATGTAGATTCAAGACTACAATGTATAATTAACAATGTATAAATAACAATTATATTTCAGATTTGATTAAACATTATACGGCGTTTTCCCTAGTTTGACAAATTTGGAGTGACGTTTACAATTGGACTTCCTGCTTGGACATGAGCAGCAGTGTGGGGTACAGTGGGTACAGTGTGTTTCCGGGTTGATGACAAGTCGGAAAAAACAACAAACGTTTCTACATTTAAATGTTTACTGGCAGTCCATTTCATAATAACAACAGATTTGCGCAAGAAAAACCCGACACTACTGTTCTAGTAATAACCGTAGCTATATTATAAAATGGGGTAAAAATGGCAGGATGTTTCGCTCTCTTAAACACTGCGGACTCAAGAGATGTTTCTGTTGCTCGCATCCAAACCCCGTCTTTTTCGAGATAAAAGCACATGGATGCAAACAAATCTGAACCGCGACTTCTCATCTCGGAAACCCAAGCTCCCGAGTATCACATGAACCCAGCAATTCCGTGAACTGTTACCTAGCAACCGTACTGAAAGCAGGGATCCGAAGCTCGTCGGATTTACGCATTCATTATGACTGTATGTGACGGATACAAATACAACCTTTAAACATGGATTTTAGAAAATAAATGTTATTGCTCCTGCATTTTGGATGGGATTTTGTGCATTGAGGACATCGTTTCTTCTATTTTTTCTTCATAAACTGCCACTGTTTAGATCTGGCCTTAATGCACAGGGATGAAGAGTGCGCTCCTTCTAAAACCCTTCATAAACCTGACAGAGAGTGAGTCCATATCTGCTCCGTTCAGTACTCACCCTTGGCAGCCAGGGCCACTGTGGTCAGGTCCCTGGAAAAGTTGAGCAGCTCGGGGAAGTTCTGGCACAGGGACTTGGCCAGAATGTGGAGGAAGGTGGATTTCCCGTCCACCGTTTTGGTCGTGCTCAGCTGCGAAAAGGAAAACGGGGGGAAAAGACTGAGATGTCGTTCTGATTTGAGTCGAATAAAGCTCAGAATACGGCCGTACCTCTGTTAGAAAGTTGATTTTAAAACTAGTGGTTCTGTTGCTCTTGGGCTGCCCGTTGTTTAGGTAGTTCCCCATGGCGAGAACAAACTATGTATATAAAATAAAAGAAGCATGGATCATTTAAAGTCATCCAAAAAGTATTCGTTCTTCTTCTTTCTTGATTAAGTGAGTGTTACCTCCAGGATTTTGGCCAGTTTCTTGCTGCTCCTGAGCTCCACCGAAGCTTTGTAAACGTAATCAAAAGCCACCTTCATCTCCTCCATCTTCTCCTGGAGCGTGGTCTTGAAGTGCAGACTTTTCAGGCGCGTTTTGTACTCAGGGACCATCAGCATCTGAACCCAACAGAAACATTAAGATCGAGATTGTTTCGTTGTCTGAATTGAACTAAAAATTCTGTGCTTTAATAGACTTTTAATACGGCGTCGTTTTTAAGTGGAGGCTCCGAAACTTTCAATTCTCCTTGGAGATGCTGTTTTTATGCCTAGAATGTTCCGCGAAATGGCACAAAACTTTGCGATCTCCATGGAGACAAGCAGGAGACTCCCACAAGATTTTTTGGCAATAAAAAAACCCTTTTGCCTGTGGCTGAATAAATGAAAGGTAGATAAGGTTGTACCATACTGTGGAATATTCGTAATTTTTGAATAGGACAATTGGATATATTTCTGTCCTATTTCAGCTCCTTGTTTGTTACATTTTCTTTTTGATACAGTTTTAAATAGGGTAAGTAAAAAATACATTTAGTTTTCAGCTTAGTGTTACTTATTATTCTCATCTTACGCCGTTTTAAAGGGGCAAGGGGCACCTGCTTGTCTTGTGAAAATTACATTTGGACTTGATTTGGAACTTCACAAATTTGACTCCTATTTTCATTCAAATGTGCTGTGATTTTGTTTTGTGATTTTCTGTTTTCTGATCATGTGTACGTGTGTAATATTTTGTATGTGACTTATTGACTTGTAAGATCAAACTGGGCACATCTTATAACTTTTGTCGTTCCGTGTTTGTGCAGCTCTTTGGAAGCTGTCTTTGTTTATTTAATGCGCGATATAAATAAGGTAGATTTGGATCTGCACCGCTCCAGCTTTTTCAGTTCCGACACCTTGAACTGAAGTATCGATCAGTGCCGATATCAACCGATACCAGCGCAGGGACTGAGAGTAGATATAAATAAAATGCCGTAAAAGTAAATAAATGCCGTATTACATTAACTAATAAATTGACTAATATACTGGAGCCGAACTAACTTTTGTAGATGAGTGTGTGAGAGGAACGTGCAGTGTGTGTGTGTGTGTGTGTGTGTGTGTGTGCGCGCGCAGTACCTGGAAGATGAAGTGGTCGGGCTGGCTGAGTTTGCCCGGGTCCTGGTCGTACTGCTGGTACAGGGTGACCTCGTCGTCGTCGGGGGCGTACAGCAGCAGTTGTTTGATGTGGGCGGGCTCCAGGCGGTCCGTGGTCATGTTCATCAGGATGTCCCTCAGCTCCTCCGGCGACAGCTTCAGGTGCGCGATCAGGATGGCTGCGAGTCAGCGGCGACAGCACACACTTTACATACTATTTTTACTCACTTCCGCTCATTTATTTATACAATCTTTGCTCATGAATAAAAAGTAATCGTTGTAGATAAAACTATGACTAAAATGCTGAAATGTTCATAAAATCATAACAATTTTGTGATAAATGATTGAAGGGAATGAATGGAGACTAGATCCACTTTTTAAAATTTATAGTTAAAATGAAAAAATAAGTTCTTCTAAAACTATGGATTTAGTCAATTCAATAACATCATATTTTGATTAAAACTAGACAATAATTTGATTAAATTATTAGTCTACCTTAAATATAATCAGTAATATTCCTTGTCAAAATGAACACATTCTTACCATGTGTGATTCTGAGTTGGATAACCACTGGAAGTAGGTTGGAAACTAACGATAATTTTGGATCTTTTGATGAATCGATTAGTTATTTAGACTGCAAAATATATGAGGTGAATATGAGGTTGTTTTTTTTACTGAAGCTAAAAAGATGCCATTTAAGGGTATATTTATAAAAAACAATTTTTTTTATTATATTTAATACATAAAATCTCAGCACATGACATGTTTTGGAGTCTGTGTCGACCAGATAACGATTGTTTGAGAACTAAATTAGGAGGCGAATGTTTCAGCATTGACTATGGGTACAAAACTTATTTATAAATCGTTTTAGTTCTTAGTTTCTACTCTGACACTGTTCCGATCTAGCCTGTGTATGACTGAAAGAATTGTGTCTGCACTTCTCCCCTTTTAAAGTCAATTTCATAAAGATTATTTATGTTTTTATTGAGATTTTCCATTGAAACCATTTTGAATTATTTTGTGTACAAATTGTGCTCTACAAATAATTTTGTCTTGTCTTTTTTCATTTGCAAAATTAACCCTCCTCTTTTATGATGTATTCATATCGTATCGTATTAATGTACACTATCATTTTATCATGTGCCGCGTTCGCATGCAAATCTTCTACACAGGACTCTAATTTTCTAAATTTTTTTTGCCTTTTAAGATACTTTTTATATACAATTGAACTACTGTGACCAGGTGGTTTCTTTTGTGGTTCAGAAAAGCTTGTTCATCTGTGGCATCGTTGTTTTAATCTGAGCTCTCATCCTTTGGAACATTTTACAATTTTCTAGAAAATCCAGCTTGTTCATAGATGGTAAACCAGATCTGTACATGAATCTCTGAAAACCTTCAGAACATATTGTTGCTTTGCAGTTTTGGTACACAGACAGTACTTTAGATACTCACATGCGTTGTAGGCTTTCTTATGGGACAGAATCTCCACCACGTCTTTCTTTTTAAAGTTTTCGGGCGTGAAGGCTGGCTCTGGAGGGGAGACTGAGCATTTTAACAAGAGTTTAACATGGGTTCTCCGGGCACCAGGGGGAACTATGAGCTACACGCACACAAGGAGCTGATGGGTTTAGTGACAACACAACTCCACCGTTTGGACTGTGCTGTGGTGAGGGGGCGGTGCCGTACGGAGAAAAGATGAAACAGTGGACAAGAAAACTGTGAACGCATCAACAAGACAAGTCAGTGGACAAAATCATCAGTCTTTTCTTTGTTGCGCTTTGATTTAGCTTGGCAAGCAAATGACTTTCTTAAACTAAAAGCACTCCAACTTTTCTGCTGGAAGTTTTATTGTTTTGCCACAAGTGTTCCACAGTATTAAACTTACAGTATCGTTCTGTTCTGTTGACGCCACCAGGGCAAGTTACAGGTTATATCTGTGGAAAGGCAAGCCCGCTCACAATATGAATGCATGATTTGTTTTGTTTTTGGTTTTTTTAAAGATGTTTTTCAAGGAATTTTTTGCAATAAACACACAGTTTAAAAAGTGTCATGTGCTACTGTGGAACATTCAGGTAAAAGCTATATTATTTCTAAGGAGACAAGTGTACCTTTAAATGAACTTTTAAAAGGGATGTAACCGTTTTTTTTTTTCATGTAATAAATAAAGTAAAATCTGTTTTGACCCAGTACAAATACATTGTAAAAGCAGTTTTACAGCAGTTTTTTCTGCGTCCAATTGTAGAACGTTTTTTCCCCGTGAAGCAGGAAGTGCACCGTTAGCATGCTAGTTGTTTTAGCGTTATCGTTGCTTGCTCCTTTTGAAAGTTATGAGAGTCCTGCTCTATTCAATCATGAAGTACCACTCATTCAGTTTGGGGTTAGCAAGCTGTTCAGCCTTATCCTATTATGGTAACAAACAAAAGTAATACGACAACTACATAAGTGACATATGAACACATTCAAGATGGAATGTATACATAAAAAAAATGATATGTAGATGAAGAAGCAGCTAAAACAATTAAAGTTCATTGAAAACTTACTGCATCGTCGCTGAGTCCCAAAATGCAGATCAAGGTCCATGTATTTCACCATATCTGTCAGCTTGTCGTACTCTGAATCCTCTCCAAGCTGAATGGAAACAAAGACGTACAATCAAATAAAACACATAGAACAGGGAGTAGAACAGCAAATAACAGAACCGAATCAATGTATATCGACACCAGGAGCGTGACTCATAACGGCGGCGACGACAGAGGGGTGTACATGTGTGAGAGGCGTGAAAAGTCACAGCTCGGTTGGTGCTGCTTTTTAGGCAAGGCAAGTTATTTGTAGAGCACAATTTGTACACAAAGGCAATTCAAAGTGCTTCACACAACAGGAAAAAAAAAATCATTAAAATCTCAAAGACATGACAAAAATCACAAAACAGTTTAAGACATAAAAGAGAAGAGTGCAAATAAAATCATTTCAGTCATATGCACAGCCAAACAAAACAGTTTTTAGCTTTGATTTGAACAATGCCAGAGTAGAGTCTGTCTCACATCCTCAGGAAGACTGTTCCAGATTTTAGCTGCATAAAACTGAAACGCACATTCCCCATGTTTAGTCCTGACTCTGGGCACCAGCAGGAGGCCGGTCCCTGAGGTCCTCAGAGTCCGAGATGGTTCATATGGCACTAACATATCCGAGATGTACTTTGGTGCTAGGCCATGGAGAGACTTGTATACAAGCAGAGCTGCTGTGAAGTCTATTCTCTGAGCCACAGGGAGCCAGTGCAGAGACCTGAGCACAGGACTAATGTGATCATACTTCCTGGTTCTAGTCAGGACCCGAGCAGCAGCGTTCTGGATGTACTGCAGCTGTTTTACAGCTCGTTTGGAGAGGCCAGTGAGCAGGCCGTTACAGTAGTCTAATCTACTAGAGACAAACGCATGGATAAGTCTCTCCAAGTCTGATTTAGACACTATACTTTTGATTTTGGCAATGTTTTTAGATGGAAAAAGGCTGCTGATGTGATTGATTTGACGTGGCTGTTAAAATTCAAGTCTGAGTCCATTATTACCCCCAGATTTCTAACTTGATTTGTAGGTTTGAGAACTGGCCCTTGTCCGGTTTGTTTGGACGCTCACCTGTCCCCAGATGGTGCCTTCGGAGTTCTCCACCTGCTCCCAGCGCAGTCTCTTCACGCTCATGTGGTTGGGGTCCAACGCCTGTCCCGGGCCGGGCAGGGGAGGGGGGTCGCACGGAGGGGGCAGCGGGGGGAGGAGGAGGGGGAGGAGCCTGGGGGAAGAGAGACAGAGGGAGGAGTCTGGTTGAAAAGTGATTTGAGTAGAAATGTGACAGAATGAACAAAAGCATTACAGTTAGTTATGTCTTTATAGAATCCTTTTATAAAAGCTGTATCGAGAAAAGAGTTCCAAATGAGATCAATTCATGATAACTGCACCTTAATAAGCCTAAAGCATGAACAAAGACTTAATTCAGAATGTTGTTGTAGAAATTGTTTATTCAAAATTATTCAGAATTAGTAACTGCTTACTGGGTTAGGAGTTTTAATGAAGTATTAATTAAGTACTTACTAAGCCTAATCCGATTCCATTGCAAAATTAAGTCTTTCTTCATGCTTTGTTAAGGCTAATTAAGTTGTAGTTATTATAAAGTGGTTACATTTTGAACTCTTGATACTGTTTTTAAAGCTACAACAAACCATTTGTTCATTATGATTTGAGTCTTTATTCAGGCTGGTTGTTATAAAGTAAAGTTAGTTCAAACTCTGTCGCACAGATTTTAGTAATGAACCATTGCTAATTCATCACAGGACTGAATTATATTTTTGTAGCAATTCATAAATGTAGAAGCCCAATTAGTTGATTGTTTGTTGTAATTTTTTTTGCAAAGTGAGATTATGAGTGTATACATTTTTGTGAAAAGGCAAGAAATAGATCAACTTTTTCTCTTTATTGTTGCTAGGTTTTAAAACGCCTCTTAAAACAGCTGTTCTATTTTTAACACTGCAAGAAAATGTATTATGTATGATAAATAGACTTTTTATGTGTGATACATCTGGCTATAAATACCTTTGTGTACTTAACTTCAGTCCGGAGTCAAAATGAGCCTGTTGCTTGAGGGACCACCCTTGTTACCTGTGTGCACGGGTCCTGCCGGCTCTCGTAGGTCTTGCTGTGCCCCGGTAGAGTGGAGGTGGAGCAGGGGCCTTGGCTCTTACTCTGGGGGGGGCAGTGGTCGTTGAGGGAGGGGGGCAGTGCGCCTTGGTAGCTGTGCTGGTGGTGGAGCTGTGGTGCCTCTGGAGGACCACCTGACTGGGCCGTAGCACCTGCGGGGAGGGCTGTGGCGAGGCGGAGGCGGAGGCGTGGAGCAGCGGTTGGGGCTGGCTCAGCTGTCGGGGCAGGTAACGGTTGGGGTGCGCGGTGCGGAGGGTGCTGTGTCCCTGAGAGATGCGCGTGGTGGGCTGCAGGCGGGGCTTCTTGTCCGTCTTGTGGTGGAGCGGGGAGCGGCCGGAGAGCAGGGTGCGGGGAGGCGGCGGGGGCGGCGGGATGATGGGGTGGTGCGGCTGGAAGGGCATGCGGCTCCGAGGCATGTGCTCGGGGGAGTAGCGCACGGTTGGGAGGGGGTCAGTGAACTGGACCGGGGGCGGGATGAAGGACTGGAAGGGCGGTGGGGGAGGCGGGCTCTGCGTGGGGGGAGGGGGGATGGGTTCACCCTCATCGGAGAAGGTGGGAGAGGGCGCCTCCTCACCCCCGCTGGGGCCCTCGCTGCTCTCACTGCTCAGCTGCCGAGGCACGAAGCCTCCCTCCTGCTCCTCGGGGAACGTCATCTGGAAAAGAGACATCCTCTTATTACAGGGGTTTGTTTACAGATGTTTAAGTTTCATGTTAATAAAATGAAATGCAAATAAGATCTATGATTGATACATCACAAAGCTGGTGTAGGCAACTTCATTTCGAGGAGAATAAAGACACTTTCAACAGTAATCTTTCTTGAAGGTAAAATGCATTTTTGAATACTGCCTACCACACCTTTATGATTTTGCAAAGCATTCAAAAATATAAGGTAAAAAAAAAATACAATAAAATATAAATAATAAATAATAAATAAAATGTAGGGCTACACAATTTATAGCAATATGTATTCATGGAGTACCTTTGGTCGTGGTTTTTTTAGTTCACCTTTTTATTTGTCCATTTCATTTCATTTTTAATGCTTCGATCATTGGGCAACTTACAACCCTAACATGAAACTCAACCAAATCCAAACAACAAAATGAGGTCAGGTGAAGGCAGAAGCTCAAGCTTGTCATGCTTACCCTTATGAACATACAATTGTAACAGTTTGTCATGATTGTGCAGCCCTAGACCATATCTTACAGTATACATGACATCACAAAAATCAAAAGATGCCCCCAACACTTGATTGTTGATCTGCATGTTTCCAAACCAAACATGCATTTACAAAGTTATGTCACTTATTATACGTATGCACCTCCATAAAAGTAAGTTGAGTTTAGTTTCTGACGAATAAAGACTAAACTAAAGTATAAGTCGACACACACACAATAGCACCTTGACAGTCACTACACTCCTCTGTAGCGTTCATGCACGGCGCCTCGTCTCTACTCAGCCAGATGAAAGTATAAATAGTTCTATGTGTAGGTTATGATTTACTTACTGTCACACCTCTTCTTCTGAAACCATGACAACCACCTTGATAAATCTGTTTGTGTGACACAAGTGGAGCGTGATTTAGAGCTCCAATAGATTTGGCCCACACTATAACAACATAGATCTAAAAACATATGCAAGTAAAAAGTGCCGCTGGACTACAATATACAAGCTATTAATGGAAGTCAACTCATTTGCACAAATATTTTATGAGGATGAAAATGTAGTGAAATGGAAACATTTAAATAATAAAAAAAAGAAAATGTAGTGAAATGGACAGATAGATCTTGACACACTCATTAATAGGGCTTCACAGAACAGCAATTTGTCGTTTTACTAAATCGTTAATGCTACACAAAAATGGCCCTGGTCATTCTGCACCACTCTCCAGCTGAAATACAGTTAACGTATTATTTTTATTTTTTTTTACTTATCTATTTTGAAAAGTTTAAGTTTCTAAAAAATATACAACCAAGCTGCTGCCTCGTGGAGCAGGCAATCACACAGCAATTTTAATAAAGGGGATTCTAATTAAAGGGGGTATATTATGCACTCAGCTTTAACGAGCTTTTACCCTTGCTACAACGGTGTTTACTCATCATTAGTTTACTCAAGGTTGTATTTTGATTAATTCCTGCATATTTGAGTAATCCTACAATTGAGGCTTGAGTGCTCAGAACATTCCTGTTTTCACCTATCCCCTATCCCCGCCCACATCCATGTACAGTATTTGTTGTGATTAATTGAAAAATGAAGACTCTAAGTTCGACATTTAGCCACTTTTCAGAAATAAAAACTTGTAAATGACAATATGCTTGTTAGAGTGACACATCGCTATGGAGAGGCGGGGCTTATCAGCTCTGCAGTCTGGAACAGGAAGTCAGTGGATTGTTTTAGATCAATATTGCTATTTACAATGAACAAAAATTGAAAATGATGATGCACTTATGTTATAGCTCAAGACTAAGAAGCTGAAAAAAAGCACAATATGTCTTCTTTAAAGTTTTTACTCCAGACCCCCTTTTTTTGCCACCTGCAACACACTGCCTGTGACTGAAGTAGGCAATGTAACTAATGTTTAACCTCTGCGCGCCATCAATGCTTAAAATGAATAGCTATTTCTAAAGCAGTTATTGCATAAGATATTTTTAACGTTGTGCATCCCTGAGGTTTTCATAAACAGTTAGCATACTAGCAAAACGTGTGCTCCCCGCTCACCTCTTCATAGTCGTTCTCCTCCACCCCGTCCACCAGAGTGACCTTGTGCCCCAGCTGCTCGCTCAGGGCGTCCAGGAACTTGTCGGTGTCCCTGCTGCGTGGCGGCCGGGAGAAGGTGAACAGTTTCTTCCTGCGGTTGAGCGTGCTGGGCGCCGCGTCGCTGTCCAGGTGCTGGGGCGACGTGGGGGGGCTCTCCAGGCTCACGTACGGGTTGGAGTCCGCGCTGCTCTGGTGGTGCAGCCCGTAGACCTGAGAGGGCAGGGGCTCCTTCCACGACAGAGACAGACCGGACTTACGGCCTGCGGTAAGGAAAGGAGGAGGAATGAGGAGTTTGTTTCAAAGGTGAACACTGATTTGGGATTAAGAAGATGCCTGTCAAGCACTGAAGATAATATTATTTAGGAATAATTATCTGTTTACCTAACTTACTTACTTAAAACTAGCTTATCAATTAACTCTAAGCAATCCTTAAAAGCCTAAACATTATAACCATACACTTAAAGGAGCAGTGTGATGCTTTTGGAACTTTTTGCCAAATTATAAAAGAGTTTGAATCCCTAATCTTCCGTTTATGTTAAAAAATGATTGATTTACTTCCATCTAGGTGTTGGTTTTGCATCCATAGAGGCAAGAAGTAATGAGCAATTTCAGTCAAATGTTAAATTTTTTAAACAATGTGGCAATATTAAACAGTATTAACTTTATTCACCTTATTCCAGAAGTTGCCACCATTATTTGTTCTTCCTTCTGCTTGTATTATTTGTCATTTTTCTGAGTAGCAGATCGCGAATAAATACGTTTGTGCACATGAACAGGTTGATTGAACATTTTACAATGAAGATACTTTATCATATTTGAAGACTTTTCTATGATTCTCCATAGAATTTTTTATTTATTCCCACATAAATGAATGCCAAAACAACAAAGTAAACGTGGGCGGGGTGGAATAAGGTAAATATATATTAAAAACACCAAAAACTTTTCATAAAAACAATTCACACACTGCTCCTTGCTTGATAAAGACACTGACATACGTTATTATTACTCATCGTATTTGATATAAAAATGTGCGTCTGTGGTTGTGGATGCTCATACCCAGTGTACCCTTGAGCGGGGGCAGGGTGAGGGGTGAGAGCGGGCGGCTGTAGCACCCGCTCTGGCTCTCCGGCTCTCCCGTGGAGCCGTGCAGCGGGGACGAGTCCTTCTTGCCCGGGTACACGCTCTCCAGCTCTGTGTAAATACCTGTCATCTACGGGCGGAAGCATGTTAGCCGTTAGCACATGCGCCGACTTAAATGAGGACTGGATTTGACGGCTGCTGCACAGAATGACTCGAAATTCTTGGCATTTCGCTTGGAGGCTGGGCTTAATGTCATGGAAACGCACAAAAACAATAAAAATAGAGGTCCTGTGTTATTAAACGTTGGCAGTATTGGACTTTTTTTGCGAGATTTGAATAAACTCTTTGACCCCATAACTTAAAAGAGAGACAACATGGAGACAAAATCAAGGCTATTTTTTTAATATTTTCATTTTAAATACTGTACATTTTGGTCAGATAGAGGATCTTTTTGTTTTTGCGCTATATTTTGTCAGGTAGTTTATTTCAGAGCACATTAGGACAAAACTGCTGGTACTCTCAAATATATGTGTACTTAAAAACAAATAAAGTAACCCAAACCCTGTTCCCTGCCACAATTTTAATCCCCATTTGATTCCTGGTCCCAATTCTAATTAGTTGACAATTGAACTGAACTTGCATGGAAGTTACATGAACCAAAGGCGTACACCAGAGTATCCATGGCGACATCCTCACTGAACCTCAGCTGCTGGAACAAAATGCCAAGAATGTATTGAGCCGACCTTCGAACGCCGCGCAGGAAGCACTTGTACGTACATGATTGAGGTCGGGGGACTCTGGGAAGGACGTCCCGTCTCCGGACTGCCTCTCCTCCGAGCTCTCCGCCTCGTCCAAATGAATTCCTACAGCAAAATATAAAGCATGGAGAATGACACGCCGACTTTCTTTCATCAACCTTTCGAAAAGAGAAGATGAAAGGGCGCAGAGCAGGAGCGATGGAGCCTTAAAGAAAGCACTTATTTGTGTGCAGTAGCAGGCATTATCTTTTACTCTAAGATTTTACTCTGAACTTCATTGTACCTAAGTGTGCTGACCGTTGCAAACACAGCCTGGCAACACCGAGCTCTGTGGGATATTTGAACCAAAGTTGCAATCAGGGTTTTTCATTTACGGCAGGGGATGCAATAAGAGCTAACGCCAAAGAGCGAGGCTGTGTTTTGGTCATTTGCACCGTTACAAAGTAGCACTAATGCTGCGCCGGTGATTTACTGCGCGCGCCGTACCCATCCCCAGGTGAGTGCCGATGATGCAGTCGTCGGAGCTCCTCTCTCGGACGCTGCCCCGGTACGACGAGCTGCTGATGCGCACAGAGCTGCTCCTTCTGTGGAGTTCAGGGCCGTCGGGATCCAGGATGGCTGCAGAGAAGCGCGGAAAATATATTACACTCATTTGGCGGGTTTGTAGAAGTTTTGCGTTAAAGGTTCAGGGGCTGTTATTGTGTTTTTATGGAGCTAGTTTGTTGTGTCTCTTAGGAGAGCTGCTAAAATGTTGCGATGCAAAGTACAAGTAAAACGCTATTGCTTTCGTTTGCTTTCGTTTAACTTTTCTGACTGGGAGTACACCACATGTTTGTCTCCATGGAGATGTTAATGCTTTGAATGTTCCACAGTATGGCACAGTATAATAAATTGTAGGTATTTTTATTGTTAGATAATACCTGTATTAACACATTATTCTTTCATGTATTCAGTGGGCTAAATATGTTTAATGCCATACTGTAGGACAAAGTAATATATCTCCATGGAGACTATCGGGTGGCAGATTCTCCTCCCAAAAAGTTACATAGTACACCTTGAATGCATAAATTAAGTTTTAAATGTAGTCCCACAACTTTATCAAGGAGTTTATGATTTTACTTGTCGGTTCTTTGTTTCAGTTGACTCTTTAACAATATGTTTTGCTAACTAAACTGTCTTTGATGATTTCTGCTTCAAATCTATTTCATTTTCTGAATTGTTAAATGAAGCCAGTGTCAAAGGGGGTCTTAGATTTAGTCCCGGTTCACTTTGGCTTGAAATGAATTTAGTATTTCTTCTTGGTCTTCAAACTCCTTTCATCCTTTTTGCTGCGACTCTCTCTTCATGGTTTGTGTTTAGTGACTCACCGCTGCTCTTGAACCCCAGGAAGCGTGACAGCTTGGTCTGGCAGCGGCCCTGTTCTTCGTAGGTCAGGAGCTGATAAATGAACTGCCAGATGAGCTGCTTGGCCGGAGTGTCCAGCACCGGAAAGACGTCTACTATCAAGGTGTCCACGTTCCTGCGAGCAAATATATTTACCGTAAAGTTCCATTAGAGGCACGGAGCAGCGGTTTGTTTTGTGCTGTTTTATATTCATTAGACAAAGCAAAACAACCCGCACCGTTAGTTCTGTCACTTGTTTACCCTGGGAATACGGCTTAATCAATGCTTAGTGGTGGGTTTGGCGCGTCCGCCTACATAACCTGCATCTATTTCATCGCGTCGTCCCTTGTGCTTTCTTCTCCCAACTGCAGCCCTGCATTCTATACTGCAGTATACTGTGAAAGTACAGTTTCCACGGCAACGGATAATTCTTTTGTAACTTTTTAGGTGTCAACTTTGGGGGGGGGGGAACACAGGGGGGTACACAGATAAAGGAAACTTTGGGGGGGGGGGAACACAGAAACAGGGGGTACACAGATAAAGGAAAAGAAATGATTGTTATTGCAGCATCATAGTGCTGCAATGGTGTGGTAGATCCGACGTACCTGTGCTGGAAGAAGGTCTCCAGGGCCTTGCAGACGCTGTATCTCTCCTGAATGGTCAGAAGGTGCTCCAGTTGTTGGCTAAAGGTGCGGCCGTGGACTTTGATGCTCGGAGGGAGGATCTCTGCGACCCACTGCAGCGAGCTGAGGGCCGGAGACCTGCGGCACAGATAGAAGTTTCTTTGACTATAGCCCTATTTGGACAGGATTAGTTTTACCGATGGGCATTGGGTAAACTGTGATCATTAAGAATGTCTCTTATGTTTCCAGTCCTGTGTAAATTCAGCAAATTCAGCAAATTCAGCTCAGGTACAGTGTGAATACTCATGTCTGTGATTTGGACATGTTTTTAGCGTTATAAAATAAAATTTACTGACCTTTATTTAACTAAGAAAGTCCCACTGAGATTTAGCATTTCTTTTCCTTCTACTACCTACCTACCTTGTTGTGAGGCGAGAGCGCTAACCACTGCCCCACCGTGCCGCCACAGCTAATAACGATTCAAAATGTATCTACGGTCAAAAAAAACTATTTTATTAATGGCCAAGTAGAGACTGGTCCAGGATTTTGCCCTTTAATTTGTATTGTAAACCATGTAAAGAGTTGACTTAACAAACTTAGTTTCTAGTAAAAAGTTACATAAAGTTCCCAGAACCAAAGCTACTGTATGTATTGCATGAGCCTATATTGTATGGCTATATAAACCAAATTCTGCTGACCACAGTGTATCGGCTTCCTTTCCACTAAAGAATATTGCATCATAAATGTTCTGCAGCCGACTCAGCAACTTTTAGAGACTCTGTGATCCATCAATGCAACACGAACAATGGTGCACTGGAAAGAACACAATAACTGATACTCACCATCTATCTTAGCTGAGGTTTTAGGACAGAATGAACCCGTATACGTCAGATTCTCACAGTACTTCCTGTACAAACCTACAGTACAAACCTGGAGCGTGGCAGTGTGCTGGTGGCCACTGGGCTGGGCGTGTCCTCTGTCTCGGTCTGTTCAGGAGAATAATCTATAGAACCCTCCTCCACGACCAGTGTGGGCGCTGCGCCGCTGCCCTGAAGCATGGACACCACCTTCTCATGGGAGCAGTTCCTACAAACACAAATATGCAGAAGAATCCAGATTGAAATGCAGTACTTTATCTTATTAGGGGTGTAACGATATCCAAATATGATATTACCACAATGTACTAAAATTATCATAGTGTACCTTATTTATTGAGCACTTTTCCACCTTCAAGGCACTTTAGCCTATAGCGCCCCACTGTAGCACCTGGTGCTTCAGCAGTCTCCCATCCAAGTACTGATCAGGCCCTGACCTGTTTAGCTTCTGAGAGCTGATGAGATTGGGCAGTGACAAGCAGGTATGGCCATTTATTTCCTCTATTTCTTAAGGAGTTTTTGGGCGGTAGGCTTTATTAGACAGGAATTTGTCTTGCGATTCTGTGGAAACGCTAGCAGAATTGTACAGTAATTACTATTTCCTGTTTTATAATCAGCAAAAAAGTTTTTTTAATCCTACATAGATTATTTTTATCCAATTCAAAGTCCAACTCTCTGAAAAGATGTTAATTCAGTTGTTTTTTACCTTAAATTTCATGCCACTTTTTACCTGAATATAATTATAATTCTGCTCTTTGTACTTTGTCATTGTGATTCTGCATTTGCTACAATTAAACATTTCTTATCTTCAAATACAGCTTTTACTGATAACAATTGTCATGTTGATTTATTTCATTACAAAATCTGGACATGACGTTAAAGTTGCGTATATATTCATTTAGTGCTTTGGTTCTCAAGAAGATTACCCAATCAGAAAGCAGCTTTGTCCTCTCTCTGATGTGAACTGATGTCACTGACTAAAGCCCAGCACCTTCTCCAATCACGACTCAGTGCTGAGCTGATCATGAGTCAATAAACTGAGACGGAGAAAAAAAACACGTGGATGTGTCTCTCTCTCTGCAGGTCAAGGCTCTGGCAGCACAGGTTCAGTTGTGATTGTAGTTCCAACCTGTCTCTCCTCATATCTGAGCTCCATCAGCCTCTTCAGCCTCTTCAGCCTCTGACACTTTGAGGAAGATCTTCCCTCAAAACAAATCTATCATTCTCTCTCTCTCTATCGCATTTTTGACATTGCGACTTGCCAGGGCCTAAGCACCAAAAAGTAGCCATCAAAGTACGCGTAACACCTTATTAAGTTGAAACACATACAGCGCATCGCATAACCTTGGTATTAACTTGATATATGTTTAGCTAATTGGCTCCCACTGCCCTGACTCCGTGAAATTATTCAGCGCCAATCACATCAGAAACTCAGCTTACATCGCGTCGCTATCAAGGCGATGTCTGAGTAACATTATTCTCGTCTCACACTATTTGCTCCATCGAATGATATGTTACCTAATCGTTTCTGGACTTTACAGAGTTCAATTTCACCCATGCTCCCGTCTCCTACACGTTCTGTAAAACTCGTGAAAGGTCAAGGAGTTGAAAAGCACCGTAGTCGTGGAAAAGGATGAAGTTGCAGGACACCTACTACAAAGTTCTTCTTATGCAATTGTTTGTCGTCACGTGGAGATGTTTTAACCACGTAAAGAAGGCTGACCGTTTATCTATTTCAGCTTTAAATATGCGGGGAAATGGCTCAATTCGATGCAAAACTTGTACACGGACCAAAAATGTGTGGATACTGCGGTTTTGTCTGTCTAATCTCAATTGTTTTTTGCGTTTTCATTTATGTTTTTATCTCTTTTTTTGGACAGCATGAAACACAACTTCAAATAACTGACTAAAGATTTGAGTAGTACATACAGGGAAATGTTAAATTCGGAAGACAGGGAAGGAACATGAAAAAAACTAAGCCTGTGTTTAGCTTTTTAGCCATAAATCACACATTTCTTCTCCCAAGCGACAAGACGTACCAGATTCAAGAAAGACATCTTTTGTTGCGGTGGATTAAGTGTTTCATGCGACGCTGCTATTTTTCACCCTAGAATTGTGAAGATGGAACTCCTGCGCGCTTCTGCCCACACACAATATTAAACTCTACCTCTATTCACTCATATTAAGGCGTTATCCATCATAAAACACACCTCATGTCGAGCCCATTCAGAAAGAGGATTTTGTCGCCAGTTTTCAGCCCGCACTCTTCGGCAGGACTATCTGAAAAACAAAAGTGACAGACAGACGAGTCGTTAATATCACAAAAAAACAATAGGAAAACGCGTAGTTTGGCACGGGTTTGATGTGGGAACGGCTGCGCGGGGATGCAGAGGGAGATGTCAGTAATAAGATGCTGTCAATCTGTTCGCGCCGCTGAGAAAGTCCACGGCGGCGATGAAGCCTGTTGCGTAACAAGGGCCTGTCAAAACAGTCCCTGGTGGAATCGCTGTGGCTGCGGCGTGCCTGTCCGCCAGCGCCTCGGGATCCGTCAACCCGCTGCACCCAACCCTTTGAGTCCAGCATCGTCTTCATCCAAAAACGTGCCGTGATCAAGTGGATACAGACAATGAGACTGGAGACTGATGTGACAGGATGTTGCACAAGTATCTATCAGTTTGTCTTGAATGACCAAATATTTTATTAGTCGACTTAGAAAGAAGAATAAATGCTTGGAGTAAACTGGAGTTTTGGGAGTGACTGCACAGTTTAAGCTTAGAGTATTTTTCTGAATATATAGCTGTTTTTAATCGACCCCTAACCCTAACCCTAACCCTAACCCTAACCCTAACCCCAACCCAAACCCTTTTGAGTCGATTAAACGATGCACACGGTATGACTTTAGTCGACTACAGTCCTTATTATTCGTTGGCAAATTGAGTGACATTTTTTATTATAACCATCATCAAAGTTTGATTGCAATTTATAGTGATTTAAAGGTGCACTCTGTAATTTTTATGGTGGACGGTCAGCCATCTGCTTGTCTCCATGGAGATGTTATTGCATTGCCTGTCTCCATCTCCATGGAGACAAGTGGATGATGGCACCAGGCCAAGTAACAGGTCACATCTGTGTGTGGGTTTTTTTTGCAATAAAAACGGCCTATAATAGAATGAATGCAACTTTGATAAATTTGAGAATATTATATTTTAAGTTTCCATACCTTCTAAATAATAAAAATAACTGGCATTACAAAATACTATGAAAGCTAAAGTGTTGCATTTTACCAAGCACTACATTTGTTCTTATAAGGGTACGTTCGGACTTATTTGTACCTAAACTGAGCTCATTTCAGTCCTGATGTGGTCTTGGTTTGGTCCTGGTCTAGTCCTTGTTTAGCCCTGATCTAGTCCAGGTATACATTTTCAAGTTTGGTCCTGGTTCAGTCCCAGTTCTGATGTAATGAATGTGCAAGTGTGAACTGCAGTATGTATACATTTATTTTGCATTTACATTATTCAGCTGAGTTTGTTTGGGCTTGTCGAGAGTCACACCAATGACAATCATTCACGACTCTAGATTGGAATTTCACTCGACAAATTCAACTCCAATTTAGATTCCGCTTCTGTGCAGGGCCCCACATAACTTAGGGAGTCTGGGAGCAGACATGTTTTGTGCCCTCTCTCTCTCCCTCCATTGTGTGAATCTTTTCGGCGCCGATCACGACACAAGACATGCGAGCCGCCCCCTGTTTCTCCATCACAGCCTCCATACGGCCCACTGAGTCAGGCTCCGGCCCGGGAGAGAGTGGGAGAGGGCGGGGGCGGGAACGGCGGCGTCATCCTCACAAACAAAACACTCACGGAAAAAAAACAACTCCTAAAAACGTCAAATTCTTTCAACTTTACGATCTCACCACGGCGATCGTTAAACCATCCTTAACCGCAGAACACAACTGCCCACATCGGAATTAAACTTTACTGAGAAAGGAGTTTAATTACTTGTAAAGCAAGAAGAACCAATAAAATGATGTTGATAAAAGTAATACAAATCCAGTCAGTGGAGTGGATCACTGTTTGCTCGAAGCTCGCCGGGCGTTTGACAGCTAATACTGTAGTCATGAGCGAAAATCTGTTCAGAATTCAGTTGTGATGAATTTGCCAAAGAAAACATGCGATTGCTCATTCCTAGCCAACCTGGGCATCAACGAAAACATCATTAGAAAAAAGAAAATAGCCGGAATAGTGCTCTTTTGTTAAACTATCACTGTAAATTCCTCATCAACGCAACAAGAACATTTTCACATTGCCAAGATGTTGTGTTTGGATCCGGTGACAGATGGCCACGACTGTATGTAATGGCCTTGTTGGCTTATAGAAAAATCCAGCGGAAAGCGACGGTTCACTCACAGTAATTCGCAGCGGGCAGTTCTGAGGCCCCAATTCACTTTTGACTCCAGGAGGAAGCGTGGAGGCCCAGTGATGTGTTGACAGGGCATGTGGTTTAAACAGATGAACTCTTTGCAGTAATCCCAATTAAAAAAGAACAAAAGAACCTATAAAAAAAATCCTAAAATGTGCTATTTTGAATACATAAACGTCTGTCTGTCCATTGTTATGTCTGCCGCTGTAACAAAGGGCTGCTTTGACTCATAGGCTGTTGTACCATTGTTGTACTGTCATTGAACGACATGTACCAAAACTGGATTTTATTACATAATACTTGTACAAAAGGCCGTTCTATTGATCGAAAGCGTGTCTCTCTTTTCCTGGCTGCGCTCTCTTCAACCTGGTGAGTCAGGCACATCCATGTGAGGACTTTTACAGAACACGCCGGCAAGTCCCACAATGCACCTGCGCGCCGACAAAAGACCATCTTTGGCTCAGGCTGTGATGAGGGGCGGGAGACGGGACGGGCGACAGTACCTGGGATGACAGAATCGATGGAGACGGGAGCGTGGCCTCGCAGCGTGAAGCCGAATGTCTTCTTTCCACGGTACACTCGCACGATTCTGCAGAAAGGAGACCAGATTATAGTCAGACCCATGCTTTGGTACGGGTTAAGTCTTGGTTTAATGCTGGTTCAATACTAATGATACTGAAACCTTTAGTATTTTCCTTTTTTACTGTTTTTATCATTACTGAAACAGATGTAGGCCTGGAATATGTTGTGCAGCAATAAATTACACATACTGATAATATTTTTTTTTCCATGTTTATTTATTTTTCTCTAAATGACCAATGTAAATTAAAATTAAGGGGTTTTTCCCTAAGGAGATTGATGCAGATTAAATCATTTATTATCAGTTATAAATGATGAGCAGGCTGTAAAAGATAGGTTTGATATACTTTCCAATGAGATATAGCCTATTATTTGATTTTTCCAAAGTGACCTTGTTGTCCACTTCATCAGGAATTTTTTTTTGGGCAGTGTCCAGCACAATATAATTTTAGTTTGGGTTTTGTTGACGATTAATGTTGATAGATCTCCCAGAAGACGGGAAAATTGTACTGAATAGCTCTCGGTTTGACATTGAAAGATCTAACCTAGAAAACTGGGCAGGGTAGACAATGTAAATTATATATAAGAAAGACAGGCATTTTTCATTAATTTTCAAAGAGCAAGTTTTTTAGATGAAAAACTGTGGAAATATGTGTTTTCGAATATGTCTGCTATGCCCTTTTTAATCTCCATTAAAAGTACACAGTGTAACTTGTCTCTATGGCGATGTATATTCCACAGTATGACATTAAACTTGACTAACACCTATCACCGCAAAACAAACCCCTGTAACTTAATAAACGCAAGGTAGATATGTTTAATGCCGTACTGTGGAACATTCAGAGCAGTGACAGGGCATCGTTACAGTACAATCAAATGTGAGAATCGACTCATTGCTTGTGATATGTGTAATAATGAGATAAAAAGAGTGAATAAAACATTTACACAGATTAAAATCTCAGAATTTGCATCGTGTCTGAAATCTCATCTCAGTGAATAATTGTCTTGTCTATATTTTATCCATTCACATTCTCGCTGCATAATCAGACCAGGAGCTCATTCGGAAAAGCATCATTGTCATTGCATTCATTAACACGTCTGAATTGGCTCTTCTGAATTACAATGGAAGCCAATCAGATGAGAATATTTCAGAGTTCATTTGAGTCTTTGTCCGAGTAGAGCACGAGATGTGACAGAGACAGTGCTGGTGAATGGGCAGCTGGTTCAGAAGCCTGTTGACTCGCCTGTTCTGTTGTTTTCTCACGTCACTTCCTGTACGTGGGAGTCTCACCGAGAGGAGCCGTGACGCTCGCCTGGCCTCCTGCTGTCAGCGCCAGCACGGACTGTTTGTCAGCTTTGTTTCAAGTAAATCAAGTCTGTTTTCAGTAAAGTACCCCAACAACTAGGTCTACACATTATATGGTACAATTACAGGTTACCACGATATTTTTAATATATATAGTAGAAAAAGATTCAGTTGTAGTCATTTGGACTCTGTTTTAGAAAAAAATGGGCCTATTGTTCTATTGTTCCCTGGCATTTGGCTGCCTCACCTTGAGTGCCTGTTTAGCATCAGAATGCCCCGGGCGTCTCCAGGGTTTCAGCAGACCATTATAAACAACTGGAAGGTTGAATCTTAAACCTTCATTACGATTAAAGGAAGGATTCTCTTTTTAACAAAGATGGCCTGTTTAACTCCTCTTTCAAACCATCTTTTCTCCTGCTCAGAATCTCCACCTCACTGTCTTCAATAGAGTTTCAATGGGCCTAAATTAGCAGGAGGTCCCGCCCTGTGGGCAGGGCTTTCACAGAGTAGGATATAAACAGGAGTTCTCAGACTAGTGTCACTGATTGAGAATGACTCTTGGATGAGAGTCGAAACGTTTTGTTTTTTCTAAAACAGAGTCCAGATGACTACAACTGAATCTTTTTCTACAATGGAACACTCCTGGACGAATGAGGGATTACACCGACATGTTTAATATATATAGTTATATTATAAGTTTATGTATTTATTTGATGTTTTTTTAAGATAAGATATTGGTTATAATTTTCCATTTTTGAAAGGATATTTTTGCCCTTAGGCTTTATGAGACAGGACCGCAGTATGAAATGGGGTTGAGAGCCTGGCATATTTGATTTATTTATTTATTGACCTTCATTTAACTAGGAAAGTCCCACTGACCTGTAGCATATGTGCCACGCAGCACTGAATTTTACTAAATGTATTTGAACTCACTGCTTGAAGTGTATAGCAATTTTCCAATAATGCATTTATTACAAAATGAAACATAGTTGCAGTTAACATATTTTTTCTTTCAAACACAGACAGATTCCATCAAAGCTGCTTCTTCCTTGGAAACAAATAACTGAGCACAAATTCTCTCCTCTCGTTTGACCCAGTGGTTTCCAACAAAAACAAATGCAAACAAATGACTATGAAAAATTACTGAGTATTTTACTGAAGTTGGCTCTCAACATTTTTGTCTAATAATGCTAAGTGACTCTCTGCTGAGATTAAACCCTCACACATCTATCCACGGGAGGTTGCCATAGCAATGACTCAAGGCAGCGCTGCACTGAATGTAAACAGGCTGAGCCTGAGACTAAAAAAGACGGAGGTTGCAAAAACAGAAAAGTCAATTTGGCGGTGGGGTCTTATGTAATGGCAGTCAAATTGGCTGGTGGATGGGCTGTTCTGAGCAGATAGAGCAGAATGTGAGGGAATATCACCACAACAAGTGCCTTAAGCACATTTCATTTGAATAAGTGCAACATTCAAAGCCATACTATTTTAGTATTATATTTTAAGAGGCCACATTACATAACAAAGATAAGTCACTAGTTTCCCATAGAAATGTGCCAATACAGGGTTTTCAAACACCATGTGATTATAAAATATATATAAAATATAGTTGTATAAACAGCAAATCAAAGAATTCAAAGCCTTTTGTGGTTTATGCAGATGTAGCCAGACTTCTCAGCCCAATGAAGCTTTAGAAATCTTAACCAACATGATCATCTCTTCCTTTGTGTTCTCTGTTTGCTGTCATTCTATTTGCACCTGGGATCTCTGCACATGCTGTAATAAGAGACTGATCATTTGAAGTCTCTGTGTGGGAGTGTGATACCACCCGACTGATCCTAGAATAACCCCTTGTGACGAGTCATTAATTGTCCAGGATGTAGGAGGATAAGGGCCGTGAACACACAAATAATGGGCTACCATGTCACTGCGTCAGACCATTTCTGGGCTTTTTATGTTGCCTTTAGCTCAGAATGGCCAATTCCAAAGGTCTTTCTCTATCAGTTATGTCTACTATATGTACTTTTATTTTTAATTGAGGAAATTAGAATATGTTTGTTATTAGGGGTCCAACGATTATTCGACTAATGTTATTACAAAAAACAATATTAGTAATATTCTTGTTATCGTAATACATTTTTTAAAAAATACCTTTTTATAACTTTGTAAAGATAATGTCATTATTAAATTGAAATGTCAAAAAAGAATAAAAAATGCCATCAATAATACACTAATAGAAATAATTGTTTAACTAGTCGACTAATCACAAAAATAATCATTGAGTAGTCGATTACTAAAATAACCCTAGTGTTTGTAAGTTATAAAAAAAAAACTACAAATATGTTAGAGACTTGCCAATAAATTAACCATGAAAACTTGACACATCAGGTTTTTTAATCATTTTTTTATCATGTTCTCTCTGGGCTTGTTTTGTTTTTTCTGTTTGCTGTTGAGTGTTTTAAAATTAAAAAAACCACAATACTGAAAGCGCGCTGCCAAGGTTGTTAAACAGTACTTAATCAGCAGCGCGTGTTGGATAACAAAATTACAACAATCATAGTAACTTAAGTACTATTTAACTTCTACTTTGTTGCTTACCTTCCACCACTGTGCAAACTCACCTCTGATTGGGTCCCACTGGAGGATGTGTGGGCATCCCTGGCACTGACTTCCTGTGCCGCCTGTCCCTGTCCCTGTCCCTGTCCCTGTCCGGGCCCCTCTCCCCGGGCTCGTTTCCATCTCGGGGCAAGGAGCTGGCCCGCTTGGAGCCATGGTGCCGGTCCGAGTGGTCCTCGCTTCGGCTGCGGCGGAGTCGTCCCTGCGGCTCGCTGATGCTCTTGCTGCGGCACAGCCTGTTGATCACGTTCTGGTTGACCGCGTCGTCAAAGCGCTGCCGGTGTTTCTTGGGGATGAAGATTCTGGCGAGCATTGTTGAAGAAAATGAAAGAGATATATATATATTGGTGGTTAGTAGCAGTCCCGTTAGATGAGGAGAGGAAAAGTGCGGGGATAGACTTTACATATCCCCATAGTGTCAAAGCAACAAGTTAGACATCCAGCGTTAGTTTAGAGAGACGAGCGTGTCATCACCGTTCAACTGACTTCTCAATCAAAATTGTTTAGAGAGTGCTGTCCGTAGAAGGAAAAAGAAAAGCCAGTCACAGATAAGCAACAGTGACTAGATGTCGCGGTGACTGTGTGGTTTCTGCTGCAGTGTAGGACATCAGAGCCAGAATACAGCGAGAGAAAAGGTGTGGGAGTGAGCGTGCATGGGATTTCTCCTCTCTCTCTCTGTATCTCCATCCAGAGCGTTCTATTCTCACTCTCTCCGCTCGCTCCCACACTTCCGTCGACACGTCATCTTCCGTACTGCTTTACTGGTCAGAACACAGACGTGGAACTGTCATCATACTGCTGTTGACCCCAGACATTTTGTACCTCCCGCAAAGACTCTTGTTTTTTATACAGAAAGGAACAAACTGTTTTGGTAGATGTAGAAAACCAATAGATCACTTCAGAGCACTGAAATTTGCTATTTGTAGTTGATGTCAAGCATTCACAACACTTAGTTTTGGCTTTTTGGGGTTTTAGGGTAAAAAGCCTAACAAAGAAGTAGTTGATGTTGCTGTTGCTGTGACTTTGGTTTCGAGGCTGTTTCTAGTCTGTTCTGAGCTGAAAAATGACAAATTGCATTACCACCAAAGTCGTTCCTGGATTCCAGATCTTCACAAAAAGTAATTGTCACAAATTCCCACAAGGAAGCTGTTCCCAAACTGTCACCTGTTGAAGGATGACAAAACAAGCTCACCTTTCCCCATAATATCCAGCATGAAAAGGGCAACAAAAGTCATAAGAATATAAGCCAACACAACTGAACTGTATCTTTATTGGTTTCTAAGAATACAACATTTTACAATATTCGTTCAGGTCCTGTAAAAATACGCTTAGACTAATTCATATGTATCTTGTGGACAGCCATACAAGCCTATAGTATAAAGGGGTATCTTACTCATCCCTGGCAGATTGTCAAGCACTGTCCATTGTGTGTCACATGTGAAGTGGGTCTTGAACATGCTGTGCAGAATGGGAACATATAAAAATAAACTATTGAGTTGTCAAGCCCAGAAGTACACAGTGGATACACACTATTCATGTGTAACTTAGAATCACAGCCAAGTAAATAAGACCACCTCCCACACACATTTGTACAAACACTTCTGAGGAGATACTAGCACAATAACAACAACAACCACTTAACGCTAATTCTACAAGACACAGCATTTAAAGCTACACTATGTCACTTTTTTGGAGGAGAGTCAACCACCTGCTTGTTCCTTTAGAAGTTTGTAAACAAAAACACTCAAATCACTCAAAATCTAGATGGTGGCCATACCAACTGTCAAACGCTTGATCTCTGCAGATCTTGGAAACCAAGCAGGGATGGACCTGGTTAGTACTTGCCACAGGGGGGCAGTATTGCATACTGTTGTGGTGTCCTTGGGCAAGACACCTCATCCACCCTGCTGGTGTATGAATGAGAGTGTGTGAACGTGAAACAACGGATGCAAACTATGCGACCAAATAAAAAAAAGATAATAGCTATCATGTTTTACTGGACAAATAGTTACATAGGTACGATAGGCAACACGGTATTTAAACCCAACTGATGCAGCGAGTGGCTTCTTATTTCTGACACAACCATGTGGAAAGACAAATCCTGTGGTCATGGAAAATATGTGTGTTTGAGCAGGGTGAAATCATTGGCATCAAGCAGAGAAAACCTCCAAGGAGAAGCAGAAACTAAACTACTACAGATCTGAACCCCAGTGAGTGTGTTCAGGACGAGCTGGAGAAGGCTTTGTGCAGTGGGCACTCTCTCACATCGTCAACACAAGATCAACTGGTGAAAAATAATGCAACACAATACCTAAATATAAATATTGTAGAAGCTTACTGAAACTTGAACTGTAATCAAAGCCAAAAGGCGGGCCTACCAAATATTAGACCATGTGACCTTTTTTTCTGTAGCGACTTTTTTTTCGACAGTGTTTTTCCGTCCTTCATAATAGAGACTAATTGATATTTCAACACTGCACATTCGAAATTGTTAGTTTATTTTTTCTTGTAAAGACTGAAAATCCTAAAAATGTTCATCTGATGCCTGTTAAATATTGAAAGTGCGTGTTAAGGTGCATTTAAGTTTGTCTCCAGTCGACTCCATTCAGGAATTTTTAACATTCTAATGCTTTGAAGGGTTTGTAGCATTAAATGTATTGCCATGGAGACAAGCCGGCTATGCCACGGGGCCAAGTAATTAAAGAGAAACTAAAACACCAGCAACTGAATAAGTGCAAGATATAGCAGTGTAATGCCAAAGGGTTTGCAATGGTGTTAAAGTGTGTTCACTCTTTTTGATCTAGCTCACATCAAGAGGTTAACAATAACACCGCACACTATACAACAATATGAGTTTTCTAGCATAAAACTCCCCGACGACAACAGTACCTGAAATAGAATATTCAACACTTTGATGGTGCGCGACGGCATTGACTTAGAACCAATTTTGATGCATGGTTCGACCGCACTTTGTACAAACAACCCTTTTGCTTGCCACCTACACCAGTCTGTTGAGCCCTGGGTGTCTCAAACGGTGCTGATCAGATGAATCAGCTCGAGGCAGACAGAAAGGGAGGTGAGCTCCGTGCGAAAAACAACAACAGTCAAGCAATTAGCTCGAAAACATGCTGATGGGCACGAGAGGCGTCCTCCTGGAGACGTCAACACAAGCTCATTAAGCGGTCTGATAAGGAAGTGTCGCGGCTAAATACAGCAACTGAGACACTTTTATTTGACAGGTGAAGACGTGCTGGTTACCACTTAGTCGCTCATTTATTATCGCTGCTCTTTTCTTTTTTGTAAAGCGCCACTTGAGAGTTTTTACAGTTTAAGTAGTGTATCACATGGGTCCTTTAATTGGGTCAACGATTACAAGAATCTTCTATAAACGTACAAAAGTGGTTAGCGTTGTCAAGGGGGATAAAAAGGTTTTTGTTTGTACATTTGTGCAATAGAAATAAAGCTTCGAAAAATTATTACGTATGATAAAACAAAATTACAACAATGGCAACTATATAATCGCATTTCAGCCCCAAATAACAGTCATAATTGTAATAATTAGAGTTTAATAAGAGCTAAATTAAATTTCTTTTTAGTGTCATTCACAGACTGTGACTGAAGAAGATCACAACACAGAGCCTCACTGCTCTACAAGTACATGAGTCTCTCTGAGGACGGACAGAGGACGGACAGAGGGACAAAGGAGGGACAGATGAGCATGGAGGGACAGAGGTGTGCTGAGGGACAGAGATGTTCGGAGAGGCAGAGCGCATATTGCACATATGCCAAAGCCGTGACTCGGTCTAAACCCGGGGCAAACGGGTGTGAGGGGCACAGATGCAGGCTCACCCACTCTGCTGCCCTCTCAGATTTAGATATTAACCCTGTGTTGGCGTGTTGGCTCTGACCATTTTTCTGTTGCTCAAACGTCTGTCACACGTAATGTGCGCATATATCCCCAAATGTCTCACGCCCCCCTTGCCATGGCTCTGCACCCCCCGAATATAACAGAGCCTCTAACTCATATTTTTGATTAAGCTTAAAAAGTGGTATTATCTGGAAAAATGCATTTGTACTTCCGTTGATAAAGGTAGTGATCCAAGTGAAGCCAATATTTAGAGGCCTATTTCTAATAGTGTGTCGCAGCCAAAACTGGTCAGCATCCAGTTGAAAGACTTGTAGAGATGCTAATGATATTTGATCTAACTTTCAGTCTGGTTTTACAGCTGCTCTTAAGGTTCTAGACGATTTCTTTCAATCGATCTGAAAAATATTGAGTTGCCTTGTTCATCAATTCATCAAAGGCTTTTGACACTGTTGATCCTCAGCTTTTGATTAAAGTCCTTAGGCTACATGGCATCTCTGACCAAGTCTTAAACTGGTTTGCCGATTATCTGTTAAATCGATCAGAATGTGTCAAATTGGCAGGTTTGAATGTGTCCAAAGGAGTACCTCAGGGCTCCATCTTTGGCCCTATTCTACTCTGTATTTATATTAACAAACTCTGTGTTGATCTGTCAGTTGTCAATTATCATTTTTATGCAGATGATAAGGTGCTTTACTGTTTCTCAGTCTCACTTTACAGTGCTTTCTCCGTGGTGCAGTCTAGATTTAATTTCCTAAAGTTAGGGCTGAATTCAGATAAAACTAAAGCTATGGTATTTTCCCATGGACGTGCGTCAACACAGGGTATCCTCCTGATTAAGACCCCAACTATTGAGTTGGTCACAAATTGTACATATCTTGGATTTATTTTAGACCAAGGGCTGTCTTTTAAAGCTCATATAAAAAAAAATTCTCATGAATTTAAGGTAAAGCTTGGATTTTTTTATTGTTATAAAGCCTGTTTTATCTAGTCCTAAACCTAATCCTAACCCTGCTTTATTTGTTCTTATGTTATTGGTGTAAATGTTTTTATGATTTGTATGCTGTCATGTCTTCCCCTTTGCCTCAGGTCACCCTTGTAAAAGAGGTTTCAATCTCAATGGGTTTCTTACCTGGTTAAATAAAGGTTCATAAATAATGCAGCATCTGATGTTTATGCAAGAACTTAACTCTCTGCATTGTTTCAATTGCCTAAGACTAGCGTTCTTTGCTATTTGTACACTCTCTCTTGATCAAGAGTGTGCTGTCACATGAAAGGAGAAAGTCTGACTAAAGTCTTTCATATCCCGATGTAGGCCGAGTATTATTAGATTCCTGTCACAGTCTCAGCTGATTTTAAGGTGGCCACAGCTCGACAAAACTGTCTAAAAACACAGTGCTGTATAGAAGAAGCTGCTCCTGTGATATAAATAAACTTTCTTTGGGGATGTGGCTGTAGCACCCACACGGCTCCTCACTGTTTGCCATCCGTACTTCTCTGATTTAACCATCTCTTCTCATCAGCGCTTCTGTAACTGTGTCTGTCACACACATACACCTGGATTAGTGATTAGAATGTGCTCAGGTAGGACAGATGCTCACCATCTGTTAAAGTTAAATAAGACAACTCAACACTAAAACTTTTCCACGTCCACTCTTTCAAAGTAACCAATCTTCGATCTGACCTGGTTTCTGAAGAACACAGATCTATAATTATCTGACGCTGAAAGGAAAGGAAGCCAGGGAGAAGGGGACAGATTTCTCTACAGGGAGGCATGACAAGCAGAAACTAGACTCCTCTCTGCGCAGGGGTGAGACGACAACTTGCTGCAATGTCTGAATAAATGTGTTTCATAAGCACAAGCTTAACGGTGGGTCATTTGGTGACAGAGATAGTGAAAATACTCTTGAGGGTGAGTAAAAGCACCGTAGGAGGCTGCTATGTGCCCAAGACAATAACACATTTATTCACCAAGTTCACACAATGAAGCAAGTGGAGGCAGCGTTTTAGACTAATTCTGCAGAACTGCAGATAAAAGTCAACCAGGCAAATGGATTTGGGTTTAAATCTTGTATCTTGTATCTTGTACTGTAGTATCATTCTCATCAAATTGAACTCCCATTCATCTAAAATGAACAAAAGAGAAAATCCTTTTTCCCCAAAAAGGTTCATTAGGCAGATAAATTCCCAAATCAAGGTGGTAGGTTTGAAGTACTTCGTAATGCTCGGACGGAGCGACTTTTGCCTCAGTCACATCCAATTCCAACACCACATTGATACTGACAAATTAATAATCTTATAAAATATAGAATGGATGAGAATAATATTAATATCATAAAAGTTTTTTGGATTGATCCAATTTAAATATTGAGAGTAGATTATGGCAACCCATCAGAAATGCATTAAAATGTCTGTGTAAATGTTGTGCTTTAGGTTCAAGTATTGAAGAACATGTGAATGGGCTGTAAAATTAACCATAAAAGTGCAAACATATCTCACTTACACCCAGTATTTTAAAGATTATACAGCAAATTTTGTTTTATTTTATTTGATTAAAGACTGAATTTGATATTGTATTTATCATATTTCCAAAACATATTTAATAATATTATCCATTTTCAATTCATCTTCTTCCTCTAATAAGCATGTAAGATTGATTATAATGGACCTAAAATGCCCCAAAGTCCAAGATTAGTGTATTAATACTGATGTTTAGCATCACTGCCTTCCCAATGCAAAATAAATGATGATTGACACTAATGTATTCAGTGGAGCTTGTTTTGCTGTAACCACTGTGTGAGCAGTAGGTGGCAGTCACGTCTGCATAGTCAACACACAGGTAAAGATATGCCCCTGCCAGTTATGTAACACTACACACACCACTTAGCATTGTTAAGTCTGGGTTGCACACTTTCACCTGCTGCATGGAATATTGATTACGGTCCAACTGCAAGCACTCACAATTTTGCAAAATACAATAAAATGCTAGCAAGGGTTGAGCAAAAACATTTAACAACACATGACAAAGATTTATGGATTTTTATATTCCCGTCTTTTGTGAGCTGGATATTTTCTACACAATAGTCCAGTTGCTGTCTCCTGTTGTGAAGGCGAAAAACCATCATTATCCACACAAATTTAGAAAGATCTACTTTTGAACCAATCAAAACCTTTGGAATAATAGTGAACACTGACTGTTTCAATCCCCTAGTTTTAACTTATTCATATGCCACAAAAACTACATAAACAAGCAACACTTTTTGTAAGGCTGCGACACAAAAATCATATTTTTTCAATAAAATAGAAAAATGCAAAAAATAAAATCAGTGCAAATATACACACACACACACACATATATATATATATATATATATATATATATATATATATATATATATATATATATTGCGACAAAACTTCATAATAACTAACCTGAGTAAAGCGCGAACAAAGACTGTATAATGAACAAAGAGTATATTAAGAATGAGGCTTAGTAACTCCTAACCCCTTGATTAAGTAGTTAATAAGCTTGAATCATTCTTAATAAACTATTTGTTCATAATTCATTGTTGTTGTATTCATGCTCTATTGAGGCTAATTAAGGTGTAGTTATTATAATAAAGTGATTCTATAAAAACTACATATTTTAAACCATGGCCATTGAACACAAAAAATAGTCAAATTTCTTCCTCCAAAGTCTGAACTTGCTCCAAACCACATGCTTTTACTGACTCGATTGAAAAGAGCCAAGCACACCAAATGACAAAATCTCAATTAAAATTCGATCACTTGTGCAGCTCTTCTTTTTTACCATAAAAAATTTAACGTTGCACTTACCCCAAACAATTCATAATTTCTTTCTGCTCTCGCCCATCGCTGACAACTGAAGTGAACGCGCCAGAGCAGCAGATAGTGGCACACTCTCGTACCGCGGCGTGCAGAGTGGAAAGACACACCTACTACTGCTACACTGCTGCTTCTTAGACAGGGATGAAAAAGCAGTTGGGGGACATTGAAGCAGGGAGGAGGCTCTTTCACTTAATGTCAAGGGAAAGTGGGAATAAAAAGAGATATTAAATAAAAATGAATAACAAATTATGGATTCAGACTTAAGACAAAAGATGACATTCGTATTGTTTTGGCGCATATGTAAATACGAGCGTTCAATATGAGCTTTTGAAATCATTTATGAGCAATTTGGGGCACCTCATTATGGGCAGGAAAAGCAAAAATACCTGCATGCTAGCTGCTGGAAAGACATCCTAAGGGCGTATTAATAACTCGTTTAAAAAGAGCGTAGTAGTAAGAGAAGAAAGACTATTATTGGCTTAGGTAAGGAGCGCAATCTGTGGCTAAAATGTCGAGGGATTTAGTTAATCAACTGAATTCTGCTCATTTTGGCGCACGCAGCCTCACTCTTGCCAAAAAACTTTCAATATGCTGGATACTGGAGAGCGTCCAATCAGCAGCATGCAATTAACGGAGCCTTCCAAATGTGTGATTGGATCGATTTGCCAAAAGTTGTGGTTTTCTAACACTCAGGTCGGCGTGGAGGGGTCAGCGTGGATTTGTGCAAAGGTGGCAGATGGGAGAGGAGATGGGGAAAAGGAGGTAGGAGCCCTAATCTACTCAGCAACACAACAAGCTTATTTATACTGTGTGGCTCTTAACCACAACATCTATTCAAACAGCATTTAAAAGTGATTACTAGAAACAATTAAAAGGACATATTATGCTTTTTTTCAAGAACTATAACATAAGTAGATCATTATTTAACATTTTTTTCATAGTAAACTGCAAGACTGCAAGAAAATGGCTTAGTAATAGAAACAGGTCCATTGACTTCCTGTTCAAAACTGCAGAACTGATAAGCCCCGCCTCTTCATGTTCACAAGCTGAAGATTGTTGATTGAGTTGTATGTTTTTATTTATTTTAGAGCCCTAAATGTGTCACCCTGAGTCTTTTCTTTCTTTTTTTTTAACAATCAAAATACAGGGAGGCGGGCGGGGATAGGGGGTCGGTGAAAACAGGTATTTTCTGAGCACTCGAGCCTCAGTTGCAGGACAAAACAAGATTAACTCAAACATGCAGGAATCAATCAAAATACAACTTTGAGTAAACCGATGATGCGGAAACACTGTTATAAAATAGCAAAAAAATTATTCAAGTTGATTTTGCAAAACAAAACAAAATACATCTTTCTGTGTTGTTATACATTCTCTACACATTCAGCCACAAAATTCTGATGTTACAATAAAAACACTTTTGCTCCTTCAATGAAAAAACCTATGACAAAAACAAGTGACAAGTGTGGGATGCCCTTCCTCACACATGTTCTACCTTTTCTCAATATCGGCTATTTTTAAATCAGATCAGTACATTAGTGAGTCATTACCTAATCGACAGACTACGAAAGAAGCAACAACCAACAGTGAAATATAACCTTGATGTTAAGCTAATATAAAGCCTTAAATAAAGTCAAAGCAACACAAACACATTACTGTAGCCACATAGATTACTCAGTTTCCAGGCTTGGACATATAAGACATAAACATGAACTGCCAGACTGAGAAGAGTGAGTCATATAGACAAACAGGTGTCTTGTGTATTTCTGTGAAAATGATTTTGTCATTGGCTGTGATTCAAGACTCAAAACTAATGTTTTTTTTGTCACTTGCAACTTATTTCCCTGCTATCAAAAATGTTTTATAAACTGGCTAAAAGACTTGACTGTGAAAAAGGAGAGAACAGAAGTAAGCTCAAATCCCACAAACCTCAAACATCTACGTCTTGGATGCCATCTGGTGGTTCTGATATGAATTACAGATTGAACATAAAACAGATACCCACACATCATGGAATAAAACTGGAAAATGTCAATAAAAACTACATTGAGAACATTAAATATTGTACTTTGCCCCATACTATTCAATGAAGAGCAGGGACTTTCTAAAATTTGAAATATCAAACTTACAAACAACTGAATGAATCTGATCATTTTGAATATTTGAGAGAAGCAAAAACTGGAACAAACGTTGCAAGACAAAAATCTCGAGGGGGGATTAAGAGTTGTCATGATATTACATTTCTTCAAACAAAATACTGATTCTAAAGAAAATACTCGATACTACAGTCGATACATACAACTATGATCATTTAAATAATTCATATTAGACAATATAGTGTCAATATAGTGTCACTAAATAATGCAAGTACGTTTTTTCCCTGTATTGACGCTTATTCAAATACGTTGCGACTTTCGATACAAGTTTTAGTATAGGTTGTGTATCTAACTTACTTAATACTTACTAAATAAAACATACAAGCCTCTTAGAACTTGTCCCTCCTAACTCTCTACAGGTGGTCGCATCTAACCCCAGCATGTAATCAGGCGTAACGTGATCCACAGTGTCTCCCGGTGGCTCTCACCTGATATTGGAGAAGAGTTGCCGGTGCTCGTCCGTCGTGAGTATTTCTGGCAGGACGGACGCCAGCCAATCCACACTCTTCTCTGCGGCGTAGTGCTTCAACACGGCAAACAGTTTGTCTTTCACCTCGGGCTCGTCGCCTAAAATCTGCTCAACCTGGTGGAGAGTAGATGGTGATGAAAGAAATGGAATGGCTTTATGATCAATTGAAGGCAGGTGAAATAACTAACGGTTGTGTACAATACTATATTACTGCTGAATACTAGAAGTTCCTTTGAGGAAAAAGGAAACCAGGAACCAACAAGCATAAAATCTTCCCACTTGTTAAAATGTTGACGATTTAATCTAAAATAACAGCAGCAGTGTACAGTCCTCCATAAACCACGTTTATATGTTTGGTTCACAGCTGATCTGCATCTGCCACAAGACAACATTGTTTATATTTTATATTTTTATGAGACAATTCTAGGGATTACACACATTTTGGGCCGGGAAAATTGAATGTTACGAGGGATAGAAACTGTAATCCAGTTACTTTTGTTTTAGATTACTGTGTTAATAAAAAGTTATGGTAATCGTGTACTTTGTAACTACGTAGTTACTGCCAAACAGAAAATTTCATTCAAAATGCAGGGACAATTTACGCGCAAGGAATACATTTTATCGCAAAAATGTAATCATGATAACTATGTTTTAGAGAAGTTAGTAGGTAATCTAATCCGTCATATGCATCATGTGCATTAACAGCACATTAATACATGGTAAAAGGAGGGTAAGTAAATTAGGATTATTTCCAACACTTGACCAGGAAACATGGTTAGTATTTTCTTGGTAATAATATAGAAAAGTTAATTTATCCTCATTATCTTTTCAGTTACCCAGCTATTTCCTTCCATCCTATCATTCTCCTGTAAAGTGCAAAACGAAGCAATAGATCAATGCCCTTGTAGTTTTTTGCTTTTTCACCAATCCAACAAAACAATGCCTTTTCAGCTCAGGAGCTTACAATCGCCTAGTCAGTAAAAGCCCATTATGTGAGACTTTTGATATTTGTAATTACACAGTGTTGCTGATATTGTTATAAAAGTCTTCTAAACTCAGACCTTTCTATTGAACTCTAAAGCCTTGTGTTTCCTGTCCATCCTCATCCTGGCTCCTCCCATCAGACTGTCCTCGATGCTGATGCTGCGTTTCTGCCTGGGTCCCAGGCAGAGGACCCCGAGGCGGAGAGTCCTGCCCTGAGAGGACTTGATGAGCGCTGCGGCCGTCTCGTGTTGTCGGACCGGGATGCCATTGACCTCCATGACGTAGTCCCCGGCCCTAAGACCTGCTCTGCCTGCGGGGGAGCACGGAGAGCAGTCTTCCACCAGCAGGGGGCAGTCTCCCACGATAGTGAAGCCAAAACGACCATCTGGACCTGGGATGATGTCCATCTTTGGAGTGAGAAAATATGGTCTCAATAATTAGTAACCCGTGTATTTCATACTGGTTCTTACATGCTTAACCTCCACTTTGTAAAATCATTAGTGAAAAAAAGATGAAAAATTACAATATAAGACAAGCCAGATGTAAGTCAAATTGCTGTCTAGTTCAGGAGTAACTTTTTGTTATTATTATAATTGATTTTATTGAGGAAGGACATTGCCGCAGTAACTGAAATGTATACATATACGTCATAATTATAAATGATACATTTTCAATGTCAATGTTTTTTTTTAATATATTTTCTTTCAAAAAGCTTTCAAATGGATAAAAACACGACACAAAGAGAAGAAGTAAGGGACAAAGGGAAAAACAAAAGACCTACAAAAACAGTGAGTCTGTCAAGTGAACATTCATTTTAACTCTGGGCTATCATAAAGAACCCCTATATTTTAAATGAATGAATCATCTATTGGAAATTTGTTCAGCAATAAATAAAGTCAGCAGAATCAAAAGCTTTCTCCTATCTATTTGTTGTTTTTGTATATGACTCATTATGTGCAAAGATTGTTTTATGTTATCCTGTGTTTGTTAATAAATCCTGTCTGATAATTGTGAATTCAATTTGGGAGTATTTCGTCCACTCTTTTGGCCATAATTCAGGTGTAAATACGATTGTCCACGTTCAGGATTGCGATAGGTCTATAAATTGGAACAATCGCCTTCCCTTCTATAGGTATTAGAGCTATGATGGCTTCTTTCAAACCCAGAAGAAAGTGCCCAGTAAAGATGTGTTAAAAGGGAGGAGTAAGTGTTTGTTTTAACGCTTTACACCACTCTGAGTAAGTACAGCTACAGTAAGTACAATAAAAAAAATAATAAGAAGTACCAAAAACTGGATCAAATGGACAAAAGTAAGAAAATCTTAGTACAGTAGAGCAGTGGATCCCAAAGAAGGGTCGCGAGACACTAAGTGTGGGGTGGCAAGATAATTTCAAGATATAATTAGTATTTACTCAATTCTTTGAAAAAAGTATATTTTAATGAAATTAGGTCAATAACACAAACTATTCTTTTAAAAAAAAGCATTAAACCTGAAAATGTTATTCTACAGTGCATGGTTATCTTGGGGGTCCTGGCCTGAAATGCTTGGGAACCCCTGCTGTGGAACAGTCATCCACAACCTGACCAAAATTTGGGTCCCCAAAGATTCTCAGGGGTTCTTAGAGAAGGGGTCCAGAATGGATTTTGTGAATTTTAATGGATTGCAAAGGGATCGCATTTTAATTGTTTATTTAAAGTGGTTTACAATCACTATTATACAGGAAAAAAAAGAAAAATTCTTCTAGGTCAGTAGCTTCCAAGGCAGGAAAAGGATGTTTGGGGCGCTAACATATCCACGAGGAGAAAAAGGTTGGGAACCATCCTTGATCCAATCAGGATTCCAGTTGTCTAGCGCAATGACTACTCAAAAACTATACCTATCCATGGGTTTCAGAATGACAAAAATGTGGACTGTTGCCATAGCACTCAACAATTTAAAACCAAATGTTATATCTTTTGATATAATATTTGTCAAAATGTTGCATAACAGGAAGTTAAACCCAGAGAAGATGGTAATATTGGGCATTGTAACAGTATTTGAACAGACACACACTTGGTACACGCTGCTTGTACCCACCTGGTGTATACGGGACACCACTCCAATACTGGGCGGTATGTTCCTCTGAGTCTGTGCAATGGCAATGACAGCCTGTGGGGGCAGTGTGGACACATTGTGACCTTCGATCTCCAGCACTTGGTCCCCTGGCTGCAGCCCGGCCAGGTGGGCACTGCTCCCCTCCTCCACCGACAGGATGTAGCTGGGTCCAGTCCCTCCGAGCTGGAATCCAAACTCTTCAGGCCAGCCCTGATTGGACGTCGGCATGCTGAGAACTTCAAGCACAGCAAGATCAGTGTTGAACAATAAAAAAGACATTGGGGTGCATTTAACAACTGAGTAAGAAGTGGTGGATGTAAAAAGTTTTAGCACTAGCACTATTTGTACTTATAAACAATACTACTTTTAAAACTATACTAATACTACCAATACATCCCACCATTACAACTGGGCCATGCATTTTAACTACTACATATTTATGATCCTCATCTATTATTACTACTGCATTCAGTGGTAACAATACTTCTACTTAACAATACCTCTACTAAAGTAACTACAGCTATATCAAGCATTTCAATTATTAAATCAAATTCAACTTTTGTCTATATTCTATATAATCTTTGTATTTATTGTTTGGATCTCATATAAGGTTTAACCATTGAGTTTATTTGTAGATGTACATAGATATAAATTATCTCCAAAACATGGGCCACATCTATAATCTTATATTATAAAATACAAGACATTTGAATTAGAAAACCTACCTGCCTTTACAACCAAATTCAAGTCCATTTGTATTAGATAAGGCTTGTGCTCGTCTGTGCATGCCTTTAAGGAAACGCTCCTGTCACAGCTCCCTGCCACTAGCGCCTTCACCGGAGGTTCTACCCGGTGAGGCTCTGTAACCCTTCTACCCTGAGCCGTGACACACTCAGCACTCATGGCCTGGTTCACAAGCTCCGGAGCAGCCAATCACATCAAAGCATTGCAAAAAAATGGTGACCTTAATTAGCTTAGAAAGGAAAACGTTCCCATAGCAGACTTTTTGGGCGCTGAATGACTTTGTAATTATGCAACCAAACCAGTGCACACTGCACAGCTGATGGAGCTGGTGGTACAACACAGCAGAAGCACAGATAATGGAAGCTTCAGTCATTTATGGAACCCCGATTGGGACAAGAAAATGTTGACCTAATTGAGAATAAAGATGATCCCAATATATGTGAATGTTAGCAGCAGGATGGAAGCTAATGATGCGCTACACTGTCCCCACAGTGTGGCACAACAATAGGATGTACAAAGAGTGGACAAAGCTGATAAAAGACTTACAGGAATCTTTAGATGGATACCGAAAGCCCCGTTTGCTCTGCCGAAAAGAGTACCGGCCTTTTCGGTTTTGCAAAAACTTCTTCATCTTCAGTGTCAGAGAGTAGACGACCCTATTACCATCAATCCTCCCTGTTAAATGCAATGCAAGGAAAGAGATGCCCCCCTGGACCACCCACCCGCACCCCACGGTCAACACTTAGAACACTGTCCCATTCTCGCAGCAATCAGAAGCCACAGCAGTCCTCATGAGCAAGCGCAGGGCGTGTGCAAAAAAAAGCCGGTGCAGCCTCTGTGAGTGTGTCAAGGAAGTTACATCTCATCCCTGAATCATCGTTGGGGCCAGTTTGAGCTACACAGAGTTAATCAGAAAAACTGGGACACGTGCACCCGCGCACCTCCGTTCCTTAATACTTCTCTCTCCAAAAAGGGTATTGTAAGGCCTCATTTTTCTATAAATACACGGATGCGTCTCTTTCCCCTCCCTTCCTCCTCCGCTCTTGAGGTGGCTCTCCCAGGGACCGCTCCTGGCCCAGAATCACTCCACGCAAGACAGGCCGATGAAGACTAATTGGAGCGCCCATGTGTCTGGGATGCTGTCAGTCCAAGTGCAGTACTACTCGAGTGTTGAGCCCATTGAGAAGGAGAGGGGGCAATCTAAGACTCAAGATTGTGGGATTAGTAGGATTATGGGCTCAATCCGCAGCACTCTTCCATCCACTTTGTGTTATTAATACTCAGACAACACATGCCCCCCCTATGCAGGTACGTAGTGTGTGGTCATGTGTCACTGTCAGGACACATTTAACTTGATTGATTATTATTATTATTTTAGCTATTCTGCAAATATAGTGCAACTAAAATGAGTGGACTCCCATTGGCCTCTATTGGCATGAATCAGTATTTGAGGCCTTAAAAAAAAAACAGATCAATTCTAGTTCCAAGCAATGGGCTGAATGTAGAAACAACACATCTTTTGCTCCCGGTTTATTAGGGGCCAGTTGGATGGAACAGCATGCCCATTTCTGAGCATGTGAACAAGCTGGTTGACGACTAGTTTAATGCATAGCTTCACTCCAACAAACGTATGGTTTAATTAAAAAGTATGAAAAAAAAGGCTATGAAAATTACCAAATCATAAACTGGATGTATACAAATGTACACCTGATGTATACAAATTCGTGAGTGAAAGTAATTTAATTAAAATGTATTAATACTGATGATAATTGGTACATATGGTGGATTGTTAACAAAAAACATATTCATCCAAAGCCTCTAATGGACATTATCAAAGCCTATAGAAAGGTACATATATGTAGAAGTTAGACTGATAAATGTTCCTGAATCCAAAACAATCAAAACACTGGTCCAAGCACCCATGCTTTACCTTTTGGAGCCACATCCAGAGGTATGCAGGCAGATCTTCTGAGTACTGTTCCCCTCTGCAGCACTGTGATCTGTAATATGAGTGTTGGGCAATTGAGTCTGCAACCGGACCCACTGGAGTCCTGTGGAGCCTGGCAAAAACCTATAGACAAGAGAAAAGCAAAAGACATATTAGACCATATTTTAAGATATCGAGTATCAGAATAAAATTGTATTCACTGAAAAGGGAAGTGTCATTCCTTATAGTCCTACCACGCACTAGGAGACAGTTGTAGTAGTAATTGCTTTCATAGCTAAATGGGGTGTATTTATTTAGAAAACAACTTTTCAGGAAACACGGTCTATTCTCTAATGAGATAACTTAGTAATTGATAGCCGTCTCTCCATAGCAAAGATAAATTAGTTTAGGTTTTATTTTTTGTTTTCCCTCCTGTCTGAATGGTACAATAAAGGAGCTGCCTTCATTCTCATTACCCGCGTGCGTGTCTATCTTGTGGAGCAGATGAATTGATATGGTCATAAATCAGTGGCACAATATATAAAATAATGTAAACGTTTTCAACTTTGTTTTTCTGCAGCTCAAGATCATCAAGCTATGCAAATGTCCAAACTTCTGTTGTTATCTGTACATCCAGATGGGGCCGCTAGGGCTGCTATCCTCGGAGCTAGCATAGGGAGCTAGTTAGCAAATGTGGCTAAAGTGATGCTAAGGAAGGGGATTTGTTGACACAACCTGGGCATGGAGCAAAGTGGAATTGATATGCCGTGCTTTCGACAGAGAAAACTAACAAAGTTAACGTGAGATATGACATTAGATCGGGGCTATGTGTGACTTTCCTTAGAAGGTAAGCAGATAAGTGTATTTCTAAAGCGAGATAAAGTGATAAGTTAACCTGTAGGAGAGTAATGCAATGATAGAGGGCTAACAGAGATCTTGTATGTATAAAAGTAAAAAACTGCACAATAAAACCAAAAGAGAAAATGTATTCTGGACTAAAACTTCATTATTTCCATTCGTTCCGTTTTTGACACTTGATGCAGATGGATTTCCTCATTTTATTTGCCATCTACGTGGTTGTGGTTCTGGCATGTATAGTCCTTGTCTGCAAATATTCAGGACAACAGCAGTCCCCTTTCACTTCCCTTTTGGACAGCCTGACCAAGGTAATACAATACAACATTTATGGCAATTCAAAAGATGATCCAACTCCTTAAAACAATTCTACATTCAAATCTCAATCCCTGTTTTATTATTTTTGAAAGGTATTAGGACCAATTACCCCCAAATGGCTCCAAAGGTTCTCACAAAGGGCTATGCACAAGCTTTTTCACCAAAGGTTTTATTAAATCTATACTGACTGCACTTTATATGCTTTATTACTATTATTTTATTACATCATCTATTTGTTGTAATTGTAGAAGCAACATGTTCATCTACATTCATATCCTGCTGGAGGTAGCGGTGTATACAGAGTTTACATATGAGGTGTTTGGATACTGCCGGGAGATGGACACCACATTGGCTAGTCTGTCGGTGCCTTACGTCCTTTTAGCCTTAAAGACATTATTCTTCTATCTCTGCATTAAAAGAGATCCAGGTAAGACTGTGTGTTCTAATATTTTTGAACGCGTTTGTATTATTTGACAGTTTTCTTCCTAACAGGCACAGTGACAAAAAAGAAAGTTGCTGGTCAGCTTCAAATCTACCCATATGACAGACGTCTGTTTCACCCTGGAGTCTCCTGTCCAACCTGTCAACTTCTCAAACCTGCTCGCTCTAAACACTGCAGTAAATAGATTTTTTACCCGACTAGACCATACAGGCTATTTTCCCAAATAATAGTATCACTATAGTTTATTAGCACTTGATTTCCAGTTTATTATTGTAAAAATGTTTTACTTTTCCAGGGGTCTGTAACAGATGTGTTCAACGTTTTGACCATCACTGTGTCTGGGTGAACAACTGCATTGGTTTTAAGAACACTCGCTACTTCCTACTGTACCTCTTCGGTTTGAGTGCTATGGCTGGTGCCATTGCCCTGCTAACAGGAGACATGCTTTTACACGCCGTACTGAGGTCAGGACTCCTACATGCCAGTTACCTAGATGAGAACGGCCAGCAGCAGCCAGCAGGGCCTCTGTTCGTTGTACAGGTGAGATTTACTGGTTAGTGTGTTAATGGTGTAGCGGTAGAACCATCTGAAAGTTGTGATACATTTGGAATAACTTGTGAACTATTTTTAAACGCAATATACTATAAATCCCATATTCCTTGTTCCTGTTTTTTGTTACAGCATCTTTTCCTGACGTTTCCTCGAATAGTTTTCATGCTGGGTTTCCTGGTCTTCATCTTCTTTCTACTGGCAGGCTATGCCTTGTTTCATACCTACCTTGCTCTTATAAATAAGACTTCTAATGAATGGTACAAAGATCGAGGACATATTTGTCAGCACTGTCACCCAGAAACTGCTGACCACCTGTGCAGTGTGTCACCAGACCACTCTAAAAGACACTTCTACAGTAAAGGGTTTCTACAGAACATCGGAGAGATTTTCTTCCCCCCACAGGCTATACATAAAAAAGACAACTAAACAAATATGTGATTTTACATTCAATTACAGTTGTACAAGTTACAGAATTGAATTTGTAATGAATGTTAAGGGTGCGTTCAGGCTTGTACACACATATGGGTTTCCATTCTTTTTGGGTACATTACATTGACTTGCATTCATTTCTATGAGCAAGACGCATATTTTAGCATTACACAATTTTGTTCAGCTAATAATAATCATGGGGACCTGATTTTTGAATAAGTGAATTCATCACATCTCATGGTATTAAACCAGGATTACAATTTACAACGAAACCAAGACTAAACAGGACCAAACCGTGTCTGCATTTGGTCAAAACTGGGCTCAAACCAGAACCAAACGAGTGTGAACACACCCTTAGACTTGATGGTTTCTCAATGCTTGTTTTAACATTCTGTATAGTTGCAGCTAAATTGCAGGTGCTAACGGGTATACAGTATTTGTCCTAAAATGTACTGTAGATAATTTTTAACAATAAAAGCTCAAGCCAACTGTGTCCCTTTTAATTAGTCTGTAATAAGAACCAAATAAGTATGGTTTATTATTAACCTAGTGTATGAGCGTTAGTAGTATTTTTTTGCTTTGAAATGTGTAGATGTAAATGTTATCCATTTTGTGATGAAATTTAGAACACCCTTTGAAGCATAACTTCTGTGAAATGCCCTTTGACACACGCTCACCTCAGCAGTTACAAAGGGAAGAGGGCGGAGCTTCAGCTGCTGACTCTGTGCCTTTAAGCCGGTGCGGAAGTAGCGTGCGGAGAAGGTCACTCTTTTCAAGTCAGTTTTGACAGCAAATTAATTAAACCAGACCGGAGTCCGGAGCGTAGACCTGAGCGCCTTCGGAGTGAAAGACTAATGTCTGGGACCAAATGCACGCGGCTGAGCGGGGCGCTCATCAAACAAGTGCTGGACTCTGTAGACAGCGTCTTGTTTGACTGCGACGGCGTGATCTGGCGAGGGGACCAGGCTGTTCCTGGAGCTGCAGAAGTCATAAACCTTCTCAAGAAAAATGGCAAGAAAGTATTTTTCGTTACCAACAACAGCAGCAAGACAAGAAAGCTGTATGCAGACAAAATGTCCCTGATGGGTTTCAACGTGAGCGAGGACGAGGTGTTTGGAACCGCGTTCTGCTGCGCCATGTACCTCAGGTCGGTGTGCAAGATTGAGGGAAAAGTGTACCTCCTGGGCAGCAATGCCATGAAACAGGAGCTGGAGGCAGTTGGGATCCAGCAGACTGGGGTAGGACCCGACCCTGTCACCGGGAAACCTGCCGACTGGGCCAACGTGCCCTTGGACCCTGAGGTGAAGGCGGTGGTGGTCGGGTTTGATGAGCACTTCAGCTACATGAAGCTGAACCGGGCCATGCAATATCTGAACCAGGGCTGTCTGTTTGTGGGTACCAACAGAGACTCCCGTCTGCCCCTGGAAGAAGGCAAGGCTGTCCCGGGTAGGTATACCTTGTAGTTTAAATAGGCATTATATAAAATGATTCACTGCTTTGCCTGTCAGGGAAAACTGACTGTTCTTCTTAGGTACTGGATGTCTTCTGGAGGCTGTGGAGGCAGCGGCCCAGCGCCAGGCCCAGACCGTGGGCAAACCAAACCAGTTCATGTTTGAGTGTGTTGCCTCTCAGTTTGGTGTGGAGCCGGGGCGCTGCCTGATGGTTGGGGATCGCTTGGATACAGACATCCTCCTTGGCTATAACTGTGGTCTGAAGACTCTGCTCACCCTCACTGGGGTCAGCACTGTGGCAGAGGCACAGGAGCATCTGAAGAGCAGCTGTCCAAAGAGGCAGGGCATGGTCCCTGACTACTATGTGGAGAGCATTGCAGACCTGTTGCCCGCTTTAAGGGAATAAAGCCTTGATCGGGAACAGAGATAGACAGTAGTTCATGTCACAGTAGCAGCTACAAGTGACTGGAGACACGAGTCAGGACACTGTACATTTTAATTGATGGAACACTCATGAAATTAGAATTTTTAAATGTTAATTCCAGCAACATGATTTAGTACCATGCCATTTTACTTGGCTAATGGCCAAATCATTGTAGACCAGTAACCCGTGACCCTTCAGAATATGGTGCAATCTTCTGAAGCAACTCACTCAAACTGAAGAAGGAAATGACAGATTGTAACAAAGCTACCTGATGATAAAAAAGGACTTTTAAAAGATGAGCTAAAGGCACTGAATTTGAGCGGCCATTGTATCTGTCATATTCATTTTTTTTTCTTCATTGTTTTAACTGTTTTAAGTTCTTTTAAAATTTTATTATGTAAATGTGCAGATCTATGCTTTACACAAGAATTAAAAGTTCTTAACAGTATGTGCTTGGTGCTGTTTATGACCATGTAACATTACCCCAACACACATTTAATGAATTCAAATGAGACATTATTGTGATTCTGTTACATATGCCACCCACTAAAGGACAATGCATTGTATTTTTAGAATATTTCAGTCAGTTCATCTTTGGGAGTGGAAACAGGACCAGTAGCTCTGAAAAAGTAGTCCATTTATTCTACTCCATTTATTTTCATCAACTAATCAATGGGATTAACCCTTAGATTACACCCTTCAAATCCATGTTGGACCATATTTTAACTTGATGTGCATATCGTTACATGCATGGAGACGGGGATTAGGTGAGAGAAAGCTGACACTTAGCTCCTTGATTTAAAAAAAAAAAAAAGTTTGCAACCGTAAATCACCTTGGACTGTCATCACCTGGGTGCCCAAAAGTCTATTAAATCTTTCCTCTGATGAGAGAACCTTTCCGATCTGTGCATGCCCCAGCCCTTTGTCCATTGTCCTGACTTGGACCTCAGGCCAATTGCTCTCATGTTTGTGTGTACGTTTGAAGTGGGGAAACAGGGGCCATAGAAAGACAGGTGATGCTAAAGGAGTTGCCATGACAGTGGGTGAGGAAGACTAACAGACGAAATTTGGCAAGATGTCCTAGATTAGTGTAAAGCAGATGACAGATTTGGAGAGAAGTGTAAAGGCTCTGGTTGGAGGCAGAGGAAGGGGGGATGCCCACGAGACAAGCAGGTGGGGGAGGTCTGAAGGGACAAAAGATAGGCTGGCCAGGTGTACAGAACCCCAGTGTGCGCCGGACATGGTCACTGCTCCATGACGGTAGCTGTGAGAAGGGAGACAACCGAGTGAGGAGCAGAGACGGGACGCAGGATGGTGAGGTGCTGGAAACATTCAGAACATCATTTGGACCAGGCACAGAGCACAGTAAGAGATTATGTTTATGTTTCATTTTTCAACTAACCAGGAGGACTATCAGGAATAGGTACCAACTTGAACAAATCAGAACAAACAGAAGTCAATGTAAACAACAATAAAGGGTAGAGGCTTATAGATTTTTGGGATTGTCCATGCCAATGATGCTCTATTGTTCTCATCAATTATTGGTTTTCGAACATTTAATGCAGTCGGTCAATGGGGTAAACTAACCAATAGGTGTTCAGAATTGGCTGTAAATGGATGCACAGTATATATAGATTTTGGGATTATTATTACCATCTTTTTCAGGATGGGGACCCGGTTGATTGTTCTAAGTTCCGCTTCCCCCACAAGGCATTTTGGCCTAGTATCACAGCAGTTCTGCTCCTGTTTATCCTTGTCTTTGGTTTAATTGGACATTTCTGGACGTCACAGCCACACACCCAGGTGTGCCAATACCAAATCATTCAAAACTGTTTGGAATGTGAAACGCTTGCGGTAACGCTTATTGATTTTAGACTTTACAGATTGTAAGATTCTCTTCTCAAGATCAAACTGGGATTGTGCTCAACCAATCAGCAGTTGTGGACCGGCAAAATGATATTGTGACCTTTTATCTAGCATCACCAGCTAACCAGAGATCCACAGTGCTTTTTGATATCAGACAAGTAAGTCCAACCACTCCCAAGTTACAGAAAAAACTTTTTACAAATACATTTTATACACATTACACTTCAATAAGAAGCTTGATTGAGTTTAAATATAATTGAAACAAAGTATGTATAATGCAAAATATGATGCTTTTCCATTTCAGGGTTTGATTTGTTACAAGCCAGTTAACCAAAAGACCTGCTTCCTGCAAAAGATGGAAGAGTCTGACTATGACAACGTACGCTCCTTTCTCCATGAGCCAAAACAGAAGGTAATTGTGGCTGACATTTCAACTCCGATATAGAGTGTAATGGACAGTCTCACTCATTTAAGCAATATGATCCTACATAAGTCGAGTAAGGGGTTGCCATTTTAGTTTGGCCAAAGTCTACGGTGTTCAATCTGACCTTTTTAATGGCGAGTCATACCCTTATCCCCCAAAGTGGTGCCTCACTGATCCTACTAAGTTTCATAGGTTTTGCATGACTTGTTGGTCACTTAGTACAAAGGGAAAGGTGAAGCATACAAGGCCTTTAGAAGCCTTTTCGTCTGTGTAGCAGGATCCTTGGCTCCCTGTACTTCGTCTACAGATAAATTCCTCAGCACATCTGATCTTACAGCCCCTCTGCACAGGATCTTCTTACAGGACGTAGCTCACAGGACTGGAGCTTTGGATTGGGCACAATAGTTGCTCTGTGTGAGGGCTTTTTGGCCACTACTACTGTTTGATTAAGACCCTTTGGTGCGGGAGGGAATATTGGTTTGATTGCCATAAGAGCAAAACATTTTTGTTTATTTCATTGGGACAGTGCATAGTCTTTCAGTCTCACATATTTTGGTTTTAGGATATTGCTAGTTTCCATCTGTAGTCACCATTCTGAGAAATTACTCTCATAACGTATTATGTATTCCAATATTAAGATACAATTTCCAGCTAAATTATCTTTGTATTTGTCCCCCAAAGGTACAATAGTTGTTTCTGACTCTTCCAGATGAGAAAATCTGATGTAACGTGAACCGCTCAAACAGCAGTTTAAGTAGTTCACTATCTGAGCCAATCACAAGTGTAAGTGGTGCAATTAAACCAAAGCTTTGTGGTGAATAAAAGTACTAACGTGAGGCCTTGTTGACCTCGTCCACAAAGTCAGTCTAATAGCGGCTCATGTTTCAGTTCAGCTGTTGTGGTGACAGTATGACTTCTTACTCTTTAGTGCATAACACTGGTGTTTGTCTATGCAGGCTCAGTACGATCTAATTGTGAATGAGACTCTGAGACAGACAGCGTTTCTAAGTGTTATTGGATCAAGTCTGGTGGACATGTCCACACTGGAAGAACCGCTGCAGCAACTGTGCCTGGACAGAACCATTCACTGGACCCAGAAAACTGATGGTGAGAATGAACAAAAAACAAGACAGGGACAAAGTCTAATATATAATAATATGACAATTTGACAACATTTAAGTATGTTTTGAATTTAACAACCTAAGATTGAAGTAGATTATACGGACAGATAAAATGCAAATTGTGGATCAGACTGTCCTGTCCACTCGGACAGAAAAATAAGGTTTACCTTATAGGAGAGAAAAGGAGGAGTGAACTATAATTTAATAATTGAAGTATAGCAACCCTTCCTCTGCTGCTGTCATTTCACTTTGAGTTAAATAAATAATCTGTATATTTGACAAATGCACCCAGGTTAAATATTAAAATGTAAAAACAAAAGGCTTTTTTAATATTATGAACTTCACTATTTTATAAATACAGCGCAAAACATAAAGAAATTAAAAATGGTTGCAGAACCGTTTTAAAGTTTCTGAAAATTACTGATGAAGACATAGAGAAGACATGGAAGTCAATGGTCATCCTTGCCGAGACTGTTCAGCAAACATCAATTCTCATCCAGTCAGAAATGTCTGAGTGGAAAAAAGGGAATAAGTAAGGAGCTGAATTGCAGTGTCACGTCCATTTTCCAGATGAGTAATTGGTGCTCTCGTGAAGAAACGTGATAGTTCTGTCCCTGAAACTATTTACCAGTGACTTCCATGACTTCCACATTTGCAGGCAACAAATCTTAATGGAGTCAAACTGTGAAACCCTTCTTCTTCATTCTCTTTTAATTCATAAAATACAATATTCTGATCAATGGTGTATATTGCACAGGGCTTTTTATAATGGTCTTCCTCCTTCCTAGGTCCAGGCAAGCAGAGGCTGGTTTACTTCTGTATTGACATCTGCTTCCCCAGCAACATCTGTGTGTCTGTGTGTTTCTATTACCTGCCAGAGTGACGTTAGCGTCTCATCAAATCACAGACCAAAGCAGGGAAACTAAGATACCTTTTCAGGTACTTTTACAAAAAGGAAGCCTATTTCCGCTGTGGTTTAATGTGGCCTGTAAACAGGTGCGGCAGTGTATTTCAATGCTTCTGAGAGTGAAGAGCTGGAGACAGGCTGTCACAGTTATCAAAAAAGCCTTCATCACTCCCTTCATGGATTTTACCCGCTCTGGTGGCATGCTGCACGATTACATGGGAGAAAATCCCCTTTTCTACATGCCACTGACTGTATTTTGTGCAAGTCATTATGTGTAGTCATTTTTACGGTGTGACTTTGATCTTCTAAATAAAAGGACGTGGTATATCAGGAGCCAGGATTTTGTATGGTTGTTACACATTGCATTTACATGTATTATTTATATAATTAACCATGTCATAAATCCAATTTACAACACTTAGCGATTTAATTAACAATTCACACATTTGACTATGGCATGTCAATGTCCCAATTTGGTTTCATTTGGTCCCATTCACACATTACATAAAAAGTATGTATTTTGTGTTGTACTAGCACTACTGTACAAGATATAGCAAAGTCTTCTCAACACATACCTTACATGCATTATTATGGGCCTACTCCACGGGGGGAAAAATGTTTTCAGGGTTTTTAGTGTCGTTGGTGCCACCATCTCCCTGATAAAACACAGGCTAAGGGTACTCTTGCCTTTAAGTCCGCTATACAGTTCAAGTTCAGCCGAGCACACTGTCATTGAAGGCAAGACACACCACTGCCTTTTGGTGGCCACTATATTCTCTCTTGATCTCTCCAGTCTCCACACACCACAGGCGAGCAAGATTGTCTGAAGAAGCTATGCACAATAACAAGAAATAGGCTAATTAAAATATTGTATTGGCTTCTGTATCGCTAGCATTGACTTGGTTTTAGCTCACTGACCTGTCACAATATACTGGGAGTCGCCAGAGAAGGCACAGTCCCACATCCAGCCTCTAGATGTCTCTCCAGGGTTGTTGCTCTTTATACTCAACTCAGTCATAAGAGAGAAGTTAGAAGTCCTCCAGATTTTGCAGGTCTGGTCAGCTGAACAGGTGGCCAATAGACTGGAGACAAAAAGGAAAGTTGCATTCATAAGGGCATATCCTAAAATGATGTTACTTTTACCAACACCTTTTACTTTACTATAGTGCGCAAAAGACTTACGTGGAATCAGGGCTAAACTTGCAGCGAAGTGAGTAGCGCTTGTGTGCAGGAATCTTTGTTTTTGGAATAAGCTGAGTCACCTCATCACCCATGCCTCCAGCAAGGTTCCACACATAACAATTTCCCTGCAAGAAGGATAAGAAAACAATATCGTAAGTGAAACGATACACAATGTACTTAAAAAAAACCCAAAAAAAGCGTGTATACTGACTGAGCTGTTAACAGCTGCCATGTAACTAGCGTCTGGGTCAATGTGTACAGAGTTTATAGAGACTTCTGGCTCTGGAATTAGCTGTTCGTTGTGGTCAGTTTTCAGATCCCATATATGAATCACACCACTCTGGTCTCCGACAATAAGTTCTGCCTGAAAGCAATAAAATATGAACAAGATTTAGACAAGAGAAATAGTCACAACAATAACAAAGATAAAATCAGTTTATCCTTGTACCTGGTTTGGGTGTAGGCACACACAGTTAATAGGCGCATTGACCTGGAATATTCTTTGGCACTGCAAATTTCTAGACCTGTCGGAAGAGACATTTTTATTTTGACTATAACTACAAAAAGACACAAGTAGGCTAATCCAGTGGTTCTCAACCTTTTCCAGCCACAACCCCAAAAATAACAACCTTTTGTATCGTAAAACTGATCATCTACATTTACCATTGCATTTGAAGTAGGACTGTACTCAATATATCGATATTGTGATACATCGTGATGTACTTCTTGGCAATAGGCGTATATATGCAGAGTTTTACACTTCTTAATCTACAGACTGCTGCATGAAAGCTGAATCTGAACTGAAAACTAGACCTAATCAAAGCACAGTTGCATTCTGGTATTGAGGACATTGTGTACATGAAATTCTAATGCATTTTGTTATTCTACTTATTCAAAACCTAATTTTAGTCAACTTTTAACACAGATTTTAAGGTTAAGAAGATTTTTTGTTTAAGACTATTGTCTCAATTTCAAATTTTCCCTCATATCATTTTAGGAACCCCTGAAATCCACCCCTGTGCTAATCAATGGCTTAAGGAAATGTTATGCTACCTCAAATCCCAGATACGAGCCATGCAATCTTCTCCTCCTGTGTACATCCATCGGCCATCTTCATGAAAACCGACAGAGGTGATGTTTTTGCTGACTCCGTCATAGTTAATTACAGGGTTGGGGTTGTTTGAGTTCAGATCATACATGCGAATGTGTTGGTAACCTATAATAGTAATAAACTGAACATATTAGGCAATCCACGGTGCACAATTCTATCCAAAGACATCATGAAGAAACCAACCTGCAGCTGCTATCATACTCCTGTCAGGTGTGACCTCAAGTGAGTTCACTTGCTGAGGACAAGTGTTAAAGAATATAATCTATGTTAACTGTTTACGACTTTGTTATAGACAATTCAATCTGTGATATAGGTAACTAGTGGTTTAAGTCTTAACAGTTGAAGGATACAGAGTCCTGATGCTGCACTGTTCTGGTACATATCCCACTGTGAGCTTGCCAGAAGCGGACAGTGTGATCATATCCAGCCGTGGCCAAAATGACAGGATCGCTGCCCACTGTCCCCTGGTTCACATTCATGTCAGACCGTAGCTTTGTCACGGCTCAGGCACTCGCATTAACCACTGTGAAATAAACAGAAGTAAAGTTTGTAGTTTGGTACATATGACTTTAATAAAGATGATTCAACAGATCCCAATATTTATGCAGTTTGAAGGTAAAGACTTCACAGCTAACTGCACAACTGCAAGTTTTAAACAAATGCCACGAAATGTTAAAGCTATTAAGTAAAAAATAACGAAGTTGTCAAATTAAATGTGGAAACAGAACAATAACCACAAATAACCCTCGTATTTAAGAAATACGATCTGTAAAGTTTAGCTTACCTTGCAAGGTTTAGATGTTGTCCAAATTGGTACGTCACCAAAATGTGTCCCGTGGATGTAGTGACCATAATGTGAAGGTTCCGCTAAATTCAACTAAGGCCAATACTGCCACCTTTTGATTACACTAACAAGTGCAGGCAATTTCAAATAAGCCTTTTAACCGTATCATTTGTGCTTTACAAAAGGCCCATGGGTTTAAAAGTGCCATATACTTATTTGTTCATGAACGTGCGCCAGAGGAGATGAACCATCCACTACATGATCAGAGGCCCCGCGGTGAAAGTTACTGTACAATAGTTGAAAGCGTTGAATTTATTTCACATAAGATTCCCTGCAAGAAGGATAAGAAAACAATATTGTAACCAAGTAAAACACTTAAAAAAAAAAAAAAAAAAGACCTGTGTTTATACTGACTGTAACTGTCTACATCTGCCATGTGACTGGCAGTATAATGTGCAATATAATGTGTGTAGAGTTCATCAGAAGAGACTATGGCGCAGGAATTAGCTAACGAAGTGTGTGCTTTAAAAAATCTTTGTTCCAGGTGAGGCTCGAACTCACAACCTCGGCATCACTCTGCAGGTAACTGTCTTATAAGTACCGCGCGCTGACCGATTGCGCCACTGGAGCTCTGTCTTACCTGTGATCCCCCCCATCATCAAACAAAACAACAAAACAAAGAGCAGGCTAATGTGCTAATGTGCTATAAGGTTTTTTAATGATCAATTACAATACACATTTGAAATACAATGTGTGCGGTGTAAATACAGCATTTAACAGTAACATTTCATCAATTTATAACATCAAGACATTTTACTGAGTAAATAATTTAACAATCAATTGTAAAATAAGGCAGTTGGATAGGTATTTTAGAATAAATAAATACAATATGTATAATAAATAAGGCCAACATATACTATTTAGACCAGTAGAAGAGAATTTTTAGAGCTCCTCCACATTGTTTAGTCACATTTTTTGCAACAGTAAAGACATGTGCTGCTTCACCTCTCCCGGATCGGCCAATGAGAACCCCAGGATTATGCCTTTGGTCCTTGGCTTCATCTTACTGGGTGGAAGCATCTGTAAAAATCTATGGGTTGATCTCACTTGAACTTTCTTGTACTACAAAACAGGAGTACCACTTACCTTTACATATATTTTGCATCTTTCCAAAAGAAATCTCCACTTCAAAGCTGTACGTTCATTGTCAGTCAGATTTGTAAATTCTTCTGTCTGCACATTGACAATAGCTGTTACTCATTTTCTGTATTTTATTTAATCATGCCAAAATCATGCTTCATAATGAATTCACTCTTTTGTTTGTGATCCTTTTTGTCTTTTGTTCATGTATGTATCCTTTACTAACAGTGGTACTTACAGTGCAGCCCAATGTCTTCTCTGCCACTGGACTTCTGAAGATGCAGCCCTGCAGAGTGCCAGTGTGGTCCGAGACGTCCACGAGCAGGTCAAAGACAGCAGCCGCAGACAAACCCTGTCCTCTCCCTGGACACATCTCATTGGTGCAGCTCTGCCTGTCCTCCGACACCTGGCATTTGCATCTGGTGCTGCGACAGTCAAATCCACGTTTTCGTTCAGGATATTTTCTCCATTCACGTTTCGTTTGAGCGTTTGAATGTGACGTTACCATCGCGTTCGAATGACTTTGGAAACAGAAGCATCGACATCCAATTTGGAGATGAAGCCGTATGTGACGCCAAAGAACGGCTCGCATTCGTCCGCTGCCTTTTGCTTGAGCTGGTTCACTGTGTAGACGTCAGTGATGGACTCAACTGCAATGACGACACCTTAAATCAGTCTGGAGTAGTCCTGGGGTTGGACTACATGTTTTTTTGTCAAATGTTTGTCAAATGTTTATGTTGTTTTGGATGTGGACTTAGGATGTCACGATATCATATTTAGTGTTTTGATTATCGTGAGAAAAAACATCAGGGTTGAACAATTATTCATGATTGTTGAGACTGTGCAACAGTGAAATCCTTCTTCTTTTTTTTTAATTCCCGGAGTCTGACATGTTACTGTTCCTCAAGTTTTATGAAATTAAACTTTCTGAAAGACAAAATAAAGTAATAGTGACAAAAACAGCCAGATAAAAAAGTGATTCAAATTTCAGGTCTGTTTTTTGGATGGAACTAAAAAGACTTAATTTTGGTTAAAAAATTATCTCGATTATTATTTTGTGGTTCGTATGATTGTATTGTGACCTGAATATTCATCCCGAATGTGGACTTATAGTAAATATAAGGACAAGTAGAGGTATTTTAAAGGTGCAATATGTCATTTTCTGAATTTCTGATTTCTGATACTGCTAGTTACTGATCAGATCTATGGAGAGGTGAGCCTGCCAGTTTTTCAGTTCTTTGCTATAAAAACAACTGCAAATAATGTTAAATGAGTTTAATGCCATACTGTGGAATCTTGAAGGCAAAACAGTAACATTTCCATGGAGACAAAGAGCGCCCCCACCAGAGAAGTTACGTATTGCACCTTTAAAGAATCCTAGAGCTATACCTAACGCAAAAGGTTGGTATGAAATGCTAATAAAAAAGCTGTCTGTGGTTTCCCGCACACACCAGGCACGTCTTCAGGCTTCTCCTCTTCTTCCAGTCCTCCAGCCTCTGCGAGCTCTTTGGCGTAGCTGAACAGCAGACCGGCCTCTCTGGTATCTAAAGAAAAGAACTGATTTACTTCAACAGCAACAAAAAGCTTTGCACACTGGAAATATGCCACAAGAAGAAACTATTTACCCCAAACACTTCTATCAAAAGGTACACTTACTAAATGTTATGGATATTTCCTTACCTGGATTGATGGTGATAATGGTCTTGCAGTTAACGGTGGCGACCATAGCGTTTCGAAAACTGTCAAAGCTGATCTTCACATCGGCTAAGAAGAGCACTTTGAGTGAAAGATAAATTTAAAACAACATGTAGTTACATCTCAAATATCCTTCTCATGCTTCTCATTGGTTCCTTGTGTTAATGTGATACGACAGGCCGGAATAACGGTTGAATAAAGATTGTATTTTGTGGTGGAGAACGAGCTGCAGCTGTTAACCTACCCGTCTCTTTGGGCATCAGCGTTTGTACGAGCTGAATGGCCTCTCTGTCCCAGCTGTGAGTGATACAGGGGTCAGAAAGTGACTCGGGGAGGGGGGGAGCGAGGTCAAAATCAAACACACATGCACTTCATCACAGCAGAGGCAATTTGTGGTCAAGCAAAGATACACACTGGGCGTTTGAAGGCTAACCGAGCGGCAAACGTAGTGTATAATAAAGTGTATGGATGAGTGGGACGCACGCGATGAGAGGAAAGGAGGATACGGAGTCATCGAAGAGCTTCACTTCCATCCTCTGCCCTCTGCGTCCGTCTGAAGTGGTGAACTGCTTCAGCTCCCCGATCTGAAAACGCAAAAACAAAATCATTTCTTAATCAGCTGTTTAATTGCAGGGCCCGGCCTCTAACTGAACTTCATTTGGGGTTTCTTGGTTTCTATAGAACCACAAGACACTATTTGAAAAGGCAATGCAATAAAAGTTAAACATGAACCGCTACAACTACTCCTTTCACTAATGATACGCTTTAAATCAGTCAGAACTGCTCCAGCGGGCTTTGAACACTCATTATTTTGAGCTTTTATTGAAGCTACTCTACTATTTGATATAGTCTGTTGAATTATTTAGAATGCTGTTTTTACAAAATGTTTAATAATACACATTTACTGGAGAATATATTTTCCTCTTTGTACCCGCAGTCACGTGTACGTACACGTTGGCTGTAGAGAGAATTGTTTTTTATCCACGTTTCAAATGAATAAATCTTGTTTGCGAAAATATACAGTAGCAACACAATATTAGACTACAAATGACATATGTCTTAGTAGTAACGTACACGGGATAATCTGCTTCACTTACTTTACTATTTTGAGGCGATATTCAGATGATATTCGGTAAAATCCTTCAGAAATGTGCTAATACTTGCTTGTAAATGTTATGGTTGAGGTTCAAGTACAAGTCGCACAAATCAAGAATGTACTGGAATATTAAGAATGTACACAAATTACCCATTTAAACTTCTATTTTTCTTTTGTTTGTTTGTCTTTTACCACAGACTATCGAGCTATTAAAACGCAATGTCATAAGAATGTTCAAAATTCCAGAATGGAGGCAAAATGAAGTCGATCACATGTTTCAAATTTTTTAAATACTAGTCTTTATAACAAAAAATAAGGAACAATGTTGAATTTCTAGGGTAGAATACTTTTGTTTTTCAATAACAAAGGAAAGATTCAAAAAAATATTAGAATTTCACAAAAGTATAATATTTTATTATAGTGTATTTATGTAGCATTTTGCGAAAAGTATGTACGGTAGTATGTCTGTAGATAAAATGACAAACTATTATGAGGTCAACATTTCTGTAAGTATTTGTCCAGAAAAAGCTAAAAATCAGGATCTTGCCTTCATCAAAAATGGTCTATCCCTGTATATACTGTAAAATACAATTGTAATTTTTTTACACAGGACTCTGATATCACTCACATTTATCTGAGTTGTTTTAATTTGCCAAAACTACCTTAATTTGTCATATTTTGAGGTTAATACCAAATTCTCCATTTAAACCACATCATGTTCCACTTCACTTTTGCCTCCAGTTGCCTCCATTACAGAATTTAGCATATATTTAGCTTTTTGTCTAATTATTGCGATTTTAACTTAGCATTTTCCAATGTATCGCACTCCCCCTCTACTTCACATAAGCCTGGCTAAAAGACATGTCATACCGATCTTACAGCCGCCAACACATTGATGATCGTGCCGTCCAGTGTCCGTCCGTTGGCCATGATGTCCCCGAGAGAGTAGAAGTCCCAGGGGTCTTTGACTGGCAGGTGGGTGAGACGCATCATCCTCTCAATCACGACCATGTCCGCACAATTCAAAACATGGGAGTGGGCTTCGGTCACGGTCAGTCTGTAGATGCTGGGACAAAAAGGACATAGTATTACTGACATTTTATCAAAGCAAAGCGCTGCAACGACTTTTTTCTCTGTACCTTGGAGTTGTGGGGCAGAATTTGTCAGCTTTCTCTGGGTCTTTGTGAGTAATTAAGGGATTTTCTATAGTGACTGTACAAAAAATAATCAAAACCATAAAATAATTCAAAGGAGAATTACAGAAATGTTATAGTTTCTTACCACAATCACCAATAGAAAAGCTGTTTATGAGGCTGTTGATATACAAGCCACTTCCCCAGGCAGAGACATTGATGAAGAAGTCAGGAGAGTCTCTGATTGTGAATCCAAAAGTGTGTCTTTCTTCACCAAAATCTGCAAAACACAAAGGCAATACCACAGCATACCACTAGAGGCCGCTACAATACAAGAAACCCCGAGGCTTTCAAGAACTGCGAAAAATCCTCTCGTATGAAAATTAATAATAATAATAAATCACTTACTTTTTCTGTCAGGGAAACTTTTGCTATCAGTTTTCGAAATTACAACACCAGCTAGCTTCTGTCAAAAGAAGAAGAGGAATAACGTCGCGTTCAAAAGGTGAGAAAACCTGGAGGAAAATTCATAAAAATGTGGTTGTTAAATGTTGCTCACGGCATGGCTGAAGTTTGGGTGCAGTTCTGCGATAGCGATGTAGTTTGGAGCTGCCATTTAGCTTCAACTGAAGACCCTGTAATAACAAAGTGTTAACTTCTAGTAGGGAAACAACAATGACGGTGATAACCAATGTAGAATGAGCAAGTAATTATTGAACTGAACTGAACATGCTTGCCAAATGTTGTAAGTAAATACTGAGTGTGGTAATAATGACATCGAAACATTTAACAATTAATAAGCTAATTGAATTGAAACGAGCCCTTTTATGTGTTTAATTGACAAGTTATCTTACCTTTTTTGTTTTTCAAATACGGATCAGTTTCGCGCCACTGCGGCCCAGCTGTTGCACGCGACCAAAGCACACATTTGCGTCACTCGAAAATGCGTCATTCATTTATTTTATTATTATTATTATTATTATTAATAATAATAATAAATGAATGTAGATACTCATAAATATTGTTAAATGGCATAATACTTGACAGTTGCGTTTTTCTATATTAATTAATTATTTTAGAGTATCCTACAAATGCACACAGTATTTGTAATTTTGTTCATTGTTGTCAGTTGATCTTGAAAGTTCCCAACCTTTTTTGTCTTAAGCAGCCACTTTGTCTCACACTCCAAGTAGGCCTACCCCCTAATTCAGGTACTAGGCAATTAAATCTGTTTTCTTTATTTATATATTGTCAATTAGCCTATTATTACATCATATTGTTTTAATTACATTTATGTCCAGAATACGCCAAACATCCCTAAAGCTGTAACACTATCTACAAAGATTTGTTTTTAAATCAAATGTGTTTCAGTTGCACCTTCTGAAATCTAAACCCCGTTGGGAAACACTAACATAGGCTACAATAAACCTTCGTGACGTCTCTGGATCACCCTGGCAAGTGACTTTTCTTCCTCTCACATAGCTCACTGATGATGAGGTATCTTAGGTTGCAGCATTCTGGTTTATTTTGATAACACAAATACGACACTTGATATTTTCATGCATGTTTGCAGGGATCACAGATGTAATAGTAAGCCCAAACTGCGTGTCACTGCCTTGTTCCTTTTCCACAGTGACTAATGTTTGTGGTTGGTGTTGGAATAGGATCTCAGCCCTGTGACTAATAATGATTTTCAAGCCGTGATATTATTGTTATAGTGTGTCTACTGGCAAACTGCCATACAGTCGTTTTACCCATGATACAATGCACAAATATAGCATGAGATATTGCAGTAAAGGTCATATGCATTATGGAGTATTGATTGAGGAGCCTATAATGTAAAAAAGGCATGATTAAATTCACTTAATGCTGAAGAATCAATTTGTGATTTGCACCTTTGGAAAAGCTATTCAAATGAAACTCCATTTTAAATTCTAATTTCATTAGGTTTTTCTCACTACAGTTTGTGAGTCCATTAATCAAAGCATCAGATAAATCAAGAGGAGCTTATTTTTCCAATGATACATACATAATATACCCAACGCTCCTGTAAGTCATCAATCCTGCTTCGATCCAGCGTTTTGTCAGCCGATTTTCATATTAGTTTGAATTTTTTATGATAAGCAGGCTTTACTGTCACATGTAAGTGTGTGTTTTCTCCTCACTAATCTGTAAATGTGTCCAGGATCTGAAGGACCCACTGGAGGAATGCTGTGATTGGCTGCTCTCGGTGCCACAGGTCATCTCTCTGCGTTTCGACCACTCCTGTGCAGTAAATCATACAAAACATGTGTAGTGCAAGTCTGTGTACTTTTCTGCCAATTTATCAAGAGGTCAGAAGAGATTTTTATTGAAGGCAGTGAAAAAGTCGCAAAATATTGACGTAAAATATTTTAATTTGAAGGTACATATTACACTTGTCCAGCTCTATAGTGTTTTACTGAAAATGGTAGAGAATCAAGTATGTGCATATTTATTTACTACAATTTTTGTCATATTTTAATTGTAAGATTTGTTATTAAATGCATTTAAAGCTTACTGTACGAAATAACTTTGTATAGAACTATAGGAATTCTCTAATATTTTCTTTTTTTTTTTTTAAAGAGAAACACTAAACTGGATACGTGTTTTGTAATAATAATATAATATGTGGTACTGCTTGTATTTTGCAGCTGTCCCGGACCTCCGCGATGGCACCAGACAGGAGATTTGTGGTTGAGATGTCCACCCTTTCTTTATAAAACATGAGAGCGCAGGAGGAAGCAGAGGCACCAGTGTGCGCCTGCAGGCATGGCAACACAAAGACAACACAAGCCAAGCCCATGTAGTGCACGGATTACACATCTGTAGCTGGAGTCTTGGCTTTGTTGGCTGAAAAAAGAGAGAAGAAAAGGTACATTGCATCCAGGAAGTGCATACATTTACTAAAATAACAAAATCAAAATTGAAGAGTTTAGCGGGCATAAGTATCCTCAAAGTAATGTATAAAGCAAAGTGCAAAATACTGTCTTACCTGTTTCTATAATCTAAAAGGGACATTTTCAAATAACCCGGACTCAGAACCAAGGTAATGGGACAATGAATTGCTGTGAAAGGAGTACATTTATGGGATAATCTTGACAAAGACATCAAAGAATCAAGATCAATAATGCAATTTAAGAAATACATATCAATATCATAATAAATAAGCATATAAAAGAAAATGAGGTTGTTGCGGTTAAAAGGGCGGATCTCGGTTTGCAGAGATTTTGCTTTGGAGAAGGGGGCAGATAACATGAGATTGCTCTTCTTTCTGCTCCTTTTCATTCACTTTTAGTATGCTTAACGGTATGTCACTGATCATGTTTTGAATGAAAACAAAATCTTAACATAGTTGACATAGTGGACATAACACAACATAATGGAATAACAATGTTACAAACATATTAAGTTCATTATGTCTTTAATGTGGATTTGACAAGATACAGTAGGTATGATGAATGTTTGTTTGTTTGTTTGTTTGTTTGTTTGAGTAAGCATGTTTGCTGAGTAGGTCAAATACCATTGGATTTATACCAGTTCATTACATGTCATGGAAAAACAGGATACTTCTACTCAAGTATTTCACTGAGGATATTAAAAGGAAATGTACTTTGACTACATTTTTCTTCAGTGGTAGTCATGGGAGTTATACCTCTCTCACTGAACATTTAACATTTAACAATGTCTACGAAAGTAAAAATATCACTTCATTCTAGGGCTGCAACTAACGATTAATCACTTAGTTTAGAACGCAAAAGTCACGTATTGAAAAGATTTTTACTAAATTTGACCCAGATGAAGCTGAAGTGAAGCCGTTTGAGGATCCTGGTGAGCACATTTATGGAAAAGAGAACCGAATTTCCACATAAGTTTCATGGAATTGCGGCTCAATTTCATTCATAAAACTTCTTTTCTCAGCTCATGGCATGTTTTCGGGACCTATGTATAGTTAACACTTATTCCATTACTAAATTAGTTTAGTAAATTATTTCAATAATCAATTAGTTGCGATGTATCGATTAACTTGTCGCAGCCCTACTTCATTCAGTCACTTTGTTTAATTTAATCTACTGTTGCTGAGTACTTTGGAGTTAACATAAACAGCACAATTGTTGTAATACCCCACATGTTTGCAGGTTTTATTCCTATATAATTAGTCCCAAATGAGGAGTGACTAAATTAAATCACAGTGGAAAATCCTCTATAATAAAGCAAATACATTCAAAGAAAGAACAGAGCCACTTCTATAATAAGATTAATAGGTCTGGCTGACCAACACCCAACCCTACAAAACACTAATTGGATAGAATAAAACAGTCACTTCTGTGCCCCCAGTCTCAAAATATACGAGATCATTTCCTATAGCTCTAATCTGGAAGCATATTGTACTATGAGCTGTGTTCTTCTTGGCTTTGACGTGCCGTTTACATCCAAGTATAGCTTTTGCAGTCGCTGGCAGCGGTCTGGTTAGTCTTTATTGGCTCCCAGAAGTGGACGACATCCAAAGTACAAGCCTATGTGTACACTGTAATTTCCCTGCCACCTGTGTGACTGACTTGAACTCCCAGAATCCCTGTAGTATAGAGCCTGAACAATATGCTCTGTCTCCTCATCGCCGACATCTGCAGACACGCAAAAGGACTGCGGACGTAACTTCAAATAGGCTTAATAGCGTGCTGCTGAAAAGTAGCGAGCGTGGAGAAATTATTGGCGCTCATGATGTCCGTCAAGCATGCTGCTGATGTATTAGAGATAATGAGAGGGCATGTAACCGCGGTGTCGGCCATTTTGGCACTGTTAGCGTTTTCAGCGACCTGTTTCGCAAAGGTATATACGACAAAAGCAGGGCATGATATTTCCATTGAGGTTGAGTCTTCTTTCTCGGTCTTCGAATTTGCAAATGAGCCAATGGGCGGCGCCAATTTCTTAAAAGTCAAAAACAGGTACCACCACCTACTTTCCCCGCCCTGGCTTGTTTTTGTTTTGTTTTTTACTCCCATGGTCCCATTCCAAGTTAGTGGCTTGCTCAAACAAAGGCTACAAACATAAGTGTTCTCACGGGGGAAGGGCGGAAAGTCAGACACAAGCCTTATCGTACAAATCATATTTTTATGTCGAGTATAGAGTGTAGTTTCACTGATCCATGCTTTGATTTCTTCCCTCCAAGAATTTACGCCGCTTTGTCCTCAAAACTCTTTATCCACAAATCTACCGATGTCAATTTAATGTTACCCAGAGCTTTCAGCCATTCATCATTTTAACTGTGGAAAGAGCCAGCGCTATATTTCTGCTACATCAAAAGGCATGTTGTCCTGGACTATACCACTCATGTCCTCACAGTGACTTGTCCATGTTTGACAGAAATATCACGCTCCCACAACTTTGACCTCAAGAGTCTTATTTTTAATTAAAACAGTATTGGACATGTTGCCTTTTTCCCTTAAATGACGAAGGGAGCACATTTCTTCGATTATGGCGGAGAGATACATGAAACAGCAGCTGTCTTTGCGGCATGTGTCTCCACCAAACAAAGGACAGATTATATTTTGGAGGGTCGGGTCTGAAACATGGTACAGTGCAGCGCACCGTGTCATGCTATGGGGCAGGACACGCTGCTATTTACGAGTTTATGGTTATTGATCTCAGTGTTGCTGATTTTATGGGATGTGGTAGGGACGCCGTAGTGTGCGAAGCCTAATCTGTACAATACATGCACTCGAGCTGTTGTTGATAATGAAGTTTCATTTCATTTTAGTGAGTGAACACTGTTTACAAGATGAGGGTTAACCATGTAAAGAGTTTTCATACAGCAATGTGTTCTTTTTTGCAATTGTAGTGCCTATTTTCTTCTGTAAAAAATACTAAAAATACAGAATTTAAATGATCTTTGATAAAACAGCAGCAAAAACGATTATTGTAAACTGAAAGTAATATTACTGTGTAGATTTTAAACATTTTCTTCTGTTGTATAGGCCAAGACGCCAAGGTTGACATAGCTAACAATAATTCTTTTAAGTCCTCATGACACATTAGTCTAAACTTTTCAGTAAAACCAAACATTTTGACTGTTTTACTCCAATTTGGCAATTTTTTGTGACGTTTATAATGTCACTTCCTGGTTTGACATGGCCAGCAAATATGACACAGGTAGGGGTAATTCCACAACTGTTAAACAAGTGTACAATTGTAAACAAGGGCCAAATCCATTTAAATCATACAGTTTTGATTTGACAAATAATTACACCTGACAATGCCTTTATTTTGTTAAATGTTATAAAAAGGTGTTGGTTGTGAAATGGCGCTTTTTGATGACATACTTTAGATGGAAGTATTCTACACTACAAACCTTTAATTGTCAAATTTTCTTCACAAACTGCTTTAAAAACAATGATATTATTTACCACAGGGACTATCGCAGCAAACAACGTCATAATCAGACAAACATTAGAACGGGCTTTAATCGATCAAATTACTATATAAAATTACATCCTTCATTTGAGCAGTGGCATATCTTTATGTATTGTTTTTCCACGTCAGTTCAAATACATTAATTAAAATAATAAACACACGTTACCGGAATTAGCTAATCTTTTGTAAATCACTTTTTTGAATCAGAGAAATGAAAGCATTTAATTGATAAGGCCATAGAGACAATACAGGGTGGAAGCACTGTTTTAATTGGTCCTCTATGGAAATGTGTTTGAATTTGAAGCAGATATACAGTATTAGTCATAAGTAAAACGGTCCTAGTCACGGCTTTGAGAAATATGCAGGGAAGGTATTATAAGCTTCTGCAGACAACCAGAAGCTCTTCGGTTTTTTAATGTTTCAGAACAGCGCACGCTAATGTTAGGAAAAGGTTGTGGTTTGGCTTCAGCTTAAATTAATTGACTTGTTTTATTACATTTTCGGGTTTTCCTGGATTAAAGTAAGTCCTGGGAGTTTTCACTAACCGTAAAAAGTTATGCCGTCTCTTCATTTTTCCATTTACCTTGGTACGTTGGTTAATGCGTTTGTAATGATGGTCTCAGAAGCATAAAGTACAGAAACATTTTATGTGGGTTCCTCGTGCATGGTGATATCATCATGGAACAATATGGGAATTTTTACATACAGCTTAAGTAAAAAACACAAAACATAGCCACTGTCACAAAGTAGAGATTATTCCGCTTACCGGTACTTAGCTCTTGTGAGTGAGTCAGAGACACAAAATATATAACAATATGCCATTGTCTTGTATGAACATTGGGGTTATGCTGCCATACCACATCAAATTAGCAGTTAGCCTAATGGTAAACCAATGGAAATTTTAAGATGCTAACGTCTTGAGTTAGCATCCCAGTCAAAAGTATTCTGACACTAATGTGACCAAATAAACTTCACTTGTGTTTCTATGTTTACAACATGATAAATATACCAATCTCTAAAGCACTTTTTTTAGATAACAAAAGTGACTATACAATTTCATTTTTACTGTCTTCAATTTTTTTGGGGGGAAAAACGGAACTTGTTTTAAACGTTTTGCAGCTGTCTAAACGTATTCCTCACTTTCCTAACACATCCTAATTATTCACTGGGATGTATTTCTAAGAGCTTTTCACAACTTTCAGAGCCCGGAGCAGAGTTTTGGCCATCATGCTAATGCTAACAACTGTTAGCATGCAAACAGTTCTTAGATGATAAAATGCTTTATAATTAGACGCAGAGAGCACACAGCATACTTTCCCACATAAATAAGTGAATACAGTTTTTCCTCCCAGATAGTACATTGTAAAAGCAGAACTTTGTGACAAAAAACAGACTGCTGTGTGCTGTTTTTATTATCAAACATTGTCTATTGCTAACTTGTGAGAAAGAACCTGATAAGATGATTGGTCTTTCGGTGGTTCACTCTGCTTAATTTTTCCATCTGAAAAAAGCGTCCAGGAACATTTACATTTACGAACTTACTCTTTTCACTTTTAAAAATCAGGTAACCCGTGTGACGTGTCTTGCCAGAGGACACATTGGCAGAATGGATTGCCGGTTGCACATCAGCTATGCCTATAATACATATTTTCTTACAGTATCGTCGCTATGCTCTGTGTTTTCTGAAATAATAGCTGTCCGCTGTCGGTTAGAGTGGAACCACAGCGCTCTGATCTTATGTCCTATTGGATGTCACTACGACCTTCTTCAAACCCATACACTACCATTATGGGGCACAGGCTCCGTCTCATCGGCCCCTCAGTGCTCCTCCTGCAGGAACATCACATATGGAAGACATCAGCCCGCTTCAGACCGGCATTCACTAATAACAACGTGGCTTGCCTTTAATAAAAAGGAATGGAACGAATTATGGTCGCATCTCGGAGCAGCAGATTAGCCACTGCTGCCAGGCCAAAGCGTGCGAAGACATGACAGAGGAAGAGGATGCCTGCGATGCGATTGGGCAGGGCACACAAACCAATATGTCTGCTCGGGGAACACACAGAGAGATATGGAGATGGGGCCATGCTGCGGGCAACTCAGAGCCAACCACTGCCGTCAAGTCATGTTACACTGAGCCCAGATTAACAGTGAAGTACCGTGCTCGCTTTAATTTGCAAATGAGTGGTCTTTGGAATGAGATGCAGATATTTTGGATAAGGCAAAAGCGTAATTTATACAGACTGTGCGGCTTAATATGTTGAGATATTTTCCTTACATTGGAATACATTTAAAGCATCCCAAATTGATATATGAGGAGAAATACTGTACGTTGCAAAGGATTATGGAAAGAAGAAGGGTTTGGGATATATAACATGGATGGAATCGTAACGGCTTTGTAAGGATTGTTTGGTGTGGTTGGACCTCATGATTTGATCTTATTTTCAGAACATCTCTCTGAAGAAACCAGTAGTAAAAGGCAATAGGCGGTGTTGAAAAAAAAGGATACCTGGATCTCTTTTAGGACAATCCCAGTAGTAGATCTTTTGTTTGAAATGTCACACTGCAACTTTATTTTTTTTGTCTGTTAATAAAATAATTGCAAATTTGTGATACTCTTATAAACTATATCAATATTGCACACCCTCAAAACAAAAATGTTGATATAAACTTTTAGTCAAAATCACCATCACAATAGTTTTGCACAATAGTCACAGGCGGCATATTTCTAATTTAAAATGAGCAGATTTTACCGTTTTACAACAAATGTGACAACCTTTTTTTTTTTTTTGAAAACACACGTAACGAGAAAAGTATAGAAGTATAGAAGTATAGTACATGTTACAGTAGATACTTTGATTATTTATTTTACCCCGTTTAAGGACAAATCTTTCCTATACATTTTTGGTTCATGTCCCAGCTTTGAGCAAATAAACAGGCTGTGTAGATAAAAATTACAATTCTTTATTAAGATCACAATTTGACGCTTTATTAATAATAAAGTCTCAAAATCTGGGTTTTACTTTTTACTCTTAAAGGTGTGTTTTAATACTTTTACTTAAAGTGCCTATGACAGGTTGGACCACTCATTGGATTCGAATACAGTTAAGATAAATATATTGAAAATGTTGTTAAAAATCATACAAATTTCAACCCAGAATAGCATTTTTTTCACATTGATAATATTACTTCCTGTTTGTAATTGATGATCACACTACAAAATTACCCTGCATCTTATCTCACAATCTTTTTTATCTAACAAATAAAAAATAAATACGAGAGCACCTTTATTTTGTTGAAATAATGTTTAGAGGGTCAGAAAAGTACTTTATTTTATGAAAATTATGCATAAACATGGATTGGATCAGCCTGGTGTAATGTCACTTCTTGTAATTTTCTGCAGACTTTTCAAATTTTCTCCACAAATAGCCACTTGGTTTGTGTAAAACTATAATTTATATTTACAACAGGTATAAATACACCAAGTAAAGAAAACATTTGAAAATCATATACAGTTTAAGATACTTTTACTTGAGTATATTTTGTTCCAGTTTCTATAATTTTAGTTAAAAGTGACAAAAAAAGCGTGTCAGTCCTTTATAATATCTATGAGCCAAACTTCAATTCAAATGTTCCTCGTGTGGCAACCTTTTGGCTACATAAACAATGGAATCTTTTATTGAATTTCCTCTGACTGCATTGAATTTGTCATGCCACTCACATTTCAGCTCTTAGAGGGTCTCTCCACTTTGCTCAGACCACCACACAGCCACACTTACCGACACGTTCCATTGTTGTGCATTTATGTCAAAGCAGGCAGACATCGCGCAGGGTGAAAGCCGTCGCTTCATCCTGGGTGGCCACGTTCTGGTATTATACGTTAATATGTCTGCGTCTCTTTGGATCAGCTGCTGCAGAGGAAGTCCACAGGTTAGGAGACCTCCAGCACGCGGGGAATCTTAATGGTTCCATTAGTGCACTGTCTGTTAAAGGTATTGTCTGACCTCGTGCTCCGACCTTATCTTTACTAAGTCTGCATGATATTTTTGGACTTCCTGGAGCAGCATTGGAGGGGGTCTCAGAGACGAAATTCTAAAGACTGTCTTACCGTAAAGCCATTCCTATTGAGGGGCTATGGATACTATGAATAATGTGGTTGTCTGTTATAAGAAGCCTGGAAAAATACTTACTTGTCACATACTTTACTTACTGTATGTTGCATTGAACAATTTAAAGAAAGATATTGACTAATGCAGCTTTAACATTCACAATTAGCAAGACTTAGGCAAACAATATCAACGATTATACAGGCTTAGATGTTCAATAGAATAGTCAAGAAATATATAATATACACAAGAAGAGGGGTTGAGGGTTGTCTGAAGAAATAATCTAATATTTGCTTTTAGAGGAGGGATGGGCAATATAAAAAAAAAATCAAGAAATAAAAAGAAAAATCTTATTAAATGCTTTAAAATGGTTCTCAAATTTGGTTCAATAAAAAAGACAGACTTTCATCTTTGCAACATAAAAAGTCTACATTTTCACATGGTTTTACTGTAGAGCTGCAACTAACGATTATTATTTTAGTAGTCGACAAGTCAGCGATAATGTTTTTCAATTAGTGGACTTGCCAAACGATTATTTGATACAAATCGAGACTTTTAAAGTTAATTTTTAACCAAATAAAGGTTGAAATATGGTGAGCGAAGGCTTTGTGATAGAGAATACTTACAAATACAATAAATTACTGATGGAAATAAGAAAAAGTTTATTCGTTTTTGACATTTTGATTTAATAATGTCGCTGTCTTTGTTAAGAAAGTTTTTTTTAAATTTGTTTTAGGGTCTGTATAGTCCAGATAACAATTAAGATGATCAAATACAACTATGATTATCTAGTAACAATCAGTCGATTTATTGTCGCTGGCCTATTTTACTGGCAGAGGATTGGTTACAGAACTTTCAATTGAAAACCGCAAAGTAAATCATTGCCCATCAGCATCCAAAGCCTTATCAATTGATATTTATAAATTATTTAATATCTTTTATATATTTCAATACGATACATCTTGTGGTTGGTCGCGCATGTAACGTCTCCATCAGACTATTAACTATTAACTAGATGTTATACTTGGACTATGATCCTACGTCTTTATATTTCTTGTTACTGCGCTCGCTCTCGGACATTTATTTGATGGCGTACCGCTTTTCCCCCTTCACTGTCATTACACTGACTTTGGACCACCAGCAGTCGGACTTCTGCTATTTCACTTTGGCATAAAAATGGCACATATCCCGTAGTTAGGAATAATTCAATCTAGACAGATTTTCGCCTCAGAAAGTCAGATTAATCGCCGTTTTTCATGATAAAATGACCACTGACTGCGGTTTATTTCCTCATTCAAGTGACACAATACCTCATCTATCTTTTAAAACTTGTATTATTTTTCACTAATGTCAAATCTACTCGCAAACTGGGGTCATTTTGGAATAAGTGGCCGCTCCGTCCATGACAATAACAACAATAATTGATTTCCTTTGGCTGAATCCACCGCACGCTACACCCGCTAAGGCTAGTATTGGACGTAAAAAGATATATTAAGTCCATGCATGCACGAGCAGCGGCAGAAACCCCAACATGGACACATCGGACATAAAGTCACACACATCTTGCAATTGCGGCCCCATCAATATCATATTACCTTCGCCTTTAGCTGCCTATTGATCCCGCCCCCAGCCTCTGTTCATGCGCCGCCTGCAATGTGCTCCATTACCTGGGAGTTAGTGCTGTCTCCGTGGCGATGGGAGGAACCAGCGGTGTGTTCGAGGGCCGTGGGAGGTCAGCAGATTATAGTGATCCCGCTGAAGCATTGATCCTTGGAAATGCGATGGGTCCAAGCTACACATACGGAGAATGTTATAGTGGCCTTCCTGCGATTTATGGATTAGGGTTTGATTTATCGTGAATGAAAGTGTTTTACGTCGCAGTCGGAGAGATATGGGGTTGATTGTGTTGCAAAATAAACCCACATGGCTGGATAATGTGGGAATAAATCCTTGCGTTGATAATTGAATGTGTTTTTTTAAGATAATCTGTTCAAACTATAAGAAGGATATTTGTTGACAATAATTGTTAATATCATGATCATATTTAATACGCTTATTAACTGTAACTTTCTGTAACATTACAATTTTAGTGTTATTTTATTGCTTTTTGATATTTTTCAAAAAGCAACATAAGTTAAATGTCAATGTATGTACAATTTCAACACATTTAAAAAAGTATCAAATGTAAACTTAAGTAATCTTAACTAACAGAGCTGACAACCTATTTAGTTTGTTATTTAAAAGCTTGTTCCCACAACAAAAGTAGGCAGTTTTACTATCCTGTAGTATTGAGGTATCAAAAATAGAGCTGGAAATCACACAGTCCCTCACGGTTTGCTACGATACACGGCTCACAATATTACTCATGATATTTTGCAATACATCACTATTTAAAAAGTTTTTCTTTGTTAAACCACTACTGGCACAAACTTCATATAAAACACACACATTTCATCAGCATTTGCATGATTTCCCTTTCCTAAACAAGCAACAAAACACTAGCACTGTCACTAAATAATTTTGTAAAACATGCCGCAATATCAGCTGCTGAAACCGCGGAGTCATCAAATTTAGTATCATAATATATCGATATATTTAAATATTTTAGCACAAGCCTTGCTCAAATTGTACTAAAACATGCATCTAAGCTAATACTTGCCTTTCCACTCAATGATCACGACATCATCAAAGAAGATTAATGCCTATAGAAGAAGTAATATGTAATTTTAGTCTATACATTTCATGCTTGAGTGATTCCCCAAACCACAACCTGTCAACCACCTGCTTGTGCTTTACTTTTGAGTGACAAATGATCAAAAGAGAACACACGGCCATTGTAGTCGGTAATAGTGTCCGCACTGTGAATCCCTTCATTTAAACTGAATGATAGTAACATCTGTTTGCAGTTAGACTCGGGATCTCATTATGTATTTCCTGCAAAGAGGAAGTCAAATATGGAAAACAGACTTTGCCAGGACATAGTATTTTTCTTGGGAACTTGTATCGCATTTGTCTCAATGGTGTCGAAGGCTTGACCTGCACAGTTTGTCCATTCGTCCTCTGCCTAATCACACTCTTCCCATCGTTCTACTACTGGCCCAACACGCTTCCATCCGTCTTTCCTCTCTATCTCCTCCGCTATCTCTTATCCCTCGCAGCAGCCAGCCAGTCTGGGGTGATTTGTACAGTAAGTCTCGCGTTCCTGTTTTCTAGTGTGACAGGCCTCTTATTGAACACTGGCCGTAAATCTCTGGCCTTTTTCGCAGCCTCGGAGTAAAGCCATCCAATATTAAATAATGAGACCCATGGCGGTTGATCCGGTGGTCCTCTGTCAGACCCCCCCGAGGGACTGGACGTGATATTGTTCCCATCTCCACATCCAAACTGGGAATTAGGCGATGGCAGGCTCCCAGCGGCGCTCTGCCTCCAATCTGTTGTGTAATCGCTGAACGTTATGCAGCTTGGTCGTGTCCTCCTGACTGATGACATTTAAGGTGGTTGTAGCGGAAAAACAGTGAGTGGGCAGAACTGTCCGTCTGAATGATGATAAGAGGTTTTACAGGATTTTACATGGGAAATTACAGATTTATTTAGCAAAATCAACTTTAATGAGCTTTTTTTGAGGCTGTATTACACTTCCTTGGAGACATTAAAGACTGGATGGCATTAAATCTCCTTGGGAAATGGGATATCCAAATTGGAAAAAAACTGAAATGGATGTTTTTGTTGATTCAGCTGTATTGGAAGGCATGGACAGTGTCTTCTTTTAACTTTTTTGTGAAAAATCTTGGTGTTGTTGGATTTGTCTCTCAAGCTGGATAAGCAGGTTAGTGCATACTTACGAGCCGCGGACTTTGAAAGAGTAAGAGTCATACATTCATTGCTTTAACACTGTGATTCTCTTTATTTTGGTTTCGATCTGGCCTTTATTAAACCATTGCAGTTAGTTTAAAATGCTGCGACTCGCCAAGGCGTCACCAACACATCACTCCAGTTCTGGCATCACTACACTGGCTTCTAGTTAATCAGTGAATCCAATATGAAAAGTTGCCCATGGTTTTTAAGTCTCTGAATGGTCTGGCTCCCTGCTATTTGTTAGAGTTATTGTCCCACCATGGTCCCGCTCAGACTAAGCAGTCCTCCTCTCAGCTTCTCCTGGATGTGTCTGTCAAACCTAAAAAGCAAAGGGGGCAATGCTTTTTCTGTGGCAAGTTCTGGAATAGCCTAAACGCCTAAATGTTACATCTGCGTAACTGAGTCATTATGGCACTTTAAAAAACTGCTTAAAAACTTACTTTTTCTCACTGGCTTTTGACATAAACTGAGCTGTCATTATTTTGTGTGGCTTACTGTAATTTATTGCACTTGGTTGTACAGTACTTCGGCTTTTAAAGTTGTAAATGCGCTTTAGAATTAAACTATGATACTGAATTTGACATCTTAACCTTGTTCCCTCATCATTTGCAAATTTAAGTGTTGTATTTTTTGACTGATTCCTGCTTCTTTGTGTAATCTGTATAGTATATAGTCCTGTATTTGAGGCTTGAGTTCTCAGAAAATTCCTGTTTTCACCTACATCCCTATCCCCGCCCACATCCCTGTACTTACTTGGGTGTATTTGTAAAAATGAAGACTCTGAGTGATACATGTAGGTTCTTAAATGTCACGCAGCCTTACAAACATGTAAATGACAATCTACTGCTCATTACTGTGAGGTGTCACTATGACGAGGCGGGGCTTATCATTTCTGCAGTTTGAACAGGAAGTCAATGGGCCTGTAAATATGTAAAATGAGGCTCTTGCTATGTTATATTTCAATACTAAGTACCTAAAAAAAAGTATAGCACGTGCCCCTTTAATATTTGATTTGATTGAGAGTTTTATAGTATTTTTAACAAATTAGCCGTAAGCTCTTTGATCACAAATTGCATAAAGCTTATATGATGCAAAGAAGACATGATGAATTGCATAAATGGGAGCTTAAATGATGATTTGTTCTATTTTTGCTTTTCCAACAAACTAGGCTTTTCAAAAATATAAAAAATCAGATACTGAATCCACACTAAAATTAGTATAAAACTAGATACTCATGATATAAAAAAAGAAAGAAAATTTGACTGTTGCTTATAATTATTTGTTTTATTATCATTGGGGAATCAAGTATCAAGCCTATTTGTTAGTATCAAAACTGAGTTTGAAATTTGATTTTGTTTTATGGTCCACAAAACAGAACAAAATATATATATATATTTTTGCTTAAACATATCCATTATTATTTTTAGTTTAGTTTTGCACTTTATTGCCTAAACACAGGAATGTTACTCTACTGTGAGATGAGTAAAGTTGAATCTTTACACCTCAAATTAAAGCTCACTCATTTTAATTCAGATCCAGGTGCATAATGCAACCATTGCAAGATTTAAATCAATGCCTTGGGGGAGGTCATATAACAGCATTAACAACATTGTGAGTGCTATTTGTCTAAACCTCTGAATGAACCATGAATTGTTGAGTTGAGTTCCGTCTTTCTTTTCCTCCGTTTTTAGATCAAGCAGCTGAAAGCTAATCAGCTCCCTAAAGACCCGCAGTGGGATCCAGACGTAACTCCATCTGACCACGGCCAGTCTCCAGTGTGCAGAGAGGAGACCTGACTCCCCAGACATCTGCTCTGTGGACGGCCGTCTCATTTAGCTTTGGGCGCTGTGGCATAAACAAAAGCCTGCAGAAAGAAACAAAGTGGTTAGTAAACTCTACACACACACACACACACACACACACATGGTAGAGATTATCCAACTAGAGATACATAGATAAAATATAATATAATGTATAATATCGCACTCTATGTTTTACAAAATTAGAATATTAAGTATGTTGTGTTTAATTAAAACTACTATGACAAAAAGAGACAGAAGTTGTGTAATAAGTGTAAATATCACCCAAACAGGATTATACAGTGATAATTCTGCCTTTTTGTGGTTCATTTTATGGTCCAGTCACGTTTTGTTCCATACTTGAACCTCGACCAAGACATTTGAACACATTTCTGACGCACTGTTAAAACATTGTCTGAATATTGTCATCGAAATAATGCAAAACTATAATGAATAAATAATTGAGATATGATTATATTGCCCCTATCCAACTACCTATACTATATATTGATTTCATCGAGATTTCCTGCTTCATTTGAATAATTATCAAAAATCATTAATATTGATAGACACAATTGATAGCCTGTTTCAAATAATTTGCCATGTTTAGGAGGATGACATGTCATTTTGAGTTCAAAGGTCATGCATAGGTATCCACTGTAGGCCAGCTTCATTAAGTGTTAATGAAGCTCCCTAAGGGCAATCAATTATATGCAGCTTTCTTGTAGTTTTCTTTTCTTAAATCAGCCCTTTAAAGACAACCTGTTTCGTTATACATACAAAACATGTTAGATACAAATTTCAAATCCACAAAATATCTTCCCCTCTGTTTCCAATTCCCGAAAAATGACCAAATTCCTAAAAAATGCTTGAGTGAAAACTGCACAAAAGCCTATTGAGCCGGCCTCTGTCAAACATATGGTGGAATCAATAAGCAGCTTCATTCATTAACCAAACTGTCATCAAGACTCAAACTCAGATGGAAAACTAGCATATACAAGTCTGCAGCACATGCTTTTGGGATTTTTACATTTCCAATTAATGCACAGTGCACGTCTTGTTCCCTCTCATGAGCTGCTAATGACAGAGCAAACATAAAGTGCAAAGCCAGAACCAGAAGTGTTTGCACCTAATTTGAAGCTTGCCCATCAAAGCGGAGCAGGCCTCACATTAAACCAATCAGGCCTTGTATGATTTGGCATCATCACAGGCGCTTATGATAAACCAGCAGTGGCCTGGCTTGACGCTTCAAGGACGCTTTTTGATGTGCAAAGCTTTAATCCAAGTCTAATTTGAGGTGGCCAATAAGTTGTTATGTGGCCACAAGTCATTCAGTTTACTGAAGAGGCTAAAGGATGAAAGGTAGTGTGTTTTTGATTAGCTGAACTTTGACTTCTGTTTTGAAGTGAACAATATAGGTGACTCAACAGATAACAAAAACTACAGACCTATTTCCATAATCTTTATGTACAAAAAATATTTGAAAAACGAATATTCACTCAGTTATCCTCCTATATTAAATCAATAAGGATTTAGACCTGGTCATTCTACTACAAGAACTTCACTTTAATCTATCGAATGATATTTTTACAGCTTTTCATAATACATATCTAACAGGTCAATTTTTATCGATTTTATAAAAGCATTTGGTAATGTCAAAGATTCCTTGCTTTGGTTCAAATCGTATCTACACTCTAGAAGGCAATTTGTCACAGTCTGAGGTGACTCATCCATTGGCCACCTTAGTTTGCAGAGGATTCACCCAAGGGTCCTCACTGGGGCCACTGTTATTTTCTGCATTTAGCAAATATTTAGCAATATGCTGATGATACTGTCATTTATTTTTCTCACAAATCTATAAAACATTCAAGAATCACTTCACATTGACTTTGAACTCATACAAACTCGGCTTAGTCAAAACAATCTCACTATGAATAATAAAAAATCATACAGCATACATGTACAACAGGTACATACAGGTATAAATCTTTACACTACCTGGATGGAACTACACTTTGAATACTTAGGACTATGGCTTGATCAAGAATTTGCTTTCAAAGCACATAATGATTATATAATGAATAAAACCTATACTCTACTGGATAAATTTTATAGGTCTATTAAGAACAGCCTTGCAACTTATTCTACCAATAATCAACTACAGGGGGGTTGTGAAGAGCAGGATGTTTTGAGGTGATTTACTGGTACTCGTATGCGGTTGTATTGTGCTTTGTTATCATGTTGCTTTCTGTTATAGGACTCCCTCGAAAAAGAAATGATTCATCTCAAGGGCTATCCTTAATAAATAATCATCATATCATATTTTTTAAATCAATCCGGACTGTGTTAAAATGTGTCTTTAAATGTCTTTGTTGAGCAAAAACTTAGCAAATCACTGAATTCTATAAAAAGGACAACGTTTTACTGAGTGAAAACTAGGGCTGCAACGATTAATCGACTTATCGTTCTCAACTATAAAAAATAATCGTAGTCGTAATTTGATAATCGTATCATTATCTGGACTATACAGATTCTAAAACAGATACAAAAAGCATTTTATAACAAAGGGCTGTCTTAAATATACCTCTGAAGAGAAAGATATTTAAGCCTTGGAGGAGGGGCGAAACCTATTCACTCTAAAAACCTATTTGTATAGTTAATAATAATAATTTCATTTAATAACACATTTCATATGGTAAATATAGATTCAATATGCCAGTGCACATTTGTGAGAGAACAAATACATTCAAATCATGCAATATTACATATGTAAAAGAAGGTTAAGATCTGCCTGGACCATTACACAGATATCACACTAGACATGGACCGTAAAGAGCAAACACAAACGGGCCAAAAAATGAATTACAGATTACATTTGTTACATTAATTTGGTTCAAGTTGCATAATTGAATTAATGCCTTACAATAGGTTATTAATATGTCCTTTTTGCTCTTGAGGAGTGACAGTGTCAGACCTGGCTGACGTCTGGCTGTCAGCAGACTCCCCTTACGCCTCACACTTTCCTTCCTAGAGGTCAAGAGGTCAACAGATGACTCCTCTATCAAATAACCTGTTTTAAACTAAGTGTTATCAGTCTTAAGCAGTTGTTTTACCAAATCAATGCCTCGCTGCAGCTCACATTACACAACAGTCTCCTCCTAACATATTTCACATTTATGCATTTTTCCAGACAGATTCAAACCCCAATGAGCCATAATCTGCCAAAACATTAGTGATCGTACATTATAGAGTGACGCAGAGGTTTCCCCGATCCCCCAATAATGACCCATTCGGTTCTATCATTCACAGCAAATGAGTCCATTACGGTGAAGTCGGTTATATATTAATCAAGCTGGCCCCGACGCTCTGAGAATAACCCGCTGCACTTCAGGGTCAAATGAGTCTGTGTGACCTTTGCTGGTGGAGGCCACGGTGAACTCTGAACCCCATGGGGAGTCCGAGTGCTGGTCCTGACCCGCAGTGGGGACAGAGAAGACATGTTATTTGGCACTATAAACAGGGTGTGGGAACATGTAATTTCAAGCTCTTTTAGTATAACATCGACCAAAATAATGCTTTTTGAACACTTGACATTTACTTCTTTTGAGCTTCTAAGTATGCCATAATGTATGCGCATTAAAATGTCCAAACACCAGTCTCCTCCAATGTATTTCATTTATTATAGAAGAGCATTCACCTTCCTTAGACTTCAGATCTTGCCATTGCTTCAAATTGCCATTCTGGGATGAATCAGGGTCAGTTTATACTCAAACACACAAATAAAAAATACCCTAAAAGTCAAACAAAATTAATAGGTCTTATTTTTTGTTACATTTAAAGAAGACTGTCAAAACTCAACACGTGCCCAAACTATTGTCAATCGAACCATCCCTCCGGACACCAGCTTTACGCCTTCATATTTTTACCAAACCAAATATAGGCAGCATTTAATATATAATTTCCCTTTGGGTAGAGCTTGTTTCCACTTATAATTAAGTAAATCACACATAAGAGAAAAAAAACTACTGAGTTTCAGCTTCGTAAAGAGTCCAGACATTTGTTTGTAGGAACAGCTTCAGTTTGAATAGGAGGTCATTTTAGTCTGGCATTTAAGGAAAAATAGGCCCTAAGCTTCAGTTTAGCAAGTCTACCTTGAGACCCCAACAATGCACAATAAAGGTCGATAAAGATTCTGTTTCCTGTTTGTATGCATAAAAAATGTCTGGAAGGTAATGTGTAAAATTGCACAATGCTAGCTCTCTTGTGATTGCGTTAGTCCTTATATGGTCCCGGTAATTGATGAATACAGCAATTATTCTTTCAATTTATCAATTAGTTGTTTGGATTGCGAGACCCATGAATATGACATTTTTAAAACATTTTACCAACATTTTCATTTAATGTTTTTATTAAAAACACTTTTTACATTTTACATCTTTGTTGGGTCATTTTGGTCTACTTCCTGCTCAATCTGTGTCATAAAAGCTCTTTTCTTAGCAAATGGCATGTACTGGAGTTCAGAAAACAATTATCTGATAATTAAATGAGTTATTTCAAAAGCCCTGTTATAATAATGGTTTAGATCTGGTCTGGCCCCAGTCTGGGTTTAGTCTGAGTTTAGTGCAAAGGTTTGATGTGATGTATGTGCAGTGGGAATCTTTGTCCGTAGAATACACCAGATGCTTGGCATATGCAATCGTTATAAAAGCTGCATAAAGTAATTTATTTTGTGCACTTTTGTAACTCAATAAATAGGTGTTTTAATGCTTTTGATGAGTAAGGGAGCCATCTCACTGGACACACTTGACCTCAGAGGAAAGGTTTCCGCTCGCTTTCATTTCGGTGTAAGGATCTCGAGGGGTGGCACCGTCCATCCATCCTGATATCCGGGTGTAAGCTAATCCACAGTGTCTTTTTAGGATTTACCCTCCTCGACTCTGACACCGAGCACTGACAGCATGATTCTTAAGTGAGAAAAGACCCGCGGCTGACCCAGCTGCTTTGCATATCAATACTGTTTAGGCCTGAATGCCTCCAGTCAGCTGGTGAATGAACCCGGGGCTGCTATCTGAGGAGCTCTCCAGTGCAGAACCAAACGTAAAGAGAGGTCCACAACAGAAGAAACCCGACCTCATAACGCTGGCTGCTCACCCCAATACGCACTCCTCAACCGTGAATGGGCTAGTGTGACCGAAGGTTTTCTATGACATGTTATCCAAGATATAGGGAAAAACAAGAGAATTCAATAAAGTTAGATTCAATAGGCAAAGTGCTGTCTGTAAAAGAAATAATTTGAATATTACATGACACACTGGAACCATTTATTTGCTTAAAAGAATTGCTGTGGTTTAAGTCACAAATATATCCACCAGCTGCTTGGTGGTTGCGTAGAGTAAATTACAGTTTGCTTATTTGTATTAGGGCTATAATTGGCCAAAAAACTCTTGGTCAACTAAAGACATGCCCTTTGCGTCAATTAATTGACTAAAAGGGAGCGAGTCATAGTGAGCTCTCAAAATGAAAATTTCCATAATCTGACCATAGATCTGACCAAAAATACACACCAAAGATTCACCCAATACCAATATTATTTACGGAAAAGTACCAAGAAACTGTGTAAAAAAAAACCTCACTCGGTCTCTTCACCTTTTTGCTGTGGTCATTTAAATGCCTAAAAATTAAATACTTGTATGAATATAAACTAAAAAACTTTGTTACTTTTGGAATATTACATTTTAGAACGTTTTTGGTGCTAACTGCTAACAAACACGGATGGTAAATTGTTGAAAGAGAGATCCGAAGATATGTAATGTCTTAACGCAAGTGTGTTTCGACTCAAGAATTCAGATTTCTCTTTCAGCTGTTTAACTATATTGAATTGGCCTGGATTGGAATTTACAACACAGTGATGCAGCTGAGCACTCCCAATAAATATGTTTTGATCAGAAAATGAATTAGTAATTAGTTTCACAATTCAAATGGTTGTGGAAGTAATGGGTTTTCATCTTACTCCATTTTAATATCATTCAGACATATCGATAAATGATAACAGTGTGTCGTTTCCCTTTTATGCGAACGTACAAACATCGACCGCAACTTCCAGATTGTATAGTGGGAGGAAATACTCAATGCTTCTTAAAGACAAATGGAAAAACCAAGGGCACTTCTGGCTTAAATAAAAAGTAACTACCACAGTGCTTCCCTTACATAACATCATCAACATAAAGCTTGGAACCTGGTCTCCACGCTAACTGCACCAACCTTGGGAAGATTCAAACCAGCCCTTATGCACCCCTTGTGTAGTTGACCTGGGACCGGGGATTGATTTCAAAAGTACCCAAGATATATCAAGAGTTGAATAATATTTTACGAATGTAGGATAGCGACCTGCGCCCGACCCCTGGGCTAAATCAGAGTGACAGCAGGACATGGGACACATAAGCACATATCCTCACTGCCTATAAACTAAACAGGCAGCTATTGATCCAGGCCTGCTTCTCCAGAGGTTCAGATGCAATATTAATACATAGGAGGGGGGTTGTTGTTCGGCTCTGTGTGCGTGTCTATCTGGAGGCTATACATGGCACTGTAAGGGAGAGTCTATTAAGTGTGCAGCGGTGAGACCGGTCAGCAGTTTATGTGGTGTCCAGGCTCACAGGTCAAAGGGCAGAGGAGGGGTCAGAGTTTGCCATCCTCAAAAGGTCTCCAATCAGCCGGCGCAATTGATTGCTCACACATCACGAAAAAGGCAGGGCGCTGCTGTGTTAACTTCAAATTCAGTCATTTACATTCATTTGATAGACCCGAAGGTCGGTGGCGCTTTGAACCCCGCTATCGTTGTGTCCTCGGGCAAGACACTTCACCCACCTTTCCTCCAGTGTTGATGTACACTGGTGTATGAATAAGAGAAATCTAGCATTCATGTGACTCACGTTTTTAAAGGAGACATATTCTGAAAAACAACTTGAACGAGCTTCTAAGCTTGTTACAACAGTGTTTCCTCTTCATTAGTTTCCTCAATGTTGTATTTTGATTGATTTATGCATGTTGGAGTAATCCTGTATTGTCCTGCAACTGAGTCTCGAATGCTCAGAAAAGTCCTTTTTTCACCTACCCACTATCCCCGCCCACATGTACATAGTTGGGTTTATTTGTGACACATATAGGGCTCTAGAATGTCACACAGCCACTTTTCAAAGAAAAAATCGTGTAAATGACAATCTGCTGCTTGTTACAGTGTTATGAAAAGGCAGGGCTTTCAGTCAGTGCTGCAGTTTTGAACAGGAAGTCAGTGGACCTGTTTCTGTTATTAAGCCGTTTTAGATCAATATTGCGGTTTACAATGAACAAAACGTAAAATGATGATCTGCTTATGTTATAGTTTAATTCTAAATACTTGACATAAAGTGTAACATGTCTCCTTTAACATGCACTGTCCTGACCAAATAAACATATATTGATAATAATTATTATGTTGACAAGGAAGGTTTTATCCAGTTAAATTACTCAGATAATTATTTATCACTGTTCTTAACCGCATGCAGCACTAGCATTCAGAACGTACACATTAGGCCTGACATTATAAAGTATCGATATCACAGTGTTGGTTAACGCAATCGATATCACAACAAACACAACAAACCAGATATATCGGCATAACATTACGGTCCTTCATCTGACAGAAATGTTCTGTTTCTTTAATGAGAATTAGCAATTATACCAGACTACATATTTAGGGCTATGTCAAAATGTTTACGAGTTCTCTGTGTGTGTCTTGCTTCTTTTTTTCATATGAAAAAATGAGAGGGAAAAAAAAGAAAAAAGCTTTTTCAGACTTAACTTTTTCAGTCTAAAGGAGAGTTAATGTTCCCTTATACCGTCTGTTTGTCCTTGTTACACAAATTAATATCTTTGCTTCTATCCTGTGATACAAATGAGCCTTTCTTCTTTTTTGACTGAAAAACAAACATTACAGTAAGCGCTTACAATGAAAGTCTCAATGAACGCAGCTTTTGCCTGCCAAAATAATGACTAATCGTATTTTATTTAAATTGAGTTTCCAGTAGTTCCCCTTGAAACAAAACAAAAAGGTCCCCCAGATGTTCTTTATATTCTCTTAACAAGAATAAGCTAAAACATTTGTCTTTAAATACCAAATGGATGGTCTGGTGAAAATCTCATGCAGAGCTCAAATCAACACACAACACGCACGTAACAATAACAATTCTCTTTACTTAGAATCTGCACAGTCTCATATACAAAAGTGTCTCAACAATAGCTTGTCTTTTCATATAAATTAAACTTTTAGAAATGTACATATGCATTTACAGTCTGCTGTTGGCGGTAAGAAGGCAGCGATCACAGATAAAGTGGTCTGAAAAAAGAGTTTGATACTAATAGTCAATAACAGAACATGAGCCTGCTTTACGCTTCAACAACTCAAACAAATATGTATCAAAATAAACAGATGTTAATCCTTTTTTGCAGAAAAGTCCATGTTGTCGCTTTTAATGTAGATTAGTTTTATTTGTTTTGCGTAACCTTTGGTATTGCTGACACAAAAAACTTTTTCTATAAGTAAAAGAAAAAAAATCTTGGATCTGTTGAACCGTCTACACAGTGACGTAAACAAGGTAACAGAATGTGTCAGTTTAGACTTAAAAGTAACAGTTCATGTTTTAAATAGTAGTTTGTGGTAGCACATACTAAATTCACTAATTTACCCGCTTTAAGATACTACTTAGGTGATGTATATTGCCCATTCTTATCTAGGCTACTTCATTCTGACACAGTAACTGCCACACACAACTATTTTCTCCTTGAAATTTTCTTCAACTGTTGTGTTCTGCCTAAACTTTGGTGATTTGACTTTTGCTAATATTTGGTTTTGAATAACATCACAGACTATATTTCAAAGGTGAGCACCACTTAGTCCCACCCAAAGTCCTGTCCGGTCATTTGGTAGAATTTGAGATTGAACGGTCTGTAGAACTCCCGGAGCCGGAGCAGGACGTCCGTCGGGATCTGGGGATGGGGCCTGCCCTTGGACTTCCCCAGGCACCGCGGTCGGCTGCTCCCCTCCGGCTTCTTCAGGCACGGGAACCCTTTGGTCTGGTTGAAATAGAAGTGCTTGTCCGTCACCACGCGCTTGAGTCCCAAAAAATCCTGCACCCGGCCCATTTCCCCCGCCGGATCCGTCACCAGCCTTTCACCGCTCACGAACAGAAACCTGGACAGCGGAAAGTAGCGGAGCCAGTTCTCGAGGTGCTTGGCGTAAATCCCGATCCGAACCGCGCTCCATGACGTGTCGATGAGGCCCGTGGTGGAGTTGCGGAAGGCGAGGTTTTGGAAAGAAGGCAGTCCTGGGGATTTGGTCAGGGTTTGGGTGTAATCGGACACAGCGCGCGTCACGGGGTCCCGAACCACCACGATGAGCTTGGTATGGCGGTCCATGGAGAAGACGCGGCGAGGGGCTTCTTTGGTGATGAAGTAGCTGGGGGTCTTCTCCATGGTTATCTGGCCATCCAGCGTACGGGGCATCAGGTTTCTGAATAAGAGAAAGAGAGACAAATCTGTTTATATCAATCCCAATACATTTTTGTGTGGGGGTGATTAGTAATTTATTAATTTTATAGTAAATTCTAGTGCATTGTCCTAATGTAGAGCTGAAACAAGACAATTAATCAAAATCGACCAATCGATCATTCATTAATTGTCACCCATTTCAGCAATCGATTAATCTTTATCTGAACTTTTCACCGACTCCTAAACATGCCATGTGCGGCCAATACAGTTTTTTCTCTCTCATTGATTGTATACAGCCTTCTGGTCTTCAGTTAGTGTTGTTCATGACTGTTATTCTAGTTTGGGATATGTTTAAGGCAGGGGTCCCCAACCACCAGGCCGGGGCCAAAGCCGGCCCGCGGACCATCTGCTACCGGTCCTTTGAGGCAAATGTATTATTATTTTTGTTTTATAATCTGTTGCTAAGTCCAAATATTATATGTGTTTTAACCATGAAAGTATAGAGCCAATTAATCTAATAAACAGCAAACATGAGCATTAAGGTCTTTTAAAAGTTATAAAAGGGTACTCATTTTACGCTGTTGTTACTGGCTCTGTCCCCTTTCAACCGGTCCCTGAAAAAAAATCTTGTGATCGTACCGGTCCTTGTGAGGAAAAAGGTTGGGGACCACTGGTTTAAGGTCTCGATTTTAGTCTTGATATAGATTGGATTTAGTCCAAGTATAATGCTGGCAAAAGGTTGGTTATAGTCCTTGTTTTGGGTTAGTTTAGACCTCGGTTAGTCCTTCTTTTTTCTTAATTCGTGGTCTTAACCTTAGTCTATTGCCAGGATGGACCATATGCATTTGCTAATATTGACCAGGAGATTTTTCATGCATACATCATATCAGAAAAATATCATTCAGATATTTTTTTCCGAACAAGCCCAGGCTCTGTGTCCTCAAAAGGAAAGCGCAATGAAGCTAATCAAATACCTTTATGAGGATACAATCATCATAAATCATCATAAAAAGTGCACAAAATTAAATTAAAACCAAGATAAATACATTTAGTTAGTATTTTTAACAAAAGGAAAAATGGGCGTACTTTGCTAAAAAAAAATAAACGGGTATATCAGTATGCGAGGCAAGGCAAGTTTTTTGTAGAACACAATTCGTACACGGCAATTCAAAGTGTTTCACACAAAAGGGAAAAATGCATTAAAATCACAAGACAGTTTAAGACATAAAAGTCCATCCTTGAGTCTGTTGGTAGTTTGAAATCATGTATTTTGAGATGGTAATGTTAGTGATTTACTTTACATGTTTTTTAATCTCTTGATATCCTCCCTAACTTTCATACCACTTCTTTGATCGGTCCTCACTGCCTGGATCTGTTTGATTTGGCTTTGTAATTAGCGGGTAGGAATTGTGATTAGAGGGCGATAAACATGGAACAAAGCCTTGGCTGCTGGCTGTGATGGTGCGGCTGTATGCGTTTTCCACAAGGAAAACCGCGTTTCTGTATGCGACAACCAAATTCACTTCCTCTCATCTCTTGCTCTCTTATAGAACTCTTCCTCCCCACTGCGCCGCACAACGCTGAAGAGTCCCAGCAGACTCAAACCTCAGCCACATAACTGTCATACCTCCATGCTCAAACTACTGCTGCGTGGGCCTGGAAAAGTTACTGTCGCCACTCATTTTCTTTGGTCAGATTTTTTGGTTTCCATTTTCAGTTGTCAAAACCTCTAAACTCAGGGAATTCTCAAGCTCAGATTTCTTTTGATATTGCTTTGAAACAACAAAACACCAGCAGCAAATTGTTCAAGACTTTTGCATAACGAATGTCAAAATTGGCCCAAAAATGAACTAAAGCAGTGGATTAAACTCTGTACTCCATTCTATTTGCCATTCATATATATTTTATTCACACTTTTTCCAGCATCAATAATGTGACGCAAAATTAACAAAAGAAATAAAAAGCATTTTTGAGTCATTCAGCATATAGGGATGTCGACCTTTAGGCATTTTGTTGATTAACTGGTCGATGGTGTCTTGCTTCACCAACATTTGTATTAATCAAAAAATTTGACTTTGTTTTGGGGGATTTAAAGGAGAAATGAGAAAGCATGTAATGAGTTATCGTGAGATTTGGGTATGAAATATAGTTTTACCTGCCTTTTTACAGACAAATACTGTTTACTAATAGTTTTCTGTATAAATATTTGTAATCTTGTGATATTCTGTTATCTTGTGGTCTTGTCAGTGCACTTTGGGTACAGTTACATGGGAAAATTTTAGAGATACTCAGTGAGTTTTAGAATTTTTCCCAACGCCATCCCTTTTGTGATCAACTAATCGATGCACAGAGGATGTTTTTAGTTGACCAAAAATGTCTTCTGCCGAGACTTGCAAACGGGTAAATCTCTGGTAAGTAGCTTTCTTTTTCTCTCGATAGATCATCACACATATTGAATTAATATTTGAAAAAGACTATAAAATATATCCGGATATTTGACAGCCTAAGTCTTATTACAAATGACAAATAGCAGCAGAAGTAGCAGAAGAATGAGCCCCGAGTTGCTCCACCATCCCACTTGTTGCCTTTGGCCATCTGTATGTTATTATCATCAGTAATTTTACTACGCTTAAAGGACTCGGCTGCTGTCTTCCGCCCGATCTTTACCCCTACTTAGATGACTCAGACGCAGCAGCGGCAAAGACATAGTACCTCCGAAAAAGTTCAACCAGCTCTGATCAAAGCGTCGTATTCTGAACGGGAGTCCTTTCAAGCTGCCAAAAGCGGATTGTATATGTAACGTGGTCGAAGGACAGAAAAAGGAAAACCAATTTGTCTTGTAGCGATTATTCATATCAAATGCTACTTGATTTAACGGGATGATTGAAATAAGTGGCTAATTTTTGTCGAGGGAAAGTATTGAAGGAAGTTATGTAGCTGGTTGAAACTTCGTGGTTGGTCCCTAAGTGCAGGGCTTGGAGCTTTGCGTGGAGCCGACTACTTCTCCTTGTGCGATCCAACAGACACATAGTTCATCCTGTCCCTTGGCACCAAGCTACGAGGCTAGCAAAACTCCTGGTATTCATAAGCTGAAACCTCTCCGTTGTATTACAGGGTAGGGACAAAGTAAAATTGAAAGAATTACATCTTAAATCCCCTTGGGAGAAAGAAAGCTCCAAAAAACAATACTGCTTCTATGGCTTGTATTAGCTTTGGGACATGTTACAATGTGCAGTTGAGGTCAGTGAACAAGTTACGAGTGATTACTCCAGAGCCAACATTCAGAAAGTGTGGCCGCAAAACATGACGTGATCAGCAATAAAGTTTCGATGAAGTCTGTTTGAAGTTTTGACCAACAACTTTAGCAACAGAAGATAATTTCATGCCAAATTGCCAGTTTTGGTGCATCACTTTTCCCTCAATTTTACAGAAAATGTTTCATTTTGACTTTTGAACAACCCTTGCTGCAATAATGTCTTGGCAATTGAGTTAGTATTTCCAAGGGAGAAATAATAAAAAGTTACATCCTTTAATCTGCATATTTTTGGCAGGAGAGAATTATGGCCCATTAATATTTCTGTTGGTGAATCCTGCTCCATTTGCAATAACGTTTCCCTGGATGACTTCTAAACACTGAGGCAAAACAGTGGCTATTTGGAAAAAAAATGTGTATGCCTACTACATATTCTCTAAAGCACGGCTATTCGATTATATTTTCAAGGGGGCAAGATTTTTCGGAGGGCTATTGTCTGTGAGCTGGACTGCAAAACAACTCACAATGGTACTATTCAACAGTAATCTACTGTTTCCCTATAATAAATAAAAAATAAATAACAATATTGCTCTGTCACATAAAAAGAGGACCAAAATAGGACTAAGTAAAGACAAACAATAACCAGACATGAACAAGAGAAGACAAGTTTAAACCAAGAATAAACCTAAACATCTGGCGAAAACCACATATTGAACAAGAATAGAACACAAAATCTGAACCAGACCAAATTACTTGGCGCTAATTTGCTCTATCTCTACCGTTGTTCACATTAGGCCAGAGACAGTGCCTTTCCCAGGCTTCTTTGGATGGTCGGATTTGGCCCTCAAGCCACCAACTGAATAGCCCTGCTTTAAAGGAATACAATTATAAGTTTAGTTATGTCTCACATTACTTAACCACAGCAATTTGCACTCGTTAATTTTTAAAATACTGCTGAATTATATGGAAGTTGCAAAGTTGTGTGCTGCTTTGATAGATATTTAAAACATGATCAAAAGTATCAGTATCTGAATCAGATTAAGAAAAGGTTTATTGCCATTGTCTAGGAACTTGCTTTGGTGATTCAGTGCAACATCCAACAATGAACAATAATGAAGCAAATATATCAAATAAGGCATGCATTAAACAAAAACAATTTAAATTTAGTAATAAGCCTGGAGAAGGCGTCAGACAGTAGGTTGCTTCCCCTACTGTCTGATAAACCATGTAAGCAAACTCCAAGATCTACACCATGCTTCTTAGGAAACATGTCAAGCAGGTAAACAAAACACTCCTGTCTGACCAAAATTAAATTGTTGTTTAACAGTGATAGAAAGTAGGCTAATGAAATTTTTTTTTTAAAAATCATATCCTACGTAAAAGATAAGGAAAAAATGACAAAATGTATGTAGAATTATGGATGTAGTTCACCCACATAAATTTGAACACATGAAATAGAAAAAATGACCAGAACTACCTTCGGATAACGTATGTGTTTCCATCACACCTTTACCGTTAGCATGTGGCGCTGGAATGCTAACAGATGTGCGTTTATCTGCTGTGTCCAGGCCCTCAAAGTACACGTTTAGCCCTGCTCAGACTGGGTGGCCTAGGGTTTATTAGGGTCTGGTAAAAGGGGTGAAGTGCTAATAGGCTACTGTTATGACTCTACTACCAGGACTAAATATTACAACTCTTATGACAACCTATATTGTAAAAGTACAAGGTAAAAAGCTATTTCGTATGTGTATTCATATATTATTTACATAGAAACAGTCCCTGTAAGCTATTGTCATTTGACCCACTTTATTCAATGACTATCTTAACTTTTTTGTTCTTTTCTATCCTTGGTATGTTATGTTGATATATCCTACTCATAAGTGCATTGTATATATTATAAAGCTATTTAAATTCTGATGAAAAATTACATTCTGCAATATATTTTAAGAATGAAAAAATACACTACTATGAACTTTACCACTGGGCGATATCAGTTTTCTCCTTTTATGTGCTCCTCATTCTTCTCAGCTTTCCACTTTAAGGACATGCGGGGAACAACTCTCAAAACATGTCTCTGCACAAGACGGACCCACATCTGGGAGCAATGATCTCGCCCAGTGCCAGCGCATGTGTGTGGAAGCCAAACGGCCCAGAGGATTGAAGCGTTTTGGAGTTTGGGCGCTTCCTTCGGCTCCTGAGTGAAGGTACGCTTTCTACATCTCTCTCATATCAGTGATGCTTTACACTGTCGCCTGACTCCTTTTTGGCTCTGTTCCAGACCCCAAACCTGCTTAATCCCAGGCTGCCCGGAGCTCACGGAAATGGACTCCTGCACCCTGAAGGTCAGCAGCAGATGGTAGTGATTGGGAGGCCAGGACCACCAGGGATCATGGCATATCACGTAATATAACTTGTCATCTTGAGTGCGTCTCGCTTACATTTTGTTTTTTCATTTCTATTCCTCTCACCTTACCTACTGTCCCTTTTCCACCTACTGAATGAACTCCCTATTGCGTATTGCTTCACTTCAAAACCCTCACTTGGCCTCTGCTACGTCCTTTGACGCAATTGTTATGAATAGATATGACAAGTGTGAAGGAATTTTAATGCGCATTGGCATCCACGGCCACAAGAGAAGCGAGGATGGAGACGTGGGATAGCCTTCGGTACGTTCAAAGGCACTGACTGGATGCAAAGTGGAAGGAGAGGTTTGTCATTATTGTTTGAAATACTGTGGGCTGCTAGGGGCTACTGTCACAGGCAACTCAACAGAGGAAAGCAGCACTCTTGTATGGACCAGTGTTGTAACTGTTTGGTTTCTATTATTGTACTTGTTCTTGTTCTTTTTGTTGTTTTTATGTAATACAAAATAAAATAAAAACACACAGAACAAGACACAGAGAGTGAAAAGACAAAAACAAAAAAAGTAGTCCATAAAAAGTCTCGCATATGTCCCCTTTTGTAACTTTTGTAACTAACCATTTGTTTTCACGTCTGGCAAATTTGTCCATGTTCAGCTTCACTGTATTTTATAAGGATCCAATGTTATTTCAGTCCAGTCCTAGACAGTCAGCTCTGACCCTGTCATCTGTTATTGCTGTTTTTACTGCAAGCAAAAAGAGCATTCCACGGGTGTCTATCTATTGTTTCCATTGTTGTAGTTTTACGTCTGAGATACAATGTTTTAAAGTCAAATGGAAAGTTGGTATCTGTAGTGCCTCATTAATATCAGTCCTGTATTATTATTGCACTTATTAAAATTTCAAATTTGACTGCCAAATGGTTAGTCTATTGTCATTGATAATAAATGCAGCAGTTATAACTTTAGTAGTCCTAATCTGGAGTCATTATGGTGGCCTTATGGTGCAGAAATATCTTTGAGAAAAAGTATGCATATTTTGGTGGATGTGCTTATATTTTTAACATGGATATTATGGGTGATCTGTGATTTTTGAAAATGTGAGTCAATGACGCATGCCATTGAGTCGTGTCTAATGCGTTATAGACAGGAGGAGGATGAATGGTGTGGTACTTGCAAGTGGAGCCATCTTCAACTTGATACTTTTTTCTTTCAAGATCAGTTGCTATTTTTCTCTCTTTGCCTGTGTGGGTCCTCTGAAGGTTGCTGTCTGGCCGTGCTCCTGGTGCTGAAGCATATTTTTACTGAGGAGGCTTGCATCACTGGGGTAGGTCGGTAGGAAAGAGCTGAAGAATGTGTCTAGTGCGGGGAAAAAGCAGAGGCGTAACAGTTAATAAAGACATCACAGCGGCTGGAGCTGAGTGAGTGAGAAGTGGTCAGTCCGAGTTTCCCCAGAGAAACAGGCTCAGACCTAATGACAGAGGGCCATCACTGTCTCCTCCACTGTGTTATTGAGTTAATGTGAGAGCTATGCACAAAGAGCAGGCATGTTACTACATTCCAGCACCGCACAGAGATACATGGCTCACAACAACACAACACAGAGTGACAGACTCATAAGATAAGACAATATATGAGACGATTCATATCACATCAAGAGACATGAGTTAAAGGCTGCTTTGTCAGTCCAGGCACAAAGCGGTCTTAATGAAGAGAGGAAGTGTGATAGCGCAGAAGTCTGTAATGACATAAATAAGCCACAGCAGAGCCCTGCAGTAACAGTAGTCTGTATGTGTCCGTATGTCTGGAGTGCACTCAACACTTATCAAATGGGAAAATCTGCACTTGTGTTCCTGCGAGCCCACAGTGGCCTACTTGTGCAGCTTTATCTGTGAGCTGTTAGGAGCCTCAAGCCCCGCCCTGCCTTCACTCCTGAACATAGGACGGACAGGCGGACGGGTGGAGGCCAGACAGATCTCAGACGCACACTTCCTGTATCCTCGGATTGTGATGTCATCAGACACTTACCAAATAATGGGTGTTAGGGTGGGAATGTTCTGGGATTATGTTTTACTATTTTCCAAGTGTTTATTTAAAGCACAGAATAGAATTTTTACAACATAACTAAACTACATGTTTAGAGTCGGGTATGATTTAATGAGCAAAATGGAAACAGGTCAACCATAAAATTGGGCTGACTTGTATTTTCCAAAAAGCTTTACCACATTTTGTGGCCTTCATCAGCAGATGGGCATAGTCTTTTGTTGTTTATTTCATCCTGCCACACTCAAACCAAAATTACATATTTAGATCATGTTATAACATGAACCATAGACATGACAACACTTCATCTACAGCTAACCCCAGGGAAATGGGCACTAACGTATGGCAAACCTTTTAGAATTAGGGATGTACTTTCCACTAGTTTTCCACTAGTTTGCATTGTATTGTATTGTATTTGTATTGTATTATTATAGTTTTTTCCTTTCCTTTGTCTGAAGTATCCTTTACTACTAGGCCAGAGTCAAGTCCAGAGTCTATTGTTAAGTGAAGTAAATGCAGAACAATGAATTGCATTTATTTTCTCATAAAGCTAAATAGAACCTCAAACTACCCTGTTATGACCCACCTACACCTGTTAAAAATTACACAAGTCATTTGCCCACACTGTAGCGTTTAGCTTTCCCTCTGCAGGTGACAGCAACTTATTAAACAACAGCTTTTCTGAATGACTGCTCGCGTACACTTCAGGCTCTGTAATGGACTCAGTATGGACTTGTGCTTTGACTGCACACTCCCCAAGTCCCAGCCAATCATAACACTTGATACCGTACCATCACAAAAAGCCACTTCCGAGCATTTCGAGCCCTGCCACTCCTAGTGGTTTCTTGACTAATTGTTCGTACCGTTTTAATCTGCAATAGGAAGTCAAGTGTTGGCACAGGAAAGACGTTTGAGGTCTATCATTGTGCGAGCTATCAGACTATTCAAAGTTGACCTGTCACTCTCACAATGTTTAATGTTTTTCTTGTCTCCTCAGAGTGGTTTTTATGTATCTAATTTCCTATCAAAATATGTCAGGACACGACTAACAATTAGGCAATTTTGTGGAAGTCAAAACAGTTAGATCTTTTTAGAAGCAGTGTCGGTTTCCCAGGGTGGGTGTAGGTTCTCACAACCCCCCACCTCGTCAGACATTACAGAGATGGACAACAGGGTCAATAATTGCCTGTCTCTAAACAGACGGCTGCTATAGTGCACAGGGTGTAGACTTGACAAGATCTTCTGTCAAAACCAAGCAACCATGTCAGGCTACCTATCATTCTCACCTTTGATATAAATTGCACCCAACTGAGGTAAAGGTTTACTATTTTACTTCATTTTTCTTTTCTAATCGTGCAAGCATATGGAGCCTTTTAAATACTATGTCATCAGAAAGTTCAAAATTCAGAAACTGGGGGCAAAATGATGCAATTTCAATGTGAATGGTTTTACAATACAAAATAAGCTACAAGTTTGAATATCCAGTGTAGAAATGTCAGTTAGTTTGCTTTTCAAATACAAAAAAGTGGGGGGGAAATTACCATTTTCTAGCCTCAGAAATGTATTTGAACCTTACAAGAAATACAAGAAAGATCTGTAGACAAAATGAAAAACCAACATGTGATCAACAGTTCTGTAAGTATTTTCCCAGTAAAACACATATAAATGCAATAGTAAATGTCTTAAAAACAGGCTTTGACAGTATCTGAGTGGTTTTCATTTGTCCACCGCCTTTATTCATCATATTTTGTCATATTTTGAGGTTAGTCACAGTTTTCTCATTGAAATCACATCATGTTCCACTTTTTCCATCATTCCGGAAGTCACAGTAGGAGGTTGTGTTGTGATCGCACAGTTAAAATAGATATGACTGGTTTACTGCGACAACCCCTGGCAAAAAGTACCGACGCTAAATAATGGAAAACGTCTTCCACGAGAAATAGTAACACGATTTGAAATGATGCTTTTGAAATGTAATTGCACAGCTGTCGCGCAATGAAAGACCGTCTGTGTTGACACAAGGTGCATGCAAATGTAAGAGCTACGTATTTGCACAAACCAGAATGCAAACAGTGGCCTATTGCACAATCAAAAAAGTACACAGTAAGGTCAGATTTTAAATGTCTGCCATTAACACCAGACCTAGAAGATGAAACGAGGCAAGTGGCTGTGTAGCAACAATTTACCTTCAGTATTAACAATGAAGTGGAAATTCATACAATCTATATTATAAAGGACTTTAATTTAGTAGCTGTCACTTTTGTACGTTGTTAGGTTAGAAAGTCAAACAAAATCCAGCCCTGTGTGTGTTTAAATCGGAGTCTTAACTGCAGATTAAACGCATTAAATCCGCGTCATGTTCATTCAGAATTGAGTGAATGCTTTGATTTAATTGCTTAGTTTAGTCAAATTGAACTATAATGCATTTAAGAAGTCAGCTGCTTTAATTCCGTTGGCCAGGGCGACTTTGTGTCATAGGGCAGAACACTTTGCTTTCCCCAATCATTGTAACTAGAGGTGGGCAGATAATTGAAAATATGGACTGCAGAGTTTACAATAGAAAATGCTACAGAATGAGATGATTGAAAATGGAAAACAATATGTATATGTGAACTTCTATAAGTGATCTTTGCACTTTTTGGGGTAATTTTACAGTCACTTTACAACCGACTGATGTAAGTCTTTGTTTTTAATAAATTTTTTGCTGTTTTTTAGTTTTATTGTTTTGTTTTGTTTTGATTTGACTGGTTTTATTGTTTTAGGACAAGTGAGATACAAACAAATTGAGCATACCTAAACTTTTTTTTTTTTTTTTTTGTGCTATAAAATGTGCTATATACAGTAAATAAAGTGGATCTGTCTGATACTTTAAACCTCAACGAATACATTTAAAACATGTTTCAACACGTTTCTATTGGACTGACATAATATTGACTGAATATTGTTACCGAGATACAAAAAATACAAAAAACATGAGTACAAACATGATATTCATTTTTGTCAATTTCTCCCACTCCTTGTTTCATTAATTTAGTTGAAAAGAAATGTAGTATAGTTAATCCTTGTTTCAGGTTCGCAGGCGATCGCGCATCTTCTCCCGAAATCTCTCTAATTCTTCACATGTGAATCGTAAAGCTGAAGAAGTTTATTATGTTTCTCTAATTGCCTTTTACCACACTTTGTATCGTCCCTGTCTTTCACAGATGCTTTAAAACCTGACCAGGACTTCCTTCAGCAGAACAAAGCCTGATCATGAAGGAGGAAATTGAAAGCGGATTAGGTTTTGCTCCATTAGAGTTGGCTGCCCATCACTCAGCCTGATCCCTCTGAAGCTCTCCTCTCGCACCCCTGCTCTCTCCGTCTCCCTCAAATGAAACGCCATGTTCCGATGATGTTGATGAGTTTGCGGCAACCGTTTCTCTCCTCTCGCCCATTTTTTTTTTTTTTTTTTACTTCAAATCTGCGTCCTGTCAGTGTAGAATTAAACTCAATCAAAACTAAAGCCAAATTAAAACTTGTCTGGACTTTGTTTTGACATAAACTTCGGCTGCTCTGTAATTGCAAGTGATGTGCGGCAACCTCCGTTTTACGTCTAGTACTGTTCTGAATCCATTATTTGTGACTGAACGCGAAGGGGCACGCACGGTGTGGAGGGGAAAGGTCAACCTGTCAAAATATTGACGGTCGTCTCGGATCATGGGGCTATTTTTCCCCTAGAGTCACAATCTATAGCTATTACGCGTCAATTCATCAAGTCATGTTTGATTATAGCCCTGTGGGATACTAGACTCATTTACATAGGTAACAAAGTCTGACAAACTCTATTTCTTTGCATGTGAAAAGAGTTCAAAATTAGCCAAATGTACAATAAAATGCTCTTCAAACTGAATAAAAATACTAGAGTTCAATCTTGCAATCTTTGCCATTGTAAAAATCCACATTGCATTTCTAGATTAGAGATTTTTATCTTAATGTAAATATTTATCTTAATTTGTTGTAGTTTTTACCAGTTAAAAAGTATTTACTTGATTACTATTTTGCTTGCTTCCAGTTGTTTCTGCAGAATGTATTCTTATTTCAAGCCAAAATGTTTACTGATGGGGTACAAGTTTTTATTTTCTTAATTCAAGCTAAATTATATTGTAACCAGACAAAAATGTTTGAAACCAGTGAAATATGGTGCATCACTCAAGCAATTACGATTATTCTAACCTGGTAAAAAAAAGCACTCAAATTAAGATTCTGAATTTCAGTCATTTAAATTGACGGGCATCGTCAAAATGTAGCGTTATTTGAACTTGTGAACAGCAGACACTGTTATAAGCTCAGATGAACTAGTCATTGAGTTGGCTGATTTCTAAAACTCTAAATGTAATCTTGATTGTGGGTCAGGACCGAAAGTCCAACAAGAACATTTCTTAGCCGTTAATGGAAACAAAATGTAACTTTTATATGATCCGAGGGTTTGTGTTTAATTATAGACATGAAAGCTACTGTCTGTCAGTAACTCAGTTTGTTAAGTGGTTATCTTTTGATCCAAAGGTTAGCGGTTCAAATCCATTTCCAGCCATCTTTTCTTTTTTTCTTTTTTTTTTTTTAAACATCTTTGGTAGAGCGGTTATATCCACTGGCTCTCAGGTTAGCGGTGCGTTTCAGCTCCCTCAGGTGAATGCTGTAGTTGTGTCCTTGGGAAAGACAATTAACCCACAGGGGTCCCAGTGTCTGCGTACACTTTTGTGAAAGGGGGAGTGATTCCTTGATGTGAAGCACTTTGAGGGCTTTAAATTTCAAAAAGTGCTATATAAATATGACCATTTATCAGTGTTCTGCAATTCTAGTCTTTGCTTAATTTTGCATCCATTTCATCCACATTTGTGTCCTCCTTTATTTTATTCCTTGGACATTACTTTGAACTAAAAATAACACCTAACAGAAACAGAAAACAGAAAAGAGAATCTCCAGTAATTGCCTTGAAGTACAACAGGAAATCAAAACGGGTCATAAACAGACAGAACACAGTAAACAGGTAAAGAACATTGAGAGAAATGCAGTCAATACGAATCAGGCAAAAGGCGCCGCTCTAACAAGAGAAAGCCTTCACGTTACACCGTTTGAGTGACCAGAACAAGCCAATAAATCCACAGCAGCCGCCCTCACACCACGGGGCATAAATGTCAGCCGCAGCGCCTTGACAACAAGGCTGAATATTCACAAGTTAGTTCATTTCCACTGCAGCAACGTGATAAAACATTGGAGCCTGGGATCAATGGAAAGAACCTAATATAAGTGATCGATATTGTAAAATGACATTTATTTCTACAGGTAATTTATAGGAGTCACAAGCGGAGGTGGTGGGAATGCAGCCACTCCAGAGCTCACACGCACTGGCCACCGCGGCTGTCGAAAGCCTCATTCCCCACCACCAAACCACACAATGGCTTCCAGTCCATGACAGGGCCAAGACTTTTCCACATGTAAGCATTTCTTCAACGACAATTTGCCAAATCCTTCCTTTAAGGATGTCCATGTGTTTTAGTTGGTTTCCAGCAGAAGACAAGGGCCAGGCCTCGCTCCAGCACTCAAATACACAGGCACTTTGAAATGAAGAGGTCTGTCAAAAAGGAATAAGTGAAAGTGATGCGTTTCAAATGCTGGAGTTGGCCACACATGGGACAGCTCTGGTTTACATTTAAAATGGACACTTGGTATGTCATTATCCTAATAATAGTGGCTACATCTGGATGTAAGAAAACAGAATCAGGACCTAATGAGTAGAGAGAGGGAAATGAGATGTGTCAGTCAATACTTAACACATTATTCCACATTATTAGTGCTCACTGGAGTGGTGTGCACTTACCACCAACTGTCACAGCCATCACTTTTGTGTGACAAATATGTATTTAAGTGTAATTGCCCTCAAGGCTACTTCAGGCTAAGCACCTTTGAATGTTTTGTCCCTGGGAAATCAAATCCATCTGATCATGTACAATTCTACATTATGTGTTTTGGTTCTTTAACTTTTAAATGACAATTCTTCAATGCTCACAGTCTAAATCTAACTAAAAACAACTTACTATGTACTCATGTTTTCCTTTCACGTTTCTTCTTCTAGTCACCTTCTGTCATGTCTTCATTTATCATTTACCTGGGCTTGGGTCCAACTAAAATACTATAGCTGTAAGAATATAATTTCTTTGCACCTACAGTAACCTATTTTTAGTTCAAACCACTCAACATATGACGTCAATATTCCTATACCTCATAAGCTAATGGCCATATACTGGAGAATAACATGAAAAGAAAGTATCCCCGCGTCTCATATAAAATAGTCGTATTGCTTGTCTTTAAGGTCGTTGAAGCGCACCGCCCCAGGGCCCAGTAAACTTTCCGCGCCGCTCTGGACACTGACGTGCTCAAACAGTTAAACGCTATGAGGTGATGGGGCGGGGAGGCTAATGCTTCATAAAGTCTTGTTTAACTGTAACTGGTCGAGGGGTCTAATCCCTGGCAGGCCGTCCGGTGGTCCCTTAGCTGTCCGTGCTAAAGCCTGACCTGTCATTACACCGCTCCAATTCAGAGGGTGTTGACGTGACCTGTCGGCAGATTAGGGTCCAACCAAAACACACAGTTCATATTATGTGTGTGTGAGTGACAAAAAGAAGTGTGTAATTGGCAAAGATTGTCAGTTCTTAGATAATGGAAAGTGTGAATGATTGAGAGTAACTTTTGGTCTAATCTTTTTTTAGGTATTTAGTATTGAACTATAACATGTGTAGATAATACATTTTACCGCAATATTGGTCTAAAACTGCAGTAAATTGCCATGTGCAGCTTGCCAGTACAGTCATTCCCAGAACATTGCCGGGTTGGCTCTGTTCACACTTCACCTGGCACCACCACTCTACATTTTCATAAATGTTCGACACGGACTACAAAATGCCAGGCAAATTCCCAGGTAAGGCTGCATGTGTGAACGGGGCTATAGTGACATTTCACCGTAACAAGCGAGGCAAGTTTATTTGTCGAGCACAATTCGTACACAAAGGCAATTCAAAGTGCTTCACACAACAGGAAAAAAATGCATTCAAATCACAAAGACATGGCAGAAATCACAGAAAAAGAGTGCAAAGAAAATCATTTCAGTCACATGCACAGCTAAACAAAACAGTTTTAGCTTAGATTTGAACATTGCCAGAGTAGCGACTGTTCCAGATTTTCGCAGCAGATTTTCATTTATTCTTACTGGCTACGAGACAATTTAGAACACTACCTGTATCACTTTGAGTCTTCATTTTTCAAATAATCACAACTAAATACAGGGAAATGGGAGGGGATATTTTCTGAGCTCTCGAGCCTCAGCTGCAGCACAATACAGGAGTACTCAAACATTTCATGAAGGAAACACAGTTGTAACAAGGTTAAAAACTAAAGTTGGTTTTGCATAATATGAGTGTGAAAATTATCAACAAATTTCACACAACCAACATTCACATGCTTGGATGATATTTCCGTCAGGATTGTCAAAAGAATCCAAAATCAGATGCTAATCTATTATAAAACCAAAACTAGATACTCATCTGAGCAGGTATTAATGAGAAAAGAATTACATAAACAAGATCAAATGTGACAATTTTAAAATGATTTTGAGCTTCATCAGCTCGAGAATAAGACCACATTAAAAAAAGAATAAGCCCACAAAGTAAGCATTATTTTGTGTTGAAATGTTCATTGTTGTCTCAAAATTGGTATCATGTATTGAGTTTATTCCTTGGCATAAAAATTGAGTTCGAAATTTTAGTATCATGAAATTATTTGGGTTTTGCCTTTCCAATGTATCTGATTTAATTGCCTGAAATCTAAATTTGTGGATTACAAATTATATATGCTTTTCTAATCTATATCTCTTTTTAACTGTGGCACCTTCTTTGGAAAGTCTGCAGCAACAGTACGTTTTCAGTCGCACCAAATAAAGCCCACCACCATGGCCTATATCAGACCCACAGCCACAGCTTGGAAAACAGACTGAAATACGCAAAAGGTTTATGACAAATCAATTCCATGCATTTAAAACCAGTTCATTCACTAACAAACGAACAAACAAACACGACGCCACCTCCGAGACAGGAAAGCCCCACAATTTGGGTTTTCCTGTGACTCAAAACCAAACTTAACACTTTGATGTCACTTATCTCTGCCCAACCTGTGCTCCATTATTCATCTCACTTTTTGCGAGCTTTCCTTATATTTCATTTACACATTCCAACATTTTTACAAAACCATTGTACTTCAACTTTTTCCTTTCTTCTACGCACCCATCCTGTTCTACTTCAAAAATCCCATCATCCCAGATCTAAAAAGGCGCCCTCATCTCGGACCCCACCCATCCAAACGTCCTCCCATCCTCCCACCGTGTGATCAACTTGCTGGTGACTGGAGCACCCAAGGGACCCACAGGGAGACACTTAGGGAGGCAGCGTGTCAGCTCAATAAACAGCGATTTATTGGCAGGGGACTGAATACACTGCCTCCACTGGAAGCTATCAGCGCCTCGTCTTATTGGTCCAGAGGGATAATGAAGAGCGAGGGGCGGAGAGCAGGAGCCACTGATCACTGCAGGCCGGGGCACTACAGGTGATGTGGGAAAACATGTGTTATACAGACTGGTAAACAGCTGCATTTTACATCTAACTGAGACAAACCAAGTAGCAGTGTAGTGATAAAGTAGATGGGACCGTAACTTTGAGGTTGGGGACGATTTGTAGATTTTACATTTGCGTTCTCTGATCCCTCTGGATATTACTCGGTGTAGGGATGGACATTAGTTGTTATCACAATTAAAAGCAATTATTATCATCATTTTTCAAACGAGTATATGTTTAATGACAGTGAAAAGGAGCAAAGATGCAGTTTACAGCTTTTTCCTGTTTGTGCTGTTGCAATAAAATTGATTTCAGGCCCAGAAGGTTCCATAAAGATATATTGTGAAAGTCCCTACTGAGACATTAATACTGCAATATGATAGTATTGAGTAGAGTAGAATAGAATAGAATAGGATAGAATCGCCCACAATCCCTTCAAGCAACACATACAATAAAACCATTCCTTTTTCAACATAAACAAAGATGTGTCTTTTGAGTCAGAAATATGCAAGTTGTGCATTTTTCCTGTGGTAAAATAAGATAATCAAGCTTATTCAGTATCAAATGTTAAATATCTATGGACCAAATGATTATATTTATTGTATTTTTTGTGTTTTGTGTTTTGTTCCCAAAAACAGGATGTTTCCCCCTTGTGCTTAAATGTAGATAAAGAGGTTTTCTGCACCAAGGTCATAGATTAGTGCACAAGCGTCATGTTTTGTCTGTTCCAGTTGTTATTGCTTGTTGATGTCCATAAACGTCCAGGAAAACTCCTTTGTTTAATATACAATATAAAAAGTACTAAACTAAACCTGTAGCATTTTAACTGTACACAAACTTCTTGCACACCAAGTCTTAAGTTGCCTATAAAAATATAGCATTTTAAAGTCAGCAATAATTTGAACAAAAGCCTTTCAGTAAACGTCTGAAAATTGGCCTCAGGTGTCTACAGGTGCCAAGCTAAAAAAAAAAAAACTTAAAAAAACCCAGCTCATTTTGCAACTTTTCATTACTACACACACGCAGGAGCTCAAAGGGCAGCACGAAAGCGTACACAAAGCAGAACTCCCTCTGGCCCCCCGTGGTCCAAAGCCCTCCGTGTCATTGCCCTGAGTGACCCATGATCTGTCAGACTCAGCACACCGCACACAGGATCACAGTGACAGCGGCACACTGGCATATTCCCCGGTTCTAAGAAAATGTCTTGAAGCGGAAAAACGCGTGCGCAAATACGGCAGGGGCAAGCCTCAACTAATCTAGTCTGAACCGTCACAACTTTGAAGTAAACATGAACGTTGTGCGCTCTGGGCGAAGCCTTTTTTTCCACCAAGCATATTTTTTTGTTCGACACGAAACATCAGATTCTATTTTTGTCATTTATATAGGCTATTTCTAGTATTTATGCCTTTTATCTGTGCATCTGTGCATCAGTATCTGTGCGTAAAAGTGACGTTACAGCCTTAACCATTTTACAAAGCACGTTTCTCCTTCTCATTACACCTAAACTTAGCTGTACGTAACCAAGAAAATCTGTCAAGCGAGAGTCCAACTTCTACTTTTAGTCGTCGTGACCTATGACATGAACTTGCCCCCTTTTCCTTTGCCCTTGTCTATATATTCTTACAGCTTTTAACGAGCTTTTCCCCTTCTTTTTCTTTTTTCACTTTTCCAAGGCAAGTCGTGCCAATTCAATTCCCTGTCCCCTCTCACCTGTACCACTCAAGCCCCTTGTCGTAAAAGCGATCGAAGAAGTGTGGCTCTGCTCCCACCGCCCTCACGTCGGGATGGATGCGCAAGAACTCCAGCAGCGCGCGCGTTCCCCCTTTCTTCACTCCGATGATAATGGCTTGAGGAAACTTTTTACTCCCAAACGTATTTGCTATAGAAATGTTGCTCGTTTGATAGTTATCACTGTCCAGGTTTGGCAATCTCCCCCTGACGAGCGAGGAGGACGCATTGTACGCGCCGAGCACAGCCTCCGCGTCACGTCCCTGATCTTCCTGCAGCCTGTTCTGGAGATGGTTGCTTGGTTGGTGGTCGTACACGGGCCTGGGTAAGGAGTCACAGTATCCGTTGAGGCAGTAGAAGAGGTACGTGAAGAGGATGACCATGGTAAAGAAGACGGACAGCTTGGACTGCGCCTTCAGGTGTCCAAAGTTGAGCGCACATGTCCACCACGCGCTACATCCCATGAGCGGCGACCCTCGGCGTGAAGACACAACGCAAGAAACGTGCCATAATCAAAGAGGGTAAAAAGTGTGGTTTTTCAAAGTTTTGGAGCAGTGCGTAATAAGACAGGTGGCGAGCAAGCGTGCGTCAAAAGGCTTTCCATACCGCGTCTCCACGTTTAAGTCCTCGTTTCAGGGCAGAATTCCGGGTTTAAATGTGCGGGACTTGCCCCAGGGGAGTATTGGGTGTCAGTGCGCGCTCATCTCGCGTCCGTCTGTGCGCGCTCTCCACGGCTCCATAGGAAACCGCACTGCCGCTCGTCTCTACTACTGCCGCTACTCGTCTCCCAGGCAAATGCACGCCTTGTTTATCGAGCACACGCCCCCCTACATCCCCAAACCCTGCGCGACACCGAAAACAACGTAAAGAGTAATTGATCAGGCGCGTTCAGTGGCCGAAGTGAAGAGGCTGCTTTTTCCTGCGTGAAGCTGGAATAAACGAAATTGAAGCACTTTGAAAACTGGCGACCATATTTTTTCTTGTGAGTCATGGTTATAATTTGGCCAAGCCTGAACCCATTATTGCAATTTAGGCATTTTCCCGAAGGGAGCCAAAATGATTACTTCAGTACAAAGAGTAACATTTACTTTAAAATTGTATTACTCAAGTAGTAGTAAGTAGTGACCAAAATAATTAGGCTATCCAAGAGTAAAAAAGTATTTGGAGAAACCAAATCTGGAATGACCAAAGAACGAACACAAAAAATTAGGTCTATAAAAATACGTCATATCAGAGGTAGGCAATATATTGAAATTTAGATAATATTGTGATGTTTTTTTGTGAAGAAATGCTAAATTTTAATAATATGATGTGTTAAATGTTAAAATAATCTAATATTGTCAACATGAAGCTTTTGTCATTTATCATTTAGTTAAGTAGAGTAGTGTTGCTTCAAACTAAATATTACTCAATTTGGAGTAAAAGTGTCCGAAAACTACAATTTCATCCAAAAGTAAATGTCACCGAGTACCACCCACCTTGGCGCATTGAAAGCCCAAACACTTTTGGGACATTTGTTTTAATTTAAAAAATCTATTTTAAAATGGACTTGTAGTATAGAACTTTCCCTAATTTGATGCCATCCTGAACCTTTAGACAACATTTCAAAACTCCAGATACAACTAATATAGCCCATTTAAAAAAATCCAGATACAAGTAAATTTGCCCATATAGCCCAACACACTGTTTGTTTAAAATAGTTTGTTATTTTTGTGATAGAATTCACTAGACAACAGGCAAACAGGTTAAGCATGATAAACATTTTATGAAGAAAAAAAAGTATTTATCTTTGATTCATTGACATTACTCTGGAACCACAATGGAGCATTTATACAGTATGAATATTTGATAGCTCCCACAATGTAATGGGCTGTAATTTCCTGTGCACTTGACCATCCTCTGCTCCATTGTGCGTGATTGATGGGACTGCGGCTGTGTGTCTATATGCAGACTGTTGTGGCCGGGCCGAGGTAGTTGTCCTGAAGCCACCTGCTGCCTGATGGTCCATGTGGAGCCAGCACTCGCACACTTTAACCTTTGGACACTTTCTGTGCAGCAGGACAGACAGGTGCACACAGAATGCTGCTTTATGGCTTCCTACGCGAGTGTGCACGGGTCATTATTTAGACCACCACCAAGCCGCCTGGTTTTCCCCCATAAAACTGCTATATGAAGGTTATTAGAGGGTTGGTCATTTATGGTATTTTTCGGAAACAAGTGTAATGCAACAATTTAAAGTGCGTATGAAAAATTAGATTAACACGTTTCCCGAAAAAGTTTTTTTTTACCAAAAATGTTGCCAGTTTTTCCTCCAGCTTGACAATTTTAAAGTTTATATTGTAATAGTTCCTGGCGAGCAGCTGATGTGACATAGGTAGGGGTAATTCCACAACTGTTACCTAGCAACCATACTTAAACAAGGGCCCAAATCCATATAAATCACACAATAGTTATGATTTGACAAATAATAATACCTTATAACTGCACGAAAAATTAATATTTCTCTATGTAATGTAAGAGGGATTTTGCTTTAGAACTACTTCCTGTCATTTTCAACTGTTATTTTTCAAATTTTTTTCACAAGCTGACACTTGACTGATAAATATTTGCCACAGGTTCTATCCCACTCAACTAAGAAATAAACAGAAAAACATGAGAACCTGTCATATGCACTTTAATGTACAATTTTGAATATGGTTACACAAAATACGATAATGCTAAAGCTAATATGCTTAAAGGAGCACTATAACTTTCCGGAGATGGGGCTATGCCTGGCATGTTACACAGTCTGGCATTAAACTTATCTACATGGAGACATCAGTTTGAGTATTTGTTTTATTTAGAAACAAATCTTTTTTTGTTCTCATTTGAGTTAATCATTAATTAAAACTACTTTATCCACTTGATTTTGTCTCATTTTAGACCTAATTTAGGCCTGATAAAGTCCAGGTTTCGATCTGGTGCTACTCAGAATGCCAAATATTTTCTTAAATGGTACTTGGTGTGAAAAATTTATTTATAACTGTATTAGATTTATATAATTGATACAACAGATTTATTCTTGTGTCTTAGTAGCTTATCTATCTACACTGACTCATACTCTCTTGAATTTCTCTTGTACTTTGAAGTCAATTCCCCAATACCATCTAGTGTATTTCTACTCATAGGACTCCACTTGTGTTTGAGTGTAACATCTTGTCTCCATTATAAACCAAGACTTCAAAGTTATATTTTCCTTTCTGGCCCTATGGCTTTATTGCAGGACAGCTGTAGCATGAAAACCGCTGCACCACCGTCGAGCATATCATCCTTTTTTTTTCCAACAACGCTTTCCAAAAATAGTCCTTACCATCTTATATGCTACTGTTATAAATCACATATTATTGGCATTTTCTCTTTACATGTTGAAATCTAGGTGGGATCCAACATGGCAGTGCATCCATACACATGATAAATCTGAAGGGGATGACAATACACATCGACCAGGCCCTACTCCAACCTGGCAGTATGTCAATTTGGGCCAGTCTCTAAACAGAGAAGGCATCGTTTAGGCCTCCGTACTCTCCCCACACTCGTCCACATTGATCCGGACTCGTGTTGAAAAACAATTGGAGACGTGCCACTCTGGAGTCTTAGAAATGATCAATAACGTAGGCTGCCTTTGTTTTGTTTATGGCGTGCAATACCAAGCCTGAGGTTGCGCATTGATTCTGATTGGAATTTAACACATTTAGCCGTGGGTAAATGCATTGTTGTAGCTGAAATGTATGTAATGTTTGGACTTTGTTTTGTTCGGTTGTGAATTTTTTTAGAGACATTATATGCATAAATATGGTATTTATTTTACTACTCAATTGATTACTTTCCTTGTAATAACAGACGATAAAAAATGGTTGGAAATAGTATTTACTTCCAAGTCATTTCATCCCATTTATAAAAAAAAAATAATAATAATTGTCATTCCCAAATTAAGTAAGCTTAGAGCTCTTTATGTGCTTTGGTCTTACAAGCAAGAAGATAAAAAACATATTAGAAAGCTCAATTCTATTAATGTACCAATCTGATCCAGTAAAATCTGTGTTCCTGTCATTATTTAAAACAAAAACGGCCCAAAAACCTATAAAGTGGCTTTACACATTTCCAGATATGACTGTCTACAGTATAATGCCAGCTCACGTCATATGTGCCATTAGCGTTTTATTAGCTAGCGGCTCGTATGGCTGCATCGCTAACTCCAAGGCTAAAACATTTTAAAGAATCGGTCGCTGTTTCCGTGCCAGTATTTTAAAAGCTGTTGGATTATAAAGGTGCTTTTTGGAACAGTACACTCTGGGAACCGGTCCAGTGGTTAAGAGGGGGGACACCTGTAGTGGCTGTTCTCTCTCTCTCACACACACACACACACACACAAACGCACACCTGCTTGAATGCATGAGCGTGTGTGTGGCTGTGGGTTGAATACTGCTGCACCTGTGTGTTGAAGCCCACAGCTGTACAAGAAGAGAGCTTTGTAATCCTAACAGATCTGTCTGAGGCCTGCTTAAACACTGCTCTGTTCCACACTGATGCTCTTTACATTACACTTTACAGCTCAGGACTCAAGTCTTTAACGTTTGTAATGTTGGCCTGGGTAGAAAGTATTAGCGACTGCCTTTTCAAATAGTCAAATCATTAAAAGACTACAACATATCCACTCTATTCTTCCTGGAAACTGATTTTGATTGGATTGTTTATTTTTTTGTTCGGTCTCTCATCGGTCTCATGGTTTACACATGTGACCTTCTACGTTAAGTTTGTGAAAATACATAAAAATAAGCGGTCTGGTCCAAAAATTGGGAACTATGCACATACAGGCTTTTAGAGATGAGGCAGAAGGTGATCTGCGCTAAGAGGGATGAGAAATTAGCAAGTTTATATTGTTTGTGTTTTGTCTACGTACACTTTTTGTAAGAATTCAATATATTTAATAATCTTTTATTTTAAAAATATTTGAAAATCAATGTTTTCCCAGCCTGCAGGTTTCCAATAGTTTTTCTTTTTATAACTATCAATGCATTTTGAAGATACATTTTGTGCCTCAGTGTGTCAACATTGATATAAAGTTCCCCATTTAGTAACTTCTTAGATAGCCTCCAGACATGCTCAAAAGTTTTAAAATATTTCCTGAACAGTCAAGCATTAGATATTTCACTTAAACTGTGTGTGTGTGTGTGTGTGTGTGTGTGTGTGTGTGTGTGTGTGTGTGTGAGTGTGTGTGTGTTTTATCTGTAATACAATACTTCCTTTTCTGCAAAAAAAGTTTAAAAGCCATTGGACCCTCGATGCTGTTTTGAAAGTTTTACTACTGCTTACTGTCTGACAACTGTTAATCCCAGCTTCGTCTCAGGTCAAAGCCAAGCCGACAGACGTCTCGAGTTGTGTCCACGAGGGCGTTGTACTCTTTGTCCTCTCATATAATACTTAGCTTTGTCCTACCATTGTCGCTGATCACACGGGACACTCCACTCGTGAGTCAGTCTTGGAGAGCTGCTCTTTGTAAAGCCTTGTTAAGTCACCTGGCTGGAATGTGCCACACCAACCACCAATCGCTCCCAGACATCCTCATTAAAGGCCCCAGCGCATTAGAGCTAGAATTACCTCCGTTTAAAGTTGTACAGTGAAAAGTGGAAGGGGGCCAAGTCGGGTCCCTGTGGAATCCCTTGTACTGTAGTTCTATAATGTCAGGCGCAGTGGCCATTTAGACCTATGTAACACCATAACATTAACATTAAGATCTGTGCCTTTTAAAAAGTCAGATCTGATCCAGAAAGTGTGTCAGTGCAGACTAGAGCGGGGGTTCCCCAGCCACATGACATCACAGAGCTTTGTGTTAAAACCACACAGTTTCATTTAGAGAAAATAAAGCAGCCATTCTTTCATTCACTTTTATACAAGGGGAAACGCTTGAGACTTGGCACGTCATAAAATAATGTTTGGACTAACAGCTTTCGTTCACATTTTACAACGCATTGAAAATACATTGTCAAAGGCAGTTTTGGTTGTGACACCCAATGTTTTTCCTCATCTTGATATTGTCTCAGACTATTTTAAAGACACTTCTATTTTTTAACAAATCTATTTGTGTAATATGAGGGCTTTTACTTAACTGAACTTAAGTTTCACTGGTGCAGTAAATCTAATGGCACTGCATAAATCATTGGGTCTATATAGAGTTTGGCTGTAACTAATGATTATTTTAGTACTCGACTAGTCAGCGATTATTTTTAGTTAACTAGTCAAAATATTATTTCTACTGTACCAAAGTGTATCATTGATGAAAATCAGAAATCGTTTATTCTTTTTGACATTTTGATCTAATAACGCCACTGTCTTTGTTAATTTAAAAAAAATAAATAAAAAGTATTTTCGTCTCTTTTAGAGTCTGTGTAGTGATTATAGTTATGGGTATCAAATACAACTAAAATTTCTTTTTTTATGGTTGACTAGTCATGATTAGTCAATTAATTGTTGCAGCCCTGATATAGAGGGTGAAAGAAAAGATGATAAAGATGAACATACATTATAGTTAAAGCCACACTACATGTAGAAAAAGATTCAGTTGTAGTCATCTGGACTCTGTCTTTAGAAAAACACCACAAAAAATATACTAAACGAATGATGTTGTTGTTGTTGTTGTTGTTGTTGTTTCTGCATCCTTACCATGATAAGGCTTGCATCTCCACAAACCTAACTCGTATTTGGCTTGGTTGAGCTTCCACCTGCCTGTTTCCATGGAAATCTGGCTCTTTTGACTATAATATTTCATACAACACGTATCTCTCTCCATGGAAATGTTTTGAAGTATGGTTTTAAGTTATCTATTTCCTTGGAATCATGCAGGTGAGATGACATGCCACTTCCAGAACGTTACATACTGTTGCTTTAAAGTATTTCTATCAGCAGGTTTTTGCATGCATGGAACAATTATCCTTGTGTGGCACTTTATGGGTTGGATTAGCTCTGTAAAAATAGTTTGACTGCCGTTTTATTTCATTTTTTCCATAGTTTTAACAATGAGCTCTGGACCGAAGCCTCGCCTGTGCATTTCAGAACCAAACCATCCCAGCTGCCTTAAATTACTCCAAATCTCGAGCCTGACAAACAAACGCCAGCGGCCGTGCAGTGACAGTGGTGCCTAGCGTGAGTGTGTGGTGCTTCTCCTCCTGTTGTGTGTTGTGTGAAAGTCGGCTGTGGGGCCGTAAGTGCAGGGCAGAGCGGTGCGGTGAGCGGGGTAAGTATAGGGCACGCTGCGCTCCACATTAGCACAGGGGTGTGGCTACGATCTACGGCTCACTCAAACAGGCTGCAGCAGGGACACAGGCACGCAAAGACCGACAAGCCCGCGCAGGAGTGACAGTGTGTATGGGACGTCCCGTGAGACAAAGTGACAAACACGTACAGGCCGGAGAATTCTTGTGTATTTAGACATTTTACATTTAAATATGGAGTATGTAGAGTATAGAGTATACTTTATAACCAGGATCATTTATGGCATTGTGGGGGCTGTGCGTTTGAGTTAGTCTTAATGCTTTATTCTCCAAACTTCTCTTTTATAAATTATACATAAAAGGAAATTATATTAGATGAAGCAGAACATTCCACTTTGAGGGCCGTCCAATTATTCAATGTTTAATTATTAATATTAAAGGCGCCGTACCATTCACAGGCCTATAAAATGTGCAAAACAAGTTTGTTTTAAACTGTTTGCAGCAGGCTAAAGGTATTCCTCACGTTCTCATGTATTCCAAGCCTCCTAATTTTAAAAAAATGTTCAGAAGCCTGATCGATCTTGCCGTCATGGTTAAAGCTAACAACTAGCATGTTCGCACTGCACTTCCTGGTTTTCAGAGAGTAGTGTATAGTATACAGCACATTTGTACAGGAGCAAAACATATTGTGCTCAACTACATCTAAACAAATTTGGGTACAAGCTTTTAGTAATAGTGAACTGGTTATTTTCGAGATTCCAATTATTTGGACGATTACCTGTTTCAATACCGTGCAAATACAGAGCTACAATCCAAGCATTTTCTGTTCAAGATCAGAGGTTTTCTGTCTAAAAGGGTTTCAAGACCTTTAAAAGAACAAGCAGACAAAAGTGCATTCTAATATGCATAGACATTTATTTTATACAAAGAAATCTTTGAAAATCAATTGTCAATAGGCTACTTGAGGGGTAAATAATCTATAAGGAAGACCAAGCTGATAGATTTACAATGTCTGTCTGTCTCCTTGGTTTTATTTACAGATTTCTTTTTCATACAAAGCTTTCTTTCAAGCCTTTCAGTTGATTGACGGCAGTAAAATAAAAAATACACAATCAAGAAGTAAATTATGGCTCTGTTCTGGGCAAACAATCTGGTTTTTCTCTAAAGTAAATATTTGGAGTCTGGTTCAGTTGGTGGCCTAAAGGGATTGTGGGTATATGAGCTGCTAATCCATGTTGACAGTGTGTCGCAGAGTACAGTAGCATGCAGCAGAAGCAGATAAGGGTTCAGGTGTTCAGGAGATCCAGACTCGACAACACAAGCCCCAATCAGCTTATCTCTTCTCCTGATGGAAGAGACAGGGAGGAACATTTGTTACAGTGTGACTTCCTGTTACGGCTGTCTGAAATATGACTCCTAGCACTTACACATCTTCAGCTCATCGTCCTCGGAATGTGCATTTTTTGTTCTTACTTCTGCAGATTGAAAAGTTGATTTCGAAAAGCAATTGCCTTTCTTGTCAGATTAGAGGTGATCCTCTGTGAGAGAGTATGCGGCTGGTGTAGAAGTTATACATTTACATCATTTTCATTCCCCAAATGCCCGTCAATATTCCACTCAGATTTGATTTCAGTTTCCATTTTGCCGTATAAAGTTGTTGCTTAGATTATGCAGAGCTAGCTTGTTGGCTAACGGCTGGGGGAGATAAAGGACACCTCCGCACCATTTAATTTTCTAAACACACAGACTCCAAAACGTACCCAAGGAAAGCTAATTAGTTCAACTGTGTATGACCACAAAGTATACTCTGAATCAGTGATAAATGTGAGCGGAGCCTGCATTGTTCCTGTTGTTGGTCTTATTTTCTACTACCGCATATGAATATATATTACGCAAAGTTGTAGATGTTTCTAGTTGTTATCAGAATGTAGCAGCGCTTTATCACTTTGAGCTCTTACAGGAGTCAGAGATTCATGAGTTTCAGTCACGTGGTTTTATGTGTAAAGGGGCATTAGCCAGGAGCTACCCGAAGCAAAGAGCTCACTACACTGTCTAAAGGGATTTCTTTGAGTCCACTTGTCCCTCCTGATGGTACTAATAATTTTACTGGCTCTTTGGGGAAAGTTATGGACGAGTAATCTTTTCTTTTGAAACTTGTTATAACTCACAGCGCAGCAGACAGCATAGCAAGCAGACAGCATAGCAGCTTCAGTCCTCAAGATGGCAGTAACAGCAATGTATGTGTGTGTCACATCACTTCGGACCCACAAATAGGAAATTATAGGGCCCCTTAGACTTTGGGACCCAAGACAACATATTCTGATCCCTCACCTGACTTGGTTGCAAGGCGTAAATGGTACAATTGTTGACATGATAAAAAAGGAGGAACTGAATTCCCTATATAACACAGACGGTGATATAGTGTTTTTACTCTTCTATTTATCAGGCTTTACACTTTCTTATCTGTACGTTCACAATCTAATAAAAGGCTTGTCATTGAAAGAAGACATTGTTTTCTTAAAATTGGCCATAAAACCTATTGAAGTGGGTTGAAGTGGGTTGGAGGTGACTTCAGGTAAGTTATCAACAATTCAAAACAGCTGATAAAGGCCACTAAAGGTTCATACAGGTCACCACTTTCTGCTTTGCACTGCCATGACCCTCTGTAATTCTCCTCTGCATTTGATCCAAGAATGTGGGGCCCACGCTACAGTTGCATTACGATTTAGTGTGTAGCCATAGAGGAGTCCTAAAACCATACAATTCCATGATCTACAGCCGTGAGCTCATTCATGCAATAACCTATGATCACCCAGGTCAATGCCAGCTACAAAGAGGCATAAGCTGTGCCATTTCTACAGTGCAATTTACTGCAATGTTAATGCACAATCTAGGAACTAAAACCAAGTAAAAATGTAGAATTAGAAATTAGAATGAAGGAAAATTTGCGATTAAGACAGATGATTGCTCAAAGTTTTAAATTTGTATACTAGCCAACTAAAGGAGCTGTATTTCTATTTTTTTTTAAATATATAATGATGTCAAATTTGTCTTGACCCAGTATATATTGTAAAAGATGCGCTTAGGTTCGAAATGAGAGCTCTGTGCATTTGTCTGCGTCTCATTATAAAGTGTTAGCTGTTAGCATGCTAGTTGTTAGCATTACCGTCACAGCCAAACTATGATCTGGCTTCTTATGTTGTGATGATGATGTTTAACAAAATAACAAAAATGACAACAACAGAAACGGCTTTAAACCATTTTTAGGTTAAAAAAAGAAGGGGGGAAAAAGTACAGTGCCTTTTAAACTTTTGAAAAAGCAAACATTTCATAGTATAGGCATAATTGTCCATCCTCTGATTTGTTCGGAATTACAAACAATCAACAACAAATCGGGGAGTATGAAACAAAAAATATATAAATTCAAATTTTAGAGTACGAACATGGAAGTAACTAATATTTTTCATAGATATTATTGCTTTTTACTATTAAGACCAGAGTGGTTAGAAAATGTAGCCATTATAAATTCTCAGACATAGGCTATTGCTCAGTCCTCACAGCAAAACAGGCTTTTACAATCAAAGGATTTACTTTTCAAAACGTACATTATGCAAGTAAGACTACAATTTGTATTTGTCTATAATTTTGTGTAAATATCTGGTTTGTGCATGGCCCATTTTGGCATAAAGTAACTCTTTTATTTAAACTGTAGCATCAGTGAAGTGTGTGCAACGAGATTGAGAGATGAAGAGAAGAATCCATTTGCAGGCTCAGACCACACAACTATACCTCAGTGACAGCAGAAGACTAAACAAACATGGCCATAACCACTCTCTCCCTCACACACACACACACACACACACATACACACAGGTTTCGAAGGATAAGTCTTTGTGGTTTATCTGAGCAGGCCTGACCATAACATTGTTCGAAAAGACTGGGGTTTACAGTATGTTTACAAGCAGCAGCTCAACTGTCAGAAAGAATTCTACATGAAAGAATGAAGAAGAGAAAAGGGAAAAGATAATGGGGAATATACTTTTTAACATTTCAGAAGACTTGGGTTTATGTATTTTTGACCACTCAAATATAAAGGTGAGGCTTGTATGTTATTGAGAATCTGGATATGGATATATGCTGTTGGCCAATTAATTGTATATACCGGGCATTGGTTATACTTTGAAACACTCTAACAAGAAATAGTGTTTAGCGTTCCATTTGAAGCAGAAATGTCAACACACGCAGAAATGCAAGGTATAGCAGTCAGAAAAGTGGGCAGAATAAGGTAAATAGGACAATAACTGTAGCGCCCTTCAGTGGAAAATAATTGTTGAGGGTTTGGTCCTGCTTTAGTCCTGGTCAAGTCTAGTAAGTTTAATTCCAAATATATTGCAAATGCTTTAATGCCGAGGGTGCAAGATACTATAAAATACTGTATACTATAAAATGTACCTCCCCTCCATCAAAAATGTTTGTTTTTTTTAAAAGGGTGGATTTCAGATTCTTGAAAGTGATGATGTTATACCCCCAGATGGGAGCAAGAGCCAGATTTTCCTATTGGTTGATTTCATAAGCAATATCTAGAAGGAAAATTCACAAATGTTAACATGGTTGCTGTAATCCCTCATCACTCCAGGAGTGATCAATCACAGAAAAAGTTTCAAAGTCATCTATCATCTGTCAGAGTATCCAGAGTATTAGGGTGAATCTCCTCCCTGAGGGCAGGGCCTAGTTAGCTCTAGCTTCTCAGACCAACTCCTTCAGATTGAAAATTACTTTCAGATGGGAGTGGAAATGTATTTGTCCAGATGACTACTTTGAAACAAAATGTTGAACCTGATTATTTCTGTTAGTGACCAGGCCCTACATCTCACTATATCTGCATTTTCCCTAATAATATTGGTCTGTTGTGAAGTCGTCTGAAACTAAATTTACAGCAGCTTATTCTTCACCAGCACTCTAAAAGGCTAAAAGTGCTTTGCTGACAACACTCTGTGACATATAATTCCAGTGGTGACATTTCCTCCACAGCTCATTGAGGGACATTTACAGACACCATCCATCAGACGAGTCCCTGATCGTCCCTAACAGGAGCCCGATGGAGACCAGAGGTGTCGATAACTGGGACCCTGTGCTGACTTATTGGAGATTAGCTCAATAGACTCGAGAAGACAGAGGGATGTGATATGATGAGGATGAGGTGTGGAGTGGACAAGGGACAAGAGGGACACGTGTTGCTGGGGCATAAGACAGGAGACGTCATTTACACGATGGATGAGGGAAGATAAGTACATCATATAACACAGGCGATGGCGAAGATGATGATGAAGTGCCATTTTGAACCACTTGAAGTAAAAGTGAATTTTAATGGTGATCCAAGCAGTATACATCAAAAATACCCAATGTACAACAACTATTTGGCAGATATAGGGTTAATGTAAACTTTATTGTATCCTTTGCATTTGACCCATCCCCCAAAGCCACTGGTGCACATCCTCAGGAGCAGTGATCGCTGCAGCGCTTGAGCTTTAAAGGGGCAATATGTATGTTTTTTAAGAGGGGAGTCTGAAACCTTCTTTTCTCAACTTTGTTTTCCCTGGAATGTTCCACAAAATGTGTTATTTTTTAGCTTACACCATATTGTGAAACATTTGAGGCAAAGCAACTTGGTCTGGTGGTGTCATGTGTTTCTCCATAGAGATCAAGAGAGGTGAAGGGTCAATTGAAGAACATGTCTAAAAAAATATATAATATGAATACAATTCTGGGTTGCACTTGCAATTTAATAGGATTCAGCAAGATTGCGAGATAGGTACAAAAATACAAATTCAAGCCTCCAGAGGGCAGCATGCTAAAATGAAAATGTAGTTTTTGGGGATGGTTTACTGTAATGCAATGTGAAGTTAAAAAGACAGAAAATGCACCCCTTTACTAGATCTCTGGTTTGATTATTATTATTGTCATTGCAACATAGTGCGGATTGGAACTAAATGTATCTATGCTGAATCAAAGTGAGAACGATGCTTATCCCTCAAGTGTCAGTTCTGTCATTAACTTGTGAAATGAAGCTGAAGCTGCAGCCAAAACATAGGATCATCTTTCCATTTCAATCGCCTGTCCAAACGAGCTTACACCCTTTTTTCACAATTATCTCACGTCAGAGGAAAACCAAGATCCCCCAGTGGCACCTCTCTCTCCCCCGACCCGGTCCCTAACGTGTCATCATTTTGCGTCACCATTTCACATCGGGTACCCAGAGCAATTATCGCCGCGGCAACGGATGTGACCTCATAGGCGCAACGAACAACTCCTTTTCAGCAAAACCAACACAGAAGAATATGATTACATTACATCACTCATTCCTGTGCTAAACTGCAAGTCCCGACAAGACACGGTGCAGTCTGGGAAGTGAAGTGACAGATGCCTTTGTATCCATTCAAAACGATAGTATTATGGGATGCAGTGAGTACAAGAAGAAGTTGTTATTGCGATTTTTTGGCAGTAGCTTGGAACAATAATCCAAAAAAACGGTCACAGTGTCACGCACCTGTTTGTAAGGCTCCAGGGCACGGCTGAGTGATGGGGTGATTTGAAGTAATCATCTTATCTGATCTGGAAGCCAAAATTATAAGTGTATAATGCTGAAGTCAAAATGTTGTCTTTGCCAAATACCACAGACAGGTAAATGTATTCATGTTTAGCTACGGTGAATAAACCGTCTAACAACGTCAAATGTTTTTCCAGTGCAGTGTCCAACTTAAATAACAATGATTAATGGTCAAATTGAAAAAACGTGAGTTGCTTGTGCAATTTGGCAAAAGTAAAGGTGAGCAGTTAGATTGTGACGCATGTGTATAGATGAACATTGGAAAGTGGGAAAAATACAATTCATGGACATCTGACAAAGACTGTGTGCTGTCAGCGAGGTAGTAGAGAACATTGGCAGGTGACTTGAAGCTGGGTACCTCACTTTTTTTGGAAATGAGTCAATTCTGTGTTTTTCCACCAAAGAGTGTCATGTAGAAGAAGCCCTTTGCGACCAAAATGAAACCACTGTGCGTTGTCTGTAACAAATAATAACATTTTGATTTCTTCATCAACCCGTAAGTACGAGCTGTAATCATGTGGTCCACTCCATCTGAAGAAAGTTGTTTAAAAGCTTTACATGCCTGAAAATGAATGCAAGTTCATATTAACAATGTGCCAAAGAAAAACCTTCTTCTTAAACAATGCATGTTCTTAAAGAGAAACACAAACTTCCCCTCTGTTCCGCTTCAAGCACAAAGTAGGCCATCAGCTCATTTGGCTCTAGCGAAACAAGACCTTTTTTAAACTTGTGATGATTATTTACCCCACTGCAATGATATCACACTTATATTTTTCCACCACTCTCTACCAGGATATCTGTGTCTTCATCAGTGATAGGAAGAATAGGCCTACTTTGAAAATGTATTTAGTTGCACAATACTGAATACCTGCATTAATGTGTATTTTGTAACACATTCTGTTACATGGCCCAATCAGAGTGCTGTATTCTGAATACTTTGAGAACTTTCGCAGTCAGCTACATAATGATATAGTGTAAAAATGCAATAGGATTAAAACTACTTTATTATGTTTGTTAAGCACCGATGGAAAAATTTCTTTGTTATTGTTGTTCTCTTTTTCTTATTTTCTTGCAATTATATCATGCAGTTTGAAGCCTACATTGTGTGATTAACCTCCGCAATTTATGCCTTTGATTTTATGGAGGTGGGCAATATATTAAAATTTAGAGAATATCGTGAATGTTGTTATGAAGATGTGCAACATTTTCATACCAAGTTTATCATTTATAGTTCAAAAAAATGCTACAAAAAGAGCTGATAAAAAAAAAAAAAAGAAAACAAAACAAATGTTATGTTGGAAACTTTCAAATAAAGGTTCAAGGTATCGGGATACTAAGACATTCATTTTTGTCAATATCGTCCACATCTAATTCTGAATACCGACAAATGCAAGAGAAACTACATGCAGTTACATCAAAATTACAATTAAACCCAGCACGCTTCAGAGCCACTCAACAAAGACATTTACAGTTCCATTTAATTCATCTCATTCACCTGCATCTCTGCGCTAGAAGGCGGGGGTCCTTGGAGGTAACCGCGCCTCTGACATATTATGCACTGAACTGTTAGAAGATACAACTGTACCCGAGATAACCTCAACACGCTCTTTCATTACCGTACACATTACACCCCCTAACATCCCCCTCTCCAGGTGGTCCTTCAAACGTCTCCAATCCTGAGTTAATGCACTGCAGGCGGCACAGTGACCCTTCCCTTTTGGACCAGCTTCACCTTGAAACCCAAAGTGTACAGAAGATGATGTACAAGTAAATGAGAGCTGATGTGTCTTGTAAATGCCACGAGCAAGAATTTGTGTGTGAACCGCGGCACTGTTAGAACCGGCTGGCGTGTTTGTGGTCCAGACAGACAGTGTATTTGTGCCAAGACGCTCCTTTGTGGATTGCATTTTTTACAGTGCAGATTCGATGGTACCTGTCAGAAAAAGGGAATGAATTACTAATCCAAAAAAATTGGTTTGCGTTTTGATCTTAAAGTGCACATGACAGGTTTGTATAATGTTCTCATTTTGATTTAATTGGGTGTATTTATCCCTGTTGTACATATAAATGATAGTTTTACACCAATCGAGTTGCTATTTGTGGAGAAAAAATCGTAGAAAATGAGAAGAAGTGACATCACACTATAGGACTCATTCCATCCAAAGTTTATGCATTATTTACGCCAACATTTTTTGACCCTCTAAACATTAATTCAACTAATTAAAGGTGCTCTCATATATTTTTGCTTGTCAAATTAAAGAAAAGGTTTTTGCCCAGTGTTTGCTGGGTAATTTCCTAGTGTGATGTCAGGGATTACAAACAGGAAGTACAATTATAAACCTAAACCTGAGCTATTCTTGGATACATTTTTTATATATTTTTTCTGTTATAGGCCCTTTAAATGGGCCATGGCATTGTCACTATAAGTATGCATTTGTTTAGAACTAGTGCAGCAATAAATCCTAAATTTGCCCCAGTTTGAGGCTTATTAAAGGCCTGGTAAAGTCCTATAGTTCTGGAGATGAAGAAGAAAACCTACTGCTGACTCAGTTTGATTAAATAATTGACAATCCAACAATAAAATATAGTTCATTTGGGAGTTCTTAATACTTTCGATCCCACTATTACAGACTGTTTGCAGAAATGTCCTATTCGCCTTGACCAACTTATATCAGCATGAACCGGTGGGTTGTGGGTTTGCTTCTTGGTCTCGACTGTTTGCTGAATGTCTCTGCCACCCCTCTCCTCATTTCATATATTGAATGCTAATATTTATGTATTTATTTACTTTTGAAAAAAAAAACCTGCATTACCTCAAACATTTTAACAAGACTATTTATCAGCATGTAGTTAATCACATTTTCCCACAATAATAACAATGATAATATTTGTAACGTGCAGTAAACCTTTAAACTTTAGGACCACACATTATAAAAAAGGGGACAAACTGTTGTTATTATCCTTCATTCTGAGTAAGAAGAATCTACTAGTGTTCTTCTGCCAAGTGGAAATGTACTGGGCCAAGCACGCCACAGTATATATAGTTAATTACAACAACAACAAAAAGGGCACATGTAATCAGCAATGTAACAATGGGATCTTCTTTTTGTGGGGATTTTTGTGTATTTTTTGTGTATTTTGAATTTTTTTTATGTACATTGCATATTTTTTAGCTTTCTACTTTGAATATTTGAGGGACTGACCGCGATCATTTTAATCAAAGTTTCTAAGGTGAGATAAAGTAATTTAATGATGAATTTTAAATGTAACAGCTTCCTCCATTTCATCATCTAACCCAGTTAGTCATATTTTTTACTCTAGTTCAAATTTGAAAAACATTTTCCCCTGACACTGTAATCTAGAAGCTTTATTCTGTGCCAGTGAAGTCTTCTCTTGTAAAATAATTGGACCTCCTGGTGTAGGGCTCCCTCTACTGGACAAAATCACAGACAAGAAAGAGAGCGCGCCACAGAATTACAGAAATAAAGTTTATTTGAAGCATAGTCATAACCCCTTTTTAGTGTGTTTAACAGAATATGTAAATGCAAAAAAAGAATAGGCATTGTAAAATGTGTATTTTTTTATGCAAGAGTGTAAGCAATCACAATATAAAATCATTGCATAGGTCACAAGAAATAATAGAACACTTTCATGCGAAAAATAGACAGAGAAAAGTGAATTAGAAATGGGAGAAAAGAGTAAAATTATGAAAGATACAAAGAATGTTATTGAGATCTACAGAATTATTTTTGCTAAATTATAGTTTGCTGCTTTGTTTGTTTTATACTGGTGAATTACATTTACTTTTAATTTTATAGCATGCTAACAATGCTGTGTTCTTGTTATCTTTTAATCTCGAGGAAATTAGATATTCTTATTACATAAAATACTGGGTTTCTTCTTAGAATTACAAGTGAAAGTATGACATTCAAAAATCTACCTAAGTAAAAGCATTGAAATACCAGGTTTTAGAATGTACCTTTAGAGTGAAAAGTAATCGTCAAAAGTAGTGATCTGAATTTCTTTTTTTCCCTTTTTTTAACTCAATCAACTTCCTACTTTTTCTAGATGTTAATATTTGTATATATATTTTATTTTATTTTTAAATTGAGGACTTTATCTCTAACTATTAAAAAACAACAGTAGAGTATAGTTGTGAAGTAAAAGTCAATAGTATCCACTGTGAAAAGTACAGCTGTCCTGAAGTAAAATATTTAAACTTTTGTACTTTTGTTACTTTCCACTACTGCTTACAACTTTGCGATTCAGGAGCGTTTCGAGACTTCCAGACTAACACGCTGCTATGGAGTCAAATACAGATGATAGTATTAGTAACAGCAGTACTTCCAGGTCCAAGAACAAATGTAACTGACTTTCCCAAAAACAATATGCATCAATTCACTAGCCAGGACCACAACCCCAGCTACAATGCAAAGTGTTTACTGACATACGAGAAACGTGAGCAACACGAGTGTACAGAAATGCCGTTTTGGGGCTTCTAGCGATGACGACTATAAGCTCGCGGGCCTCTGTACCCCCGTCTAGGAGTTAAATTAGAATAATAAGATTATATAAAAGAGGGTGGGAGGGGCACGAAGTCACGAACACTAATGTGTGTGAACTGGATGCTTAAATAGTGTAGCTGCAGGAAGGGGCGTGAAAGGGGTGTGGTCCTGCTCCCGAACTTAAGATAGACTTATCTTCTTTTAAAATGGCTTAGTTGTTGGCCGAAGGAGTAATTTGCTGACAATAACTTTTTAACATGCCACCAACGCCATATTAGTTATTGCAAACTTAATATTAAATGTGTTACTCCAGGTGAGGCTCGAACTCACAACCTCAGCATCACTCTGCAGGTTACTGTCTTATAAGTACCGCACGCTGACGATTGCGCCACTGGAGCACATGGAGGTTTTGAAGGTGCACTACGTCAGTTTTATGGTGGAAGATCTGTCAGCTGCTTATTTCATGAAATTGTTATTGCTTTGATTTGAATGTTGTATTGTATAAACTTATCTTTCATTTATTCAAGTAGAGAGCCTTCGTTTTTTTCAAAAAATACTCACTTGCTTATCTCCATGAATTTTTATATCATTCTGTTAGATTCCAGGCAAAACAAGAACTCTCAACCTCGACATCAATCCAATATATTCTTCTTAAGTAAAATACTGGGTTTATTCTTTGAATTACAAGTAAAAGTATGACATTCAAAACATCTACTTGAGTAAAAGTATTGAAGTACCAGTTTTTAGAATGTACCTTTAGAGTAGAAAAAGAATCAGTTGTAGTCATCTGGACTCTGTTTTAGAAAAACACCCTCAGCTCGCTCCTCTCGACATGGAGGAGCAGTAGCTCTACTCCGAGCTCCTCCCGTGTGACTGAGCTCCTCACACCTATCTCTAAGGGAGCGCCGAACCACCCTGTGGAGGAAACTCATTTCGACCGCTTGTATCTGCGATCTTGTCCTTTCGGTCATTAAAAAAAGCTCATGACCATAGGTGAGGGAAAAAACTTAGATTGACCGGTAAATCGAGAGTTTTGTCTTTCGACTCAGCTCCTTCTTCACCACAACAGTAAGATGGAATGACCGCACCTCTGCAGACGCTGCACCGATCCGCCTGTCAATCTCAAACTTCATCTTTCCGTCACTTGGGGATAAGACCCCGAGATACTTGACCTCCTCCACTTGGGGCAAGGACTCCCCACCACCCGGAGACAGACCTTTTTACGGTTGAGAACCATGTTTTTTTAATTTGGAGGTGCTGATTCTCATCCCAGCTGCTTCACACTCGGCTGCAAACCGTCCCGGTGCATGTTGCAGGTCCAGGTTTGATGGAGCCATCAGGACAACATCATCTGCAGACAGCAGAGATGAGATCCTGTGGTCCCCAAACCAGACCCCTCCGATCACTGACTGCGCCTATAAATTCTGTCCATGAAAACAATGAACAGAACCGGTGACAAAGGGCAGCCCTGGTGGAGTCCAACACGCACTGAGAAATGGTCTGACTTACTGTTGGCAATGCGAACACAGCTCCTGCTCCGGTCATACAGGGACCGGACAGCCCTGAAGGCCTCATGGTTATATTTCATGCAAATACTGTCAAGAACTATATATATTTGTTTAATTTCAGTCTTCTTAGCTGTATTTATGTCTTTATTTCTGATAATGTTTTACTCATCCCATTTTATCTGATGTATGATATTCCTAGTTTATTTTAAATACCTTCTTTGCCACACCCCTTTCAGTAATTGGTAGTACTTTCCTTTTGTCTTCTGTGTTTTTGTGATTTGTGCTGATGTATGTTTATAGAGTTTAATAAAAATATTGGAATAATAAGAGAGTACTATAAAAGTACTGTTCCATGACACAAATGTACTCAATTACAAGAACAAATCCTCTGCAGTACTAACAGTGTTTTGTTGTAAAGTCTGTGAAGTTAAGGTTAAGTTAAGTTAAGTAACAGTATAAAGTAATAAAGTATGCGTGAAAAAATACTACTCAAAATACAAGTAACTAGTTTTTACACAAAATTTTTTGATCAGATTTTTTTTTTTTAAACATACACCGCATTATTCCCTGAGCTCTGGCCCATCAGAGCAGACGGTGCAATGCTTTTATGTGAGTTTGTTGGTGCAGAAATGAGCAGAGACAAAAATCCCACTGAGGTTTGGGGCGGGGCAATATGGTGATTAAAAATCGAATTGTTTCATCCTTGTGATAATCTTTGTTCAAACACAGTTTTTCCCCCACCCATTTCTCCTATCGTTTGGTCTCGAGTGAGTGACAGCTGCATTTAGCAAACCACAGTTAAGTGTGAATTTCAGAAGACACAGCTGAATTAGAATCAGAAAAAGTTTGATTGCAGGAGGGTAATTTTGTTTTGATGGATGAAGAGTGGGAAAACGTGTGCACTTCACAATACTAAAAAAATCACAGAAAGTTTCAGCTTTGGAGGGGGTTTTGTTGGAAGAATGTGAGTCTCTTTTTTATAACCCATGTCAAAGTGCACATTATTTAGAAACAATTTTTTTGGCCCTCAAAACCCCTGCCGTTAGTTAACATTATCAGAAAGCATGGCATTAACTTCCACTGCTATGCAGATGACACACAGCTGTATTTATCAATGAATCAATGAAACCCAATCAGACCGATCAAGCAGACAGACTTTGATATAAAAACCTGGATGACACTTCTGACACTATCTGCTTCTTAACCCTGAAAAAACCTAGGTCATTGTACCAGGCCCTAAACATCTTCGAGACGCTTTATCTGAGCAGATAGTCACACTGGACAACATCAGTGTAGCCTCCAGCTCCACTGTAAGAAACCCACATTTGCCTTCCTAAATGTGCATTTTCAATTTGTCCCAATCTGTGTTTTGTCTTTTATTTATTTAAATATTTATTTGGTCTGTACATTTTTCTTGTGTTTTCCTTGAATAAAAAAGGGAGAAAAAAAAGGGAAAGGTTGATTGCCACTGTCAGTGAACCAAAACAAATAATCCTGAACTACATACATCAAGAGGTTAGAAAAGTTGTACATTCTACCTTTATTGCATTTCTTTAAAGACACCAGATGCACTTGTATATGTGACCAGACCACGTTGTTTTAGACCAGTGCTTCTCAATTATTTTCTGTTAAGCCCCCCCTATGAAGAAGAAAACACTTCGCGGCCCCCTACTCTCCGCTGCAACTATAAATACGGTGGGCGTATAAACCCTGCACATGACAAAATGGGGTGAAAAACAAAATGCTACATACGCTTCGTCATATTTCCTCGTCTTATTAGCTTTCGGGTGACTTTTGTTTGTCTCATTATCTTCGTCTAGCTCCCCCTTTCTAATATATATCTTATAATATTTTTCAACGGTGTCTCTTGAGGGTTTGTACAGTGCTCTTCATATTACCTGTTCTGCGCTGTGTGAGCGCGTGCTCCATGCAAAAAACCCTAAACCATGATCCTCCCCGCGCTCTGACAATGACAGCGCCACTGTCACCTACTGTAGTAGATGTGCAATTATACTTTATTCTATACCAGGGTCTCCAATTATATTTTCCAGGGGGCCAGATTTTTTGGAGTGCTATGGTCCGGGGGCCGGACTACAAAATCCCACCACAATTTTGTGTTTTATCTCTATAAGATCCACAAACAACTCACAGTGGCACAATTCAACAACAGACTTTAGCAAGACTAAACAAACCATAACTACCGAAAAAACATGGATGAACTATAAAGCAGGACTGAAGCAGGACTAAAGCAGGACTAAAGCAGGACTAAAGCAGGACTAAAGCAGGACTAAAACAGGTCTAAACAAGGACTAAAGCAGGACTAAATCAGGACTAAAGCAGGACTAAAGCAGGACTAAAGCAGGACTATTTTAAAAATAAATGTCATCAGCACTTTTTGTTCAAATTATATTAAATAAACAGTACCCTACAGTAGCTGCCAAAAAAAAAAAGCTCACTTTGTATTTAGTTCTTCAGAACAAACGCAGCTGTCACTAGTCCACATGCACTGCATCATGCATGTTTTTAGAGTTCTCTGACCTGCAGTTGTCTGTTAAAAATAGCCCAGACTGAGCATTGGACTAGATGCAACGTAATGAAGTTCCTGAAAGCACTAAACTAAACAACAGATCTGCACCTGAGAAATAATGTATTTTTATCTTTCCTTCGCCTCCATAGTCACGTTAAGCTGAAAATTTGTTTGTGTTTTATTACATATTCACAGAGAAATTAGCTTATGAATTTAGACGCGCCTAAAGAAAAAGTGTGCATGTCCCAGGACGAGACGGTGGTCCACTTTTCATAACCTGACCTGTGGCACAACACGCACAGCGGTTTGAGGTACTGTGTACTCGCGCAGACCTTTCAATCCAACGACAAAGCCTGGAAAACACGTTGTCCTCCAGTGCCACGGCACGTAATGTTCCTTGTGAACGAGCAGACTTCCAAACACACGGAGCACACGGTCCTTACGCATGTTACATTTACACCAAATCATCAGTGAAGCTGTTATTTACTGTGTCTGCAGCATCACACGTTTGTGCTTTGACAGAGCAGTGTTTCAGAGGAACCGGGGGTCCTCTGGCCCGCCTTCCAGGACCAGCGCCGGAGCAGGGAGCAAAGGAGCGCAGAGTGCTGGTGCGTCACCAAAAAAAAAAAACATATTAAATTATGTGAAACTGGGCCGCAGGCCAGACCAAATTGCTTTGGGGGTCCGCCTTTTGGAGACCCCTGTTCTATACCATTTTACTTTCAAAATGAAAGAACATTTTAAATGGTCTCATTTGCGGGCATTGCACTCCGCCCCACTATTTGAGAAACACTGTTTTAGACTGAGTTAAAGTGGCTTAGTTGTTTGCCGAAGGAGTAAGTTTATATATTGAGTACATTCAAATCATGTGCCGTGCAATGCCATTAGTTCTTACAAACTTAACATTAAAGGTGATGCTCCAGGTGAGGCTCGAACTCACAACCTCGAGCATCACTCTGCAGGTTACTGTCTTATAAGTACGCGCGCGCTGACCGATTGCGCCACTGGGAGCACATGGAACACCTGTAAAGGTGCACTATGAAATTGTTATTGCTTTGCTTTGAACGTTGTATCGTATATAAACTTATCTTTCATTTATTCAAGTATTGGCCTTCGTTATTATTGTCAAAAATAACTCACTTGCTTATCTCCATGAATGTTTTATGTCATGTTTCATGTTTTAAGTCATGGAATATTCCAGGCAAAACAAGAATGGAGAAAATGTTTCGGATCCTTAGCCTAAAAACAGAACATAGTGTCCCCTTTAACACAGGACACATTGTCTGTGAACCAAAACAAAAATTCAAAAATTACATTCCAATTAGAGGTGGGCCATCAGTCAGAATCTAGATAATTATGTGAATGTTGTTTTCAAGAAAAGCAAAATTTGAATATCGAATGTATCGGTTGTTTACAGTAAAAAATCTATTGTTTAGTCTCGAGTGAGTGACAGCTGCATTTAGCAAACCACAGTTAAGTGTGAACTTTCAGAAGACACAGCTGACTTAGAATTAGAAAAAGTTTGATTGCAGGAGGGTCATTTTCTTTTGATGGATGAAGAGTGGGAAAACATGTGCACTTCACAAATATTAAAAAAATCCCAGAAAGTTTCAGGTTTGGAGGGGGTTTTGTTGGAAGAATGTGACTCGCTTTTTTATAACCCCGTGTCAAAATGCACAATAGTCACGGGGAGGGGCTGAATGAAAATGGGACAGAATATAACAATGCGCTGCAGACTGTTTTTGACACCCCCATCCCACTCGGTTTTAGAACTGTTCGTTTGGGCCACAAAACCCCTGCCATGGACACAATAAATGGATGCCTTTGGAAGATACTTTGGAAAAGATGGATGACACAAAATGAATTACACAAACTGTATCGACGATCAAGGACTGGACCGACACCATAACTGACATACGGAGAATGGAAAAAAATCACATATGGACTAAACTTGGAAATGGATAAATGTTACATAAATTGGACAAAATGGGACTCATATCATGGACATTGTGTGCATTTTTTGTCTTTTGTCTGTACATTTGAATTGAGTTTTTCTTGAATTAAAAAAGAAATACAAAAAGGGAAAGGTTGATTTCCATTGTCATGGGACTACAGATGAAAAATAGCCTTTTGGCTAATTCTGGCATATTTACAGAAATGTTTATTAATATGCACTGTCCCTGAACTAACTAACTAAGTAACTAAATAAAAATCTGGAACTACATCGGCGTCCTCCTCCAGCAGCAAAAGGTTAGGAAAGTTGTACATTCTACCATTATGTAGAAAAAGATTCAGTTGTAGTCATCTGTCATCAACCCTCTTTTCTCCCCTACATAGGGGAGACTAAACAGCCACTTCACAAGAGGCTTTATCAGCACAGAAGACACGCGAGTTCAGGACCCCAAAGCGCTGTCCAGCTTCATCTCAAAGCCACAAACCACTCTATTGAAGACAATGAGGGGGAGATTCTGAGCAGGGAGAAAAGATGGTTTTGAAAGAGGAGTTAAGGAGGCCATCTTTGTTAAAAAAGAGAATCCTTCCTTAAATCGTAATGGAGGTTTAAGATTCAACCTTCCAGTTGTTTACAATGGTCTGAAACCTGACTGGAGACGCCCGAGGCATTCAGATGCTAAACAGGCACTCAAGGTGAGGCAGCCAAATGCCAGGGAACAATAGAACAATAGGCCCATCCCAGTTAAGTTTCAATGGGCCATTAGGCAGGAGGTCCCGCCCTGTGGGCAGGGCTTTCACAGAGTAGGATATAAACAGGAGTTCTCAGACTTGTTTCACTGATTGAGAATGACTCTTGGATGAGAGTCGAAACGTATCGTTTTTTTCAAAAACCGTAGTCCAGATGACTACAACTGAATCTTTTTCTACAATGGAACACTCCTGGACGAATGAGGGATTACACCGACATTCTACCATTATTGCATTTATTTAAAGACACAAGATGTCTGGTTTAGTTTTTAGCTGAAGGAGTCAATTGGAAAACAAGTACATGAGTACATTCTTTTTACGTGGCACGCAACGCCATATTAGTTCTTACAAACTTAATATTAAATGTGATGCTCCAGGTGAGGCTCGAACTCACAACCTCGGCATCACTCTGCAGGTTACTGTCTTATAAGTACCGCGCGCTGACCGATTGCGCCACTGGAGCACATGGAACTCTTTTAAAGGTGAAATCATTATTGCTTTGCTTTTGAATGTTGTGTCGTATAAACTTATCTTTCATTTATTCAAGTATTGGCCTTCGTTATTATTGCCAAAACTAACTCACTTGCTTATCTCCATGAATGTTTTATGTCATTCTGTGGAATATTCCAGGCAAAACAAGAATGGAGAAAAGGTTTTCGAATCCTTAGCCTAAAAACAGAACATAGTGTGAACCAAAACAAAAATTCACACAAACTAGGAACTTGCTAAGGTGCAACATGAAACAACAATAATAACAGCAAAAAATACAGAGACTTTACTGTTACATTCCAAATTAGAGGTGGGCCATAAACACTGTCAGAATGTAATTAATTATGTGAATGTTGTTTGGAAGATAAGCAAATATTTGAATATCGAGTGTATCGATTGTTTATAGTAAAAATGCCAATGTAAAATGAAAATGAATAAACTGAAAAATGTTGTAAACGTTCAAATAAAGGTATAAAGGGGATATTTCTGCACTTTTGTGATTCACTTTTCGATACATTTGGCTTTCATAATTAAACCTCAACTAATACGTTTAAAGGCATGTTTGAAACACATTCTTCTTACTGTCTCGGGAAACCCATATTTATTTTTATCGATATCGCCCAGAGCTAATTTCAATTATGCTTTAGTCCAGTGATCCCCACACTACGGCCTGGGGCCAGATATGGCCCGCCTCGACATTTGACCCGGCCCCTGAACAATACAAGAGACGCATTATTCATGCTCATACGAGTCCACTTAAGAGATTCTGCTCTGACAACTGAAGCTGAACTTTTCACCTAAGATTGTGCACGGCACAACAGAAACGTTCTTTCTGTGAAGACACCAGAGATGGTTATTTGATTTCGGAAAGGGGTTATTAATATTTGGTGGTGTGTGTGGCTTTTTCAGGAAAACAGTAAAAATGTTTACATTTAGGCAGGCCCCTGCCATCGTCACACTTTTTCCTGTTACAAACTGACCCTGGCCCGCCAACAGAGAAGGGAAATGTTATGTGGCCCTCACTGGAAACAGTTTGGGGATCCCCTGCTTTTAGACTATAAAACACTTGATTATTTTTCCATGGGTCACAAAGAGTTTGTCTTCTTTTTGCAATTGGAAATCAGGGCTGGCTCTTTTCAACAAGATACACTGAGAATAGACGGGATTGAGCTTTTTAGTTTTTGTGAAGAAATTTTAAATAACTAAAATATGGCCCTTCTGTAGCCTACGTGTTTTCAAGATGCAAATATTCAACTTCGATTGAAACAATTTTGCTTCCAATTTACTTGTTACATTGACTTTGATACGGTCACACATTTCTGAATATTTATTGCTTTCTCTGTCCTTTAGCAAGTGGTCAATAAGACAATAAGACTAAAATTAATATCAATAAAATGAGTTCCCCAGAGCTGGCTTTCATCTGTAGTCGCAAAGTTAGTCTAGAAGCTTTCTTCTGTGCCAGTGAAGTCTTCTTTTGTAAAACACTTGGACCTCCTGATGTAGGGCTCCCTCTACTGGGCAAAATCACACATAAGACAGAGTGCACGCCACAGACCTACAGAAATAAAGTTTAATTTCAAGCATAGTCATAACCCCTTTTTAGTGTGTTTAACAAAATGCATTATTGCATTGGTGACCAAAAATAAGCATTGTAAAGTGGGTATGTTTTCTGCAACAGATTAAGCAATCACAAAATAAAATCATTGCATAGATCGTAAGAGATAACAGAACACTTGAAGTCATGCAAAAAATAGACAAAGAAAAGTGCATTAGAAATGGAAAAAGAGTAAAATTATGAAAAGATACAAAGAATGTTATTGAGATCTACAGAATTATTTTTGCTAAATTATAGTTTTAACTGATTTATTTTATTTTTATACTGGTTGAATGACATTTACTTTAAATTTTATAGCAGACTGACAATGCTGTGTTATCTTTTAATCTCGAGGGAAATAGATATTCTTAGTGAGTAAAAGACTGGGTTTTCTTCTTAGAATTATACAAGTAAAAGTATGAACATTCAAAAATCTACTGAAGTAAAAGTATTGAAGTACCAGTTTTTAGAACGTACCTTTAGAGTGAAAAAGTAATGGTCAAAAGTAGTGACTGAATTTCTTTTTTTTCTTTTTAGAAACAACTTCAATCAACTTCCTACTTTTTCTAGCTGTGATTAATTTGTATTGTTTTTTGTATTTTTTGGTTCGGACTTTTATTTCTAACTATTAAAAAATAACAGTAGAGAATAAACTTTTTACTTTAAGAACCTATATAAAAATGTAGTAGATAGTAATAAGAGTATAAGATGATAGAGTATAATATATCCTGAAGTACAATATTTTACTTTTTGTACTTTGTTACTTTCCACCAGTGCTTACAACTTTTGTGATTCAGGAAAGCGTTTCGGGACTCCCAGACTAACACGCTGCCATGGAGTTCCAAACACAGATGATAGTAGTAGTAACAGCAGTACTTCCAGGTCCAAGAAAAAAATTTTAACTGACGTTCCCAAAAACAATATGCATCAATAAAAATGGAATGAAAAAGTCCAAGATAAAATAATGCAGGGTGGTCTTTCTCAGGGGTCAACGGTGGGGTCAGACTCCTCAGCTGACAGGACGTCCTGCGAGGGGCCTTTTTATCCTGCCCACATCACTCCCTGACCCAAGTGTCCTCTGGTCCAGGACGAGCAGCAGAATTCCCAAGTGTGAAACTGGCCAGCTCACTCACTTACCGCTTGTTCCCTTTGAAAAACACACACGTATTAATGTCGTCATGGGTTATAATATCATGTAAATATTCGTCAAGAACTCTTTATTGTTCTTTTCATTTCAGTCATTTTAACTGCATTTATTTATGTATTTCTGTAATTGTTTTACTCATCCCATTTGATCTGATGTCTGATATTCCTAGTTTATTTAAAATACCTTCTTTGCCACACCCCTTTTAGTATTTTTAGTGCTTTACTTTTTGTCTTCTGTGTTTGTGTGATTTGTGTGCTGATGTATGTTTATAGAGTTTTAAATGAAAAAGATTGGAATAATAAGAGAGTGCTATAAAAGTACAGTTCCATGACTGCAAATGTACTTCAATTACAAGTACAAGTCCTGCAGCTAAATCTGTAGTTAAGTAACAAGTATAAAGTATGAATAAAAAAATACTACTCAAAATACTAGTGACTAGTTTTACACAATATTAGATCTGTTCTTTTAAACACAGGTGGCATATTCTCTGAGCTCTGGCCAATCAGAGCGGATGGGGCAATGCTTTTATGTGAGTTTGTTGGTGCAGAAATGAGCAGCAGAACGACAATCCCACCGAGGTTTGGGGCGACTTTGTACTTTAGGGCGGGGCAATATGGTGATAAAAATCGAATCGTCTCATCCTTGTGATTCTCTTTGCTCAAACACAGTTCTTTCCCCACCCAATTTCTCCTATTGTTCAGGTCTCGAGTGAGTGACAGCTGGATTTTAACCAACCAGAGTGAAGTGTGAACTTTCAGAAGACACAGCTGACTTAATGTTGAAGGCAATTGAAAAATACAAAGTGTTACATGAATCATGATCAAATCAATATTGTAATCCAGCTCTGCAAGTTTAAAAATCTACTCAAAAAAGTACAACTATCCAAATAGAAACCACTAAATTACAGTAACTTGAGTGTTTATAACTAGTTACTTTCCACCCTTGTAATATTACCATAAGATTTATTAGATTCTTAGAGAAGATTATCAACAATATTGTAAACCTCCTTACAGTATCACAAGAAATCTTATTATGGGATGCTATCTGTACTATAAATGTTGGATGGATACACTCCTACACACACATGACAAAATAATAAAAAAGAATATATATAATTACCTTTGTTGGGTACAAACTTGAGTGAGTGTTGCTGAATATTCAAAATCTCGACACTGTCCTTCTTGAGGGCCATCGTTTACAAACTCATGCCCCAGACCGTTACCACATTTGCCGCACAAAACCTAAAACGATCAGGGCGTAGTTTTAGAAGAGACCTGGTTGTTGTTCTTAATGGGATAGCGGTTGTGTTGAAAAGTTACCTTGAACGCGGTGAGGCTCTCCATGTTGTTTGGTGACGCTGTCCTCTCGGATGGTTTCGGTGAAGGCGGGCCACGGAGACGAGTGGGAGAACTTGGAGTTGGCTGGAGAACAGAGGGTGGCTGCATTGGGAGCAGACGTAGATACCTGGAGAAATGATAAACAGTCAAACGGTTTTATATACGTTAGAAGCTACAGCAATGTAAGATTTAACAAAATGCTCCAGGTGAGGCTCGAACTCACAACCTCAGCATCATCACTCTGAAGTTACTGTCATATAAGTACTGTGCGCTGACCGATTGCGCCACTGGAGCCTGTGTCCAAGGTGAATTAGAACGTTTCAACATCATACAAATCAAAATCAGACAAAGTTTGATTGCAGGAGGAGGGTAATTTTCTTTTGATGGATGAAGAGCGGGAAAATGTGTGCACTTCACAATATTAAAAAAATCCAGAAAGTTTCAGGTTTGGAGGGGGTTTTGTTGGAAGAATGTGACTCGCTTTTTTATAACCACCCCGTGTACAAAATGCTCAATAGTCACGGGGAGGGCTGAATGAAAATGAAAATGGACAGAATATAACAATGCGTTGCAGACTGTTTTTTTTGACACCCCCATCCCACTCGGTTTTAGAACTGTTCGTTTGGGCCACAAAACCCCTGCCATGGCACAATAAATGGATGCCTTTGGAAGATACTTTGGAAAAGATGGATGACACAAAATGAATGACACAAACTGCACCGACGATCAAGCACTGGACCGACACCAAAACTGACATACGGAGAATGGAAAAAATCACATACAGACTAAACTTGGAAATGAACAAAATGTTACATAAATTGGACAAAAATGGGACTCATATCATGGACATTGTGTGCCGTAACCTTTTTTTTTTTGTGGTATTTTTCTTTTGTATGCCTTTGCATTTTTCAAATTTGCCACAAAAAGGGAAAGGTTGATTTCCATTGTCATGGGACTACAGATGAAAAATAGCCTTTTGGCTAATTCTGGCATATTTACAGAAATGTTAATTAATATGCACTGTCCCTGAACTAACTAACTAACTAACTAACATTTGTGTCCTTCTACAGCAGCAAGAGGTGAGGAAAGTTGTACATTCTACCATTATTGCATTTATTTAAAGACACAAGTTGTTTTATGTGACCAGACCACATTGTTTTAGACTGAGTTAATCTGGTTTTAGTTTTTAGCTGAAGAAGTCAATTGCAAACAAGTACATGAGTACATTAATTTTACGTTTTTCTTGCAAACTTAATATTAAATGTGATGCTCCAGGTGAGGATCGAACTCACAACCTCGGCATCACTCTGCAGTTACTGTCTTATAAGTACCGCGCGCTGACCGATTGCGCCACTGGAGCACATGAACCACTTTTAAAGGTGAAATCATTATTGCTTTGCTTTGAATGTTGTATTGTATAAACTTATCTTTCATTTATTCAATTTGGGTATTGGCCTTCGTTATTATTGCCAAAACTAACTCACTTGCTTATCTCCATGAATGTTTTATGTCATTCTGTGGAATATTCCAGGCAAAACAAGAATGGAGAAAAGGTTTCGAATCCTTAACCTAAAAACCGAACATAGTGTCCCCTTTAACACAGGACACACACTCGGAACTTGCTAAGGTGCAACATGAAACAACAATAATAACAATAATAATAATAAAATACAGTGACTTTACTGTTACATTCCAATTAGAGGTGGGCCATCTGTCAGAATCTAGATAATTATGTGAGTAGGTTGTTTAGAAGATAAGCAATATTTGAATATCGAGTGTATCAATTGTTTATAGTAAAAAATACTGATGCAAAATGAAAATGAACAAAAGTCATTTTGTTAACGTTCAAATAAAGGTATAAAGGGGATATTTCTGCACTTTTGTGATTCATTTTTTGAGAAATGTGGCATTTGTCGGTTATTTAAACCTCAACTAATATGTTTAAAGGCATGTTTGAACACATTTCTTACTGGGAAACTCCAAAAACATCTATCTATATCGCCATGCCCTAATTCCAATAATGCTTCAGACTATAAATGCTTGATTATTTTCGATGACTCACAGAGAGTTTGTCTTCTTTTTGCACTGGAAATCAGGCTTTGCTCTTTACACGATACACTGAGATAGATGGAGCTTTTTAGTTTTGCGAAAAGTGTGATTTAAATAACTGAAATTTGGCAATCTGTAGCCAACGTGTTTTCAAGATTCAAATAATCAACTTCTATAGACATACAGCTTCCAATCTACTGGTTACATTGACTTTATTAACATTCACACATTTCTAAATATTTTGTTGGCTTCTTCTGTCCTTCAGCAAGCGGTCAATAAGACAGTAAGACTAAATAATATCCAATAAAATGAGTTTTGATCTGTAGTTGCAAAGCTCAAACAAAGGGTATCAAAATATAGAATTCTCAGTCAAAATATGAATTTAATCTGGACTAAGGAGTCTTTTTTTGAGCGTGTACTGCTCTGTGGATAGCTCTTTTTTGGATTTAGAAAAGTGTTAAGGAGCGTCTCATTTAAGGCTGCAACTAACGATCATTTTGTTTTGCTAATCGTTTTGTCTAGAGATTACCTTTTATGATTAAGATTATGGTGATGTTGTTCAGAAAGCAAAATTCACGTGATGAAAATAACATTTTGTGATTTTTTGCCCAGATTAACCTGTGATATGAAGCCTGGTGGAGCACATTTATGGACAAAAGGGTTTGTTTTCATCAAATACACAAAATTTACACATTTTTCGTGTCATTTTCAGGCAATTGCAGTTCAATTTCAGTCAAAAAACGACTTTCCTTAGCTCATCGCATTTTAAGAACCTGTGTATAGACCAGTAAACCATTATTCAAACAATCAATTAGTAGCAATTCATAGATTAATTTAATCGCAGACCTAGTCCTAGACTTATATTAAAGCTATTCGTTTCCACTGAATAATGTGAAATGCAGCAGTCATAAAAAGAAGATAAATTGAATACTTTAAAAATCGATGTGTGATTATGTTGGTGACTGATCACTTTTTATCTCTCGACTTCAAGTTGAGTAAAACGATCCAAGTTGAGGCTCGAACCCACAACCTCGGCGTCTGGAGCAGAACGGGATCAACACGCTCAACCATATTTTATTCACACTAATAAAACGCAGCCTATTGTCACGTTTGCCTTTTAAATGAGAGATTAAAGCAAACATAAAATATAGAAATCTTGCATAACTATTTAATATATTTCAAAATAAAGCGGGGTATAACCAACCAGGCTTTCGCCGGCATTGTAAAAACATACATTGTACGATCTGTTGTCTCATCCTACCTTTTGCAAAGACATAATATAGCCTAAAATTGGTGCATGACATAACATTTTACACTAAGTGTCTTCTTAGATAATCCACACAGAAAACATCGTTACATCACCTTCAGTAATCTCACCTGGCTTGAAGTGGTCCTTGAAGACCTCAGCGCCAAAAAACTGGCAGAACGACATGTTGATTATCTATAATAGCCTGTTTTTATTACAATATAGTAAAAAAAAGAAGAGTCAGTTGTCCACACTGGTCCGTTTCTTCAGTTTCTTCCTCTCCGTACGTGCGCCTCCTGATCCCTCCGCACGTTTACGCAAGCTCCGCCTCCTGCAGTACGTGTCTTCTGCCGCCAGAGCGCACTGTCTATCCGATAATCTGGAACTACATTGGCGTCCTCCTCCAGCAGCAAGAGGTTAGAAAACTTGTACATTTTACCATCATGGCATTTATTTAAAGACACCAGATGCACTTGTTACAAAATCACGTAGTTTTAGACTGAGTTAATCTAGTTTTGTCGTTAGGTGAAGAGGTCATTTGCTAACAATAATATCTGAACATTCATTTTACGTGGCACGCAACGCCGTATTATTTCTTGCAAACTCAATCTTAAATTTTTTGCTCCAGGTGAGGCTCGAACTCACAACCTCGGCATCACTCTGGCAGGTTACTGTCTTATAAGTACCGCGCGCTGACCGATTGCGCCACTGGAGCACGTGAGATTGTTGTATTGTATAAACGTATCCTTCATTTATTCAAGTATAGGCCTTCGTTATTATTGTCAAAAAGAATAACTCCAATTGCTTATCTCCATGAATGTTTTATGTCATTCTGTGGAATATTCCAGGAAAAAAAAAAAGAATATCTCCTTAAGAGAAAAGGTTTCGGATCCTTTGCCTAAAAACAGAACATAGTGCCCCCTTTTACACAGAAACACTTGGCAAAAACAAGAAAAAAACGTATTCATGGTTTATTTACTTGTTTTACTTCAATAAAAGTGGAGAAAGTTAATACTATTATGTTATTTATGTTTACAAATAGAACCGGAGGTGTACATCTGCGTTCTGCGTTCTGTCATTGAAGAGGATGTTGTTCACTCGTACTTGCAGTAGTGTTTGAGCGCTTCGGGCAGCTCCAGCCAGTCTATGGCCATTCTGTGGACGATGTGCTTCTGAATGGCTTTTCTACACAGCGTCTGTAAGGAGGAGACTGGACAAGACAGACAGAGAGCACGTGAAGGCTGATCAGTAAAGGTAAGAACGTTTAATCCATGTATTGGGATAGGCACATTGTGTATTATCAAAGGTGGACATATTATTGAGATGTAATCCTGAAATGTCCTGCAACTGAGGTTCAAGTGCAGAGCGAAATGTCTGTTTTCACCTAGCCCCTATCCCCGCCCACATCTCTATCATTATTTGCGTTAATTACAAAAAAATTCAAACACAAAATAACACGTGTAAGGTTACACACAATAATCCCAAGTAAAAGAAATCCACTGCTTGTTATGGTGAAATGTAGTGGAGCTTATATCCAATTCAGTATTTTTGACAGGAAGTCAGTGGTCTGAACGGTGTCGTTTTTTTGTTTTTTCTTCCAAATATACAGTAATTTAAACATCTATTGTCCCCATTTCAGCTATCTTTACTGAACATTAAAAAAAAAAAAAATCTAGTATAGACCGTATGTGGAATGGAGTAATTGGTATATTGGCAAGTACTGGGGTTTATTTCCCCTCCAGTTATCAATTAATCCAATCTTTTTCATACATTTTGTTTACTTTGTGAGTTATGACGTCTTATCTAGGCTGAATGTGGAGGTTAAAGTCACCACCACAGATCAAGGTTTCCTCAGAGTGGTTTGCTTATCAGTCAAGGACATTATCATAGAAAGTGACATCGCCTCAATTTTACAATGATCCAAATGTAAAAATAAATTAAATTATGATCAACTTTTGTTATAGTTTATGACTAAAAATCATTACATGCCTCCTTTTAATGGTTTGTTTTGAGATGAAAACGGTTTATTGTTTTGCCAAAGGGATGTAAAATGATAACAGCAATCAAAAAGCTGAATTTTCCAATGCATATTTTTGCCTTTACTAAAAACTTGTATGGAAACTCAAGTCAGGGAGGAGTAAAAATCTTTTGCCCATAGATGTAGAAAGTAACAGCTGATATTTCTACGCTATTATATTCTGTACTTACAGCCATACTCCACCTGAACTATCCTGACACATTTAGTTGCCGCGAAGACGTCCACCACGGCATACAGCGGCTGGATTGTTGGAATGCCCCTGGCCGATGGGCCCATGTCCTCTCCGTTGATGATGATGTGCATGTCCGCCAGGTCCTGCCCCTTTGGCACGTACAGCACCCCAATCCTGCTCCGTCTGGCTGTTGGAGGAAGTGCGTTAGTCTTATACAGGTCGTCCAAAATGTGGCTGAAGCGACCCGGTCTACTCCTTCCGACCAGTTTGTCTTTGGGGATGCGGACATTCTCGACAAACAGGTAAGAGTCAGTGAAAAACGATTTAGGTTTGGAGTTTTCTTGTACTTCTGCAGGTTCTCCGTGTCCAAGCCTGTGCCCGCCTCCTGCCACGCCTCCCTCCACCGCCTCCCCTTCAGCTCCTTCTATAATTTTATTGTGGTTCCGAGTTATGGCGAATACCCAACTGTACCCTTTGTCCATTAAATCCGGTATGGAATATTCCGGAACCACGTCCAAGTTTGTGGGGTTCTGCGAGGTCAGGCCGATCCGGAGGTGGCCGCACCATCCCAGTTCTTTGTCCTCGATTTCGATGAGGAAGATCTCGCCAGGGTTTAGGGGGTGTTTGCTGAAGCACACGCCGTTGGCAAAGCTCTCCACCCGTGTGGCCTGGGTTCCGGAATAATCCAGCCGCACGTTGGTGCCGTGGATGGGGTGGAATTCCATAAAGTGGTCTGAAAATGGCTCCATGACGGTGATTGGTCTCTAACTGGAGATAGAATGAACACGGAACATTAAGACAAGGGGTACAGATATTGTTTATGTTTTGGATAACAATAATATAGGAGAAATGTGCTACAACATGCATGTAAAAGTATCTTCCAAAGTGGACGGACTGTAAAATTAACCACTAAAATTCCAAAATATCACTTTATACCCTTGATTAAAGACACATTTTTGTAACTATAGACAATATATAACCACTACTTGCAGTCAGTGCAAAACGTGGCTGCTCACAGGTACAAGGCGTCACCAAAACATTACTCCAGTTCTCCAGGTCTAGCTCCTGTTATTTGCGGGAGTTATTGTCCCACCATGTTCCTGCTCGTATCATGCGGCCCTCCTCTCAGCTCCTCCTGGATGTGGCCAGGTCAAAGCTGAAAAGCAGAGGGGACAGAGCTTTCCCTGTGGTGGGCCCAGGCTCTGGAACAGCCTCTGCATGTTAGAGCTGCTGAGACACGAGCAGTTTAAATCCTTGTTAAAAACCTACTTTTTCTCACAAACTGAGCTGAGTCATTATTTTATTAACTTCATGTGCATTTTAATTGCTTGTATATATGTATTATTGCACTTTTCTGTACAGCATTTTGGGCTTTTAAAGTTGTAAGTGTGCTTTAGAAATAAACATTGATTGATTGATTGATTGATTGATTGATTGATTGATTGATTGACTATGACATGGCATTACTACACAACAACTATTTGGATCTATATATCTTGTTGACAATAAATCGGCCATCTCTGTAAGTAACGGAAAGTAAAGTAAAGTTAACGTATAAAGAAAGTAACGGTAAGTAAAGTAAAGTTAACGTATAAAGAAAAGCCTGTTCAATTATTATCACTATTATGCAAGAAATGTGATACAATGAAAGCAAAAGGCTTAGTTTTAGCTATTTCTTAGTAAAGAAAGACTTGAAATTTTAAAATGCAAACCAGACATAATAATTTATGATTCAGATTTCAGATTGATGAGAAATGAGGACCGTTGTCATTGCAATTAACAATTTAAAAGTAAATATAATGGGATAAAAAATCCTCAAAATATTGCATATACAGTAAAATACTACTGAAAAAAAAACAACTTTTACCTCTGAACTATAAAAAAAAAGTTTCTGTCTTCTTGGATCAGTGTTTTTCATCCTCTAAGATACACTTTTTAACTAAAACATTGCCAAATCAGACATTTTAGTAAAAAGTATGCTTTATAATGCGGCAAATCAATTTTAAACATTGTGCTACCCTCAGAGATAGTTCAAAACACTTTCTTTTTTTACTATTTATATTTTAAACATAAAAACAAACACACACACAGAGACAACAAACAAAGGCATGAGGACTAAATTGGGCAATAGTGATGGCTTTACTTTCTTTTTAGCACTCCAAAATGGTATATTAGTCCATTCTATCTGCACAAGTGAATCTGTTAACTCTGTTAATCTGTCAATACAAGTGTTCCCTGGCACACAGGTTTAAAATCAAGGTCTTAGATGACACATTTTGTTTAATCTTCTTATTGCTCCAACATTTGCTTCCATTGGGCCGGACTGCAACTCAAGTGCACGGAACAACATGACAGCGAGCTCGCTCAAGAGAAATGACTTAAAACTAACTCACTTGTCAATTCAAGTTATCTTCAGTTGATCCAAAGCAATCGGCGACCAAGACGAGCTCATTGCGGAGATTCAAACGACTCACCCCGACCCGAGAAGAAGTGAGTGGTCCTGCCTTTATCTACGGACCACTGACGGGGAAGATTCTGGTAGACTGCTATTTTTGAACAGCTGCATGTGTCAACAGATGGCAAGGTATGCGAGTGTGTTTGTGTGTGTGTGTGTGTGTGTGTGTGTTGGAGGGCTATCTCAGGGTCCCACACCAGCATAGGCCTTAGCACTGCATTTTTAAGGCAGAGTATTAGTAGCAACCAACCGTTGTAGCTCAAGCTTTCTCCTAAATCCACCTTAGTCCTCATAGTCGAGTAATGATGGTGTAATTAGCATGGAACAACACATGGATAGGGATATGTATCATCAGGCGCTAAATATAGCTTTTGTAAATGGTGTGTAGGTTCAGTTCATATGCAAAGTAGTGATTAAACCTACAGAGATAAGTAAGTGTGTGGGGATCATCTCGAGGAGGAGGGTTAGAGCGCAAGAAGATCAAGAAAGGAAAATGAAGCGGGAATTATTGCTCAGAATCACATCAAATTGGAGATCTTTTTTGGAGGAGGTCAGGTTACAAGTTTAAATTTAGAGGGATTTCTTTACTTTGTCTTTTTTTTCTTTTCTCTTTATTGTGTTGTGTGTGGAGGCATACTTGTCTTCCTGGCCCACGAGTTAAATAAAGTATCAACAAAGCATGGATCGATGGAGGGCAGGGCAATCTGCAAATCAGATTATATCTAGCCTCACTTACTATTTCTCTCTCATGTGACATATATTTCACAGGTTTCAAGGTATTTCTGACTGGTTATAAAGTAATGTATTGATACATGTCGGAAAGTAAAATACTCTTGGTCCATAAAATAAATAGAGCTATCTGGTCAAAATGGCTGAAATTAAACATTTCCGGTACCTCATATAGAAGTAATTTTTTACAATGTGTATGAAAAAATATGACAATTTTCTTTCAATATATTGATCTATCACAATTCAGGCAATACAGACTAAATCAGTGCCATTCAACACAAAAAAAATAGGGATTTCTTTCTCCAAAGTACGAACTCTGCTCCAAACCATATGCTTTTACTGACAGAGGATTAACTGTGGACTTTTCGATTAAGAAGACCCAAGCAATCTGATCGTTGCCGATTAGAAAGTGCTGTCTCAATTAAAATTGTATTAATTAGATAGCCTTACACTGATGCATACAGGAAGATTTATATCAATGTAGCAACCTAATTTTTTGCATGCATTTTTCATATTCTTACTGTTATTATTCATGGTTTTATGTTGCACCATATTGCCCAAATTAAAGTAATTTTGTTCACCAAAAACTGTAATAACCAATTATTTGTTATTACAACTGATTTGATCTGATTTTGATCCTAATTCCCACTAAAAACCAAACCCACCAAAAGAAGAGGAATTTCATTATGTTTTTAGATGAAATAATGGACAATAATGTAACTCGGGATGTCACAATGTCAAATTTTAGTGTCACAATTACAGTGAGAAGAAAACATCACGATTTAACGATTATTCACGATTATTACAGAGACTGTGTGAAATCTCGTCTAACACATGTTGTCTGACGCGCCAGCCTTTATGAAAATGAACTGTCTGAATGCAAAAAAAAACAACAACAGCAAGACAAAAAGCACTTTATATTTAGCTGTATTTATTTTAACTATAGATTGAATAAAAAACACTTAATTTTGTCTTGAAAATCCTGTCACAATTATTATTTTTTAGTTCTTTCGATTAAAATGTTACCTAAATAATAACTATTATCGATTAACCTAATAATCTTGACATTCCTAAATGTGTCATAGCGTAACAACAGGCTAACAAGCTAAACAACTCCAAAACTGACATTGACATTATCATTTTGTTTTGTCCTATATTGAAATAGCCCTAAACTAAACTGCTGCTGAAACGGCCAGACACGCTCTGAATCTCTTTGTCCAGTCTTTAGGTCAGAGATTGGAGGATCAGTGAGCTGCTCCAGTCCCAGCACCAGTGATGGATGGTGCGTATTTGTCTCCTGGCCCAGCTGCAGTGTCCTCTCCCTCATGTTGTCATTTCTAGGGCTTCCAGTGCGGATTATGTGGGCCAACGCGGAGATAGTGAGGAGGACCACAATGAGATGGGGCGGACGGCCGCACGCTTTTTCTTTCCGTGTCACAAATATGTATTACATGCTCCACATACTGGCTCATAGACTGTTTAAAGGCGCAGGAGCCAGGATTTGACAAAATGCTGTGTGAAAATGCTGGGGAGACAACTACCACTTTCCATTGTTGACATTGCCAGCATCACGTCTAAAAATAAAAGCAAGAACTACACCTCCAGTTATATAATTGTCAGAAATGATGTGTATTGTGCTTTGTGTCGTTTCACACTGTGTCCACACCATATGTTGCAGTCAGTACTAATAATGAAAAAAGAAATGACGTTATGGTACGTTCACAGTCCAAGTTCTTTTTAAATAGTGATAATGTAATATAGGTTTTCTAAAGAGCTTCTTGTGAAACTTTGCTTTTAAATGTAAGCATAGATTTCTTAAGTGTAATTGGACCTATCTACATGAAACGAAAACTGACACAAAGTGCAATGTCTTCTCTGTTAGGAGATAAACAAAAGTGTTCAGAAAGTGGTGCCATTATCTAACCCAAAAGCTGTGATTGTTGTTGGATCGCTTAATATCCCATAGGTGCACCTGGCTTCCACCTGAAGAGACACCATCACATTCTGAACGTGAACGTGAAGAGTTTTGTGGTGCACTGGGTGGAATCTATGGACACCATTCTCTTACTTGCTGCTGATAAATGGGACAAAGTATAATCCCCTGTAATCTGCAGTAAAGTGAGATTGAGACGTCAACAGAAAGAGACACACTGCAATACAACTGCCATTAGGTACAGTATATATGTGGTCCCTGCAATTAGAGAGTCACTGTTGGGGCGGCAGGAGTTTGTAATCTGGATTAGCAGCACAGCCATGGTTCTCCTAATCACTCTGTGAGCTGTGATTCTCAACAGCACATCATACATCTGGATACAGGCAATGGAGAAGAGCAGAATCCTGACTGGGGGCCGAGAGAGAGAGAGAGAGAGAGAGAGCGAGCGAGAGCAGGAGGAGCTTCGCTGCACGGGGCTCCCATCACTAATGGAGACGCACTTTACTAAAGGCAGCGCTGGAGCGGCTCGCACATCTCCCAACTCTGCCATTATTGGTAAGTAACTGTCTCTTTTGCTTGTTTTCTCATATCTGTGTCTTCTTCATGAATGTGAGTGTATTATTTACAGCACAGTGCACTCAAAGTGCACGTGACCTAATAACCAGTGCTCTAGTAGGTCTCCATAGGTCTCCATAGGTCTCCATAGGTCTCTATAGTGTGAGCATGTTATTGCTCTGGGTATGTTCACTTAGACTTTACAACGTAAAACACAAAACATTCTTAGAAATGTCTAGAGCTAAAGATGTTTTTTTCATTTTATTATTACACATGCTATGACCCTTTCCCTATCACTGTGATATGTTTGAATTGAAATAATATTTATTAAACTGAAAGTGTTTCAAATGTTAAATGATTAATCAGAAGATCTGATATATTTCATCCATTTCATTAAAACTTGGTAAAATACAGTGGTGCTTGTATGTAAACAGGCTTGGTTTAATTTATCGTGATGATTTCCAGTGAAAATCCCAAACATATACAATCAAATCAAATCAAATTGGCATCCAAATGATTTGAAAATATTTAATTGGAGTATATGAATTCAAAGAAGTCAAAAGAAACAAACAACCATATAACGTCGTGCTCCAGGAGTCATGACTTTGAATAAACAGCTGCTCTGTCCAGTCTAGACAATAATCTGAGTTCAGTTTTAGTTCACAAGGCTAGCTCAACAAATTAAACCAGCGGATTTCCCTCCAATTGTAAAAGATCAATTTGTACAAAAAGCATTATTTTTAATGAATATTTTCCTTCATTCACTGTGTAACATAACATTATAACACATTAGCTGGACCCATTTGAAAGACTGTTATTGAGCTAATAACTGTAGCTCAGTGTGAGAGGCGTGCAAGGACGACCACGCACCATCCAAATGTTGGTTTAGCCTCTAATCCCACTGGGAGTGATTTGTCAGATTTCACAGTAAACCCGGCATTCACGTTAATCTGAGATTTTTAGTGTTAGTTTTTGATCAGGGCTTTCAAAACACAGGCCCTCTTCACCACTCACAGAAACAGACTCTTAGTGAGATGTGCTGACTGTTTAAGACTGCAGATAGTTTTCAGAGTGTTCAGCTCGCTGGAGCAGATGTGTGCTGCGTCGGTGCTACAGTCACACCAACACAGCAAGCACGTTCAGGCCAGTTCAGAAAATTAGTAACACTCATTTCCTAACTTACTTAAATGCATTTTTGACTTCCTTTATCCATTTGCACATAGTTTTCTCCTGTTTTCCAGCCTCTGGGATTGCTAAAGATGATGAAACAACACTCAAACTCACCGACATTCTGTGGAGCCAGTGAAGCACCCTAAAACCCCCTGCACCTAATTAGGAAAATATCTCGGGTAAAAAGATGCTTGTCATATCCAAAGACTTCCTACTTCAAACAAACATACCCATGAATAATAAACACAGCACACAGCATCAACTTTTACCTGATTCAATTCAAGATTGCCTATGACTCTCTAACAGATAGTCATTACTCACAGGCAGTCATTAGAGGGAGACATGGTCCATGGAGGTGATTCCTTGTCCTTGTCCTTGTCCTTGTCTGTTGCTTTGGTTCACAGTCTGTTTACTTCAGATATTGATCATCTTAATTGTATTCAGATATACTGAGGAAAAACAGGTGAACGCTATGGCTCTAGCTTTAGCACATATGCGTGTGGGGCAGGACACAGCATTTTGAGTTAGAATCTGGTTTAGGACAATTTGCTGCATGTCATGCTGCATGTCTCATTCCCATTTTCACAGTACACAATCCTGCCGAACAGCCTACAGCCAAAATAATCATTCGAATAAATTGTATTTTTGAGAAAGAGCAACACAAAGTGGAAGGAAAATGATATATTATGTAAATAAATACTGAAAATGCAGCGTGCAAAAGTATTTAACTGTGTCGTAGCGACAAAATGTGGAAGTTCCAGGGGAACGAACACTATTCCAAACCAATGTATAATTTTTTTATTTTTTTTTTAAATATATATGTTATATATATGTAAAATATCTGTCTCTATTGATATGGAATGTTCCACAGTATGGCATTAAAATGATCATTGTCAATGGAAACAAGCCAGTGGCGCTAGGTGAAGTTACAGTTCAGATCTGTGGAGAGATGAGCTCGTCCACAGTAAGAATGCATGTTATATGCAAGGTATATTTTATTTGAGCAATAACAACACCTGCAATGGAACAAATGCAAAGTAGAAGTTTAGAAGTTGTACAATCAACTTTTATGTTTTTCTTTTATCTTGTTACAATGGTATTCCATCATTAGCTTCAAAAAGTTTAATTAAAGTTGTATTTAATTTTTTCCCTGCCTGAATAATCCTGTGTTATCCTGTTATTCTGTATTCAAGGCTCGAGCGCTCAGAAAATTACAGTTTTCCCCTACCCCCTATCCCTGCCCACTGTTCAGTAATTCTTTGAATTCTTATTGGGTCATACATGTGGGGTTCAAAAATGTCACACTAGTTCTCAATAATAAAAACAAGTCATTGAATATCTGCTGCTTGCCACAGTGAAATGTCACTATAAAGAGGCAGGGCTCATCAGTTCTGTCATTTTGAACAGGAAGTCAATGACCTTGTTTCAATCATTGAGCTCTTTTATATTACTATTAAGGTTTACAATGAACAAAATATAAAATAATGACTTATATATGTTATATTTTCATACTAAATATCCCCAAAAAGTATAATGTGTCTTCTTGTATGCTGTACTGTGGAACATCCCCGGCAAAAAAAAGTACATAGTGCGCCTAATCTTCATAATGCTCATTTCAATTATTGAATAAAGGTCTTTCTTTCACAACACAAATGACCTACCTAGCACTTTGTTATTCCGCTTGTATTAAAAGGTATTCTGGCAACACAGTGCTCCTGGCTCCGCGTCCAACATTGCGCAAAGCTCCGATGAGGCTCTAAATGCCGCCCGTTTGTGTGTCTGCGAGGTTTATCTCCCCACCGTCCATTTTGGGCGAGAGCAGATTAGTCAGAATCCACCAGCTGCTGTGGAATTGGTTGAAATGGTGCCACACGACGCTGCATAATACAGTTACGTAAATGCAGTCAGCGAGGTGGGGTTTAAGTTGTGCAGAGAGCAGGGCACTTGACCCAGAGAGACCCTCGTCCCTATTGTGGTTCAGGTCTATCCCAGAACTGTGCGTGTTTCCATGCCACTGTGCTCTTTTCAGCCATTCCTTCTTTGCACGCTAGAACGTTTTAGAAGCATTGTGACAAGTCAGTTGGTGGTAGCTTTGACAATGCTTCTTACTTTGAAGTCCCCTCATATTCATCTCTGCATTGCATAAGAATTTATAAAGAAGCATTAGAAGACATTAGAAAGAGAGGTGGTGTTTGGATTACACGTAGATTGCGTTCACTTTCTATAAATTGATGATAATTTTTGTACTTCAATGGGAGATTTATAGTTTTTGAACGAAATATCTAAACTTATGATCCACAAATGTCAAACCATATCATTATTTGTCTGGAATTGGCTTTACAGATTTGTCATCTTATGGCTTGAAGTCCTTTCAACTGACAACAATCGCATCTTTGGAGTTGAATAATGGCAACACTTTCTGAAGATATTATGAAAAAATTATATACTTTTGGTTTTAAATGAACCATAAACCAGAGTCACAAATTTGCAAATTCCACCTTAGAATTCTGACCAATTTTAAACCGAACTAAGAGTGGATGAAGTACAAATTGGCTCTTATCAATCCATTTATTACAGCCAAAGGTATAAAGGCCTAAAATATCTCCATCTGTTTCTCAGTTGCATCTCATAATAAGGATTGACGTCACACCTAGACCCACTTTGTGCCACGTTTTGGGTGGGAATATGGCTTTTCTATTTATACATCTATAAAAGGGTTGACTATGTGGAACGGCAGCTATGGGAGAGGCGGTTGGCAAACTGGCTCAGATCACCGGGGTTTAATATACATTTATGCAGCTCATGAATGGATGCTGAAGAAAACAACAGATTCAAAAAGTTTCTGCCAAGTTTCTGCAAAAGAAAAATACTGCACTCAGTCAGTCACCTTTACAATGGACACTTTATATTTTACTACATCTAAGAACAAGCGTTTATACTTCATATACTTCTTTTTTTTAAACTGGACAGAAAAGTAGAAAGTACTTTTCATATGGTTTGAGTTATTATTTTTAGCACGTTCATGGTGACATCCTGCCCAAAGGTTTTGAGTTCAAGCCCAAACTATGAGCAAAAACTATGTGTATACATAAAATTCTCTTGTTGACTAAAGCTCAAATCTTTATCGCTCAAAATATGTTAGAAATACTCCAAACTTTTTTTTTTTTTAACTTAATTTTTACGTAATGTTTTGGTCCTGTATTTACTAAAGTAACAAAAATGAGCTGACCTACTTCTTTCACCACTAAGTACAGCTCAAATCGACCATTCTAGAAATCAAACTTTACATAATTGTTACTTATATACAACACAATTAGCTTGACCCAAAAACCTAGAGTAAATCCAACCGTTTTAATTTTAATTTGTTGCTTCACACAGACAGAAACAACATTGTAAATCTGCCTTTAACTGCCGCAGCTGACCTGAATTTCATCTTTTTTTCTTTTCAGTAACTTCAATGGCTTGAGTCCGCGATGTAAAGTTAACATGGCAGCCAGTGACCAAAATGGACCTGGAGAACGAGAGGTCCAGGAGCCCCACGTCCTGCCCTCCAGCCTGTCTCCCAAAGGTGCCAGCACCAATGGGACCAAGAGACATGTCCCTCGAGGCATTGTTATCCAGCTGACGGGGACAGAGGGGGGGTGGGACAGCATGGACGACAGCGAGCTAATCTTCTCCCTGGATGAGGATTACCCGACCATTTCCCTCACCAAGGAACGCCAGCTTTCGGATAACGATGACCTACTGCTGCACGCTCCACCTTGCCATGTTCCGCTATCTTCTTCGACCCCAAACTCATTGGGAAACTGCTCCGGTACTAGCTTTCTTTCCCCCGGCCCCTCCTCGCCAACGCACCGCCCCTTCTCCAACCTGGTCAAGTCTCTTTCCTCCGAACTTGAATTCAAAGAAGGCGCGACACTTCGACCGAAACCTCTGCTGAATCTCGTCAAATCCATCTCCACAGAAATATCTAGATCGGAGCCCGAGATATCGCAATCTAAATCGGACTCCCGTCTCAACCTGCACCTCTGGAAGCAGCTGACGCAACAAAAGAACCGCAGCAATGGTGACTCCCGCACTGCGCCGCCGTCCCCGAGCGCACTTTCCCCGAGTGGTGAGGGCGGGAAAGGCAGCTTCTTCAAAATGGAGCTTGAAGACACCAAAAGGAAGTTATCGGAGGCGGTTCACGAACACTCCTTCAGCAGCATGTTCCACAAGATCATGCGAGAGGAGAGTGGAGGTAGTCCCAAACACACTCGTAAAAAACAGCCGGTCCTCTCAAGAAGCATGGCCCAGGACGGTAGCACGGATTCGAGTTTGGCAGAGTCTCCGGGAAAGAGCACGAAAAGAACAGAGGAGATTCCGCACGTTTTCGAATGGCCACCTTTTAAACATCATCGAAGGACATGCCCGGTTCACCAAAGCCGACAACACCAAAGAGACGAGGAACTAGAAGTATTTACCGATGGTGATGTGGTGCAAATATCAATCACAGAAAAGGAAAAGCCCCCATCTCCGCCACAGATCGACGAGCCCCCGATTATCAGCGCTCCCCTTCCACACATGAGTTTGTTTTGTGTTGGCGTTCTCTCGTATGGATACTTCATCTTACCGCTAGGTCCATACTTCTCTGGCATGGCTTTTGGCGTAGCTTTGGGATTCCTGATCGGACTCTTGCTGATCAGACTGAGTACAACCAGGCCAAATCGGGCAGATCCTAGACATCGAAAAACACATAACATGCTTGGAGAGGTTATTCTAACAGGTGCCGTCGTACGAACAGAATCTGACACCCTGAAGGTAAAAATAAGTCATCTTAGGAAATTAATCATCACCTTTTATTCATCACCCATATATAACACTTATAGACAACCTTTCAGTATGTGTGAAAACAAGTAGTGAAAACGAAAGTGTGGTTTGCTCTGGAATTGCACCCGTTGAAATAGTTTGGGAAGAGGACAGATTTTCAGAGGAGTTTGGGCCAATCACAGCGTAACACCTACCATTTCTTACCCTTGCTACCTTGTTATCTTGATTTTGTCTAGAAGATTTTTTGTAGTTCATTTTCAAATCTCAAATTGGCCAATATAATCATCTTACAATCTGTTTTAGATCTAGCGTATTATACAAACTGCTTGCTAACGATATTATAAAAAGGCTAGTTGTCTTGACAAGTCATATTTCCAAAGAATTAAAGGCGTCCTACGTAACTTTTCTGGCAGAAGGTCCGCCCCCTGCTTGTCACCGTCGAGATGCTATTGCTTTGCCAGGAGTGTTCCACAATATGGCATTAAATCTATCTGTGTTGTATTTATTCAATCACAAGTGTGTTTATTTTACAAAAATTCAAGCAAAGCAATAACATCCCCATGGAAACAAGCAGGTGGTGGACTCTCTTCCTCAAAAGTGATATCGTGCAGCTTTAAGATGTTGCAAGCAAAGTCAGCAATCAGTATAGCATTGTATAATCATTTAGTTTCTTGCATAAGCATTTGCCCCTTGAACATTCTCGATTCAAGACCAACTCTGCATCCTACATCTTTTACATTGCGAGATAGGACCAACAACCTTTATGAAGTACATCTGCCGCTAATCTCCAAGCACCAAAAACAATATGGAAAGACTCAAAATGCAAGTAAATCCTCTGAATGAAAGCCTCTTGCAGTGACTACAGTGCGTGTCCACAGTGCAGTTCAAATCCTTCATATTAAAACGTAGTGGAGCAGCGGTAATTACTGCTCTGTCCTGGATGACACGGGACGAGAGCGAGTTCAGCTTCCACCACACACTGTCAGCTCCACAGGCAATTAGTGGAGGAGAAGTAGGAGTGTCAGGCTGGAGGCGGGTCGGTGGTGGGTTTACCGTCTCAATGGGAAAAATTGAGTTCACAACAGTGCTCTATGGAAGTTAATTGGAGAAAGTTGATAACAGCAAATCATAACTTTGGACGCTAACCCCAATGTTTGGTTTTCCGATTCTAGAATGTGATGACTTCCTATCGATTACATGGTGTTTTCATAAGAAATATTGGTTGCCACCACCTCAGTGTTGTGAGTTTGATTCTGGGTCGTGACAATTTGTAGAATGTCTTTACCCTCTGTCCCCCCATTTCAAGCTGCAGCTGTCTAATAAAGCCTTCAGGTCAAAACATCTTTGAAAAGTCAAGAAATTGAATTCATTTTGATTAGTGAAAAAAAAAGATGTAATCTGAAACCCGGCAATAGCCCTAACTCATAGTAAATGTATGGAAAGTGTTAACATACCATCATGTGTCAATCATTTTTATTTTTATATTGGCCTGAAAGTACCGTGGTGGTTGAGCAAAATTCCTGGGTACTTCACCTGCCTTACACACATATCAGATAAATAGAATAATCCGATATCCTAATAGTTATATCAGATTTCCTTTTGTGTATTTTTTGAGTAACTGTAGTATTTGAAAGACAAAGTACAATTAAGTTCACATCAGATGCTGTTTACATGGCATTTCAATTATCTGATAACTCCAGAAATCAGATCAGAGTTTGCGTGTGCGTGTAAACATAGCAAGTGTTGCCGGTGTAAAAACGACCAACTAAATAGCCAAAAGAAAATGTACAGCCATTCGCCTTTATTTGTATTGGTTGCTTTACTTTTTAGTGTACTGATGGTGCACAATATATACTTATCATTTTTTGAATTATATTTGATTTGACTTGATTGTATGTTTACTAGATTACGTGTTGTGCTGCCCCTCATTTTCAGCACTGTGCCAAATGTGAGTCTTTGCGTGTGGAGTGGGCTCTAGTGCAGACTTATATGTGCTCTCATGTTTCCCTGCAGGGCTGGATGAATGAGGTTTATGACTACGACCCGCAGACTTATCACGCCTCTCAGTCCCACTCCGTGTTTGCCACTCTGGAGGGCTCCTGTCTGCGCCTGGACTCCCCACGAAACAACATCAGCCGCCGGGCCACGTATGGAGAGAGGCTGTCCGACATGGTCTTTGTGAGGACACGCTGCTTTCAGCTCACAAACAGCAAGGTAAGAACAAATAGACAATTTAAGGTTATTTTCGCAGCTGAGCAAGGCAAGCAGAAACACATCTGTCAGAGTAAGCACAAAAAAGAACCACTATACAGGAAAGAGTTTATTTATATCTTAGAGAATTAAAATCGGCACGTAAATAAATGAAAGGTATCTACAGAGTACAAATATCAACCAAGGCTCAATGTGAATGTGTTTTATGTCCTAGAGATCCTCCAGTTTACCGGCAGCACCAGTATTCATTATATTTATTGTATTCTTTTCATAATGAATATCCTACTTAACTTTAGTAGAAATCTTCTCTGCTGCAGTGGTGTGGTTTGAAGAGTTGCACATGTGCACACAGCCTGGTCCTCAGATTAAGGTTCCATCTCATTCATTTTGATGAGACTGCAAAATGAAAATATAAATGTTCTTGTTTCTCGACCGTGAAAACAAATGGTTGCTGTTTTTGTGCTCATTACATTTGCCAACGACAAATGATCCTATTTTGTAGCTGTAAGCGTTTATCCAAATTGTACTGTTTATCTAAAAATCCATGTCTAAATAATTGATGATAGTAATTATGACTGATCTGTTCAGGTCAGAGTATGATCACAGTTCATATTTGAATGCATATTTTGTGAAACGATCCAGTACCATCATGTTTTTCAGACACATTCGGTAATTCACTGTGTATGGTGCACTATTGTTTTGATGATTCTCAACTGGGTCATACCATCTGTTTGCCCAACTTCTCTTCTGACAATACAAACCGTGCTGCTCTTCCCTAAAGGTTTTCCTGCTGCCCTCAGTGCTGGCTCAGAAAAGGCGGTGGAACCCAAAGTACCCCCTGTGTGTGCAGCTGTGCGAGGGGGGCAGCTCTCTGGAGAAGGGGGCCGGGTCAGACGAGGACAGCGCTGAACAACCACAAACTCCAAACGCCTCCACTCTGTACCTGTTCGGACGCACGGGCCGAGAGAAGGAGGAGTGGTACAGGCATTTTCTGCTGGCGTCAGAGGAAGCGCACGGGGAGAGGGAGGTTGACAGATGCGTGGGCAGATTGGGTATGTGGCAAGTCAATGCATTAGTCAAGAGAAGGCTACTAGAGGAGGCGGTCTTACACATGATACTTATGTGTGGATTATGGATTACATGCTCCAATTCTTAGCATTTCAATCCGTTTTGAGGGGACACACTGGTCTGATAGTTGTGGGCGGGCTTTCAGCAAGACACTTGTATCTGCAAATGAGTACACACCATGTTTACTTAGGGCTGTGCAATAATCACATTTCAATTACAATTATGATTGTTGCTGTAATTGTGTCAAATGAATTACTAAAATGGTGGCACTTTTAACATATTTTGTGCGTTATTTAATATTTTGTCCTTCAAATTGAATTAAAAGTGACTCCGAGTGATATATGTAGGGTTAAACAATGTCATGTAACCATTTTTCAATCAATTTAGATCGATATTGCGGTTTACAATGAACAAAATGTTAAATGATGATCTTCTTATGTATTAGTTAAATGCCTGTACCTGTAATGTTTTGCTGACATAGTGGCATTTCACCCAAACAAGCGGAGGATTGTCTTTGAAAAACTACTATATGTGGATGATCTGCACAAGTTTTGAACAAGAGTTAGTATAGGGATGTGCATGGGGATAGGGGGTAGGTGAAAACAGTACTTTTCTGAGCACTCAAACCCACAATGTAAAATTACTCATGCATGAATCGATGAAAATACAAGACTGAGTATGTTAATGACGAGGGAATTACATGGTTTAAAGCTGATAAAAGTCAATTTTGCATCATATGTCTCCTTTAACTTCAAAATCATGACTTGAAAAGACAGTTGCTCTTACGAGTAGTTGTTTCCTCAAAGACTTTTTTACACTTCAGGGACCTCTGTATTTGAGTACATTTATTTTAATGTAGCTTGCTTGTTTTGACTACTCTACTCACTTCTGTAAATAAATCAGCTAAATTAGGACGAGATTTCATTTATTTGAGCGCGAAGTAGAAGCATTAAATTGTAAAATGTATATGCAGTAAATATGGTGTAAAGTGACAAACTATTACCTCTGTAGAACTGCTCTCTTCCACTTTCTGTCAGTGGTGATTTGTCCCTCTCTGATTGTCCTAATGACTTTACATTTCTCTCTCCAGCTGACGTCCATGCGGCTCTCCCAGCAGCAGCAGCAGCAGTGAGCAGTGAAGATGACTCCTCCACTCCCCCTGTACCTGCCCATGCTCCGACCCCACACAGCAGCCACAGCAGCCACAGCAGCCACAGCAGCCACAGCAGCACCAGGGGCCAAACGCTGCTCGACTACCACAGCTACATGAGCCAGCTCCTGTCCACAGCCGAGCTGACGCCGCTCTGCAGCCCTGGAGCCGGCAGCGCCGCGGCGAGCCCCACCAACGTCAGAGGACATGTAAGTGCAGTCAAGCTGAAATGATCTGGAGACAAATCAAGTCGAAATACATCAAGCGATTTCCGTTTGATCATATTTCTGAAGGTTTTATAACATCTTGATCCCCATTGAATGCTGCAGAAATGATATAATGTGGTCATTTTAGTACATTTGTGGGCCCAATATTACTTTATACTGCAAAGATTTGACCCTGAGATCAAAAAAAGTTAAGAAACCTTGTTATAATATATTCCAAACTATTGTAAATTAATCGATCAAGCGATCAATCCATCAAGTGTCAGTTTAGCTGACAAAGAACTTGAGCTTATCCAGAACCGTGCATTTAATTTAATTTTTATTTTACAATGTTCCACTAATTACAAAAATTAAATTTTTTTTAAAAAATGAAACGACCTAGAGCCAAGTTTTGTTTAATCCAGTGGCTTTTAAAACATGAATTATTACTTCTAAATTCTTTGTCTTCCTCTACAGGTCTTACTGTATTTGATTAAAATTGTTTAAAATGTGTCAATTATGACCCATGCATTTGTGAATATGATTCACTTTTCCATAATCAGTTGGGTTTAATTGGGTAATTGGGTGCATGGATAACTTCTGCCTGTAAATATCCCTGTTTTATTATGATCTGAACAAAGACGTAAAGTGTTTTAATGAATGTCCATCGTGCAGTGTACCTGTGAGGCAGCGGAGTACCCTGGGAAAAGCCAAACTGCATGGGTAAACACTCTAATCGGCCGAATCTTCTGGGACTTCCTCCGAGAGAAGTGCTACGCCGACATGGTTTCTAACAAGATCCAGAAGAAGCTCAGCACTATCAGAGTACAGCGCTTTACGTGAAAGGATTAATAAATGAATGTTGTTTGAGCAGAGTTTGTGTCTAAAGTTTGTTTTTTACAGTTGCCTTACTTCATGAATGATCTGACAGTCACGGAGATGGATCTGGGCACGTCTATGCCTCTTATCACCGCAACCTCCAAACCTGAGATCAACCCTCGAGGTGGGTTTTACATGTTTTATTCTTTGTATTAATTTAGTAATACTTTAGCATCAATAACATATTATGCAGAATCAGTTTTTAACATTGTTACAACAGTGTTTCCACATCATTAGTTTACTCGAAGGTGTATTCGGACTGATTCCTGCATGTTTGAGTTAATCCTGTATTGTTCTGCAACTTCCTGTTTTCCCCTACGCCCTATCCCCGCCCACATCCCTGTATTTAGTTACAATTATTTAAAACAACAACAACTCTGAGTGACACATGCAGTGGGTTGAGCGTGTTTAACCACTAACCAGACGGTGTTTGAAATCTTGCCGTGTTGTTGTATCACTTGGCAAGACACTAACATTTCCATAGATAGAACTGAATGAAGGGACATGCTGAGAGACAACAGTAAAAGCAAAGAAATGATATTTGGGATTAAAAAAAATGATTAACATTAAAATTTGGTCCTTTGGGAGTTCTAATCCTCCACTTGTAAATCTGGATTTTTGTAAACAACTTTGTAGAGCTCTATCATCGAGCTTATCTTTGAGTATATTATTGCTGAAAGCCTAGAGACAAAGCATTGTTTGTGCCATAGCGCCAGTGTGCAAAGTCGTTGATGTTTAAAAATACTTGCATCTGAAATCAATATCACATTCATAGACAGCCGCATGCAGAGCTGTTGCTGTTGTGATTATTGCTGCCAGTATGAACAGCCATGGTGCAGACACTGTTAAAGAGCTGCAATCGACATCCCAGTTATTTAACCCTGGCCTCTGAAATCCACAACATATTGGCCCGAGCGCGCGTGTGCTCGTGTGCGTGTTTGAAATCAGGAGCTGGCCGTGGCTCCAAATGAGCGGGGGGATTTAGCGTGTGGCTGACCTCATGGTTGTGCAGTTGTCTTTTGATCCCTCCTCATGTGTATGCTGTTACACAACTCCTCCAGCACATTGCATCGCTTCATGTAAATCAGATCATTAACGCATAATTTAGACACGCATTAATCACCGTAAATGCTTTTCGTGTCAAATAGTGATGTTTGAATGTAATTAATTTGAGCTGTGTTGCTTTACATTTACAGGTCTGTGGCTGGAGTTGCAGATTGTCTACAATGGTGGGTTACAGATGACCCTTGAGACCAAGTTTAACCTGTCCAAACTGGGGAAAGAAGGTGGTCAAGAAGCAGAATGCACACCGGATACAAAAACGTCACGGTTAGTGCAGAAAAAGAAATACAATCACATTTCTGTATGTATCAAAGGCCCGCATCCCTGTTCATGTTGGCTTCACTGAAACAGAGCAAATAGGAGCTTAAAACTTGATATATTTATTTATTTATGGTTATTGTTACATTGCTCTTATATATCATTGAGAAACTTGAGAAAATGATTTAATTTTAAGGTTTTTTTTGTTTTGTTTTTTAAGTTGAACAGCATTAAGTCAGCGTTTAGTAATAATGATGGGGCTCTGAGAAGATTTTTGGGTAAATGTTCATGTTTGTTTTCTTCTCAAACTTGGTGCAGGCCGGTCCTCAGCGTATTAGCAGACAGTGATGAGGAGTCCTCCAGTGCTGGATCATCAGACGAAGAGGAGCTTCTTATGTCTGAGCCTCAGGGGCCTGTGGGAGACAAGGGACCCTCCACTACAACAAATGAAGGGTAAGGACCTCAAACGTCTTCATCAAGGACTGCTTTCTATCCATGGGTTTCAGTGAAAATGAACAGACAACTATTGAATATGTTATTATGAAAGTTATTAGTGTATATATAGAACGATTATTACGGAATACAGTGAGGTGTAAATGAACAAATTTGACATATACACACTTACACAGTTAGCGCAGACATGTGATAACACATACCGTCCCATTGCTCGGCTGCTACACACATCCTCCCCAACATCTCTCACGCAGCGTGGTCCGTTCCCCTCTCCTGCCACATTTTCCGTGTACGTGAAGTCTGTGCCTTCCACATTACTAAAATTAGTATGGTACATGTCACCAGTCCAGTACTTCCAAACCAATGAGTACTGATGGAGCTAAGCTTTTTATGTATTCAGTGATATTTTCACACTTTTTTCAAACTTTCACTCAAGATATTAGATAAAAAACCTATGTCACATCATTATTACAGTGTATTTATGTAGTGCTTGTCCACCTTCATGGCACTCGATGCGCTACTAGGCAGTGTGGGCGAAGTGTCTTGCGCCTAAGCACACAACGACACAATTCCCTATAGTGCCCCCCTGTGGCCCATATAAATTCTAACCAGGCCCTGTCCTGCTTAGCGTCCAAGAGCTGACATGATTGGCAGTCAGGATGATCAACTGCATAATGTCATTGTGTCCTTGGGCAAGACACTTAATGTAATAATATATTATACACAGTAAAATGCATCTAATTGTGACAGCAAAGGAAATGCAAATATAAAAGAAAACTGCCAAAATGATTAAGTTGGTTCCATGGCTTTCCTGGCTTTCCTGACTGAATAAAAGGAAAGTGTCAGAAATATATGAAAACTAAAACGCTCCAGTTAGAAATCTGGGGGTAATAATGGACTCAGACTTGAATTTTAACAGCCACGTCAGATCAATAACATCAGCAGCTTTTTACCAACTAAAAATCATTGCCAAAATCAAAAGTATAGTGTCTAAACCAGACCTGGAGAGACTTATCCATGCGTTTGTCTCTAGTAGATTAGACTACTGTAACGGCCTGCTCACTGGCCTCTCCAAACTCACTGCCTCTCCAAACGAGCTGTAAAACAGCTGCAGTACATCCAAAAACGCTGCTACTTGGGTCCTGACTAGAACTAGGAAGTACGATCACATTAGTCCTGTGCTCAGGTCTCTGCACTGGCTCCCTGTGGCTCAGAGAATAGACTTCAAAGCCAGCTCTGCTTGTATACAAGTCGCTCTATGGCCTAGCACCACAAGTACATCTCGGACATGTTAGTGCCATATGAACCATCTCGGACTCTGAGGACCTCAGGGAACCGGCCTCCTGCTGGTGCCCAGAGTCAGGACTAAACATGGGGAATCTGCGTTTCAGTTTTATGCAGCTAAAATCTTGAGACCAGTCTTTCCTGAGGATGTGAGACAGGTTCTACTCTGGCATTGTTCAAATCCTAAGCTAAAAACTGTTTTGTTTGGCTGTGCATATGACTGAAATGATTTTTCTTTGCAACTCTTCTCTTTTATGTCTTAAACTATTTGACGGATAGCCTGAAAATGGCACCTTTTAAATTTCTTTAAATTAAAACGTCTTTCTTTAGAGAAATTATTTTACAATTCAAAAACTGACTATTTCAGACACAATTACAATTTGAACATGTAAAAAATTATACTCAAACACAATAGCCCATTGAGCCGGTGTCCAAGGCACAGCTGCACATCAGGTACCTGGGGAGAGGGTTACTAAGGCCACTGCAAACGTCCTGGTTAGAGCCTGGCGTCAAAGTACGGCACTGATCAAGAGCCAGTTTTAACACTAAAAGTCCTTTGGTCGAGTTTTGTCTGGGACAATTAGTTTAGCAAAAGCTAAATCTAGGGAGGGGGCCAGACGAGACCAGGTCCTGTAGTTAAAGATACAAAAGCGCCACACATAAGGTGGAGACGTCGACGAGATAGTCGTTGTAAAAGATACATAACGCTCTGTACAGACGTGTGCAGAGGCAGATAGTGCAAAATAATCAATCTATAAGTGATGTGCCCATCCCGGAGACAGCTGTTACGCTGGCAATGTCAAATAAATATTCATGTAAGCAAAATTGTTAAATTGAATGAATAGAAATGAAGGTTTTGTGATTTCTGTCATGTCTTTGTGATTTTGAATGCATTTTTATTCCTGTTGTGTGAAGCACATTGAATTGCCTTGGTGTACGAATTGTGCTCTACAAATAAACTTGCCCTACCCTGCCCTCCAGCACACCCAGGCCAACATTGTAAAAATAATTTGTCCTTAATTTTCGGCCCGGTGAAATAAAGGTTAAAAAAAGTAAATACAAATTAAAGCTTACAAGCTATAACATATTCTTTGGATTGGACTTGTTGCTTGGTTAAAAATCCATCATTGAGTCATCCTAGCTTAATATCAATACAGAAACGTGACTTCTCTCTCCTGTTGTGACACTCACTGAGTCAAAGACTAAGAAATAAACAGTGTCGTCTTCACACTCCAGATGGCTCCAGCTTTATTTACATCAGACTCATGTTTTTATAGCTTTTGTACGTCAGTATCAGGCATATTTTCATCTTCTCTAATCTGCTTTCACAGAGCCGTGGGTGGGAAGACCGGGAAGAAGATTTTGAGATTTGTGGACAAAATCGCCAAGTCCAAGTATTTCCAGAAGGCGGCAGAAAATGAGTTTATTAAGAAGAAGTTTGAGGAGATGTCCAACACGCCTCTGCTGCTCACTGTGGAGGTCCGGGAGCTGTCTGGGGCACTTGTCGTCAACATACCGCCGCCCCCTACTGATCGGATATGGTAAATTACATCTGTTTCATTGCAGAAAGAACATGTTGTTTCAGTATATTACAGAGACTAAGTATCTGAATGTCATGTAGGTACAGCTTCTGCTCACCCCCTAAGTTGGACCTTCATGTGTGTCCTAAACTGGGTGAGCGTGAGGTGACTTTCTGCCATGTGACGGAGTGGATCGAAAAGAAACTACAGGAAGAGTTTCAGGTGAATACAAATCCTTTCATCTCTTAGTTTCATTTTGTGTTCATAAATGCAATATTCTGATTCATAGGTTTCTGAATGATACAAAACTCTGAGCATGGCAATAGCGATGAATAATTTAAAACTGAATAGAAATCTTCAAAAATAAAAAATAAAAGTCTATAGCTCAGTAGAAGATGCTTTGGAAAATCGCCTTTGTTAGATAATTTTTCTTTCTTTCTTTGGACCACCGTCGCACACCGTCGCCGACTTTCTTTTGGCAAATTTATTTATTCATTTCAAGCTCAGTTATCTTGAAACTGGTCAGAAATGTATTTTAACCGGAGAAATATTCTACATCATATAAAGAATTAAATCAAACCTTATCAAAATGTAATAAATCCAAATTAATATTCTGAATTCAAGTAATTTTAACCAAGGCGAGATATGTAATTTTTGAAACATTTCTTTTTCTTTGCTCTCCAGAAGGTGTTTGTCTTCCCCAACATGGACGACATCTGCCTGCCCCTGATACACTGTGGCTTGGAGCAGCCTCGGTCGTCTGAGTCCATCCAGAGAATCCCAGAGGAAGCCTAGTAGTAGTAGTGCCTCTGTGCTAATCATAAATGCAAGTGCAAATAGTGAAGATAACCCCGGTGTATGCACTGTCAGTACATATCGACCGAGGACAGGAAGACACTTTATTCTTCTGTCCATGTCTGATCTAGTCTACACGCTGTAGCCTTAACTGGCAGTTTCCATACGTTGTGAATCTACTACAAGTGATACCTTTTCAAATGTTTACATGAGAGCAACTCCGGAAAGATTACGTGCATAGATGGGTGCTAATGTTTACATGTAAGTCATAGTAAGAAAAATATAACAAAAATAAATTGTTTTTTTAATAGCATTACATTTTATCTAAAATGTGTCCCATGCCTGCATACATTTTGGATTGTGTACAAAATTGATTTGCAAACTGGATCAGATCATTTCAGTGCCTCGGGTAATCAACTTAGTGAGTAAGCAGGCTTTGTTTTTAGCTTGTTACAAACTGCTTTCTATTTCACTGCATCCGAATTGCAGGCCTTGTATGGAGGACCCTGAGTGCCCTGTTAAGTGGGAGCAAACTTTTATTAAGAGCCTTTAATAAGTTAACAAACGTTTTATTATAAGAGTTTTTAAAAAGATTTATTTGCGACTTCCGGTCATGGTGACGCACTGAGAGGACGCACTTCACTCCACTGCTACAAAAATTGGTGTTAAAATCATCGTTTGACCCACCCAAACCCAAAGAACAAAGAAGAGAGATGAGTAAACAAGGAAGACACAAGTCCGGTAGCGCCACGGGACCAAAACAGACAAAGCTGACGGCCCACCGGCTCTGTTGGAAAACAGCCTTCATCACAAACTAACGAGGCGTAGTGTGGCTAACGAAGCTAGCGTGCTGACAAACCTGCGAACACGCGCTCCTTCTCCGCCGGAGATACGGAGTCCCGCCCAGGCCCAGATGGAGACTCACGCTACTTCTTGCGTTGAAGGGGGAGAGAACGTAATTGGTCATTGGCTGGGGTCTCAAGATGTACGAAGTGCAGCGTGCCATGGAGTCTCTGAGAGCCGAGTTGTTAGCTACCATAGCTCCGGCAGTGTCAGAGGCAGTAACCGCTAAATGAAAGCCGATGTAATAACGGAAACACGCATTGAGCAGGTTGAGCCACGTGTATCAGACAATTCGGACGATCTGCAGACAGTAAAGGCCAGATGGAGGCAGGTGACAGTTGGGGACAGTAACATGAGGATTAAGCTCCTGGATTTGGAGTTCAGATCCCGTCGTCCTAACTTGAGCTTGTGGTCATTGAGGAGAAGAGGAGGGAAAGTACACTGAGGGCTTCCTGGAGAAGATCATTCCAGAGCTCCTTATTAACTCAGGAGTTAAAGTCCCTCCCATCACAATCGAAAAGCACATCGCCTGGGCAAACCAAGACCAGAAGCTGATAAACCACGAGGCCTGATTATGAGGTTTCTCAACGACCATTGAAGGAAACTCCTGAAGGCTGCAAGGGTTAAGGAGACCTCCAGTACAAAGCAAGCATAACTTGCTGAACAAATTCAAATTGACAAATTTAATTATGAATCATAAATATGTTGGATTTTACGATGGTCCAACATCAAGAATTAAAATCGGCTCTGCCTGGTCTTCTCTCCTGTTTGCTTTGTATTTGGAACAATTGGCCCAATTTATTAGACAATCAAAAAACAATTCATGGTGTTACAATGATGGACGGAACATAAAAATTGCCTGCTTGCAGATGATGTTTTATTGTATTTGACCAAACCAGAAATTCCACACCCAATGGGACGCATTTCTACAAGAAATCGGTCTAATGGCTGGATACACATTAAATGTACAAAAAACTGAAATGATTTCATTCTGGCATCCCCCTCGACCTTTACAACGACTTACCATTTAAATGGCAAACAGAATCTCTTAGATATTTAGGTGTGGTCCTCCAAGAGACTTATCAACAATTCTGGAGAAAAATGATGTCCCTCTTTTTAATACTATAAAAAAAGACCTTGAAAAAGGAACCCTTATACCCTGCTTAAGTCTAAGTCAATAGGAGTTGAACTTTTTTTAAATAAATGTTTTGCCTAGGTATCTCTATCTGTTCCAGACTCTCCAGTTTCCATCCGAAACCGGCTGTATTGAGTGTGGAATAAACAATCTCGAGATTCATATGGCAGGGGGGGAAAACCTATCCGATTCAAAACTTACAGTTATCAAAAGAAAAAAGGGGCTGGGGTTTGCCTTGTTTTGGAAAAAATTACTTTATTTCAGCCAGATCAGAGCCGCGCTGTACTGCTGTGACCCAGAATATTGAAGCTCAAATGGAATATTGAGATTTGTGTTGTGCCGGGGTTCCTGTACAGGCCTTACTGGCAGATGACAGACGGTTGAGTCCATTGGCGGAGGTGGAGAACTCTTGGGCGAAGTCTGTTCTTACAACATTAGAGGGAGCTGATCAAAGCATACGAACTAAACAAAGATGTTAAAATTTTAAATTGGTTGGTTTATTAGCCCTGCGACGAGTTGGCCACTGTCACCCGCGACCCCTAAACAGGAACAAGCGGTAGAAAATGGATGGATGGATGGTTGGTTATGATCAACATTTCATACCTAACAGCACAGACTCAAAGATTTAAAGTCTGGACAGCAAAAGGTATAAAGTTCTTTTACCAGATTTTTAATGGAGAATCATCTGAAAAGCTTTGATGAGTTGAAAGAATCCTTTGACTTAGAGAAACAGAGACTTTTATAGGTATAGGTAATATCTAAACTGGACAAATGTATTAACAATTTGGGCACTCACTCTACTGATTACATTTAAGGGTAAATGGGAAAGAGTGGGTCACTTTGTTCTGGCTGACAATGAGTGGAAAGTATATGTACATCTCAGTGGAAAACCACAAAATCACATTTTGGAGGGAATTCAGTTGGAAAAAATGTGTCTCACTTCTTTATAACATCATGTCAAAGTGCCATTACTCACAGGGAAATGCAGACAGTTGGAGAGGATGTGACAGCCCAACAGGCAAAATCACTATCATGTGTTTTGGGATTGTCCTGTTGTTCAAACGTAATTGGTCTGAGATCAACAAAGCTAAACAAAGCTTCAGACAATTTATGACATCACCAATCCCACTGGATTTCAGAACTATGTATTTGGGGCTCAGGACTCCTGCCATGGACACAATTGGCAGTTTATCTCTGGAGCATCCTCCTGGCTGCAGCGAAAAAGGCACTAAAAAAAAATGGATGACACAAAATGCACCGACAATAAAGGACTGGGACTGACATTATACTGACATTCGACAAATGGAAAAGGTTACATTTGGACTTAATTTGATAGACTGTGGACTAGATGGATGTTTGCGTTGGGTTCGGTATTGCTATGATGTTTTTGTCTTTTTTTATCATTTATGATGTATTTGCAAAATAAAACTTTCCAAAAATTAAAATGATTTGATAAAGAAATTAACACTTTTATAAAAAAGAGTTTTTGGATAGTTCTACAGAAGAGCTATTGGGAGAAGCCAATCAGATAATCTAATCAGAAAATGTTTCGGTGTAATCCCTTATTCGGTCCAGGAGTGTTCCATTGTAGAAAAAGATTCAGTTGTAGTCATCTGGACCCTGTTTTAGAAAAAAAACGATACGTTTCGACTCTCATCCAAGAGTCATTCTCAATCAGTGAAACAAGTCTGAGAACTCCTGTTTATATCCTACTCTGTGAAAGCCCTGCCACAGGGCGGGACCCTGCCTGCTAATGGCCCATTGAAATTTAACTGGGGATTGGGCCTATTGTTCTATTGTTCCTGGCATTTGGCTGCCTCACCTTGAAGTGCCTGTTTAGCATCCGAATGCCCAGGGCGTCTCCAGGATTTCAGCAGACCATTATAAACAACTGGAAGGTTGAATCTTAAACCTCCATTACGATTTAAGGAAGGATTCTCTTTTTTAACAAAGATGGCCTCCTTAACTCCTCTTTCAAACCATCTTTTCACCTGCTCAGAATCTCCACCTCACTGTCTTCAATAGAGTGGTTTGTGGCTTTGAGATGAAGCTGGACAGCGCTTTGGGGTCCTGAACTCGCGTGTCTTCTGTGTTGATAAAGCCTCTTGTGAAGTGGCTGGTTAGTCTCCCCTATGTACCGCTCTTTACATCTTTCCTCACTGCATTGGACAGAATACACTACATTGCTCTGCTTTTGTGTAGGCATCTTGTCTACACAAAATATATATCTTTTAAAGAATTCTTAATTTAAAGCTTTACTCCATTTACCTTGCCACTCAAGGTCCTCCATAGATCGCGCCACATGCTTGAATTTTGTAACTTTCATTGTTTCTTTACATTGTACTGCAGTAGTTTGTTATTAGTAAAATGACACATTCAGCATCTTTCCTGTATGACAAATACTACAGAATGGAGTTACAGAATATACAAATTTACATTTGTTTCACACATCATAATATCACAATAACATTATATGACTATTTTATATTTTTATTTTTGCACTTATTAAACTGTTCTATGAATCAATATTTTCTAATGTTCAAAGTAGTATTACAGGAAATACCAAGGCAAAAGTGATGTTAAAAATGCAAACCATTGCAATGGCAATAGAAAGTGTTAGTGAGTTTGGTCTTTTGGGAAGAGCATTAAGTCATGGCTTAGACTTGTGATGTTGTGTAGGAGTGTGTTCTCTGCGTGGGAGTAATATGACGAAGATGATCCTGCTGCTGCCTTCCTCACACCACGCTTCATTAGACGAGCCCTGGGTCTGTGTCCCGAACTCTTATGAGATGCTAATTTTCTTCCATGGCGAATGAAATTACCGCAGTTTCAGTGTTATGGGGTCAGTGATGCATGCTCTTTGATCAGGAAGAGAACATTATCGTCTCTAATGTGCACTGCTGTGGCTCCACAATGTGCAAATAAAACACACAAGCGCATGCTGCGAGAAGATTATAACTATCAGCTTTGGAAATGTGATCTGATTTTCTGATTGAGTTTCAGTTTATCCATTTGAAGCCACTATTGTACAAATAACATTTCAGAACTTTTCCAGTAATTATTTATAATTGTTAACTTATTTTTTGTGTTTTCAAATTGATAAAACCATGGTAGTTTAAACGCTAGGTTACTCCGTCCTATTTTGCAGAATGATGCAAAGGTACATCATCCTAAGTGCAAATTAAAGCACTTTAAAACACCTTTATCCCTGCAGCTTTTTACAGAAGGTCATTTGTGTAATCAAATTTTGAATTTTAAATACTGGAAACGGTCTCACTCTGAATTTTTAACCCTAAAAAAGCATGTTTGAATTGTTTTAATTCTAAATAGAAATGAAAAAGTAATCTTTTAAATATTTACAGCACAGTTGGTTTTTTTTAAAGATTTTATGGCATGTAGGCTTTATTCAACAGGACAGTGTCACACATCATCAGACCCACTCCCTACCTGTTGCTAATGAAGCCCCATGAACCATTTGAGGCTTTAGCCAATTGTATCGATACATGAGTGATGCCTCAAAAGTTTAATTTCCTCCACTGCGCCATCTTTTGGTCAAAAAAATTTAATGCATGTAAGATATTACAGCGTCACAAACCAAATAATAACCAATGTTATTGAGAAAATAACACCTATACACAAAATATAAATCATCTACCCAATGATGCATATTTATTCCATAACAACAGATGGTGTCACATGGTACAACAACGCCTGCTCAGGCCTCGTTTTCACATTCTCTTGCTCCCGAGACGGGTGCATCACCGGTCAGCCACACAGACATTTATAGAAGGCATTTTTATATTAGTACTTAAGTACTTGCAAGATTTCATTGACCACAATATTGTGACGAGGGAAATTCAACTTGATTTTAATTGAGAAACTTTTTAACATCAAACCATCTCCAACCCAAACAAATGATTCATTTTGAGCTTTCCCAGACCCAGGCATTGCCACGGATTATGATGCAAATAGTTTACTTCAACAATGCTTGGCCGCCTCATCCAGACTTGATACAATCCTGATGGCGCTTTATATTAAAGCATTTTACAAACCTGAGTAATAAACCTGAAATACAAACCTGTGTTATCTGAAATACAAAGCCGATTAATAAACCTAAAATACTGAACTGAACTGTTATTCTTTTTTCTTTTTGATTAAAATGTTTTAATTTTTAAACATTTTAAACAAGACAACACAAGAACAAAACATGACCAGAGAGAGGCGACAAAAACCAAAACAAGCAGACATCCAACTACATTCATAAATGATAAAAAAAGACAAAAACATCATAGCACACCGAACCCAACGCAAACATCTCATCTAGTCCACAGTCTATCAAATTTGCCCATTTTCAAATTAAGTCCAAATGTAACCTTTTCCATTTGTCGAATGTCCAGTGTAATGTCAGTCCAGTCCTTGATTGTCGGTGCATTTTGTGTGTGATGGTCATCATTATTTTTGATTTCTTGGTTATAATAACTCCTTATTTGTAAGAACTTACAGGATTCTTTCAACTCATCAAAGCTCTTCAGATGATTCTCCTTTACAATCTGGTAAAAGACCTTTATACCTTTTGTTGTCCAGACTTTTAATCTTTATTCTGTGCTGTTAGGTGCGACATTTTGATCATAAGCCAACCAATTTAAAATATTAACATCTTTGTTTAGTTTGTATGCTTTGATCAGCTCCCTCCATGTTGAACCTCCAAAGTGTGCTTTTTCATCTTTCCTCCAATTTTACAGAGATGTAGAGAGGCGCATGATCACTTAGGTCTATAGTCTATAATCTACTGTGATTTTAGATCTGTCTTTATTGAGAATAAAAAAGTAGTCTATTCTGGAACGGAACTCCTTATAATTGTTCCTCCAGTGCCTCTTGAGTTCGACACGTCCAGTGTAGGCCAAATGCAAAGATTCCAATCGCCGCCGCAAATTAGGGTTCCCTCAGAGTGGTTCACAATCAGGTCCATGACATCAGCATAGAAAGTGATATCACTCCCTGGTGGAGCATACACATTTAAAAAAGTGAAAATCTTTCCATTGATATTTCCTTTAACCAGTACATATCTGCCATCTTTATCCTTACATTAAAAAAACTGTTAAAAAAAACTGATCAATATTGCAACTCCCCTTCTATGTTTGCCTCTGCATGATGAATAATAGGAAATTTTGTTAGTTTTTGATGTTCAGTGTCATTCAAGTGGGTCTCTTGTAATAATATAATGTCTATTCTTTGTCTTTTCGGTTTTTTTTTTCAAAAGTTGTTTTCGTTTTATTGGATTCAGTATGCCATTCACATTGAAGGATGCTACTTGTAACACTTCTGAAGCCATTGGGTTGGTTGTATTAATCTCACTATTGACAACTTTCGAATATTTTTAATCTTTCTGGTCGAAAACAACAAACACACACAAGAGCCATAGGAACACAGAACATCTGAAAAGGTAAAAAAGAAAACAAAAGGGTTCATGCTAGAAATGGGCAATGAACCCAAAACCAGATCGAAAAAGATAGCAAAAGGGAGGGAAGTCCTGTCCTAATGAAGGGCTCCCCCAAAAAACTCCCAGGCACTCAATGCGAGGCATTGTGCGCTTTTATTTGAAAGTGACGCTATACTGAACCAGTCACGTGACCAGTTACAAATGTGAAGCCTCGCTTTTACAGGTCATGTGTTTTTTAGCAAACTAACACAAGCCTCGTAGCAGGGCTTCATTTGACACGCCCCCTTTTACTCGGTACAAGCCTCGAAGCCTTGGCTTCAAATGACCCATCACTACCTGTTGCTGACCTCGTCTCTGCCCGACCTGCCTGCCTCGTCTCTGCCCTGGATATTTCCTCAGCCTTCTGTCTTCGACCACAAGTTTCGCGTATTCCCTCCTAGTTAGACACCTGCTCGGCTCTGTGGCTACACAGCTCACCACTGGACCTGTCAGCCAGCTAGGTAATCCACCTGTAGTTGGTTTTGCCTTCAGTCAGCGACGTCATTCTCATTCCTTCTCAGATCACTGTGAACCAAGACTTTTCACCCTGCCACTGTATAAACTATTAAAACTGCTGTTATAATAAAGGTAATTACCGACTGATATTCCCTCTGCCTGTGCTGCTTTTGGGTCCGCACCATACTCGTGACAGTCAGCACAGAAATAAGGATGAACGAGGGAAATAGCAAGCAGTAAATGCTATCCGCTTGACCACGAGCGGCACACTGCATAGATTTTCAAGCTTTCAAATTCAGAATGTAAAATTCACATTTGCAGATTCAAGAAGCAAAGTTTCTCTTGGGATCAACTGCCACGTTTTGCCAAAGTCTTTGTGAATTTTAGGGATTAGTGAATTTAAAAGATGAATTTTTCATTTAGAATTTTTGAACAGAGAAAAAAACAGAAAATGCTAACTGCAAATTTCAGCATCTGAAATTCAAAATAGAAAAAGTTCAAACATGTATTTCAAGATTAAAAAATTCAAAGTGAGAAATATGACAGTATTTAAAAGTTGAAACTTATTGTTTCATGAGCCCATTTTTTTTCTGATCAGCACTTGGGCACCTTCTGATTTATATAAACTACTATCTGTTTGTATTTATATTATATATGCATGGAAGCCAACACCAACTGCAAACCAATAAGTTACCTGCACCTGATAGTAAGCACTGTAGGGGGCAGCACTGATTCACTATTCAACTTGACATCCAAGCATTCAGCATATGTCAGTCCATTTCAAAATTAAATTGCTGTATTTAATCTATTTTTCTTTCTTTTTTGTAATTAACAACACCTTTAATACATTATTCACATTTTAGTTTATCTGCACATATATTCATTGTTTTTCTGGGGTGAAAAATGACACACTCTTATTTACAGTAAGTGGCTGTTATATGGACAGAAAATGTTGCACCAGGGAATCACAGAATTGCACATGATTATAACAGTATTGCACATGATTCTAAAAGCTGAATGACGCATGTTCAGGGCTAACATTGTTCATCGTAAAGTCTGACAGCAACGGGAAGGAAAGACCTGCGAAACCTCGCCTTCACACAGCGAGGGTGCATCAGTCTGTTACTGAAGCTGCTCTCCAGAGCAGACAAAGTGTGATGCAGGGGGTGAGACTCAAGGTCCAGCATAGATGTTTAGCCAGGACCTGTTGCCCACCTCCTGAACTGGGTCCAGAGCACAGCCCAGGACAGAGCTGGACTTCTTGATAACTTTGTCCAGCTTCTTCCTCTCTCTCTCTGCTCCAGCAGACCACACTGTAGTGGCTGATGCCACCACAGAGTCGTAGAATGTCCTCAGGAGTGGCCCTGTCACTAGACCTGAGTCTCTTCAGTAGGTAGAGCTGACTCTTGCTCTTCCTGCACAGTGCGTCTGTGTTATGAGTCCAGTCCAGTTTGTGGTTCAGAATCAGAATCAGAAAAGGTTTATTGCCATTGCCAATGAACAAAATTCACAGGCTAGGAACGCTTTGGTTCAGTTGAACACCCAGGTACCTTCCCTGGATGTTCACTGGTGAGGGGGCAGCAGAGTGGTCCACCACCATCTCCTTGGTCTTCTCTGCGTTTATGAGGAGGTGATTCTGCTAACACCAGTCCACAAAGTCCTGCGCTAGTCCTCCATACTCCACATCACCGTTGTCCGTGATGAGTCATCAGAGAACTTCTGCAGGACACAGCTGTCTGTGACGTGTCTGAAGTCTACAGTGTAGAGAGTGAAGAGAAAGGGCGCGAGGACGGTGCTGACTGGGGTCGGTTTGTGAGGGAGTCCAGGATCCACTCTGCCAGGTCACAGTCCACACCAGCCATCTCCAGCTTGTCCCTCAGGAGCCACTCCAGTGTCTTCATCAGATGGGACGTGAGAGCCACCGGCCTGATGTTGCTGAGGTCTTTGGCGTGTGGTGTCTTGGGCACTGGTTTTCCAGACCTGTGATACCCCCTCAGCTTTAGGCTCATGTTGAAGACATGCTCCATAACTCAGTTCATATGCACAGGATTTAAGGAGCCTGGAGCTGATGCCGTCTAGTCCTACTGTCTTCCAGGTTTTAATCCTATCCTGTCCTATTTAGTGACAACTTTATGCGTGCATGGAAAACTAGCAGAATTGTAGGACAGTGGACAATCATTGGTTTCATTGAACTTTGAATTTTAAATCCTGGCAAATTTGTGACTTTTCCACAATTTTTTAAACCTGAAAAAAATGCTGTATACATTTCTGGGTGTTTTTCTCAGTTGCAAATCCATGTTGTAAAATTCACACACACTATTATTAGCAGTCGATCCCAAGTGAGTGAATTTTGGGATCTTGAATCAGCGAATGCAAATTTTACCCTCTGAATTTAGATTGCATTTATTTGAAGGCATGAATATTTAAAAGGTATATTTTTCATGTATAATTTTTAAACTGAGAAAAACACAATGTATTCTGCAAAATTCAGCAACTAACAAACTAATGATCTTCCATGAAACTCAATTTAATTGTCTTTTCTCATTATATTATTGGAGGATTGTGGGGGGACAGAGGTGTCTGGGGGTATGGCTTGTGCATGATAATAGTGCCCCACAAATTATTAATTCAGTCTTGTGTGATTTTGAGTTTTTAGGTCTTACTTTGATCAGACTCAGAAAGGGGTTTATTGTCAGTGAACAGAATTCACAAACTGGCAACTTGCTTTGGCATTAAGGTGCAACATACAACAATGAAGAATAATAGTAGCAAAATATATCAAAATGGGAATGCAAAAAAATTCAGAATTTATAAATTCAGAGAAGCCACAGATAGTTTGGATGAGTACACGAACAGAGACGTCATACATTTGATTCTGTGAGGACAGCGTCATATCATCACACACCAAAGTCACTTTCAATAATGACAAACCCTGGTTCACACCTAAACTGAGGCAGTTAAGGCAGCGGGCTGGAGACAGAGGGCGCTACAAAGATGAGTAGTATGGATTTAGCAAGGAGGTGTCGAGAGCTAGATCCCAGTACAATGCGCGTCTGAAGCAGCAGTTCTCTGACAACAACCCCACATCCATGTGGAGAGGGCTCCGGCTTCTCACCAATCATAAGCCCAGAGCCCCCCATGCGGCGAATGACCAAAAACTGGCTGAGCAACTTAACGCCTTCTACTCCAGGTTTGATGTGACCACCCCCTCCCCCACAGTGGCCACCTCTGCCAACCACACCCGGGCCCACCCACCTCCCTCACCACTCTCTCAGTTCAGGAACAGGATGTAAACAGACTATTTCGGAAATCCAAACCCCGAAAAGCTGCTGGACTAGACGGTGTTTCTCCCTCCACCTTAAGACAGGAGTGCTGTCCCCCGTCTTCACAGACATTTTTAACACCTTCCTGGAGTCGTGCCACGTCCCAGCCTGCTTCAAGTCGTCTATCATTGTCTCTGTCCCAAGAAGCCCCGTATCACTGGACTTAATGACTACATACCTGTGGCTCTGACGTCTGTAGTCATGAAGTCATTTGAAAACCTGGTCTTGTCCCATCTCAAGTCCTTCACCTCCTCCTTGCTGGATCCCTGCAGTTCACCTACAGAACCAGCTCCACCAGATAGACGGTGGGTCCAGCTCCACTGTCTATCTGCAAATTGAGGCGTGTCCGCCTGTCCATCCGAGGGAGTCGGATATCTCCGTCACTGTGGAACTTCAGCTCTGCATTTAACATCATCCTCCCTGCTCCGCTCCAGGACAAGCTCTCCCAGCTCACCATGCCTGACTACACCTGCAGGTAGATCACTGACTTCCTGACGGATCGGAGGAAGTGCGTGCGGCTGGGGAAGAATGTATCAGACACTCGGACGATCAGCACAGGACTCCACAGGGCTGTGTACTTTCTCCTCTGCTCTTCTCCCTGTACACAAACTGCTGCACCTCCAGCTACTACTCCGTAAAACTGATCCAAGTTTGCGGACGACACCACTCTCATCGGGCTCATCTTGGACGGGGATGAGTCTGTCTACAGGAGCGAGCTGGACCGGCTGGTGTCCTGATACAACGGCAACAACCTGGAGTTCAACGCCCAGAAGACAGTAGAGATGATCGTGGACTTCAGGAAAGTCACAGCCCCCCCTCACCATGAAAGACTCCCCCATCACCACTGTGGACTCCTTCCGCTTCCTCTGCACCACCATCACCCAGGACCTCAAGTGGGAGTCCATCAGCTCCCTCATCAAGAAGGCCCAGCAGAAGATGTACTTCCTGCGGCATCTGAGGAAAGACAAGCTGCCAGTGCAGATGATGGTGCAGTTTTACACAGCCATCATTGAGTCCATCCTCACCTCCTCCATCACCGTGTGGTTCGCTGGAGCCACAGCCAGGGACAAACAGAGACTACAGCGCATTCTGCTGAGAAGGTGATCGGCTGCAGACTTCCATCTCTGCAGGACCTGTACGTCTCCAGGGCTCTGGGACGAGCAGGTCGGATCACAGCTGACCCTTCTCACCCTGGACATGGACTATTTGAGCCACTCTCCTCAGGCAGGAGGCTACGGTCCATCTGGACCAGAACCTCCCCCCACAAGAATAGTTTCTTGTGGCCGTAGATTGGTAGATTGGTTTGAATAATGTGAACATATTTAATCAATTTATGCTAGCATTTCTGAGTTTTCATTTAAAACTGTCTAAGTGCTGTTCTGTTACCATACTTGGCTCTGACTGTATGAACATGTAAGTTACAACATAATTAGAATAAGCTGACTGTGAACCATATGTCAAAGTATGTCAAAAGATGAGCTGTTCGATGAGTTGACTGTGTGCCATACGTTAACACATGTCAGAACATGAACTGTACATCTTTTAATTTCGGCATAGGAAAATTTCCCCCAGCATATGATATGTTCAAAACAAGGTCTTTCTGTTAGGGCGAAGCCAGTGGGAAAACTATAAAAATGGGTGAACAGTGCTGTGTGCTGGGGGATTCTTGTGCCTTAGTAAAATGCCTCCTGTACGTTCAAACTCTTAATAAAACTCAAGAAACTTAATACTGTCTGGAGAAGGTCTTTTAAGTAACATAAAAGTCGACAATAATTATTAAAGTGTTCATGAGTCCAACAGCAGACGGAAAGCAACTTTTCTTGTGGCTCGGGAATCTGGTCCTGACGGACCGTAGCCTCCTGCGGGAAGTGGCTCAAACTGTTGTGTAAGAGCTCTTCATGGGTGTAAGGGCACGCTGACACACTATTTATGCACAGAAGCAGATAAAACAAAGCACACCAAAACATCAGGGCTTCTGTCTGCGGCATCATCTTGGAGGAAGGTCTTTAAGATCTTAAGAGACATTAGTTGGCAAAACGCCTGTTGTAATTTAACTCTATTCTTGATATGAGATGTTCGTTGGCATGAACCGAGCTAGATCCTTTTATAATATACTCTACTGTACTCGGGAAAAGCAGGTTTTACATTATTAGATAAAGGTGCATGATGTAACTTTTTTGGCTGCTTGACAACCCACAATTTCCTCATTCACATCCATATCCAGTCATGTTTCGATTCCTGTATTTTCTTTTCATGAATGAACACCGTGGCGTTCAGGTCATGCCTGAGTTTTTGGCACCTGAAATGGTTGATCAGGTTGTAATGTTATGTCATCCTGTTGTTGGTAAATGTTTTCACTCAAACAATTGCCGTAATTTGATTTATGATTTCTGTAAGTTTTTTTTCTTTCTTCCGGATAACACATTGGTTTATGTGACTAAAATAGTATGCAAAGGGACATGTCCTGGTGTGTCAGTGTGTGCAGTTGGGAAATATTATAATATTATAATAGATGTCTTTAAAAAGCTGCAAATAACAACCAATTTATATATATATATATATATATATATATATATATATATATATATATATATATATATATATTATATATATATTTTTTTTTTTTTTTTTTTTAATCCAAAAATTTTTTTAATCCAAAATAAAAGTCACCGTTTTGTCCATTGTCTGTTAAATGTGTCATTTTTCAGATTGAGTGCAGAAGGGATTTTTTCCCATTGTTTGTATGTCGGTCATGATGTCAGTCCAGCCCTGAATCGTCAGAGCAGTTTGTGTCATCCGTTTTATTGATAGCTTTAAAAAAAAAAAAAAAAAAGCTGCAAATTTCAAACAAAAGTTTGACCTCTTTAACACACAATGCAGATCCTGTCGTCACTTGTACAACAGTGATCCGTCTGAATTCTTTGGTTTACTCTTATAACAATAGTTTGAACAAAGGAGACGCTGACAAACGAGAACAAAGTACTCCAAATCTGTTACTTAATATCACTCGACTGGCAACGTGCATCCTCCTGTTATAGTTACTCCTGAGTCCTGACCAAAGTCCTGGATCAAGATCTGGATCCCTGGGAATTTCACTATAGTGGCCTATGGAGGTGCACTGTGTAACTTTTCTGCTTGTCTCCTTTAAGATGAGATCACTTTGCCTAGAATATTACACAGTATAGCTTTAAATGAATTCTGTTCTTTGCCTTGTCTCCACCATTCCAGCTCTGCCTCCCTCATCAGCCACACCCGCATGTTAATCGACCTGGGCATAAAAGGACCAGATCAGTGGCCAGTGGGTTCTCGCTGCAGTGTTGTTTTGTTGACTTTATTTTATATTAGTTCATTTTTATAGCACTTAAATAAAAATTGTTTTCTTTATTTAAACTCCACACCATTTGACAGTTTCTATGCTATGCCTGGGCCAACAACATCCAAAACCCTCCAGTTAACAGATTGGGGGCGCGTCTGAGATTTGAACCCCCGGCTCACAAAGCGAAAATCATATTCCTAGACCCTTTTTATTTAAAAAATTAGAATAATAAATAACAGGAGAGCACATGAAGCCATAACAGAAGATAAGACATAGAGGCCGAAGGAGAACACAGATCGGCGACATTAAAATACAGTGTCAGAGTAATGTGCAAGTATTACAGTTTGTGGAGCAGCTTAAAACTCTGGGACAAAAGCCTCTTTGACTTCATTTGAGGCATTAAACAAATCTGTATTCATCTGTAAAAAACAGTATTTTGCCCCTAAAAAAGACGACAACATTTTCTGAAAATACACAAACGTTGCTGGGTTTTTGCAAACTTAAATTAAAAGCCTTAGGTATCTCCTCCATGGAGACAAGCATGTGGCAGCACCAAGCCAAGTAGACTACAGCGCATTGTGCGCTCTGCTGAGAAGGTGATCGGCTGCAGACTTCCATCTCTGCAGGACCTGTACGTCTCCAGGGCTCTGGGACGAGCAGGTCGGATCACCGCTGACCCTTCTCACCCTGGACATGGTCTATTTGAACCACTCCCCTCAGGCAGGAGGGCTACGGTCCATCCGGACCAGAACCTCCCGCCACAAGAATAGTTTCTTTCCCTCTGCCGTTGGACTCATGAACACTTCTAAACACCTGTCACTTTAACTGCAAATATTCAACCACTCTGCACTGTCACTTTCTGCACTCAAACTGTAAATCTAACTAACTCTTGTGTACATAGAAATGCCTATTTTTATTTTTATTGTATAGTAATTTTAAATTGTTTCTTAATGCATGCCCTTTTTTGATTGAATATATGTTGTTTTATTTATTATTGCTCAGTGTTTTATGTTGCACCTTAAGGCCGAGACAAGTTCCTACGTTTTTGAATTTTGTTCATTGACAATGGCAATAAACTCTTTCTGATTCTGATTCTGATTCTGATTCTGAAGTTACAGGTCGGATCTGTGGTGATGCAAGTTTCAGGGTATTTGTGAATACCAAAAACCACTTAGTCAAATAGATGCAAATTTGTGAAACTATCCAGTCAAAGCAATGACATCTCTACGGAAACACACAGCAGAAAAGTTTCATAGTGCAGCATTAATCTTAACCCACTTTCCAGGTATCAAATTATAAATACATTTACTTGTTTACAGTAGTTAAATGTAGAAGTGTAATTACATTTCATGTTCGGAAAGAAACCTATGTGTCTGACAATTTGCTGCATGTCCTCCCTTCTCTCTCACTCCCATTTCACCCTCATCTGTCCTGTCCAATAAAGCTTACAGGCCAAAAAAGACACATACATGATTCAGAATAAAAAAAAAAAAAAGTATTCTGTCATCACAAAGAGTCAAGACGTTTCACCACTCATCCAAGTAGCTTCTTCAGTTCATCTGACAGAGAACTGGTAGGTCACTGCCTTATATCTGTCTGAGGGGAGGAGCTAACTGCACTGAAACTCACACAAACTAGTTTTTCTACGGAAAGGAATATCTGTTGTCAAGTACATTCAACAACTCTACGGTGTGAAGTGTCACGTGAGTTATATTTAGCATAATCATTCATGCGCCTGACAGGGAGCGCCTATAGCATACTCTGATAAGGTCTATCGTTTCCTTTGTAATGGTCAAGGCCTAAGGATGGAGGTGTAAATAGGTGATGAGTTGCACCGTGGACCATTTCTACTCATAAATGCAGTGTGTTATTAAGATAAGTAAAACTAAGTAAGAATATATTGTAAATAAAATAAGATCGATGTCATTGCAATCAATAATCTGAATCATCTGTACAGTATATAGGGCCTGGCACACGGTACTCTCTATATGCAGTCATACTTCATGAGTGACTCATAACCAGCACTGGGAAGTCTTCTGTTAAGCAAACCTGTCATTGAGGCCTTTGTTCCTTCCCGTCATACACCTCTCAGCTCTTGCAATGGGAACTCACATGAATTTGTTAGAACGAAACTTAGACTCATTTAAGGGAGAGTTTAATCTGAAGGAAGGTAAATTATAAAAGAAGTCACGCAGCAGAAGTGTTTTTCTTAATTTTTTCATTTCTGTTTCTTTATAGTTTTTTGTTTTGTTTGTTTTTTTAATCAAGATGAAAAACAAGTATGAAACAGTGAGAAAAAGCCTGCTTCTGCTCCTCACATATATAGGTCAACAGATAAAGGAGCACTTTGTAACTTTTCTGGTCGAGGACACGCCACCTGCTTGTCTCATGAACATGTTATTGTTTGGCAGAAATAATCCACAGTATGGCATTTATTTATCGCCATTGAGACCAGCAGGTGACGCCACCAGGTCAAGGTACAGCTCAGATCTGTGGAGAGGTGAGAATGCATGCAGTATTTTAGCAGTAAAAACAGCTGTACTTGAACAAATAAAAGATCGATATGAAACTATTTGGCCTTCTGAGTACCACCAAATCTAAACCAGGTCTAAAACAAGACTATTCTAGGTCTAAACAAGGGCTAAAGCGGGTCTAAAATGGCTAATGTGGATTCAATTCAGTCTAAATTCAGAAAACCAGCTGCCACCATAACACATTGTGGATCCTCATATGCAGTGACATTTCATACTCTTTTAACTGAGGTACACAATTTAAATGCATTTGTCATTGTATCTTAACATCACATTTAAGACGTTTTCCCACATGATATCGCTGATGATGAAATGGAGGAAAACCAAACAACTATTTTTAGACATCAGTCTGTAAATTCCTGAGAGCTTTAATGGGTGTATTATTAGCCATCAGTCACTTCACATGTGAGTTATAAACCATGTAATTGAGCAGCAGCTTCCTTCACACACAAAAATGGACCTATTTCCTGCTGTGTTTTGGTAAATGCTCAAAGCCAGATTCAACGGGACCATAAAACCTTTTATGCCGCCTGGACAAACAAGGGTTTTTTATCAGTGGCACGTTCCCTGTAAATAATTCACTTTCCTGTAAGAGTTGAATTCAGCTGTATGTAATTACTTTACCTTTGCAGGTATTTGAGGAGAAATAAAAACTGGATTTCCTTATTATTGCTTTCAAATGTGAAGAAATTATAGTGATGCGTTTGCTGTCCCGAGCACTTCATAAAATGTTTTACGGGGCTCTATAAACTTTATCATATTTTCAGGAATGTACATTCAAGGTCCAAGTCAAAAGTGGAATTTCATCAAATAATATTCCAATACAAATAAAAGAAGCTCAGTGAAATTATTACTTCAAGTTAAAGTACTGAAGTATTCGCTGTAAAAATCTACTTTGAAAGTACTTTTTTTGCACATAATTTTCAACTGCAGCTTCAAAAATAAAATTAATAAATAGTCGGCTCCTTCTAAAGATAAGATCCACCACCATCACACTCAATTTCAGGACTATGTATCTTGGCCTCTTAAGGACTGGACGACACCATAGCTGACATACGGACTAAACCTGGAAATGGACGAATTTGAAAGAAACTGGACCAAATGGGTCTTTTACTTAGAATCTTGTGTGCCTTAACCTTTCTTTTGTTTCAATGCCTTCTTTTAAAAAATATATTATTTTGAAATGTCTCTTTTGTTTTGTTTGTTTGTGTGTGTGTGTGTGTGTGTGTGTGTGTGTGTTTTTTTCTCACATCTATAATGATCCATCCCTCCATCTTCTTCCGCTTATCCGGGGCCGGGTCACAGGGGCAGCAGTCTAAGAAGATTATTATGATAATAAAAAAAAATAAAGACAAGATGCAAATTGTATTTTTGTCACATCCTGTTCAGTAAAGCTAGTATGCATTTTGTAAAAGATTAGATTAGAAAAGCATATTTCGTTATTAAGGGAACATTGCATAAAGGAATTCAATGAACTGATATTTTGTATATTTATTTTATTTTCGGGCTTTACATAGCATTTACGTAGTTGGATGAGAACTACAAGGAAGCAACAGCAGCGTTTTTTCCAGTCGATGAGAACCATGTATTAACTACTTCAGACAGTTTCTCTGTCATGGTTCAACATCCGAGCAGGAGAAGAGACTAAAAGTGCCTGGTTCTAAATCAGGTAAAACATAAGAGCATATTAATTAAGGTGTCCAAAAGTGCAAATGTACTGGACCTGCACCAGCTCAGCACAAATCATTTCCTTTTATTCCACCAAAAACTGCTCTTTCACTCCAGTCAGATTTATCTTACGTTTACAGTTCACTGGTTGTAGCTGTGACTTTACCGATAAGCACAATGAATATGATTAATGATGTATTTGACCGCTATGTACGTCACAGTCTGCACTGAACTGAAATCAGGCCAGAGGTCAACCTGTCTGATGAGAACATACTGTGTTTGATTTTCAGATTGATGGTATATATATCACGTAAGAAAAAGCTCTGGAATGGGACTTGATCCCAAAGTGCAGTTTGAAGTAAAAAGTCAATCCAAGTTTGGACACGCAAATATTTCAAATTCACAAAAAACTGGACAATATGGTTGAGATGCAGCTTGTTACATGCACTATAATATAATGTACTGTACTGTTGTGTGTGGCTCTGTGTTTTTGTGTCCTTGGGCAAGACACTGATTGGAACAAATTAAAAAAGAAAAATATGTGGTATTAGATGACTGTTTAAGGACTAATTAACAAACTGGCTTGTTTGCATGGCTTGTTAACCACATTATCCTGCTAGACAAGGTTTCAGATCTAACATATTTTCGTTCTGTTTGCAAACGGTAGTTATAAAATCCTTTTAAGATTTTGTGCCCGAAGGCTTTATTGACAGGAAAGTGGTGTGAAATGGGGGATGAGAGAGAGAAGGGAGGACATGCAGTAAATGTCGTCCGGTCCTTTATTTTTTTCCAAAGTACACTCTACATTGTTTTAAAGTCAAAAGGAAACGCAGTGTTGAAGAGAGTCTGCAGTGCCTCATTGATCTCAATGCAGTATTTATGAACAACAGGGCAGTCCCAAAACACATGATAGTGATGAGACACAACCAACAACTAGCAGTTCCCTGACATGGTGTTATATAATACAGTGATACATTTTTTCCAACAGAATTTCCTCCAAACAGGAAATTTTGTGCTTCTCCTTTGGGATGTGCATATAAAGTATGTTCCCATTCAGAATGCATTTTTGTCATGGTATTTTTGAAGCACCACAACCTCGGAATCCAGTGTCGATATGTCATGTATGAGGACGATGATCATGGGAGACAAAGTGAAAAGTGAAAGCCAGTTTGGGGCTTCTGTGGAAACGTTCGGCTCTCTCTCTGGCTTTGTATCCTCCTCGTACCTGAAAGCTGGAAGGAATGACAAGCATAAAAGAGAGGAGGGCAGAGGGGCACGTGAACGAGAAAACAGAGAGTAATGAAGTGAGAGGTGTTGAATCGGGACAGTTAAAGGTGTGCGCGAGGTGTGGTCCTGCTACCAAATAGTAGATAACGGAACTTATCTTAATTTGCGTAATAGAAACACCAGTTGTATAAATGCTAGATAGATAAATGAATGTTTGATGTCATTCATGCAACATTCCAGGCGTACCAACCACTTAATGCTATCTTCAGAATGCCCAAGATTTCTCGACAGTAGCCCTTCATGGTTACTCTCTAAACAACTCCACCCACTGTCCTTGGTAACTGCTGCCAGGTTAAACATAACTTTGTCACTTACTGGGCAGTGATTCAACAGGGAAACTCCCTCTACGCAATAACATAGCACGCTAGGACACAGCACCCAGTGCCACCTCTACCATCTCCATAGACTCCATAGACAGACTCAAGGTCAGGACCTTACCTGGAAGATTTTATCTGTGGTGTATGTTTTGAGTCGATGAGGGTCATGGGAAGAAACATGCAAACGCCACAAAGAATGGCAAAAGCGGCCCGAGAGTCAAACACACAAGGCGACAGTGCCGCTCTGCGGCCATGCTGCCAAATATGATCTCATTTAAATGACATCACAGGCTCACACGAGGAGGTCTGTGGGCTCCTTGTGATCATTGATGATTTAAAAATGTTTTGGGTAGTTCATATTTAGTCATACTTTTTTTAGGTTTTTTTGCAGAGGTGGCCTAACGTCACAGAACCTAATGTGATATGTTTTAGGGAAATATGTAGGCCTTAAACCTGTTTGTATCCACAAGTTTACCCTATAGAATTTCAATGGGAGATCCAGGGCATTAAACCATCAACCCCGTTCATAATAAAGGTTGATTGACTTTTAAGATTGGAAAAGAATATTAGAAATATATTATCATTATCATCATCACAATGCTACCATATATTGTCGTACATGTAGATATAGTCATCTTTTTAAAATAGCAATCATTATGTACCACTACCCATTCTCATCCTCTGGTAGAGGACCCGATCTTAGAAAAAGGGACGAGACCACGCATATTAAGATATACACATACATACAGTACATATACATGTCATGTATAGAGCGTCTCCACTTGGGACAGAGATGCTGCCCAAAGAAACCACCTCTCGTCGCCAGCCTGAGCGTGTTTAGGTGTGTGTACATATCCCTTACTAAACTGTGGTGCATTAAAAACACAAGAAATGATGGGGGGGTGTTAGTATTTTAGGGTAACAGTGACAATGATTGCAGTGATATAAATGATAACAGTGATAATAGTACTAACAACAGCAACAATGATAATGATGATAATAACAACAACAAAAATACGTGTATGTGTTAATAACATGTTTGTGTGGCAGGATGGTGGTCGTGTGGTTGTGTAGGCTTTGGCTCACAGACAAATGCATAAAGTTGGTAGACGACTGAAATGTGTTAAGAGTGGAAGATAGAAGAAGAAGAGAAGGGAATCAAAGTTGTAAAAGGTCAGAGAGTGTGAGGTGGGGGAGGTCCGTTTCAGATGAGTGATTATAGGGGGGAGATGAAGTCATACTTTAATTAGTAGAAATAATATTTAAGAGGAAGCAATGCTTATTAAAACAAATGTCACAGTCATGTTGCAGTCATCTCTGCCTCTGTAGCCTGGGGCAATGTTTGGTTGGCCCAGCTGCTCTTTAAGGTGGCAAACAATAACCTTTAAATAGCAATTTAGGCAAATTAATCATAGTATAGATTTTATGTCAAAAATCACATGCAATTCAGTGATAGAAGGGGAAAAACATAAAGGCTACATTTTATGAGACGCTATTAGCAATGAGAAGAGGTAATGTTTTATATCAACCACGAAACCTAACATTCATTCATACTGATATGCCCATAGAATAAGCCCTGGCATCTATGGGACCCTCCACAGTGTTTCTAAAAGCAGAACTGAACTGAAAAAGGGCCTTTTTGATACAATTTGTCATGATAATGCCACTGTATACACCAAGGGTATCCAATTATATTTTCCAGGGGGCCACATTTTTCGGAGGTCCATTTTATGTTTTATCTCTATAAGATCCACATACAACTCACAGTGGCACAATCCAACAACAGAAATCAACATAGGACTTTACTTTCAGAGAAGTAAAAATATAATTACAATATTCCATGACAAAACAGGACAAAAGCACTAAAACCCAAGTAATGCAAACCCAGTGTTTACCAGAAACCTGACTTGACTAGTGCAAAGCAGACCTGGAACAAGACCAGGTTCAAACCAAGACTAAATAAACCATAACTACCAGAAAAAAACATTTATAAACTATAAAGCAGGACTAAAGATGGACTAAAGCAGGACAAAAGCAGGACTAAAGCAGGATTAAAGCAGGACTAAAGCAGGACTAAAGATTTATTTTTTTTTAATTATGGGAAACTGGGCCACAGGCCAGATCAAACTGCTTCAGGGTCTGGACTTGGCCCGCGGGCCGCCTATTGGGGATCCCTGGTATACACTAATGGATAAGGGTGACTTTGTGCTGGTTGTCCAAAATGTCTTATGGACTCTACATAATGACATACTGTAACTAATCCTACTAAAATGCAGTTGGAGTAGTTCAGGATTCTTCATGAATAAAGTTTCAGACAGTTACATAAGAGGTACAATGATGGGAACTCCCTATTACGTTTTTTTCGAAACAGCATGTGCCAAAACTTTTCCATCGGATGTGGCTGACAGTTTGATCCACATATTATGAAGCAAGTAGAAGAGTATCTTGCAAAACTGTGGTCTGCTATTTTTACATCGTGTTTTACAAGTTGTGTTCTTGGTTGCAGAGATTTATCAATTCTTTGATAAAACCAAGCTACTTTTGCAAAGCTAAATGTTTGATTTGTAAATGTTTTTGTAGACTACAGTGCAATGTGCAACTCTACATAAAGAAAAATCCATAAAAACAAATGTATTAGGAAATTCACCACTTAAAATGTAAAACTGAAATGAAATATAAAACTAAAATTGTCCAGTTAAAACTCATATTTGTTACTTTTGTCACTCTTACACTACTATCTGTGACAAATCTGTCTACAGTAGGTACTATATTTGTATTATCAGTACAACAATTACTACAATTACTTTTAATGTTTATGGTATCATACTAAACCTCTTTTTACATGAAAGAGTTGGTTTGAAAGATATTTGTTGTGTGGCATAAACGATCTGAGAATTAGGTTATGCTGTCTTAGTTTCAGATGACAGGTTTTGTTGTTATGTTTGCCTGTCATTTCAGATGACAGGTTCTGTCTTAAAAGTGCATTATGAGAGACTTAGTAATGAGAGAAAGACATTCCACAGAAGATTATCTGGCTAAATGACAAAAGAAAACTCAAAAGATGCTCCCTGATACTAATATTCTACTTAAGGCTTGCTTTTGAAATGTACACTCAACACTCCCCATTTCTATTTTACATGAGTATATTTTACACTGGATACTGTTTTCTGTCACTATTTACTTTCTACTCCACTACACTTATTACTGAATATTGTCAGAGTCCTACTGAAATTGCTGAGGGCCCGGCGGTGGTTAAGAGTGACATGCTGCCAAAGGGTTTACTCTGAAGAAAAAATCTAACCCCAGTAACTCGTAAGGGAGCTTTTGCACACTGGGTGAGTCGAAGCAATGTGGTTGGAGAAGCTGGACGTGGAAAGATGCCCCTGAATGAGACACTCACTTTGTGGGGCTTTGTTCCAGGCAGCACCTGGAGGATGAAGGGCACGTGTGTAGCTGTCCCCCTACAATTCAGCCAAAAACCGAAGCATACTGTACAGGCTGATGTTAGCACAATACCGAGTGTTATCTTCATGCAAGGGGCACTCACTGGCACATGGGCAGCCCCACCATTTGCGCATGGGGTCGAATAAGACCTGTTTTTACTACTACGACCCATGAACCAATGCTTCGGTGCTGCCTGGAACACAGCCCAGTGTTCACCGAGTGTCGGCTGGCTGTCTCATTCGGAGCCTTCTCTGTCATCATCCAAATCTGATCCTCACATAGTGTACAGTAGGTCCAGCCACTCGCTACATCCGCATCGGGTCCTCGGGTCACCCATTGTCCAAAAGCTCCTTTACACGGTGTTCCCAGGGTTAGATTTTGCGTATAGACTGTATGTTACCCACAGACTAACAACTGGATCCAAAGGAGGACCTTGGGGCTGCTTAAGAACGTGTCATTGAAAACACAGTTATTGAAAGTGTAGGCGAAGTAAGAGAAGTGCTCCCTTTTCTAACTTTGGGCACAGTTGGCTGTGGGTGCTGCACCGGTGCTTACATGGACAGGGACTGGCCCCTCTCACCTCTGAGCATAACAACTCGACTTTCTTATTGCTCAGAGTCGAGTTTGAGGAGTCAGTGCTGTTTTCGTCCCGTAAACAGCCAAGGCTCAGACAGCCTGCGCCTACGCACAAGCAGTATGTTGATGCCTCCGACTACTCCTACTACTACTGCTGTTGTGGCAGAAAAACACCAGACCTGATGTCACCATGCAAAACGACCCCCAACGCTCTCCCCCACACAAATGCTAAATCCATCAGGAGCCCTGGTAGTGCTGCTCAAAGACTGGCTCCTCTCAGGTGTGATCTAACCCCAGGGGTCCAGGGTGGGCCTCTTTGCATATGCCTCGCCTGCCGCTAGGGCATTGTCTTTAACAGAAACCAGACAGCCAAAGTCTGAATGCAATCAACGAAAACCCACCCTGTTTCTGTGCTTAGCACCTGTCCCATCGAACCAATGATATTCGAGTATGTACTGTCATGTGATTTGTTCAACCTGTATTGTATAAAAAGACACGGGATCCCTTTGTGTGGGCCGAAGTCCTGGAAGGGACAGACAACTTTGTATCAGGGGGAGATGAATTCAGAGATTTACACTGAATTAAACCATTCACTTTGAGACAAGACAATTTTGTCCGATCGTTTATTTTTATTTCTTGATAACTATTACTGACACTACTACTACTACTACTACTACTACTACTACTACTACTACTACTACTACTACTACTACTACTACTACTACTACTACTCTACTACTACTACTACTACTCTACTACTACTACTACTACTACTACTACTACTACTACTACTACTACTACTACTACTACTACTACTACTACTACTACTACTACTACTACTACTACTACTACTACTACTACTACTACTACTACTACTACTACTACTACTACTACTACTACTACTACTACTACTACTACTACTACTACTACTACTACTACTACTACTACTACTACTACTACTACTACTACTACTACTACTACTACTACTACTACTACTACTACTACTACTACTACTACTACTACTACTACTACTACTACTACTACTACTACTACTACTACTACTACTACTACTACTACTACTACTACTACTACTACTACTACTCCTACTACCTACTACTACTACTACTACTACTACTACTACTACTCCTACTACTACGACTACTACTACTACTACTACTACTCCTACTACTCCTCCTACTCCTCCTACTACGACTACTACTACTACTACTACTACTACTACTCCTACTACCACTACTACTCCTACTACTACTACTCCTACTACCACTACTACTACTACCACTACTACTACTACTACTCCTCCTACTACGACTACTACTACTACTACTACTACTACTACTCCTACTACCACTACTACTACTCCTACTACTACTACTACCACTACTACTACGACTACTACTACGACGACTACTACTACTACTCCTTCTACTACTCCTCCTACTACTACTACTACTACTACTACTACTACTCCTACTGTTACTACTACTCCAACTACTACTCCTACTAGTCCTGCCACTCCTACTACTACAACTACTACTACTACTACTACTACTGCTACTGCTACTACTACTAGCCTACTACTACAAGGACTGGAACTCATTAACAAGATCTGCATTTGTTCAAAAGTGGACTGATCCTTCAGCCTTGCCGCTTTAAAGTTTTTTAATGAAAACTATAGCGTTATTTAAAAACTGAAATAAGCAACCACAGCCCTATTAGTATATTATCTGTAATATCAAACATCTTAGAGTAAGCTATCATAGAATAGCTAACGGAACATTTGAACAACAATAATTTTCTTCATCTGACGCAATTTGGCTTTCGCAGCAATTATTCCACCGAAGCTGCTGCTTGCTGCTGCTTGCTGCTGCTTGCTGCTGCTTGCTGCTGCTTGCTGCTGCTTGCTGCTGCCTGACAGAAAACATCAAAGCTTACCTGGACAGAGGGGGTGCAGTGGGTGCTGTGTTTCTGGATCGTCGAAAGGCCTTTGACGAAGTAAACCACTGTGTCCTCCTGTCCAAGCTCTCTCATTACACTCTCTCTCCTCATATATTGCAGTGGCTAAAATCATATCTCTCAGATCGGACGCAGTGTGTGAGAACCAATAATCCCACAGGGGTCAATTTTGGGACCCTTGCTGCTCAGTATTTACATCAATAACCTCCCAGATGTGTGCAGAGATGTACTGTAGATATCCTCATGTACGAGGATGATGCTGTGATCTATGCGCATAGAAGGGATATGCAGCAAGTGGCAAGACTGCTTCTATGGATAAAATCAGTAATTGGCTTGAATCCTCATGCCTAACACTCAATATTAAAAAGACAGTTGGCATGTATTTTACCAAACAAAACAAAATTAAAGATATACCTAACATCTATGTCAATAGAGCAAGTTTAAATATTGTGACTGAGACAAAATACCTGGGGGTTTATTTGGATCAAACTTTGTCTTTTAAAAAGCATATAAAAAAAGTATGCAACTCGACCAAATATAATATCTCATCTTTAAGACACATGAGGGACAGTTTGACAGTCCAGGTTTCACCTATTTCAATGCTATGATTATCCCACACATGACCTATTGTTTAAATCGCTCGGATCTCTCTATAACCAAGCATTAAAGGCAATTGACAAAAAAACACTTCGTTATCACCATTGTAACATCCAAATTTTGACAATTTTATTTTATTTTCAAATCGAAGAACTCCATTCAGAATCCTTAATAATGCTGCTTCACCTCCCTTGAAAAAATATGTCCAACTTTGCTCTGAACAAATGACTCTGAACTAATTTTGTGATTTTTAGAAATGGATTTGTTTTATAGTGTATTTTATTGAGCTAATGTTAATAATGAAATGTAACATGCTGTAATTGTAATGAAATGTGTACTTTTATTACTGTTTATTACTTGTTATGTATTCACCTGCCCAGGCACTGCAGATGGAAAGTAGTAGTTAAATCTGGTGCAGGTTTTCTCTTGAAGATTCATTATTTTGTACATGGTCCTTGACAAAAAAAGACTAAACTAAACTAAACTTTTCTAAATTGTTTTTAGAATTATTATTTTTATTTTATTTTTCAAATATATATTCTCAAACTAACACAAAATAACGTGATACTAAAACATTATTTAGATAGTTTCAGGTTAAAACTGAAGGAAAAAAATACATTTTCAAAAACAGGGATACTATTTAAGCACCATTAGCAGTTTTAAGCATCCGTAAAATGTTGTACTTCTACTACTGGAATATAGTGTGGATCCATTATTTCTTTAATGAAACTCTGTATAAACATGGTTTCATTAACCGTTAAATACTGTGTGGGTTTTGAGTATTGTCATTCCTCCAGTTTCATGCAGATACTTTTGAGATTAGGGGTCATTACTTGGCTATAACGTTGAAAGATATTAAAAACTGAACATGTAGTATATTGTTTTTGAGTGCACTCTCACCAATGAAGAATATAAAAAATAGATGCGTCAGATATCAGAAGACATTTTATTTATGAACTGGATAAGTACAATTACAGTATTATTTAAACAGAGGACACAGATTGGGTCACTTCCACACAGTAGTCAGTTCAAGCAGTAATATTTATAAGACAGCACTTCCACAGCTCCGGAAGGCCTGATATACAAGACATGATCATGTAATAAAAGATTAACACAATATTGTACTAATGTGTATATAGTAACTGTATGTTAAATAGACATTATAATCAGAAACTGTCATAAGAATATTCATTATGCTTCATTGAAGCTACTTCCTTCAAAGAGGAGAGTTTAACAAGGAAAAGTCATGTAAGTGGGCAAAAGAGTACAAAAGTGTGCAAAAGTGGGCAAAAGTGTGCAATAAGCCATATGTTCTATCGAGCGTGCAGTGCAGTGGGCTGCACCTGCAGTCGGGCCTGGGAGGCCAAGGCGGCCTTGCGGGTCATGGTGGTGCAACGGCTAAGGATCTCATTGGTTTTGGGTCTCACTGGGACTCTGGGGGCCTGAGATGAGCTCTCAGAGCTGATGGTGCTAGAGACGGAGCTGGAGTCTTGGCGGTGAAGGGGGTCAGACTGAGGAATGGGCTGAGGGGCGGGGTCTGTGCTGAGATCCTCCTTTTCAGCACTGGCCTCGCTCCCAGTCTCAGAGGAGAAGCCGGACAGGCTGGACTCTTGGCTGGTGTTACTGCTTCTGCGTGTGGAAGGGGGGTCCTGGGGCCGCTGGCTCCAGCTCCCTGACAGGATGTCCAGGGAGCGAGCCTTGTGAAGCCGACCACTGGGCTCAAAGTCCTCCTCCTCTTCCTCCCTGATACTGGGGGACAGGGGCAACTGGGGCCCCCTGGAGGCCAGGTTCAGAGTGGAGCTGTGCAACTTGGTCTGGAGGCTGAAGAGACCAGCACGAGGGTTGTTGTATGGCTGCAGGTACATCGACGGGATGTAGCCGGCTTTACCATTAAATCTGGAGAAACACAGTCACACATTAAAATGTGCTCTTTGGTTTAGCCAGTATAATTCCAAGAATATAACCATTTCTTTAAATAGTCAAAGGCTTGGGTCACACACCTGATAAGCCACCAGCCGTTGTCAGACTTCTGCAGCACCTCCACCACAGAGCCGATGTTCACAGGCACCTCATCTGCCTTTTGAGTCGAGTAGTTCCTCACTGCGATGTACAGAGATCCTGCAGGACACAAGCAGAGTCATTTAACAGCTCAAGTCTTTTCTCAGCACAGACCTTCTATAAAACATGTCCAATAGCACTTTTTGTGATTTTGGTTGAAACTACAATTCATTAAGACCATGTTAACAAGAATGACATCCTACCTCCAGACGGAAACAACTCATCCTCTCCTTCCTCTTCATCCAGTAATTCTAGATACGGTGCAGGAAACCAGGCCACACGTTTCTCTTCGTTCTCCACCAGCCACCAGCCTGCAGCCACAGAAAACAAACACAGTTCAAAGATAGCGTATAGACGTGCAGGTGCATGTGCGCATGTAGGAACTTTTGGCTTCAAAATGACTAGCTTGTCTGATGGGATTCTCACCTGCGGGGTCTTTGATTAGAACATCCAGCTTCTCGTCCTTAGCGACTTTAAAGGCTCGGTTCTTGGTGTCTTTGGTCTCGTAGAGGGCCATGCAGCGGTACGTCTGGGTGACAAATGGGTGACTGACATTGGCAACGGACTGGTGGCCCTTTTCTCCCCCACCGTTCACGTCAGGCAAGTCATCCGACAGCATGACAAGAACACTGGGAATAAGAGCGAGATAGACGATCAAACCAGAGTTGCGATTGACGATAAATGCAATATTTTCTAGATTATGGTGCCTTACGTATTTTTGGTGAAGTCAGGTTGCAGGTCGTGGTCTTTTGGGGTAAAGAATTGAGAAACCTCCGAACTCTTGGTCACACTCTCTTCGCATTTGAGGAGCTGGGTGCAGTAGTTTTCCAGAAATCTCATGCGTTGGATGGAGCGCTTGGAGCCCCTTTGCTGCAGGTTGGTCTTCCTTGCCTCACCTGAGAACATTTACACACAGTCAATACAGGCTTAGATGAGGAAGATATATAGAAAACTGGATAAGATAATATTGCAATTCTTGCTTTGGCGAATATCAAGTATTTTGTCTGTAAACCTCAAAAAAACGACATTTTCAGATACGTTTTAGCACATGCCTGAAGCGTTGTTAAAATATTGTTTGAATGTTTTTATAGAAATAAATAAATAAAAACACCAAGACATACATTTTTGTCAATATCTCCCAATAATACATATGCTAAATAAAAGAACAAAAAGAAAGAGCAAAGATATACATTTGATAGAAGATTCTTACCACTGAATTTGGGAATGAGTCTGTCCTTTCTGCGGAGAGGGTTGAACAGAGGAAATCTCTTTTTCAGCTGTCTCTGTTGGAAGAAAAAACGCATGCTTTTTATTAAATTGATCTTAAATTTAAAAAAAAAGTATTACAAGTTATCCAGTACAATCTATAATTAACAGTTCATAATTATTTCCAAACAGTGCCATCTGAACTCACATGGAATTTCCTAAAATCCTGAAAGGACCTGTAGACAATCACTTCACTCTCGTCTGACCATAACACAGAGAGCATAAACATCTGTGGAAGGAGCACAACATGGTTACAATCGGATGAAAATAGTATTTAAATGTTCTTGCACTATAGAAATACAAACCTTGAGTTTGGGAGAGTCTCTTTGGACAAATCCAATTACGCGTGCGTTCATCAGAATGCGCTGCGCCATCGTGATCCTCAGCGATAGATGAGTACTTTGGAACTGCTGCCCAGAGGCTTGTTCTGTCAGGCTGTGCCGGGTCGGACCGTGCGCATCGGCGCTATATAGCGCTGTTTAGGAGGCGGAGTCAGGCTGAGCAGGAGGAAAGCGGGAGGAGCCGAGCCAAGTGCGCTTTGTGGTGGAGCATCTGTGCGTCATAGAGGACAGGGGAGATTGCGCTTGGTGATGAAATATCGGAGCAAACTAGCATTGCGATTATGCTCATGATCCTGTTTGTTTTCATCTGTCTCCGCCCTCATCGGTGCACAGGCTCTGAGTCACGTAGTCAAATTCACTTCAAATGTTTCCTTTAACTGTAGTAACACGGTGAAAGATAAACCAGACCAGAGTAGACAGTTGACAAAAATCAAAACCAGTAGACATCCAATAATCATTTAAAAAAAGACAAAGAAATTAAGGCACAACGTCCCATTTAATCCTGTCAAATGTGTCCATTTTCAAATCAAGTCCAATTTTTGGAGAATGTCCAATATAATGTCGGTCCAGTCCTTGATTGTCCGTGGAATTTGTGTCGTTTTTTGTGAGGGCTTTTTTTGCTGTTGCAAGGAGTATGTTCCAGAGGTCCATGGCAGGAGTCCTGAGGCCCAACTACATAGTTCTGGAATCCAGTCGGATTGGTGATGTCAAAAACTGTCTGTAGCTATTGCTCTCAGTCCAATACCTCTGAACAACAGGATGAAAGAAAAACAAAAAATGTTTGCCTCCTGGCTGACTGCAGTTGGAATTAAGTGCACTTTGACATGGTGTTATGAACTTTTTCCAAACATGTGATTTTTGTGGTCTTAAGAGTTTAATGTCTTTGTTTACTTTATTTGTTTTGATTAGTTCTTTCCAGGTCGTCAGCACAGACAAAACCACTTTTCAAAACAAAAAACATCTTAGCTTTGATCCAGATCTTGTCAAATACTTTACAGGTCACCACGCTCTCCGTCACACCCCGATGCCAAACTCAAACAGAACTTGATTCTGCAGAAAGAACAGGCTATAGGCCCAACGAACATTAGGCTCCTCGGGTGAAAGGAGGCAGTTTGATGTCGAAAGGTGCACTATGTAAGTTTTCTAGTTGAGGGTTCCAGAGTATTTTAGTTATGTAGTTAAAGGAGTTTTTTATTGTCCCGGAAGTACTTGCTTACATGCTGTACTAAAAAAAAGTATAAACCATTATTCATTATATAGTGGGATATCATACAACTCTGGCCAACTGTCTATAGAATAAATAGATTTTTAAAAAGTACATGAAATTACCCTGATTTTCTGATTATTATTTTTTTCATGGGGGAGGTCCCTCAGACCCCCCTGCAATAAGACCCTTTTTTACCCTGTCTGCCCCTGCTAAGTGGATCAAAGCATTTAATTAAACGTTCACTTGCAAGGACCACAACGCCAGCTACGATGCAAAGTGTTTATTGACAAACGAGAAACACAAACACCACAAAGGTATAGAAATGAATGCCGTTTTGGGGCTTTTGGCGATGAGGGCTGTATGCTCCCGGGCCTCGGTACCCCCCATCCAGAAGATACATTTGAATAATTAGAATTAAAAGAGGGTGGGACGGAGGGGCATGAAGTCACAAACACATGTGGGTGTTGGAGGCTTACATAGTGTGGCTGCAGGAAGGGCCGTGAAAGGGGTGTGGTCCTGCTCCCGAACTTAAGATAACAGACTCATCTCTATTCATCTAACAGAAAGGACTGCATGAAACAAAGCATGAAACCTGGACGGATGTGATACTGGCGTGACCACAGTGCGCATGTCTGACACTAACAGAATTAGAGAGAACATTGGACAGGAGCCAAGAACCATCACGTCATTCCATTTTCAGGCAGGTCAATGGGTGAGGCTCAGAAAGGAAAAATGCAAAGAGCAGTCAAATGCTGTGGAATGATGTTGTTGCAAAGATTGGCCCTGATCAAATCTGAGGAACATTCTCAAATGCATCATCTTGGTTTGGTTTGAGTTTTATGGAGCGAACATCTTGTATTCTGGAACATTCTTCATGAAGACAGGCCGCTGACAATGTTCTAGACCAGGGGTTCTGAACCTTTTCAGGCCCGGAACCCCAAAATAACCATACAAACGACTCGGGACCTCACAATTTAAAATGAGGTTTATTTGTTTATATTTGAGTTGTTTATTATGTTATCTGACCCAATATACAATTTCAAAAGACATTCAAAAAAAGACATACCATATAAAAAATATTAAAAATAGATATAGATAATACAGTGTCTTCACCCCCAGCTCCTGCTTCGCGACCCGACCCCCACTTTGGGAACCACTGTTCTAGGCTGTGTTTAGCGCTGCACATAACTGAAGGGATTTTGTCTGCACTCTTCTCTTTTAAGGTAAATGTAATAAAGATACGTCCTTTCCTGTTCTGTAAAGTGTTTTTAATTACATTGTGTTCAAATTGTGCTGTACAAAAACACTTGCCCCAAATAGGAAAGTACAAGGAGTTTCACATCACTTAGAATTGTTTTTTGGGCGTGTGCACAAAAGTGATCTGGGTTGAGTTGGGCTTGGCAATATGGAAATATTCAGAATTTCCCAAAGGGAATGAAATGTATTTTTGAATAGAAATGAGAAATGAGGCCGACCGGCAGAAGAAACAGTTATCTAAAATGAAGGAACAATTAAAAATCACAATCACAATAAGAATAAAATACAATAATCTGTCTTTTGATCAGATAACCCCACTTAACTGAACTTGTATAAAATATAGTACTGTACAATTTTACAAGTGAACAGAATATTTTAAAATGACACAGAATGCAAATTAGCTCGTGATCATCTGATCCTGTGACTACAGATCTGCAGTTTGGGTCATATTGTTTTTGATTAACTGGTTTTCTGTTTAATGCAACATGTTCAAACGCAGGCACTCCTTGACATGCTCTGGGTGAGTGACAGGTAGATGTAACCAATCACAGTGAATTAGAAACTTCCAGAAGCAGCAGGTAGCTTTAGTCACGTCTTTATGGCGTATAAAAAAATGCTAACTGCAGGCTTTATAAGATCAGGGTATTTCACCTCATTTAGGCTGCATCTTCTTTGCCCCACCAACAAATGTCTGGCGCCGCCCCTGGTCAGAAGTACAAATTATACCAAGGATAAAGGTGTGCCTAATGCTTATATTTAATAGTCTCATTTTGACCATGAATGCAGTACAGCTGAGGCCTCCTGGAGATGTTTGGTGCGTTCAAGAAGCGGCTGATTCAAGAAAATGTGATCAGACTTTTAATAAAATGCTAAGAAACATTTTTAAGACATTCAATTAAACCATCTATAAAAGAATTTGATGTTTAGACGCAACAGACAGTCAACAAAATTGCAATTAAAAAGAAAAGAAAATACTAGAAAATGCTTCTGATTTCATGTCGATTCACTGAATCATTTGTTGCTGAATTGACTTGTTTTTAATGTTTTTTTTCAGAATTCCCAAAATGTATACTTCTTCACTTCACAAACGTGTCTGTTTCCCCTCGTCCTGCTGGGATCAGACGCTGACCCTGCCCCGTCACGAGCACGAGCCATCGTCCACGGACACGCCAATGCACATTTCCACTACTTTTTGCACGTGCGATCACTTCACACCTGTCATCTGGCTGCAATATCCCTTATCAGGAGCGCGTGTGGAGAGCTACGGAGCGCCGCAGACTCGAGGTACAGTACATGGGGCGTGGTGGGCTTTTGGCGAAGGGCGAGCAGGTGTATCTTCAAAGTGTATCACGTGACGGCCAGACACAGAGGGGGCTACCCCGAATGCTGCCTCTGATGCGCTGCCAGGACATCTATCACACCCCCGGCGCTCACGTGGCAATGAGCATTACGGGGGAAAAGGTCAGGATTGTCCCGTTGGAGAATGACCTCAGAGAATGTCAACACTTGGTGGTAAAAAATGGAAAAAAATCAGCTCGACTGCACAGAGGGAACGTGACTTGGGATTCTTTTGCGGGCTGTCAAAGCAGGGCGCTCGTCACATGGCGGGACACGTGCGGAGGATGGGGAGTAAACAGCATCGTTAAAAAAAAGGTTAGGTATGGTTTGGAATCTTGTTTTGCTGCATTTTTGGATGAAATAAGTACCTAGGCAAGAAACTGTTGGGTCATGAGTTTGGAAAAAACAGACAATAATGGTGCAAGACATCCAAAAATAAAAGAAAAAATGCACATGGAATAAATTGTCCAATGTTTGTAAAATAAGTCTAGGTCATTATTCCCATTTTAAGAATGTCAGTTATAATTTGGGCTCATCTTGTGTCACCCATTTCTCTGTGATTGCCATGATGACATTCCATGCAACCATGTTCCTGTTTTTTTCAGTGGATGAAGAGGATATGTTGATATGTCTCCTCATGGCAGCCGTGTCGACTGGACATGTGAGTCTAAGTAAGTGTGTTTTCTGCTGCTTTAGGCCAAACTTAACTGGATATATTATGTCTTTCTATGACTATTTTTAACTCCTGGTGTAAGATCTTTGTCCAATAATGATATTAAAAATGTAGTGCAATTTAAATAAGTGACTATGCAATCCCATTTAAAAACAGTGAACTGGATGATAATATCAAATGTTGGCTAAAACAGCTAAAAAACTATGTCGAAATAAATACTTCAACAAGTTTCACAAATAATTATGATTTAACCTGAAAAAGACATTTTGTGAATTGGTGTGGATAAGGTTTTTTTGCCTCTTCTCCAGAGCAGCAGATACACGCAGAGAAAAGCCTGTCCTGAACAACAATGGAGATTTTTATGGCCAGAGTTCTTCAAACTGGAAGAGAAATGTGGACTAACAAGAGTGTAGGCGAGCACGGATTTGTAATTTGGGCTATTTTTGTGCCGTGTTTGTCACCACAAGACAATTGAGCCTCCTTTGAAGCCTTGTCAAGACGGTCATGGGACTCAGTGGAGCCATTAAAAATCTATTTAGAAGATCTGCACATTTATTTTAATTTGTTTAAGCCCTGGGTTTTATTTTACCATGCCTCATTTTACTGTGAATGTAAGTGACTTGGGTTTGAGAAGAGGAAGGCTATCAATTGTGTGTTTGCACATTAGCCTAAATACAATAGGCTTTTTAGTTAAATTAGCTTGATTTATGTCCAAATAACATGTCTATGTCCTGTTGTGTAGGATATTTCCCACACTCTGAGATAACTTTGGTGGTCTTGGACGAGGAATAAGGGCCACAAAGGAGAAGAGAAGCCTGCCCACGAGGCAAGCGAAGTCTGGGCATCTCTAATGAGACTTGGCTTTGGATAAAGAGGCAGAAAACTGATTTGATGTATTACTATATTACTGTAACTAATTATAAAAAAAAACTATGCTCACTAAGCCTTATCTGACCATATCTTTGTCTTTCACTCATAGATATGCTTCCTGAACACGTGTCTGATGAAGTCAACACTCAGATTACATCATAGACAGTACGTATCTTTACTTGGATGTATCTGGAAGGTTTAACCCCATTTCCAGTCTGTAAATATAAGGGCATAAGTATGTTTTTAATAGTTCAGATGTAATGCCACTGTCCCTTGTATATTTTGTCTTTTTTAATTCTTCACCAGGTGTAGTGCATGTTATAATTTTTATTTGTTTTACACTAAAGGAATGAGTCATCTGCTTATCAGTGCAGGCTTTGTGGGGGGTAAACTTTATTGTACCAATATCACAAATAGTCATAATACTTATGCAGAGCCGTTTCATTCAGTCGTTTTCTCACTGAAGATGACTTAGGTTTGTGGTCAGAAAATGTTTGAGTAAATAATCCTGATCGTCAGGTTTTTTTTCCAGAACACAGAGCAGCAGAACACAATGTAAAAGAGGATGAAGAAACTGTTGTAACTGGGCCATATCTCATGATTTTGGTTAAAAAATAAATAAAAAGAGAAGAACCCTAAGACCATGACACCGAGAGAAAGAACAGAACAGACATAAAAAGAAAAAAGATAAAGATAAAATACACATGGCATTGTCAAAGCTTTATGTCCCGTAGTCCCAATGCACACAGGAGTGGTGGGCCATTTGGCAGCAGTTGGTTTCCCTGTGAGGCGGGAGTACTTTAACATGGCGTTATAAAATACTGTGAAACATTTACGAAGATCACCACTCGACTTTTAAGTTCCCAAACCTGTGTGAAATATTTTTTACTGTCAAAGTATATTTTTAAATGCTTACACTGATGCATTCACTTGAGTAGATGTACTCTGCTCCTTTTATCTTTTATTTTACTTGAGCAGAGAGACCACCACCGATCCCCGAATACTTTAAAAGAGCTTCAGCAATTTACTCAAATGTGCTGAATTGGAATAAAGTTCTGTTACAATCTTTCAAATTGAACACAAAAGCAAACGGAGCACTGATAAAAGTTGGCAATCTTTATACAAATACATAAATAAAGTATGCAAAATTGACTTTTCCCCCACATTCTCCATCATCGTATCATAAACCAATAAAGCTGTGCAATTAATTCAGTTTGAATCAAATCGTGATCAAATCTTTGCAAATGGAACCTTTTTGAATGCTATGGCAAATGTGAATAAAGTGTTTTTTCCTGTGATAAATGGATTGTCTATGTTTACAACCAAGAGTCTTATATAAAACCATATTTAATTGTTTTATTTTCTTCCTGTTTCAACGCAACAGCTTTCTGTTTTGTTAGTCAGTTCTATCTGTTTCAGGAAAACACGCGCAAGCCCTAAAGATTGTTGGTAAATCATGGCCATTCTAATCACTATTGTTGTTGTGTTGATTTCTTTTGAAAGACTTTTGCACCAGGAAGAAACTGCATTCTTTATGACTTAAATAACAGATGACCAATCCTGTAATGTGCAGCGAAATGGATACAGTCTGAGCAGAGACGTGACCGCACTCCTGCTTTATGACACATGACAAGTTACAAGGAAGTTCTGTTAGGCTAAATACCATAAGAATAATATGTGGACCTTCTATAGCACACTTCTGACAAAAACGACACCACTTCTTCTTTAAAAGTCAGTAAATATTGCACTGCAGAGAGTGGCTTTTAATATGCAGCTTTTCCTGGTCTAATAAAAAAGAAGAAAGACCAAATTTGAGCACTGCTTTTACAAAGAAGGAAGCTGAGAGGATTCTTGTGGCCTGTGCCAGGAAAGTGGCAACGCCATCTCAAACAAAGCTGGCATTTACATTGGCTACTCCCAAAACCTTCCATATAAAGTGAGCCAAATGTATCAGACTCACAGGCTTCCTCGAACGCTGTTATGTAATCGCCAATTTAAACAATAGCTTTTTGTTTTACCCATTTACGTGATTCATACGATGCATGTTGCAATATTTTCTGTGATCTTTCTCTTGTCCTCTGTTGGCTAATGCCACAGTGAATACGGCCATTGTGTCCTTGGGCAAGGCACTTAAGCCGACAATCCCCAGTGTACGTCCATCTGGTGTGTGAATGGGTGTTCACTTTAGCCACATTTTGTTAAGTTTCAGCCTACCACATAATGACAACTTGAAGAAGGTTGTTCGAATGATTGACTTACTTTTATCATGTAAAAAAGCACATATAAATACATAAGTATTCAGCGTTTGCCATGACACTCAGAATTGCGCTCAGGTACATCCTTTTTCCACTTTTATTCATTTCCAAAGAATTCAAACAACCTTCTTTCACACTGTCATTGTCGGGTATCGTTTGTAGAATTAGAAAAAAGAATGAATTTGATCCATTTTGGAATCAAACTGTGACATACCAAGTTGTGAAGAAAGCGCTGTAGCGAACAACAGATTTAATTTGACATGCCTTTATTTTCTCTAAAGTCCTTTTCCTCCAAGCCAAAGGATTTGTCTTTCATTTGATACCTTTTTGTTATCCAGACCTTACATCTTGAGATTGTTTTATTCCACTCATCAAACGCCCGAACAGCAGAAGGGAGACAGTGTAAACAGACTTAATGATGGTCATAGGAAATGAGCAAATGTCCCAACATCCCCTGTGCTTAGACCCTCCTCCTCGGCAAGGAAAACTGCAACCCAAAACTAAATTTGGGTAAAATATTCAAGTATATTCAACCTTGGACTTGGACTGAAGTGTGGGATTGTTTATAGTGGAGAAAAGAGGAATCTAGTTTTTCTCTAAGATTGTTGACATATCGATACTGAAGACCACGCCTACATATTTAAAGATTCCGTTCCATCTAAAGGTCAATGGGGGTCGCCAGTAAGAGAGGAATTCAGTTTTTTGTACAGTTTGTATCCAGACATTGGACCAACATCATGAAGAAATGCATCACAGAAGGTATGGAAATCCAGAAAGTTCCATACTGTGCCTTTTTCCACAACTGTACTTACATTTGTGTGTGAGAATTGTTATTGCCGTGTGTCCGCAGTAGGCTACAACAAATCTTAGCACAAGCTCAGTATCTGCAGAGAAAATCCATTTCCTTAAAGCTAACATTGTGCACTTGTCTAATAAAACTGTGTGCAAAATGTCAAGTAATCAAGTCAAAGTTCTTTTTCAAATGCATTTCTTTGAGAAAACTGTTCAATATCAAGCCAAGCATTAGGCCTTAGTTTAGTTTTTCATTTCATTTTATTTATTTATACAGGGAAAAGTTTTCTTTTCCATGAGTACCCTGTTAAAACACAACACAAAATAAACAACAAACAAACACAGGATACTAAAACACAAATAAAACATTCCATAAAATTAACATATTCATAAAAACACATTTATACACACAATACGAGATCAAATGATATAAAACAAGAGCATCAGCACTGCGGGTGGTCCTTGACCAGTGCTTTAAAATCATTAAAAAGCATAAAATGATTTCATTTCAAAAGTCTCTGTGTTCTGTTCCACAGGAGGGAGCAACGTTGTTGAGAGCCTTTTGTCCTGTCTCTGAGTTGATACGATGGGATTGTGAGATAAAAGTTGAATTGCCATATGCAGTTAAAAACACAGCAGTGAAAGACATGCAAAAAAACAAAACATCAGAAACAACCACAGAAAAAAGCAAGACACATTCACAACACTAAAAGTACTAAAAGTACTAAAAGCAGGTTAAAAAGATGAAGTGAAGTAAAGGTCTCGATCCTCATTGTTCGAGCTCATGACGGCCCGTGGGAAGAAGCTTTGAGCACGACCTGAGCCTTTACATTTGATATCTTCTTCCTGAAGGGAGAAGTTCTGACACGGCTCTGCCCCAGGCGGATCAGAGTCCTGAACAATCTGAAGGGCTCTGCGCTTGTAAAGAGCCTTAAGAACAGGCAGGTCACAGTTTAGTTTTTATAGCCGGGCGGACCACATTGTTTAAAGCTTTTCTCTCTTTGGATGTAATGTTACTGAACCGCGCCGTGATGCAGCCAACAAGAACTGTCGATGGTGCAGCCATAAAAGTTCAGCTAAATCTTAGAGGTTTTTGTGAATTCTCTAAGTTTGCACAAAAAGCAAAGATACTGACGAGCCTTCTTCACAATGTTCCCTGTGCTTTAGTTCCAGCTCAAGTCCTTAGGCTGGGTCAGGGTCATTACAACATGCAACACCATATAAGGTCTGATGATGTCATAGTAGTCAGAGGTCTATGCTAAATGCCCTACTTTAAGTCTCTTTCTTTTGTTGCAGAAGTCCAGTGTGGTGTAACCTCACCAATGGTACATAAATGGCCAATCGCTGGTTCTTTCTCCTGCCAAACCAAATATTTGATCGCATTCCTAAACTGAGTTTCAATAAAACTGGTTTCAAATAGTTATTGGAAACTTTTGATGTAGTGCTTAGGCCCAGGCATTACAAAAAATCAAATCTGGTACGTGACATTCTCTCCTTTGTTGCATAGGAACCAACAGCGACCCAAAATGAGTACAAAATAACAACACAGTCATTGTTTTCTTTCATCTTTTTGGATCAAATGTCATAAACGCTGGCTACTCTCATGTGCACCAGTTACTGCAAACTACAGAAGAAAACAAACAACAGAAAAAAACAACATCTTTGACATTTTTGGATGGTTATCAATGTTTTCATTTTCATTTCACTTCAAGGATGAGTGGGGGAAATGTAAATGTTTTAATCATTCATTCATTTTCTACCGCTTGTTCCCGTGAGGGGTCGTGGGGGATTGGAGCCTGTCCCAGTGACTTTGGGCCTTAGGCGGGGTAACCCTGGACAGGGGCCAGCTCGTTGTAGCGTTAACAGGGTTGTTTGAATTTCATTCTCTGTTATTGTTCCCTTTTATTCATGTCAGACTTGAATATTGTTTTAGAGAACGTCTTCCTCGTCTGCATATTAACCTTTATTCTGACTCTTTAGAGCAGCAAGAGGAACGTACAGGCTTTCGACATGTAGCGTCAATCAGCCAATCACATCGCTGCATTCAGTAGTTTTGTGCAGGGGAAAGTCAGTCCAGTGTGTGATGTTCTGATCCACATCTCATGTCAGCTTTAAATTCCACACAAAACAACTTTTACATGAGCAATAAAACATTTCATTTATTTTTAAACTATCATTACACCTATTTGATATAAAATATAATTCATTGGTAAATAGTGAAAACTTTCCAGGCCTATTATAATCTTTCACGTATGTTCTTAATAATATTATAATGTCAAATGCAGAAACACAGTGAAGTTCTTTCTCAAACTGGCCCTCGGTGAAAAGTTTATCAGTGACCCCTGTTTATAACCTACTCACCTACTGACCTTTTCCACAGATTACTACAGCTACAGCCGCTGTGCTACTGCCCCCTTCTGGCCACAGGGCAGAACACTCACAGCTCAAAACAGTAGAACAGGTAGCACCACGTTTAGATTGTTATCTTAAAATGATTTATCGCCGTGGTGGTAGAGTAGCAGTAGAGAACTGAATTTAATTTAAAGCTAGGTATGTGCAAATACCAAAAGAAAAATATGTAAAAGTATTGAAATAGTAGCAAATAAGTAAAGGATTGTGCTGATGTCTATGCTTTTGTTTGCTCAATCTAGCTCTTTGAACTCAAAACTTTTAGGCAGGTCGTTACCATGAACATGCTAAAAAATACAAGTAAATTGTACTTTTCAGACCAGTAAAAAATGCAGGGGAGTGGAAAGTACAGACACCTGATACTCTCTAATGTAGTAAAGACAAAATAAATGCAAGGTCCTAAAAAGCACATTTACTTTTGTACTTTGTTGCTTTGTAAACTTTTCATACATAGTTTAATTTCAGTATAGCAACACCAATATCCCACATTTATGTTTCCAGCTGCCACGTTTAGCCAGGGATTGTTTGTTGTGATACAGGCCAAACCCATTTTACATTGTTTGTCTTATTTTCTTATTTTTTTTTATTTTTTTGTTAATGTTCTTGTTATTTTGACAATTTCTTTGAACAAACAACCTCTAACTCTAGCTCTCCTTTTTAACAGTTAACCCAACAGCTTTGATAATCATCACATTTGTTCGATATATTTACTAGTATTATAGTCTTAACCAGCAGAGGGCACTGTAGCTTCAGCTCTTTCAAATAAATCAGCTCCCGTTTCTATATGTGTGTCATGTGGCGTTAAGAATTACACAGGAATTATTTTCTTCTTATAAGATTTTTTTTTTAATTCCATAATCCATTCTTTACAATCACCTGTCAGTCATATCCATATCTTTATCTTATTTCAGGCAGTCACACTCCACTTCTACTGTATTATACAACTCTGATAGACTTTAAAAACATGGCACCATCACAAGGGAGGGAACATGATTCAGGGAAGATCTTGAAATAGGCAATTTAACAAAAAATATTCCATAGATCGATCTGGATATACTCTGGGGATAGAATTTACTCTTTGCAAAGAGTATCTGGGAAGTGTTGCATAGTCAAGGGTCAACAATGAATAGGGATAAGTTAATATGTAAAAAAAAAAAAAAAAAAAAAAAAAAAAAGGTAAAAATCAAAACATCCCAATTTTTTTTTACAAGTTTGGGTTCACATGTTGTAAGTGTTGTCGTATTGAAGCTTTAAAACTGGGTAAAATATTAAAACCTCTTTGTGCAAATGTAACTGAACAAAATATCCACGGCAATCATGGTGCGACATTAATAAAAATCTCCCAAGCACTTGAAAAAAAAAAAAAAAAACGTCGATGTTTGATGTCAATGCCTTTCCAAAGTGCCACTCATTGACCGCGGTCGTAAAAGTCTTCCGACAGAACGCACAAAAAAATACTGTCGCTCTAGCTTAGCAGCTAGTTAAAGCTCCGATCTGAAAACCTGAAAAACGTTTGATCGTGCACCAAGAAATCTTTCATTCTCACACTTGTACGTTGATCTCAGGCCGGATTGTTCGGTCAAATCCTTGTACATTTTTCGAGCAAGCAGAGAGCGCATTCCAGCTTATAAAAGTGTCTTGAAATGACTTGCCAAGCATTTGTTAAAAAAAGAAAAGTTAAACTAAATGAACCGCACCCAGTCTTTGCCGCTGGTTCTCTCTCTTTTGCAAGGATATACCAACATTCCCTTTCTCCTCAGTCTCCTCAGCATACATTCATTCACTGTCCCAGGCCTGTGTCCAAGCGTCCACAGATGATCATTTTTTTGCACTTCTTTTGAAAAAGTCAAAAAAATTCTTTCTGCTCGTCTTCTTCGTGGTTTCCTCCTCAGCAGCAGCTTCTTCTTCTTCTTCTTCTTCTTCTTCTTCTTGTGCGGACTCCTCTGCCCGGTCCACCCGCAGAGACGCTCGGCACAGTGCACCAGGGTCACCGGAACTCGTAGATGGCCGCGCTGTGTTCGGGGACGTGGGTGAGGTTTAAGGACTGGTACCTGTAACGGGCAAATGCAGGAAAATGTCAGGATGCAACGGTGATAAAAACAAACTGCAGAAATGTAAAAGGGATGAATCTGCGAGACTTTCATGTCGTCATATCTCTATCTGACAGGAAACATTAAATAAATGTTGGCTGCTGTAAAACTTGACTTTAAATACTCCAGCTTCAGATTGTTACTGGGATAAGATGAAGATCAGACATGCCAACTTCAACTTTAATGTTGTCCAATAATCATTTATTGTAGAAAGTAGGGTTTCTACTCAGGATACTCATTTGAGCAAGTATCGACACACAAATAAACAGTTTTTTCCTCAGCAGTTTAAGAATGATTTTGAGAAACATGGAAACATAAAGAAAGTATGAATATTTTGTGTTGAAAATGTCAGTCTATCGTCTTAAACCTTGATGTTTAGAGCATTCAAATGTATATATATGATAATTGTGGTATAAAAATCGGTATCAAGAGTCAAGTATTTTTCATAGTATCAAAATAGAGTTTGAAAAATGAAAAAATGTAGTACTGTGATGACACTAGTAGAAATATACTAATTTAAAACATCTCTCCCTGCTTTGTGCTTAGTATTATTCTTTGGATTTTAAAATCAAAGAAATCAATTCTTAGCTCAGCCATTTTCTCTTATAATTAGGACTGGCACAGTTTACTTGTAACTGAAGACTGGAAACTCTCTTCAGGAATGAAATCCTGAGTCTCATGACAGCAAGGACAAAAAGTCACTTGACCAGTTGTGCAAAAGTTTGCTTCGCTAACTTTATTCTGATAATGTTTGACAGACTATTTACTCGGCCTAAAACGGTTTCTGGAATACTCATTTTAAAACCTTATGCATATTGTCATTATAATTTCCCTCACACAACATATCCAATGATACATATATTATTTTTTTCACTTAGGATACACACAACCAAATATCTGTTACCATTCAGAGCTTCTGTGATAGTAGTAGCCCTCAATTGTTGCTGTGGATTTCTGGAAGCAAATGTAGTAAAATCCTGCAAACGAAGCTCCGCTGATGTCTTTAATTGTGTGATCAGGCACGAGAAACTGCTCCTGGACCGTGAGGACAAATATTAGAGACAGTTCTCAGAAAACAGGCATATTCCTGAAGTTAGAATGAGGCCAATACCTTCCACCGCATAAAAATATAGTCAGAGTTTTTCAGATCCTCATAATCAAAATCATCGGAGTTGAATGTCTTGGCATACTGGTAGAAAGCCTGGAACTTGCCCTGAATAAGATAAGAAAATTGGGTCAGAGCGATTCAAATAATCAACAGTAAAGATGATTACTCATCTTACCCAGTGCTTTCGGTCAACGTCTTCATCGGCATCCCATTTCCGTGTGAGAAACGGGCGCTTTCTGCTGATGATTTCCCCAGCAAAGAACGTGGTCAAAGTGGGGTACTCCTATTAAAAATAAACAAAAAAAACAGGACAAGTATTTAACATCAAATGTAGGTTTGAACGAGTAAAGACAGTTGAAAATGTAGATTACTGCTTTTGAACAGCTTAAGAGGGGTTTGTACAATAGGTAAAGGGGCAAAATAATAAATGTTTGTGTGGTTAATCGAAGTATCCCTCTCCTCACCTCTGTCAGGCCCTTTATCTTTAGGTAACCACACAAGTAGGAGTCTTCCATGGTCACATGCTACACGTGAACAGAGCAGAATGTTACACATGCAAAGGCCTAAACAAGTGGATTTCATCATAAATAACCAGATGCGATTTTAAAGACCCATTCAACCCTTTGCATTTTGTTTTTAGTCCATGAAGTGACAATAAAGAGCCTGATTTAGCGAAGAAAATATGGCGTGCATATGCATTTGACTATGGCGTGCATGTGCAATCAATGACGTTTTCGCCTTTTAGAGTAAACAGTTTCCTTATTATTAAAATGGAAGGATAAGAAGGCCGTAAACAGAGCTACAAACGAGGCTAGCACAGGCCAGTGCTCATTGATTTTCCAGCTGTCAATCACACCGCGGTTTGACAGATCGCCTAACGCCACTGACAGCTCGACTGAACAGTGAAAACAGCGTCAACGTGTTACCTGTAAAACGACTTCCACGTCATACGAGTTTCCTTTGCTCTTTTGGTGCCCCCTGAACTTGGATCCACTGTAAAGCAGCGACGTGACGACACCGGGCTGCTGCGTGTTGATCGGGGGCGGCGGGATAAGCGAGGCCGAGGATACGAAGGCCGCAGCGGGGGACTCGCTTACGTATCCAGCGGGGACAGGCATGGCTCCCGCTTTGCTGCTCGGGCACTGACCGCAGTCAACAGCCGTGTGAACTCCGGGCTCCGTGGGTGTCTACACTAGGGTAGAAATCACTAATGGACTTCAACGACATCCAAATTCGGCGTGATTTCGCCACTGTTTAGTTTACCAGTCACAAGCCTCCCAGAAAAGTAAGTGGAGTATGACGCGGCGTGTGGACGGAGCATCCGCGCTTCTGATTGGATAATGCTATCAACCGTTCAACGCTTTGAGCAATGATTGGTTCAAATTACGGAAACGTGTCTGTGATATTTTGAGTGTAGTTTTTTGTGCTGTTTGGAACATGGTGTGAATCCGGCTAAAAACTCCATTTCCAACAATGTTGGAGCGAATGGTTTTCTGTCAAACAGGGAAGGTCACATGCGTGAATTTGAACGACTGAGCTCCTTCAAAACACCACATACGATTTTTAAGTATATATTTAATGTCACACTGGATATAGTTTATGTTTTTAACAATGGTAGCTCTTGTGCAAGCAAAGCTGATTTAAGTAGTCTTCGTTTTAGCTATTTTATTGGTTAGCTGTCTTTAGCTAATGCCTTTCTGCTAAAATGTTGCGGAATATACTGAGATGTAACATTGGGATTGGAAATGCTTTGTTGCACACTAAAAAGTTTCCAAAGAAGCAGGTTCACTCTCGTGTGAAGTACGCTACTGCACCTGTAGGTAAGAGATTGTCTTCCAACATTTTTTTTTACCGGAACGTTTTGAGAGATATTTAATCTTCCCTGTGTTTTTTAGAAAGAAAACGGTTTTATCAGAATGTCAGCATATCACAGACTGAGAGTAAGTACCAAACCTGACGTTAATGAAGGAAGTAGCTACATCATAAATCGCAGCTTTCTTTTTGAACCAACCTGAATCCTCATTTGTAGATGGTTTGTACGAGATCAATTTGGACAAAAGGAAGCTGAAAACTCCTGGAGGAAAGTTGTTCACGGCACCAAATGAAGCCCTGGCCATCGCCATAGCGACAGAGTGGGACGCTCAACAAGACACACTCAAGTTTTTCACCATGCACCTGGTGAGATACCATTGCTGTTCCACGAATTGTTGATCCAAGTAGATTTGTTTTGTGAAATAAATGTTTCACAAAATTCTGTTTGACATCTGCAGACCACACTCTGCAACACAGCTTTAGACAATCCCACACAACGGGATGAAGACCAAATGATCAGTGCTGCGCTTAAGTATCTAGAGACGGACACAGTATGGTAATATATTTTCTATAATTTATCCCTCTTATACTTTCTACAGTGTTTTGTTACTTATTGTATTAGTTGTGGTTGCACTCACGTTGTTGATCCTGCAGTTATAGAGTGGAAGAGCCTTATGGTTTAGTAGATCTTCAGATCAATGAGTGGGACCCTGTGCTTCACTGGATTGAGAACAGGTATGTGCCACAGGTACACACTGTACAAAAACGGTTTATATTATTATATATAATTAACATGGCAACTAAAAGCCTTGTGTAACTGTCCTTGTGCTTTTTCATTTTACAGATATAATGTCACTATTGGTTCATCACCCAGTATTATGGGCCCTGAGATTCCTGAAGCCACTAAAGATACTTTCAGACAACACCTCAACTCTTACAACCTTTGGTCCCTGACAGGTAAAAAAAAAATACTTTAAGCTCAATCATGTCCCATCTAAAATATTAGAACTAAGACGTATAAACGTGGGCATTCCAATTACATTAAGATTGCACGCTTTACAACATGCAGTAACTGGTAACAATGAGACTTTTATTTATCTTATTAAAAAGTTTGTAACATATTACGTCTGTTAAATTAACAAATTGAAGCATTTTGTATAAATGATACAAAAATATGTATATTAAATGATTGTTTGCCTTAAATAATTGTTTGCCTCGTGATGCCTCTGCCTCTTTATAGTGGCATTTCTGGGTAGCAAGTTGTGTTTTTTTGTTGTTTATTTTTCAAGAATATTTTGACAGGAAAGGGCAGCGTGAAATAGGGATGACTTCGGAGGGACAATGCAGTCTTATTCTGCAGACTGGGTTAGGGTTATACTCGACCATGAGGATTAGAGTTCGGGTTGCTCTGCAACGTTTTTTAACCTTTTGTATGACACTGGGGCTGAATCTTTCAAGTGACCACAATTAAGTAAAGGGCTGTGGGTGAAGATAGAGGGTAGGAGAAATAAGACACTCAAGCCCTGCATGCAGGACTATAGAGGGTTAGTCAAATATACATGAATAACTCAAAATTCAACTTTGAGTAAACTATTGATGAGGGAAAACCATTATATCAAATTTAAAAGCTCATAAAAGTTTATTTTACTCAATATGTCTGCTTTTTAAATGCAGGGCTGGAGTACATGATAACTCAGCTGAAGTCTGTTGTGCTGGCGCTGGCTACAATTGACAGACACCTGTCAGCAGAAAAGGCTGTGCTGCTCTCAAGACTGGAGGAGGAGTATCAGGTATACTCCCCTGTGACTTTTGTACATAGTAAGAATCATTTTTAAACACATAATTTCATTATTTTACATTGTCTGTGAAATAGATCCGCCAATGGGGGAATGTGGAGTGGGCCCATGATTATGACACGTATGAACTGAGAGCACGGACTGCTGCTGGAGCCCTTTTTGTTCAGTTGTCTTCTGAGACTTCATCTGTGAAGCGCAAAATTTTACAAGATTGAAACTTTCACATAAATACTGACCACGTACTGGACTTCTCTGCCCTGGCTGGACTCAAACATGTTTACTCTGTGTTGCTGACAGACAGATGCTCTATCGTACAGTCATCTCACACTTTATGTGGCAGCTGCCAAATGTGACTCCAGACTGAGCCCACAGACAGTTCTCAGTCATCTGTGAGATTCTGGGTGATGCATGGATTCTCAAAGAGTGACTCACATTGTTTTGTTTTGGAATGTGCGACTCTGTGCGCTAAGTTGTGATACAATAAAACATAAATGGTTACCGAGTTGAAATATAAAGGCAACTTTGTTTTTCAGTAGATTTATGGTAAAGTAAACTTGGCTAATATTGTTATCAAGCTACAAATGACAGTTAAAATGGGTCAATACTAATCGTAATAAACAAGTTAAAACCAGAATGTTTTGCTTTCTATTTTTATCAGACCACAAGGTGACTAATTGACTTATCTTTAAAACTCTTAAGCCCTGTTGTTATTTAGGAGTTATTCCTTCCTTTGTCATCATCTGGGACTAGATCTATTGCATATCTAAAATGAGGCCAACAGTCATAAAACGCCAGAGTTTTATTGACCCAACCTTTGCCTGCCTTTATTTACAATCCCCACACTCATTATGACCGACGGCGCGGCTGAACCAATCAACGTCCAGAACTGACATTTCTGACCAATAGCGCAGCGCGGTGGGCGGGTCAGTACGGAGCGTTTCCTCATGTATCATCTTCATTCCATGGACTGACTTGTTTGTTGTCGACCAAGATGGAGTTCCTTTTGGGAAATCCTTTCAGTACTCCGGCTGGACACTGTATTGGTAAGTAGCTGACCATTTCACACGTGGCTTTCAGCGTGAATTGATGCAAATGTCATTGATAATTGCGTGTTTAGTGTTGCTTCCTGCTCGCTCTGTTCAGCAAAGCCACCGCGTTAGCCACCTAGCCGCTAGCTGCGTTATGTACACTGTCATCTTGTTCGCATAACCGCCGCCTAAGCATCCTTACATCTACTGTTTTTGTTTTTGTTGAAACCAAAACTACACTCAACCACTCATCTCGCGTCATAATTAAACTGACTATTTGTTTTATCATTGTGTGTTGTCAGATCACTTCATTCCGCTGTCATTTCTGTTGTTTACCCTGTGATTATTAGCAAAGCTGTTTAAAACTTAAATGTCTTGCAGAAAGGGCTACTGATGGCTCCTTGCAAAGTGAAGACTGGACCCTTAACATGGAAATCTGTGACATTATAAACGAAACAGAGGACGGGTGAGTACTGTAGCATGTTCAATTTCATCATTAACGCCATATGGTGATGAATAGGTGACATAATTCATTCATGTCTCGACCTTTTGCCTTGTTGTGTGGCAGCAAATGAGATTTAGGCGTGGTTGTGATGTTGCTTTACGCAAGGCCTAGTTTATTTCTTATCTCTTTTGGTCTTTTAACCTTGCTCTGTATGTTTTAATCTGCTATATGAAGTTCAACCTGAGTCTCCATTTGTGTCGACTCTGAAGTCACTCCCTGCTTGTTTGCATTTCATCAGATTACTTTAGATATAGCCACATCAACTTTAATTGCAGTTATTATAAGTACTTTCATATGCCTGTGTGAGTGCGCTTATGAGTCCTGCTCTTTTAACCTAACTCCAGCTGGTTAATTATTGCTTAGCGTTAGTTACCAGAACACCTAATGTCCTCTGTGCTCAAACCAATAGCATGTGGTGGAAAGTAACCAATTAAGCTGTACTCGTAATTGAGTGAAATTCTAGCTATGTAATTGTAATCGGCTACTTTTAAAATCATAGGAGTTACTCAGTTGTCCCAGTCCACAGTTGTCTCACTTAGTAATACATTTTTGTGTTATGATTATTTTGAGAAGAAAAGTCACAATCTTGCGGTTATTCGTTACATATTAAACTTTCTGAATGATGAGGTAAAGTTAATGTGACATAAAGTAACAGATAAAAAAAAAAAAGCACTTTACTTTTTAGGTTTACTTTTTCAGGCAAAGATCAAACTGAAATGACTTATTTTTGCCTCTTACCATTCTCACGGTTAGGATTTTTTTTGTTTTGGTATTTTTTACGACAATTTTAATGTGACCTGAATAATCACGATTATCGATTAACTGAATAATCTTGACATTGATAGTCTTAGTGCTGTCTCTGCTTTTTTCTACACACAAAACACCTACTTTGATTTAAAAAAGAAAAAAACCAAACTGATCAACTAAAGATATGTCCTTTTGCATTGATCAGCTGACTAAAAGGGAGCAAGGCGTAGTGCTGCAAGAGCTCTAAAAAATCTTAAATCTCTCAGCTTTCTGTGGTCCATCTAAATGTTTATAACCCTATTAAAATAATACATTTGGTCGACTAAGACTTCATCGGCCGATTGATCGACTGATCGACCAAATGCTTACATCCCTGTAAAAGTCTGTAATTGTATAAATTTTATGGCAATATTTTAATGCTTCATTTATACATTTGGCAGCAGTAATTGAAATTGAGTACATTTTTGCCATGTAACTGGCCTTTTACTTGAGTACAAAGTATTTTCACCACTGCCGATAGCTAAGCCAAATGTTGAACCGCGCCTTTCTAGTCGATAAACATCTTGTTACACTTATTGGATTTGATTTGCATCAGTGCTCTGGCATTTAATTGTTTCATTGCTCAGATCCGATTCTTTGTTTACTGATTTTTACTTTTTGAATGTGTGCAGACCAAAGGATGCTATTAGAGCAGTAAAAAAGAGACTAAACGGCAACAAGAATTATAGAGAAGTGATGCTGACTTTAACGGTAAGTTGTTTATTTAAGGGTTATTCCAAACAAGATTGAGTGTAACATATCTTGAACCTTTCATAGGTTTTGGAGACGTGCGTGAAGAACTGCGGCCATCGTTTCCATGCATTGGTCACAAGCCGGGATTTTATCGATGGGGTTCTTGTCAAGATTATTTCCCCCAAGAACAATCCACCTACAATAGTTCAAGATAAAGTCCTTGCCCTGATTCAGGTAACGGCTGTAAAATATCTGGTAAGCTTGTGGTCGTTCAACATGTTTTCCTCAAGGGTTGAAGAGGTAGATGAAAAGGTGAAAGAAGGCAGTTGTCAGCGTCGGTGTTTGTTAACAGTGCAGTCTGTGGCTGTGCTGTTGTCTCCAGGCAGAGCCCCAGGTGTAAGGCACTAGCTCCTGTTACCTGCCAGAGCTCAGGTAACCATCAGGCTCAAGAGGCCCGATCTTATTTCCACTGCAGCCTCAGTGTGGGCCCAGGGTGGGGGCGCAGACCATATCCACTTAGTTGTGATTGTTTGTGATAAGAAGGTCATCAAAGGTGACTGGAGACATCTAGAACAGGAGAACGGCTCCTCTTGCACTGTGAAATTGTTATTGAGGTAGTGGCGTGGTAATGGGTTGTATTCACCTTCACCTCTATGGGAGAGTCGCTTTTTTTTTGGAAAGAAATATGCAAACGTATAATCCACAAATGTTGAATTCATGGATTTATTTAAATATTTGGATTGGATATTGCTAGACCAGTTACCACTAGTGGCCAGTCTGTGGTACTACAGAGAACAAATCCACAGTCCAGAAATCTTGTTCCCACTATTTTTTTGGCTGATGGTCCACCTACAACTTTCACAAAGAGTGGATTTAGTGGTGATTTTTTTTTTTCCTATTTTCAGATCATGAACTCTTTCTTAATCTTTTGTTTAGACTCGCGCTACTCCGCTGTAGCAACTCTCGCTCTGATTGGTCAGAGCGTTCACATGGTTAGGGCTGGACCATATTGTATCCTGAAATACTGGTGAAATTGAATTGTTATGACTGCAATATAATATGCGAGCATGCGGAGTATAGTAGCGGAGCACTGCTGCACATGTCTGTGGTCTGAGAGCACCGGCTCTGCCATTGACTCAAAGTGGTGGCCATGTTTCAATACTTTGTTGAACCACATCATTCAATCATCAAACTTGTCACATTAATTAAGTTTCAACTGATAATAATCACATATTTGGGGTTGAATAATGGCATCACTTTTCTGAAAACAAACACAAAACAATTGAGGTTATTTATGCTGTCAGCGAAGACATTGAACTATGTGCCAGTTTTTGTTTGATGTATAGGCCCTGTAATTAAAAATATATAAACATGTAATCTGACAGTTAAACTTTAACAAAGCAGACTTTGATTGTGTCTTGTATTGGTCAACTAATTATTGTATTTAGCCTATAAGGATTTATATGGGACAACAGAATTGGCATTGTGTGAGTTAGCTGAAGATTTAGGAGTGAGTTTAATGGGCCTTTTTACAAATAAACACAGTTTTCTGGCACTTTTCTGTATAAATACAGACGATCTGTGCAGTTGTAGTCTTGTGAGTGCAGTTTGAGTCAGATAATAGCGATGTTTACTGGTTTGGAGAGCTTTTGTTACGCCCCTTTTTTAGTCGACGAATCAAACTGACTACAGCCCAATGTTGTTAAAGTCTCATGTTAGTAATTGAAATATTAATTTCACAAGTTTTAAAATGGAAGAGCTTTCAAAGACCTTCATCTATGTAAAGGCTTTGGATTTCACACTGAGATTTGGACATAAAGATGGCCTTAGTAATGGCTCATTTTAAATCCCAAAGCTGCCAGGAAGAGCTTTGTGGTTTGTGGCTTCTTATTGTTCAGCGTCAACACAAACGCTCACTCTACTCTATTTACAGCGCAGGCCTCCTTTCAATGCTGCTTTTGTGCTGAGATGCTTCTTTTACTCTTTGTTGTCCAGGCCTGGGCCGATGCGTTCAGGAGCAGTCCTGACCTCACAGGTGTGGTGCAGATTTATGAGGAGATGAAGAGGAAAGGCATCGAGTTCCCCAATTCAGAAATGGAGACCCTGTCCCCCATTCACACACCTCAGAGGGTATCACTGTTTACAAATATTGGATCAATTCAATCTCATTTCTTGACCTACTGTTAGTTACTTTTGTTTATTTTTCTTAGGTGGCTTCAGCTCCAGAGGGCGACTCGACTCTTCAGAAGTACAGCACAGTGGTTCAGCCCGCGCCTGACGCTGTCCCACCAGCCTACCACAGTGCTCAGGTCTCCAACATCCACCCGGCTGGAGCCATCAACCCCACACAAGAACAGGTGATTAATACAATATAATAAAATTCCTCGTGTATTGTGAAAGCTGTACGACAATCTCCATCTGCAACTTGTATTTTATTATTTGATTTGTATAAATTTCCCTGTCAGGAATCACTTCCTTTTAAACAAGTACGTCAACCACTATATAGAGGCAAACGCTATGCAAAACATCTGGTTATTGCGTGCAGTGTTTGTGTATTGCTTTTGCAAATGAAGGTAAATGAATCTCCAGTGACGTAGAAAAAGTTTATTATGGTGTTTCTGTGGTTACAAGTATGGCCATTACATGCACCGTGCCAACTGTCAATGCAGATATTAAATGTAATGTTAAATTGTCTCCTTTGGGAAACAAAGTAGTAAGAGCCCAAAATGCGTAATAACCATCAGGGGCCTTTAAGTCACAATATGCAGGCAGATATTTCAGTCTTTAGTTCAGTTTTTGTTTGCACATTCCCTTGGCCTATCTGCAGTTTTGACTGACCATTCCATAAAGCCACAGAATGAATTTCACAGAATAAAAAAAGATCACTAAGGCTACGTTTACGCTGCTGGTAAAATCCGATTGTTTGACCCATACGAGACCTGTATCCGTTTTTTTTTTTTGGGGGGGTTCAGGACAGTGTGAGCGGGACAATTTAAAAAAAATAAAAAAATTTAATCCGACTTCCATATGTGGTAATAAATCTGATACTTATCCGTACTTGAACGCCAACCTGAACGGCATAAATCGGCGACATACCCGGGATATAAACGTCACAATTCTGAGTCAAAGCGCCAGAAAACTGAGAAAGTGGAGAGAAATGGCAGACGAAGGAGCCAAACATTTTTTGGTGGAAGAAGGAAGAAGTTCTAACTAATCAATTAACAGGATGACAAATCAATTCAGGCAAAAAAAAAAATTAGGTTCGTAAAAAATAAAGTTTCCATACCATGAAGTAAAAAGGATTCAATAGATCGAAGTACCTCATACTTTCTGAACTGTGTTGAGATTGACGTCAAACATTCATTCCATTTTTATTCCAGACTCTTTTAAAATGTTAAAATGAAGAATCACTGCCCTACCTCTCCATGTTTCAGATCTGCAGGCTGCGCAGTGAATTGGACATTGTGCGTGGAAACACTAAGGTGATGTCTGAGATGCTGACTGAGATGGTCCCTGGGCAGGAAGATGCCTCTGACTACGAGCTACTACAGGCAAGCCCCAATCTCATTATACTAAGTCATTTTTGATTATTTAAGCCATTTCTCAAACCTTGCCGCGTTGATGTTTTTAGGAGTTGAACCGGACTTGCAGAGCGATGCAACAGAGAATAATGGAGCTCATCTCTTGTGTTTCCAACGAGTCTGTGACGGAGGAGCTGCTGCATGTCAACGACGACCTCAACAACATCTTTCTGCGCTTTGAAAGGTCTCGCGCACACAAATACCAGCCAACGCACTGCTTGAATAATGACATGTTTGCAGATTTGAATGAGTAAATGTTTTTGTTTTCGTGCAGGTACGAGAGGTTTAGGTCTGGGAGGACTACAGCTCAGAGCGTCAACAACGGGGTGAGTCAGCGGTTGTTGCCCGTGGACATGGAATGACTGGTTTGAATCATCCAGCCGTGCTCCACATCACGCCTCACATTCCAGTAGTGTAAACGTTAGATGACACTACTGTTACGAGTGCGCAGATGGCTTTCATTGTTGACATGCTTAATTTGAGAAAAGACGAGCTGTAATGTACAGTTTGAGGTTCTTTTTATATTAGGGCTACGAAATTAATAGAATTTTAAGATCAATATTCATTTCTGGTGATATGCTTAGGGCTTTTTAATCCTAAATTCAGATTTAACGGGAAGAAATCTGACTACTTTGGGGGGGGGGGGGGGTAAATGGCATAAAAAAAATTACCAAAATGAAAACGAATTAACTGATATTTAAAATGTTTTATTAAAGTGATAAAAAATTTTTTTATCATTTATCAATATGAGGGGGGAAATCTGTTTTAATTTCTTTTTGTCATTTCGCCTAGTCCTCAGAATCAGAAAAAGGTTTTTGCCATTGTCAGTGAACAAAATTCTCAAACTAGGAACTGACTTCGGTGTTAAAGTGCAACAAACAACGGTGAATAATAATGGTAATGGCAAAATATATCAAAAAGGGCATGCATAAAATTAAGAAATTACTAATACAATAAAAATAGATTTAGTCTGAGTACATAATGCCTACGTACTAAATATTTATAAGAAATAAGAGTTCTAAAAAATAATAATTTGGGGCAGCAAGATTAATTGCAATCAAATCAAAATCGCACCGTGAATGGACCCGACTACATCGCAATTGTTGCAGTTTTTAAAGTACCCTAATTTCCTCCACAAACTAAATATCCTGATTAATTCTGCATAAAAACTGCTGACCCGGTTTAGATCTGTGCTAATATTGGTTTGTCAGTTCATAGGCCGATTTCAGTATTCAATTCTTCTAGACTCATTTTAAAATCTAATCTAATCGCAAAACTTATTTTTTTCTTTTAATTGAGAACATATTTATGATTTATGATATTTGACTTCCAGAAGCATAGGTGACATCCAATTCATATTCCCATACAAAAGTATGAGTAACTTTTGTTTTGTTGTTATTTTATTTTTGTTCATTAGTTTGTGACCTCTTGAGGACAAATTGCTACTCATAATGACATACAAAACAGTGTAGAATGCGTAGCCTACCATAAAGGCTCTTGAGGCTCCCTTTCAGTTTACTGTGTCCCAGTCTGTCTTGGGAGGTCGACTCTGCTTCGTTTGCTGCCGGCTTTTTGTTTAATTAAGCATGTTAACGTTCCATAGTTACCGTGCCATTGCGTTTTTCTGTTCCTGCACAGGCATGCTAATGTTGTTCACTGTCTGTCCCTTTCTGCTCTTTTCCGTTCTCTATCCTTGGCTAGCTGAGACAGGCAAGTATGAACGAACAATATCCAGGCCATCTAGCTGACCGACCGCTGTCACCCTCGGCGGCAGTTGAAACGCGGCTCAATAATGTGGGCTCCACCGACACCAGCCTCTTTTCCTCCCGTATGGCATGTTTTGACAATGCAGCCCTCTGTCAATGACAAACGGGAACCTGAAGGTGCACTGACAGCTGTGTTCAAATACATCATGTCATGTGGCATTTATATTTGATCAGTCACAAATGTGCAATCTGATGGACGACTTGACCCTTCAAAATCCCAGTTGCAACCTTTTTTATTTTCCTGCTGTAGATTCACTTTCTTTAGGGGATATCTGCGAATATTGAGACTGATTTGATTTACGATCCCCATAAGAAAGTTTATTTCTCTTCCTGTTTATTTCCTATTTCATGCTCTCCCTAAGCTAACCGAGCTTTTACAAACCTCACTTTAGCTCATGGAAAGGCTTCGTACAGTCTAACCCAGCATTCCCTGCGCTTTTCCTGCCATGGACGTGCTTTTAGCCACCGTTTGTCTCTCGTACAATGTGTCTAATGTAAGTCTTGATTGTTTTGTTCAGGTGCTGAGTGAGGCGACGGAGGACAATCTCATAGACCTGGGTCCGGGATCTCCTGCTGTGGTCAGTAACATGCCCGCCTCTCCGGCCACCCTGTCCTCTCGTCTGGCTGGACTAGGTAAGAACATACTGCCATGCTTTTAACTAAATGGAAAATGAGTGTGGTGGGGTTGTGCGATCTCTTCCAGTCTAGTTCCACCGGAACAACTTTTCCTCAACTTTAATTTTTTATTGGAGTTCTCATTCTTCTTATGCAGGCTTATGTTTTCTGATGTTTTGACAGACATGGGCGCAGACAGTGTGAGCAGCACCTTGAGCTCTCTGTCCAGCAGCAAACCTGCTCCAGCACAGGACGACTTTGAGGTGTTTGCACAAACCCGGACCGGGGCTCTGCCTGAACCACACAAAACGTACATACGCATGCTTTTACTTCTAGATCACACATCACACGCAGTCAATTTCAAAATAGCTCATCCCCTAAAAAAAATAATTTCTTTTCCAGCACAACGGCAGCAGAGAGCGCAGGTCCTCCTCCAACCCTGAATGTCCGCCAGCCCACTGCAGCGGTGAGTCTTTGCCACAAGCCTTTTTATAATTGCGCTTTTCATCTCTTTTGTAGTCAGTTCTTCATCACCTTAGCCTAGTTTTGTCTAGACTAAAAGTAAAAGCTGCTTCATGCTTCTCATTTATGCCACAGAAGCAGCAGAATGGATTTAACCTTTCACCACAGACATTTGAAAGCTTGTAAATGTGTGTTCTGCTGCTGCCTGTGTCATCGTCTGTGACACGTTGACTGTCAGGACCTGTTTCCACATTTGAGTCGCTCTATTATACACTGCTGTAGAGAAAAGAGTGTAACGCTTTATGCTTTTGCCCGCTTATTCATATTTTCATGCCCATGTCATCCTGTGTTTATTTTCCATGTTATTAATGTCTGGCGTAGTCGATTTCAATTTGAGTTTCTGCTTTTAAGTTGTCATTGACATTTCTTTAAGTTGTGTTTTTGTTGTGGGATTCTGTTTTCCTCTGTTCTGGCTTTGCTGCCTTGCGGGCTCCATGTTGCGCCCGTGTCAGGGTGTTGGGGGCCAGTCCTCTGTCATGGATGACATTGAGGAGTGGCTGTGTACGGATGTGGTGAGCCGCCATCATTTTTATTTCTGCTGTGTTTATTTAATTCTTCACATCATTCACTTCTTTACGTTTTCATGCACTCATCACTTTATTTACTATTATTTGTAATGACTAATATTTTGAGTTTCAAGTGTGAATGCATGTGTCTGAGACATTTTAATTATAGAAAAGGATCCATTTATAAAGCTTGTGTATGCGACAAAATTCTGGCTTTTCTATATTTATTCTCCTTTTTAGTTATAAATTGTATGCATAGTTTTATAAATGAGGGAGAGGGGAAAAAAACAGGTTGAGAGGGCAATTGGTTTTCAGGTGCTCAACACTCACAAAAACAACTACTTACCCCTTTGTGTGATATGGAATCTGTAATTTGATTTGGACGTGAAACGAAAAACAAATCTGTGGGTTTTTTGAAGTAAACTTGTTTGTGGTGGTTGTTTAATTGGCTGGAGAGTTTTTTTAGGCTGAATATCAAGTTCTCCTGAATGTATTGGCCTGCACAGCAGTAGAAGTACCATATAAAGCTAAAATGTGTCTGCCTGAGAGTTGGAACAAAGTTTTCCTCTTTTAGTAAATGGCACGCAAGGATAAAATGCATGGCAAACAAAACCAGTGCAAGATCAGGTGGTTCTGTTAAAATGATTCGGGTAGTTCTTCTTTGATAAATTTCTCACTCAGATTATGAAACTATTTTATAACCAGTGGTGGAAGAAGTACTCAGTGTCCAGTGGTGGAAGAAGTACTCAGTGTTGTTACTAAAATAAAAGTGCAGATACTGGAGCAGTATCAGATACTGGAGCAGTATCTGCAGTAGTATAATTGAAGTATAATTTAGCACATACAAAAATCAACTTTAAGTAAAGGTTTCGAATTACTTGTTTGAAAAAGTACTTTAAGAGTCAAAAGTATTTCACAGATTTTGAGAACTGTTAAAGTCGGTAGCAATTCAACATTTCCAAATCTTTCTCTGAACTCAAAACCTCTATGCAGACTGTCCCCATAAATACTATATCAACTGATTGTTCAATAAATGACGAAGGGAACAATATTTTTGGGGCTCAATATTAACTTGTGGGGAAAATGTCACTTTTTGTAATTTTAGTTTTAGAGCATAAATTAAGTAATGTATATGACTCATTATAGACACTAACTATTCATGTGTTTATTTCGGCTATTTCTTTATTGAAATGCATATTGTACATTTAAACATGTTTTTTAGGGATTATCCTGCTTTTAAAGGTAATCGTTTCAGTAGCATAAAATAGTTTCAATATTATCATTTGTTGTGATATTTTTGTTGCAATATATTCAAAATGTGTTAAAAAAAAATAAAAAATAACCCCTTAAGCTATATGAAAAGACATTCTACTTTTCAGTCTGGTTCAAAAGTGTATAGTACAGACATCAGAACATTCTTTCAAAAGTAAAACGTATCCACTGTCAAAATTGAGTAAAGTACATATCAGTACTTATACTTTTGTACTCTCCACCACTGTTTACAACTACCACATGCAGCCTTACTTCAGAAATAAACAATAGATCAAGATAAGATTATATTATGCAGTAGTGTGATTATGAATGATTCTAATTCAAGCGTTTATTCTTACCATTCATTAAATTAATCCATGAACATGCCGTTTTTGCAGAAAGGTGATGAGGGCGAAGAGGGCGTGACAAGTGAAGGCAAGTACATTTATAACTATTATTTATTTATTTATTTATTTATAAACTTCGATTAAAAAAAAAAAGAAAATTGATCGAAACTGTCTTTCAAAAGTGACCTGCGCTTTTCTTGTGTCCTAAAGTGCTCAGTTGTTTTCGTTATTTCCCAGAGTTTGACAAGTTTTTGGAGGAGCGAGCCAAAGCCGCCGAGATGGCGCCCGGACTCCCATCGCCCCCTAGCGGAGAGCCGGGCGTGCAGCCAGGCACCCCCGGACGCAAGAAACCGGACCGGCCCGAAGACTCAGTGTTCGCCATGTAAACTTTGGCCTGTGACCTCTAAAACCCCAGCGCCTACGCCCCCGACCAGCTGAGCAGAGCAGCATCATCATCATCATCATCATCATCATCATCATCAACCGGCCCGACGATAACCCATCGCACCCATCTCCTCTGTTTAACACTACGTTCAGAAAGCTGATTGGTCGATTAGTGTCTTGACGATGAGGAAGTGTGTGGAGTCACGACTGCAGAGCTTCACGTTGCAGCTAATCCTAGAAAAGTAGTTTTCTAAAAAATAAATTTAGATGGCAGATATTTATTTCTTCATCGCCCCAGCATGCATCAACCCCCCCCCCCAAAAAAGCAGTTTATTATAACCATACCCTTCGATTCTTTGTGTTTTTGTCAGTCCCTTTATTATAACTGTACATCTGTAAATGGTAAATGTCAAGTATATGAGTTATATTATGTATATTTAAGCTTCGTATGAAAGATTTATGTTGATTTAATATGTTTTTTGTTATTGGAGCAGGCTTATGTTCCGGCTGCTTCGACAATAGGGATGTACCTCATCGTGAAAGGGAGTATCAATCATTTCAAAATAAGTAAAAGAAGGGAATATATTTGTTTGTTTTTTTAATCGTACATATTAAACATATGTGTAGACAAGCTGCAGTTAAAATAGTTCAGATTTGATTTGCAGGTGATTTATAGCAGGTCTTAACTTTGTGTGCTGGAGAACACTATTTCAGTGTTTGTATTTAATCACAAATTACAATATGATTTAGTTGTTTAAAAAAGGAAAAAAAAGAAATTGCTTTGTGTTTTGTGCTCTGAAGTTTATTTTTGAGGACCAAACTTCTGCTGCTGCTGAGAAGAAACATATGTATTAGAAACTAGTAATTGGTTTGTACATATAGAGCTGCTTTTGACCCACAATTCATAACATTATATCACTATGAAAAATAAGCCATTTGCACCTAATTCTTTTATTTTCCGCCGCTGACATCTTGGAAGGCGTGACCTTTTCGAACATGACATTTGTTTTCTGAAATGAGCTCGGCGTAGACAGCACTACAAATGAGACATTTTACTCCCTACAATAATAAAACAATCACTACGAGCTTAAAACAAGAGTGCACTTTCGACACTTGCCTTTCCCATACTGTAAATCCGCTACACCAGTTGTAATTACTGAGAAATGGTTGAAAATTATACAGAAATAATTTATTCTGTGCTTTTTCAGTATTTTGAATCTTGTATAAAATATGTCAAGGGAAGAGTGATATAAGTCATGTTGTAGTGTTTTCTTTTTATATGTTGCTGCTGGCTGATGTCGTTTCTTTGTTATTGCTTTTGTGGCTGTTCCTGTTGGTTTCAATGTCACTATAGTAAAATTTTACTGATTTTTTAAGGGGATTTGAAGATGAAAGAAGTGGCACCAACTTATCTTTACATGAAGAAACCTTTTAGACCCGCCTAACTGTATGGACGTACGCGACTAATGAAATTTACTTTTTGACAAAGCATCTTCATTGCACAAGAAATTCCTAGTTCTGTTTTGGTGTTTGATGTGTGTGCGGTCTCTTCTGTGAAAAGCCTCCGGTCATATGTTGTGATAACTGTTAATACTCTGGGTCTCATTCAGTGTGCGCTGCTGTCAGTGACTCGTTACTCAAAGAACTCCTCTGCCACTGTTTGTTGTAATCTCAAAGCTGTATCACAGGAGCGCTGTCTGACTGGACTACACTGTATGAAGAGACACTACGCTGTGTGGCTGCTGCTTTTCCCGTTCATTTCTGTGTTGTTTGACTTATGCATGAACTCTAATAAACATTAGCAGTGTGTGATGCATAGATACGTGTCTTGTTTTTTTCCAAGACCAACAATAGTAACAGTTGCGTTGTAATGCATACTCCAGCTAATTACTTCGCAATTAAACACTCACCACTTTAGAGTTTCAGTCTCAGTTCTTTTCATTATCAGTAGATCTACTGTTTAGTCAAATAGAATATAGTTTGATTTGGATGTTACCATCGTGATCTAATATATACATTGAATGTGTACTTGAAGTCATGCTTCCTCCTTTGCATATTCTCCTGGACGCCCCTAACATAATAGGCAGGGATGACCTGTAGTAAACCCCCTCCTTTTACATTTGGTTCTGCGCGCCATTCACTGAGGCCCTGGGCCCCTCTCTTTGGGCCTCCCCATTGGCTGCCTGGGATCGCCTCATCCCAAAACATGGCCTCTCACATTCTGCCTCAGTCACTGGAGCATTTTCCCGGTCAAACAGAAGAGGGGTGTGTTCCACTGTAAACTGCAGGCTCCCACTGCTGTGGACCACCATTTGTTGCCACATGTGCTGCTCCAAATCAATGAGAACGCCACACTCTAATGCCAAAACAAGGCGATTGGTGGATAATGGAGCCTGTTCAAAAGGTAAAAGGTTTTATTCTGTGTATTTTTGTACCTGTTTGTTCTGTTTGTTTGGTTTTAAATTACATAGAAACACTCGCATTGCTTATCTTGCTTTAAATCAGTGGTTACTGCGTTAGAGACCATCCTACTGTATGTACAAAATATCAATACTGTATTAATATGTATTTTTGTCTTACAATGACTTGATTGTCTTAACAGCCACAATAGCCTGAATATAATCGTGTGCATAATGCTGCATGTTCTTTTCATTATTTAGTTATTTTATTGTTTTTTGTTTTGCAATTTAAGTATTTTTTACCTTTTACATCAGAAGGATCTGCACTGTATAAACAGCGCACTCTGGTGGTCTGTCCTGGAGAGACGGTCCAGTCAAAGGTTCTACTAGAAGGAAATGAAGCAGAGCTAAATACTGTAAAATCATCACACAGATGAGACAGTGGCTCAGTACATGAAGCTGAAGAGCAGGCTGGAGCTGTGGTGCATTGTAGTTGCATTGCATGTACAATCCAGAGTGCAATGCCTCTGCTATGCAACACAGATCTTGGCCAAAATACAACACAATTACAATGTAAAATATGTATTGTTTTTTACTTTAGACAGAACTGTTTGTTTCTTGTTTAATAAATCTATTAAAATCCATGTTATTAATGTCACTGCATTCAATTAACCAATAATAATCAGTATGAACATGTTATGGGAACATTATTTCGTGGAAGATCAAACCCTATGCCCTGAGGACATAGACATCTGTCTTTACAGGATCAAAAGGTTTTGGAGGCAAACGATAAATGAAACCAGAGAAATAACCTGTGAAGTTACACCAGAGGAGGTGGTTGGAGTCCCGGGCAACGTGGGGCCTTCTGCGTGGAGTTTGCATGTTCTTCCTGTGTCTGCAGGGGGTTCCTCCAGGTTCCCCTGACACTGAAAACATGAAGGAGGGACCCAGGACTTCCCTGAAAGAGATTTTATAAGTGGTTGAATAAAATGAATGAATGAATGATTGACTGAATGCATGGATAGCTTTAGCGTACACCACATTTCTGACAGGAGCTACTCCTAAACGAACCTAAACGTAAACTTTAAGCCGAGTCAAGGCGCCTCTGCAAATGTAAACAGTCACCAGTGCCATTGATTGACATGCTAGCTTGGTTTTCTCATTATTATACACTTCTAGCCATTTGAAGCCCCAGCTCCACGGTTATGGGCTGCACACGCACAAACACACACACACAGGGCCCTCAGGTTGTGCTCTGGCCCCTGACAGGCCCCTGGCCCGCAGACATGATGCTAGCCCGAAGACATGATGCTAGCCCGGCTAATGTAAATTCCTCGCCGCTATAGCTCAAGGAAACAGTTTATATTATAACACCGCACTACTGTATTATTTACCGTAATTCCCATTATACGAAACTAAATTACCTTTTTGTGTTTATCCTTTTTTCATTATTAACGTTGCACTTCAATAATTTCTCATTTTTGCTGTGTTTTAGCCTTGAGCTGCTAATTTAGCAGAGTTAGCCTTCTCAGGTAAGCACATGGATGGTAAGCAGCATTAACAGGAACACGTGTTATGATCGTTATGATCCACTTGGCAGGTTTAAATGCCGACGACACGTGATCTGATAGTCTTTATTTTACAGACAGAATCCACGAGAGCCATTACTAAACCTGATTTAACAACATTTCTCTCAGGAAAGGTTGTGAGAATAGACATAAAACCTGGCCACATATTGACAAAAATCGTTATTCGTTATTACATATGAATAATACAATTAATTGTTGAGAGTTCCTGTTTACCCAGGTCAGGTGACTGGAGCAGTAGAAGACAAATCATTCAACTGGTTTTAGCTTGCCAGATTAAAAGGTAAAGGTAAAGGCACAAGGATGAATAGCAGAGCATGCAGAGAAAAACCTTTGCTAAATCCAGAGAAAAGTACAGACATCTTTCCCACCTACAAATGCACCAAGCACTTTTCTTAGCATGCTTTTTAAAACAACTTAATCCGTATTTCTGCCTAAATAGGCCACGTGACCTGCATTGGCGTTGCCATGTTTCTTTGGTCCCGTGGGTATGTCACCATGGCTTCCCCCAAACCACAGGGCTGCCCTGTGATTGGTCAATCGCTCCGACCCAGCGGCGCTTCCAGCCCAAACACAACAGTGGGAGCTACAAATGAACTCATGAGCTCACAGGTATTCATCTTATTGTGCTAATTCTGCAGCTTGACATACAATATAAATCAAATAATTTTTTTTAGAAGGCAGAAGTGCTACTATGATGTGTAGATGATGGTATAAAGTTGTCCTTTTGGTGCTATTCAGTGCAAGAATCAGTCTTGAATGACAAGCAAAAGGAAGCTGAGGCAATCAAAAAGGTCAAAAAGTACCTTAAAAGCATGTATTATCACATGGCAAATAGGAATGATGTCAACGTGTTTCGGCCCTTCTGCCTTCATCAGGACATCACTCATGACAAGCTTAAAAATATGTGGGATCGAACACGTAAGAGAAACAATAAGAGGAGACAGACTTTAAAACAGAGAGAATCCTATTGGATCGATATACTCCTAAAGCTATACCAGTTTCAAGGCCTCAATGGGGAGTCAGATTTCTCCCCCTTCCTTTAACATCAGAGCCAACATATGTCAATAATCATTTTTAACAGAGCATATCTCATGTCATTTTCTATTTTTTCTACAGTATCTTTGTACCAAATACTGTATATATATATTTTTTTTATTGTCTTGTAAATGCTGTTATTTATATATTACATCATGTACCATGTGACTTAACGTGACACGTGATTCAAGTTTAAATCTAAACTGAAACAGTCATATCGAGTTTGAAACGCGTTGGCGTTATTTCGTTCCTATTTGCCATGTGATAATAAAGGCTTTTAAAGAACTTTTGGATTTTTAAATAACTTTTTTAGTGCCTCTGTTTCTTTCTACTTTTCAATATAAATCAAATATATATTATGTATATTATTCCCATTCCAAAATAGATTTGAATCAATTCAGACATTCAAAGGCTGGCACACCTCTAACTCATGGGCCACATGGGACAGGCGAACATCGACTGGAATTAAAAAGGACTCACTCTTTCATTCAGCGTGAAGGGAACAGTGTATGTTCTGAACACTGTTGCCCCCCGAAACATCCACACTTGTGCTTTGCACATATTCGTTGACATTACAGTCTGTGCACTGACTTTTCGGGCCTGACTGGTACCGTTCATTCTCTGCAGCTGCCTCAAAATACCCCTGTAGCCTCGCAGCACTTTATGCTAAGTTAATTTACCCAAATATATCCACGGCGTCATGGCGACAGCAGCGCACTATTCAACATCAACAACTTTGTTAATGGAAACTTGCTGATCCATAAATGCCGGTGCGCTGGCGACGTTTGCTGGGGGCAGTCCACATATGAATGTTAAAAAGCCGAATCGATGTGGGGCATTTGCAAAGGAGCATAAGGTGTGTTTAATTAGAAGTGTGTGAGGCTGTGGGCGCAGAGCGCTTGTTTATCGGGGGAGGGGACGCCACGTTTAGGCAAAGGGCCTGGATTTAAATAGGGTCACATCTCGGTCTCACCTTGCAAGTGTTATGCTATATTAAATGCCACTCATGTTAAGTGTGTTGAAACCCAAGTCGGATGTAGTCAACACATAATATAAAGGTTAAATTGAAAAATGTCCCTTCAACAGCACAGCAACACGCCATGATTGATCTCCTCTGCACAGGCACAATGTAAGGCACACCTCTGTTTGTTTGGCCTCTTTAAGTGTATGGAAATGTTATTATGTTACAATATTAGGATTAGAATTTAAGTGTCAGTCAATCAGCTCTTCAAAAGGTCAATGAAGGAATTAGCTGTTTATGGGACAGCGCTGTCAGAGCTCAGGCTCAGAGTCTGAGCTTATGATTGATGTGTTTGCCAACATTTGGTTTGACACTAAATCCTATTATTTTACATCAAAGTTGACCTAAAAGGTAAACCTTTACTTAGCTTTTTGGTAAACCTTTATAAAACAATATATTATGATTAATAGCATTATTTTATGTATTAGATGCTTTTTATTCTCTTAATGAATGAGTGTATTTGATATTATTTAAATGTAATTGTTACCCAAAAAAAAAAAAAAGAAAGTTTCCACTGAAATCTGAACAACCGCCGCCCAATTCTACATAAATTATAGTAACTACTATTACTCTGGCATGGAATGTAATACAAAAATGTGTATGTATGTATGTATGTATGTATGCATGTATGTGAATGCTATTATATATATATATATATATATATATATATATATATATATATATATATATATATATATATATATATATATATATATATATACACACAATTTGTGTGTGTGTTCATACATATACGTATAATATTTTTAACAAGACAAGACAAAGGCCTAGATGTAGCATACTGATCACCAATGCTATGTTCTTTGTAAATCATTTAAATAATACAAACACTGAACTTAAAAATATTTTTAATTCAGTATATTTTTTAAATGATATTTCAATAAAGTCTTTATAATTAGCTACTCATTTATAGTTTACACACTGTAAACCTACACACAGAGGATTAATAACAGCCTGTGGATTCACATTATTTACAGAACATGT